>CM022298.1:75993356-76593356 GCA_011799875.1 Thinopyrum elongatum | reverse complement strand
CGCCGCCGGCCGTCCTAGCGCCCCCGCGCCGCCGCCGGCCGCCGGTTGCTCGAGCCCGGCCCTGCCCCTCCCTCCTCCCTCCCGGATCCGCCCCTGCACCGCCTCCCCGGGAGGTGGCCGGGGCGGCGCGCGGCCTCCTCCTTCTAGGCGGCCCCCTCCTCCTTTCCCCCCGCCGCCGCCGGCGGTCGCCACCGGCGCTGGCCCGGGTGGTGTCGGCGGCGGCGGGACTTCCAGTCCCCGCGCGCTCGTTTCTTCTTCCCGGGGCAGGAGACGGCGGCGGTGCAGCTCGGTTTGGCGGCGGTCCGGCCCTGCGGCGGTGGCCGGCGGCGTGCGAGGTGGCGGCGCGGCTCCTTGGCGGCGGGACGGCTTGGTGGTGCGGGGTGGTCGGCGGCGCGCCCCCGGCCCAGATCTGGGCCCTGCGGGCCCCATCTGGGTCCTAGCGGGCCGACCTCCGGCGTGGCTTCGGTGTCTTCTGCACGGTGGGGAGGAGGAGCAGCTTGGACCGGGGGCGGCGACGCCGACGGCGTGCCTGCTGCAGCGCGAAGGTGGGAGCTTCACGGGCCTATGAGGGCCCGACCAGGTCTGTGGGCCCACGGGCCTGGTATGCTCCTGCTATTGCGTCCGGTCGGCTACCGTCATTGACGGTGGAGGTTGAGCCCTCCCGCGTGCCGACGGTGTTGCTGCCTCTAGTCCCGGCTCCTGCTCTTCGGTGTGCAGACCTCTCTTCGTGTTGCCGTGGTGAGACGGCGTGGAAGCCTCAAGACCATGTTGGTGCAGGATGGTGGTCGGTTTGGTGGCGGGCTCCGGAGCGCCCGAGGTGAAGGTTGGGATCGGGAGAAATCCCAGTCGGCTTGACCGACACCGACGCGGTGGCGCCTGAGGGTGCCACCGGACCTCCCTGGAGGGCGTCGGGGGCTACCCTTCCTCTCTCCTCGTCGCGTATCGGGGGAAACCCTTGGCAGCAGCGTCGTCACCGTCGCGTCCCTTCTTGGAGGTGTTGATTGGTACCGGCGCTTCGGAATCTAGGAGCTAGGTGGGAGATTTCCGGCGGGCGCAGTGGTCGCGAGGCTTCTTCGTTTTTGTCGATCCGCCATTGTCGGCATTTGTTTCTTTTGTCTTTCTCTTTCAGTTCTTTTGGGCGTGTCTGTGCTGCCTCCGCCCCAGCACCTATCGTTGGTTGTATCGGTTGGTTGCTTTGTAATACAAAGCGGGGGGAAACCCTTTTTCGGAATTAAAGCAAGCCTTTTCTTAAGAATCAAACAGACTTATATTACTCTCTTGTTAGCATGAGAATCATGCTGAATACAGACATGCAGGTATACAGGAACAAAGCAAGCCTTTTATGTGAAGAACTAAAAGGGTAGCTAAGCACAAACGGAAGTGAAGTTCATCTTTAAATTGTTGAGGGGTAAAGGGACTGTATGTAGATCCTTATTGCAGTTCATAATGTCTTCCTCAAAACAAACATGAGAGATTGTTTTTTCATTCCCAAAAGAGCACAGAAAGACAAAGGCACATCAAAAATGAACTCACAATGACAAAAATATACAAATTGCCTAACTCCTATCGAGGGTTTGAAGGAAATGCAACATATGGATAAAACTATCATGAACCATTCTCTATGGATATGAATCAAAATTGTATGGCAATATTCTTGGTTATGTGATGCGGTCTGATCCTGATGTTTTGGCAGGATCAATTTTTTATAGAGGAAACCAAACTGATCAAAATATAGTACATAATTAACGCTTGTTAATACACGAAGCTAATGCGTTGGTTTTCTCATGCTACTGCTCTAACCTCAAGAGATGACTGGAGCAGAGCTGAAGCGGCTGGGCACTCAGCGCTGGGAAATAGGTGAATTGTCAAAAACCACCACAATTGCGTTCGATAGTGCCAAAAGCCACCGTTTTCATAAAAGTTTACTGAAAACATTGATTATGAATAATATGATGCTGAAAACACTAAAACAACAATTGATTATGTTTTGACATGAAAACTGACAAGTAGGGCCCACATTAAGTGATGACATGGCAACAAATATCCACACCGTTAGAGTGGACCGTTATGTTGACGTAGGGCCCACATTAAGTGATGACATGGCAACAAATATCCACACTGTTAGAGTGGACCGTTATGTTGACGTAGGGCCCACATGTCATCGTCTACATGCCCCTCCTCGCCGTCGCTTACTTGCGGTTGTTCCCTGTGCCGGAGCAGCAGCTTCCAGGGAAGTACTCCCTCCGTAAAAAAATATAAGAGTGTTTAGATCACTACTTTAGTGATTTAAATGCTTTTATTTTGTTTAAGGAGGGAATATCACGGGAGCAATGGGCGCCGCCGCTCGTGTCGGAGGCGCCCGGCGTGGTTGTTCGAGCAGCGTAGGAGGACACGTAGGAGCGAGCAGCACCCGCCACGGCCCAGTACTGCGTTGCTCCGCTGGGCGTGCATGAGCGCCCGCGTCAACAACGGCGAACAACGGCGACACTAGCACGACGTTCTCAGCATGTTCGGGCCACCGGAGAGCAACGGCATGTTCCATCCGCTCGACCCGGTGATGCTCCACGCGGACCAGTCGCCGTCTGTGAGGATGTACTACGTCCAGTCGCAGCCGTGGGACGTGATGGAGCTCCATGCCTCGCCAACTGTCATGGTTTTGTCACGACAGATGTCCTTGTGAAAGGACTTAAGCGTGAAGCCATCGCAACGGTGATTAACTTGTCGGGGTTGAGCGGGACGAGAGACACGGATTTACCCAGGTTCGGCCCCTTACGATCGAGGTAAAAGCCTACGTCCTGCTTTATGTTGTATTGCTAGAGTATTGATTACAAGGGACCGGATTCGCTTGACCTAGCTTTTGATCGATTCTAACCTATCTATTCTATGCCGGGAACTTGCCTTTATATACAGGTCGAGGCCACCGGCTTACAAGAGTCCAAGTCGGGTTACGACCCGTGACCGAACCGTACTCTAAGTCGTCTTACTTTACAAGGTAAATCATTACATGGCGGGTTACATATCTGGGCCGCCTTCTGACCCTAAGCCTAAACCGGCCCATCTTGTGAGCCGCCTTCTTGATGCTACATCTAGACTGTCTTGACTCTTCAAAGGCCCAGCTCCTTAAGTCGCCAACTCTCTAGCCCGGCCTTATTAGGGCGGGTTATATAGCGGGGTTATATCCCCAACATTAGGCCCCAGATTGATTTGAAATTGTTCATGTCAATCTTAACCCTTCTGTTTGGCGAATCGTTTCTTCATTTCCTTTAACCATAATCTTGAAAAATCTTCGTAACCCGCCATAACAAAAGGATGATGTCACCTCCGTGATTTCGGGAAAACCTTCATGACGTCATAACGGATCTTTGTATAAATCCATTATTTCGAAAACCGAGGCGACCCTACGTTGCAATATTTATTGTGCCTCCTCGATTTTTGCACCAGCCATTTACTGTTGCACTTTTCCTTATAAATAGGCCCGAGGCTACTCCTTTTACCCTTTACTTCGCCTCCTCCACTTTGTCTTCTTCCTCGTGAAAACTCGTCGCAGCCGGAGCTCCGCCGCACCAGTCGAGCCGCACCAGCCTTCTTCGCTCGAGGTCGCAACACCTCTCCGTCGCCTTCAAGGTTCAGCGGCGCACCTCCGCTTTTTGTCATCATCATCAGGTTCCACCTCCTCTTTCTTCTCAGATCTACATTAGGTCACCCGAGTTCGTAGAGTTCGACAACGTTCATCCTAGTTCAGCATACTCTTTGAGCAGAACCTGTATTTGATCCAAAACGCTATAGAAGTATTGTGATAGCAATCTTGACGCCATCTTATATTTTTAGACAACTTGTTCTCTCCTTGGACTTGATAGGTTGCCTGCTAGTTCTTCCATCACCACCTTTTAGGTTTAACAATTATTTTCCTTTTTTGAACTACTCATAGATCCGTAAATGTAGCTGTAAACTGTGAAACTTGTTTGCTCCATACTTAGTAGAATTCAGCAACCTTAGATCTTTAGATAACCGACCCACCCGTTGTTTTTCGAGCGGCTTATCAATGTACTTGTAACCCGCCAAAATTCCAGAAATTGCTTCTTTCAGTTAACCCGCCATTAGCTTAAGGCGGCTTATCTTTATATTGCTCATTCTTGTATTGTTGATGAATCAATATCCCTTTTTAAATATCTCGCCTTCATATTATCTTTTAGGCGACTCACTATGGCAAAAACCACCCTTTGCAATTGAGGCCCTTCTCTAGTCACTGAGCAAATGCTCAAAGATTATGTGGATCAAGGTTTGTTAGCAGCTCAGGAAGAAATTGGTTGGCGAGTCTGCCAAGGAGAAAATGTCCCCAATCCTGGCAAGGGAGAAGTGATAATTTTCACTGATCATATTCTCAGGGGCTTCACACCGCCCGGGTCAAAGTTCTTTCGGGATGTTTTGCACTACTTCAACCTCTATCCTCAAGACATAGGCCCAAACTCAGTAACAAACCTTTGCCACTTCCAAATATTTTGTGAAGTTTATTTGCAAGTAGAGCCCACCGTTGCTCTCTTCAAGGAGTTCTTATACTTGAATCGCCAGACTGAGTGTGCTAGTGGTCTGACTCAAGAACTAGGCGGGATCTCGATCCAGAGACGCCGAGATGGCTGCTTTCCCGCAGCTATTTTGTTAAGACATCCTAAAGGATGGGTGAAAACCTGGTTTTATTGTAAGAACACTGCCCCAGCCACTGAGAACCCTCTGCCGGGTTATCGGGTTGATCATCTTTCCATCAATTTTAACACGCCAAGCCAACTTATTCCAGCTGAACATACTGAAGCACTCCAACATTATCCCAAGATAACAGCCTTGCTAGCCAATGGGTTGACCGGAGTTGACTTAGCCCGCTGCTGGGTCTCATGGAACATTCGTCCCCTAAGTCGCCGGCCTAGTTTAATGTGCAATTATTATGGCGAGTCAGATGACCCTTAACGATACAGCTTTGACGACTTTACTGCTGAGGAGGTTTTTCAAGCTGTGAACTCCTTACTCGGGGAGTCACAAGAAAACTGTAACAAGATAGGATTACCTCCGTTCTTCAAGCTTAACACGGTCCCAGCTGTAAGTACTACCTTATATCCGCTTTTAACTATTCTTGATCGTGTTCTGTGTCTCACTTGTCAATCTTTTCTTATTATATAGCCCGACTCTGCTTTCTGGAAGAGGAAAATAAAGACTGTTGTGGCCAAGACTAGAACTGGCCCAAAGTTGAAGAAAAACAAGGCAGTTGCTGCATCTGAGCCGGCTACTGTGGGCGAGTCAGCTGACGCTGATAATCCATCAGAGGTAGAACTCGACTGTCTTGGCCAACTCTTTATTGAATTACCTGACACTTCTTGCTCTTAGGAGGAGGCTGCCACAAGCCGAGCTGGCGATATTGAGGTAATCCATGTCTCTTCCGGCTCAGACTCACCACCTCCAGAAAAGATCGGGAGGGTTGTCCGGAAAGTACCATTTTCTCACCCCAAATGCTTACTTAGACCCAAACTTTGTTTTGAAAAAGGCTCAACATGATGTGAGATGCCAAACCCGGAGTAGCGGCACCGAAGAACTGGTGACCGAGTTAACTCACAACCCTTCTCGCAAGCAACATACTGAGGTGCCACACAACCCAACTCTGTCTTTACCCAGAGCAGGCCTTATCAGACAACCCCTTAACCTGTCCGACTCAAATTATCAGGAGTCATCTCCCACTTCAGGCGGCTCATCCCAAACTCAGCTTCCTGCCTTCGTTGTTAACCCAGGGTAAGTATTTACATCTGTTGACAAAAACATGTTATCATATACTCATAAGCCTTTATATCCTTGTCACAGGGCTAAAGCAAAAACTGGTAAGAAGCAAAAGGTGGGCGGCTCTTCCAAAGCCCCCGAGGTTTCTGAGCCGAAGAAGGAGGTGCTGAAAACCCCTGAGATCCCAATCTAGAACCCTGAAGAACCTATTAACCAACAAAATGATCCGCCTCCATCAACCGATGCAGCAATTTCTGAGGCCATGGACACTGATGCTAACCCGGCAGATAGCCATGACCCGCCAAGTCCTATTCCATCTTCAACTCCTATCAAACCAGCTGAAGAAATTCCTTCTGAAAAGAACATTGATGATGTTACTGTCACTGGGGTGAGCTATAAAGTGCCAGGGATCTCCACTGTGCTGACTAAGCATACTGCTAAAGAAGAAAACCCTTTATTGGAGAAGGGCAAGACAAAACTGGATATAGCCCCCAAGTCTTAAGCATAGGAAAATCATTGAGTATGTTTGAGACTTATGAGAATTTCCAAAATGTAGCCCCCAAGGGCTGGCTTATCTTGTTGAGAAAAGCCGGGTCTTAAAAATGACAAAATTTTGAAGAATCGCGTGTAGCCCCCAAGGGCCGGCTTATCTTTATAAGATGAGCCGGGTCTTTAAGATGAACAATTTGAAGAATCGCCTGTAGCCCCCAAGGGCCGGCTTAACTTTATAAGATGGGCCGGGGCTTCTGTAGCAAAGACTAAAAAATCATCGTACATTAGCCCCCAAGTGCCAAGGATATTACTTGTAATGTGCTTGGGACTTGAATATTCTTGATTATAACACCTATGCTTCAATGCTGATTCAATCAACCTCATTATCATTTAAACGACCTTTTTGCTTGTAACCCTTGGCAGGAAGATTTAAGTCTAGGCGAGTCAAACATTGCTGACTTAAAGAAAAACTTGGAAATAGAACAAACTAAACACGCCAAGGCTGACGCCAACTTGAAATCGTCCTTGGAAGATATTGAGAAGATCTAGGCCAACTTTGACGCGGAAAGAGCCACCTGGGACACTGAAAAAGGCCACACTACTGAAAAGAGCGGAGGATGCTGAAAACCAGCTTAAACCCGTGACTGATGAATTGTACGGCTTAAAGAGTCATATTTCCCAAATGGCAGGCGCCATCTTTGGTAAGAAACATCATTCAATGACTTAGGACCAATTGGCATGGCGACTTATGAATTTTTAATCTGTCTGGCGAATCATAATCCATTATTTTTTTAACTCGCCTGACTATTGCTTTATATGCACAACAGGTGCCAGAAGTGCCAGTCTTGGACAAAATGTGCTGGCGAAGCTAAAGGCCATCTACTATTTAACCGAAAAGTTATACACTAGCAGCCTTCAGACACTTGTAGCCATATCTGGTGGTAAGAAGCCTCCACCACTCATGAAGACTGTGCTAGATCACTTATCCACAGTGCTGAAGCAAGTAGAGGAGCTGAAACTGTCAGCCGCCCATTCCGGAGCCATCGCCGCACTTAGCCGGGCCAAAGCTTACCAATCAGAGCTAGATCCAACAGAGATGGCTGGCGGGTGTCCAGAATATAATGATGATGGGTATGTCTTTACTGAAGCAGATTTTACTAGATGTGTCAAGGAGATGCGGCCTCTGGCGTGTCAACTCGCCCAAGAGGTGGACCTGACGAAGTATCAGTATGCTTATGATAGTATGAACACTCGCATCAAGGCGCCCTCCTTCGACATTGTGGATTTAACTCCCCAAAGGCGTAAGCATATTTTTGCCTCTGACATTGACTCTTCTGTTGTCATGAATGATGAAGCGACCTTTGAGGCCTTAACCGGTATAGACTGGACTTTGGACAATCTTCAGATTGCAAGCGAAGGAGAGCCGGCACAGGATGACCCGGCGACCTCGAGTGCAAGACGCCAAGATTAATGCCAACCTGGCCATCATAACCTGGATCTTCTTAAAAGTGCGGTAAAGGAGTAGTGTAAACCCATAAAAAACTTGGCGAAACTTTTTGGGCTCAGCTGAAACCTTGTAATAGCTTAGTTAAAAACATTATGCTTCCTTGTCATCCCTTCGAACATGTTATGCCAACTGTTTTGATCCAGCAGCTGAACCTCTTTGTATGCTTGACCTAGTCATATATGCATGTCTTGTCTTGCAATATGTCCGCACTTAGTCTTGACATATAAGATGTGAAATATCCATTAATTCCTGTACTGGCGACTTATAGTCAAAAGCCAGGGTGGGTTATAACCCAATGACTCATGGTCAGAACCAATCTTTGAAAAGATCACTTTGGCGGCTTATAACCATAATAGTCTCAATTTGGAGCAATGTAACCCAGACAAGTATGATCCAGAAATTCATGGTTTGCATATAAGCATGATTAAAAAACATAAAGAAGGTTCTATAAAATAGAAATAGAGAATATAAACAGGCATATCTCAAATATTTGTTAAGCCAGCTTGTAAGGCACGACCAAAAAAGATAGTTTTTGAAAAAACTCAATTTTTGCTTCAAAGAAGCTTGGCCTGATAGTCTTTCATCCCGTAAGCCGGCTCTCTCGTGACATAAATCCGCCGTTTTAACCTTAAATAGTTTAGGGTCATAAAGATTGACTGTTAAGAGTACGGCGGGCCACATGGCGGAGAGCAACAAGCAGGCGGGTGAGTTTATCCTATCTCTCTGTAAGCCGGCTCTCACGTGACATAAGCCGCCGTTTTAACCTTGACGAGTTCAGGGTCATAAAAGATTGACTGTCAAGAGTACGGCGGGTCACCTGTTGGAGTAACAAGTTGCAAACAGGCAGGTTTAACCCATAATATGAAAGCTAAACTCAGTGAGTTGGAAGCCCCCAAGTGACCTTATGATCAACTAACAAAGACTCATGCACAGAAAATATGAGATGAAACGACAGAAGCCCCGAATTGTGGGGATGCCGGCTTAATTATGTTGATCCAATGAGAGCCGATGACTCAAGTGTAGTAAGGCCGAAGATGAGCAATGTTCCACGGCCTCTTGGTCTCCTCCTCAGAAGTACGCGACTTGTTGCGCTCACGTATATCAATAAGATAATATGACCCATTGTTGAGATTTTTGCTGACCACAAAAGGTCCTTCCCAAGGCGGTGATAGCTTATGCATGTCTGTCTGATCTTGAATCAGTCGGAGCACTAATTCGCCCTCTTTGAACGTCCGGGTTCTAACTCTATGGCTATGATAACGACGCAGGTCTTATTGATAAATCGCCGATCGGGCTGCTGCGAGATCACGTTCTTCATCCAAGGCATCGAGTGTGTTCTGACGCACCGTCTCATTATCAGCTTCAACGTAAGCCGCCACCCTGGGCGAGTCATGACGAATATCACTTGGGAGAACTGCTTCTGCACCATAAACCATGAAGAAAGGCGTGTAGCATGTTGATCTGTTAGGGGTGGTCCTAATACTCCAAAGAACCGAAGGAAGCTCCTGAACCCAACAACCCGGCGTTCTTTGCAAAGGAACCATAAGCCGGGGTTTGATCCCTCGCAAAATTTCTTGGTTGGCACATTCTGCTTGACCATTAGATTGTGGATGAGCCACCGAGGATACATCAAGGCGGATGTGCTCTCTTTGACATAACTCTTTCATAGCACCCTTAGACAGATTTGTGCCATTATCAGTGATGATACTATGAGGATAACCAAAGCGGAAGATTAACTTTTTGACAAACTGAACAGTCGTCGTGGCTTCACAATTACTAACTGGCTCTGCCTCAACACACTTGGTAAACTTGTCAACCGCCACCAGAAGGTGGGTCTTCTTATCCTTAGATCTCTTGAATGGACCAACCATATCAAGCCCCCAGACAGCAAACGCCAAGTGATTGGGATCATCCGCAATTCCTGAGCCAGCACGTGAGCTTGCCTTGCAAATTTCTGACACCCATCACACTTGCGAATGATGTCTTCTGCATCTGCATGAGCCGTCAACCAGAAAAAACCATGACGAAATGCCTTAGCACTACTGCAGGATGCTGCTAACGTGACATAACGATCAGAGACCCTTTGACGAAACTGTGTGCGATGCATTAATCGCAAACGGTGATGTAAAAAAAGTCAAAAAAGATGCAAAACGTTTGCGATGGCGGAGACATCAAACACGGTTCAGATTTTAGTTGCGTGTGCGATGCAGGGAATATGTTTGATCCATACGAACTGTTTGCGATGAGACAGAACAACAGAAGCGGGCAGCCATATCAAGGTGTGTGCGATATACGGCATACAGTTTTCTCAGATGAACTATTTGCTATTAGGGAATGCAACAGAAACGGTTAGCCAAATCAAGGTGTGTGTGTGATATATGGCATGTGGTTCACTCGAACAAACTATTTTCGATTAGGGAACACAACAGAAACGGTTCAACTTAACAAGATATGTGTGATATGCGGCATACAGTTTACATAGATGAACTGTTTGCGATGAGCCAAAAGAACACAAATGATTCGTGTAAACAAGATGTGTGTGATACGCGGCAAACAACCCACTGGGATGAACTGTTTGCGATGAGAAATTATAACATAGACGGTTACTACAGTTAATTCGTGTGCGATTCTGTGTGTACAAGAAACTTTGAAAAACGCAAACCAGTTGCTTGTGGTGGCTAGGAGTATCGCACACGATGCGTCTGCAAGTACTCGTGTGCGATGATTAGTAAGTTACACGTACGTTTCCTTATGTTAACACGTGTGTGAATTTACAATATGGACAATTAATATGCAAATGCCTTCTGGACATCGGTGCTGATCGCCACGTCGAAAACATGGATGTCCTCTACTCTACCGCTCTACCGGGCACACGCTTAAACTCAATGAACTGTGTACGATACTAATACTTTACATGAAAATTTAAGAACTTAGCTAACAGCATTTGAGTAACATATATATAGTGGTTACACTATTCGACAAAAGGAGGATCTTCGTAACACGGTTTTGACAACCATATGGTCCATATCTACATACTTAACATGGTAACAACTATCACATTTTAAGAGGCTGAGGGCCAACAATCATATGGTCCATATCTATATACTTAACATAGTAACAGCTAGCACATTTTAAGAGGCTGAGGGCGAACAACCACAACTATCCGCTGGAAGCAGCTTGATCACGGCGACTCGGCATCTCGTCAATGAAAAGGAAGAACCCTCTATGCCTTGGTAGAGCATGAGTAGAATAGTGTCTCCAATTTTCTAATATGGATGCATTGCCACGACAAGCGAGAACTTGTTGATTTGAATGGTTCCATTTCTGCGGGAAATGCAGTACCTTGCAATCACTTTGGCATTATTAGCAGGCACAAGTGTAATTCGACCATGCCGGGAAATCGATTCAGGAACAGCTGCAGCGGGCAATTTCTGTTGAAATGTAGAATAAAAACCAATTATAACATATCGTTGAAGATATATATAGTTTATGAGCATCAACATAAAAATAAGACTTTGTACCAGCGTTTTGTGCACACAATTGGTCGTGTTCAATGTGTGCACCATAGGTATAATTAATCCCATCCAAAATCCAGCGTTCATACGCTGTGCTATCTCTATCAGATTATCAACAAATTTTATGACATGCTTCAAGTCTTTCCAGTAAAATTTGGTACGCTAAGTAACATACAGATCATTAACTATGCATCCAACATAACCTGCTTAAAAGGTGGAAAGGTATTATTTATTCAGAACATGGCAGAAGAATATATAGTGCGCATAAATTGGTAAATAGAATTTGTTAATGCCTAGGAACGGAGTCAGAAAATGAAATCACAATTGGTTGCTTAAATAGTGATCAATTAGTCAGAACAAATACCCCGATTTTGCTAAGTAATATGCCAGCATGGAGAAAGTTGAAAGGACACTAACCTCGATCAGACTTTGATCGGCTGATGACGTTGGAGAAGTAAACATCCATGTTAATTAGACCAGGTTGTGGTGCACGCACTAGAATTTTATTGCCAGCTTTCAGTTAATAACACTTAGACATTTTTCTCCAAAGGTCCGCATCAAAATAGGAGTGACCATCTTTATCAAGTTTTACACTAACTGTCATTGTAAATCCATGCTGCGTTGTCAATATGACATCCATGGAGTCATCAACAAAGTAAAGGCCAAGATTTCCTTCTACTCCTGTTCTTGCAAAGCAAGGGATGTACTGCTTGAAATGAAAATTAAGATCGTAAATTAGATATATTGAAATAACAGAGCAAGATGCAAATATGGGAGTAACTGATAGAACAGAACAATATATAGCTGAAAGCAAAGTACAAAAATATATAATTAAAAATAGATAATGTAACAAAGATTTGATGCAAATATGAGAGTAAATGAATGGACAATACATCATAAATTTTCCTAATACAGGGGAAAAAATGGGCTTCAACATCTAGGCTGTACGTGGCACCCTACATTTTATCCAGATGTAGCAATAGACGGTATATGTTCACAAATTTAGGCCATGCCGACCATGGTAGGGTGAGATTGAACATACCGAGCGCTCCCTGAAGTCATCCGGAATGGTGAGATAGAACTTCGTTTCCGACTGGCCGCTACCACACTTGCCCGATTTGTGCTCGCACTGTGGACACATGAATGAAAACCCTCGAATCAGCTAGAAGAAAAATGAATCCACGGCAATTTCCGTCGGTTGATTAACAGTGACGGACGGGCTGCGATAAGAGATGAGGGAATATTTTGCCAAATTGATTACCTTCTCCATGAGAAAAATCCCCGGCCCAATCCCATAGAAAACCCCAATCAACCAGAGTATAGAATGCCGGTGCAAGTCGGTGCAGATAGGCGGCTGATGACCCACAAGTATAGGGGATCTATCGTAGTCCTTTCGATAAGTAAGAGTGTCAAACCCAACGAGGAGCAGAAGAAAATGACAAGCGGTTTTCAGCAAGGTATTCTCTGCAAGCACTGAAATTATCGGTAACAGATAGTTGTGTGATAAGATAATTTATAACGGGTAACAAGTAACAAAAGTAAACAAGGTGCAGCAAGGTGGCCCAATCATTTTTGTAGCAAAGGACAAGCCTGGACGAACTCTTATATAAAGCAAAGCGCTCCCGAGGACACATGGGAATTGTTGTCAAGTTAGTTTTCGTCATGCTCATATGATTCATGTTCGTTACTTTGATAATTTGATATGTGGGTGGACCGGTGCTTGGGTGCTGTCCTTCCTTGGACAAGCCTCCCACTTATGATTAACCCCTCTTGCAAGCATCCACAACTACGAAAGAAGAATTAAGGTATACCTAACCATAGCATGAAACATATGGATCCAAATCAGCCCCTTACGAAGCAACACATAAACTAGGGTTTAAGCTTCTGTCACTCTAGCAACCCATCATCTACTTATTAATTCCCAATGCCTTCCCCTAGGCCCAAATCATGGTGAAGTGTCATGTAGTCGACGTTCACATAACACCACTAGAGAAAAGACAACATACATCTTATCAAAATATCGAACGAATACCAAATTCACATGATTACTTATAACAAGACTTCTCCCATGTCCTCAGGAACAAACGTAACTACTCACAAAGCATATTCATGTTCCTAATCAGAGGAGTATTAATTATCATTAAGGATTTGAACAAATGATCTTCCACCGAATAAACCAACTAGCATCAACTACAAGGAGTAATCAACACTACTAGCAACCCACAGGTACCAATCTGAGGTTTTGAGACAAAGATCGGATACAAGAGATGAACTAGGGTTTGAGAGGAGATGGTGCTGGTGAAGATGTTGATGGAGATTGACCCCCTCTCGATGAGAGGATCGATGGTGATGATGATGGCGATGATTTCCCCCTCCCGGAGGGATGTTTCCCCGGCAGAACAGCTCCGCCGGAGCCCTAGATTGGTTTTGCCCATGTTCCGCCTCGAGATGGCGGCGCTTCATCCCGAAAGCTTCCTTATGATTTTTTTCCAGGGTAAAAGACACCATATAGCAGAAGATGGGCGTCGGAGGCCTGCCAGGGGGCCCACAACGACGGGGGGCGCGCCCAGGGGGGTAGGGCGCACCCTCCAACCTTGTGGCTGGCTGGTGGCCCCCCTCTGGTTCTTTCTTCGCCCAATATTTTTTATTAATTCCAAAAACATGCTCCGTTAAGTTTCAGGACTTTTGAGTTGTGCAGAATAGGTCTCTAATATTTGCTCCTTTTCCAGTCCAGAATTCCAGCTGCCGGCATTCTCCCTCTTCATGTAAACCTTGTAAAATAAGAGAGAAAAGGCATAACTATTGTGCCATAATGTGTAATAACAGCCCACAATGCAATAAATATTGATATAAAAGCATGATGCAAAATGGACGTATCAACTCCCCCAAGCTTAGACCTCGCTTGTCCTCAAGCGAAAAGCCAATATCGAAAAATATGTCCACATGTTTAGAGATAGAGGTGTCGGTAAAATAAAATACGGACATGAGGGCATCATGATCATTGATGCGGCTTGAAGCTACGTTGGTATTTCCCCAAAAGGAAGGGATGATGCAGCACAACGGCGGTAGGTATTTCCCTCAGTGATGAAACCAAGGTTATCGAACCAGTAGGAGAACCAAGCAACACTACTTAAACAGCACCTGCACACAAATAACAAATACTCGCAACCCGACGTGTAAAAGGGGTTGTCAATCCCTTTCGGGCAACGGTGCCAGAAATTGGCAAACGGACATGAGAGAGTAGTAAATATTGATAGATTGAACGCCAAATAGACCCCATCGTTTTATCCTTAGTAGCAATGATACATACGTGTCGGTTCCCCTTCTGTCACTGGGATCAAGCACCGTAAGATCGAACCCACTACAAAGCACCTCTTCCCATTGCAAGATAAATAGATCAAGTTGGCCAAACAAAACCCAAATATCAGAGAAGAAATACGAGGCTATAAGCAATCATGCATATAAGAGATCAAAGAAGACTCAAATAACTTTCATGGATAAAAAGATAGATCTGATCATAAACTCAAAGTTCATCGGATCCCAACAAACACACCGCAAAAAGAGTTACATCATATGGATCTCCAAGAGACCATTGTATTGAGAATCAAACGAGAGAGAGAAAGCCATCTAGCTACTAACTACGGATCCGTAGGTCTACAAAGAACTACTCATGCATCATCGGAGAGGCACCAATGGAAGTGGTGAACCCCTCCGTGATGGTGTCTAGATTGGATCTGGTGGTTCTAGACTCTACGGCGGCTGGAATTGATTTTCGTCGACTCTCCTAGGGTTTCTGGAATATTGGGGTATTTATAGAGCAAAGAGGCGGTTCGGGGGGCACCCGAGGTGGGCACAACCCACCAGGGCACGCCTGGGCCTCCAGGCGCGCCCTGGTGGGTTGTGCTCCCCTCGGAGCACCCCCCAGGCGCTTCTTCAGCCCACTGGATGTCTTCTGGTCCAAAAAAAATCCACAAAAAGTTTCGCTTTGTTTGGACTCTGTTTGGTATTGATTTCCTGCGATGTAAAAAACATTCAAAAAATAGCAACTGGCACTTGCCACTATGTCAATAGGTTAGTACCAAAAAATGATATAAAATGACTATAAAATGATTGTAAAACATCCAAGAATGATAATATAACAGCATGGAAGAATCAAAAACTATAGATACGTTGGAGATGTATCAGCATCCCCAAGCTTAATTCCTGCTCGTCCTCGAGTAGGTAAATGATAAAAACAGAATTTTTGATGTGGAATGCTGCCTAACATGTCATATCATATTCTTTCTTTTATATCATGGACATTTGGACTTTTATATGGTTCAAAGCAATAGTCTAGTTTTGACATGGTGACTTAAATACTCAAGCATATCAATAAGCAACCATGTCTTTCAAAATACCAACGCTAAAATAAGTTATCCCTAGCCCATCATGCTCAACCATTGATCCATTCATGAAACACACTCGCATATAACTACACCCAATGCTCAAGTACAATCATAGTGCCTCCTAGTTGGTGCTTTATAAGAGAAGATGGAGACTCAAATTAAAAATAAAAATTGCATAAAGTAAAGAAAGGCCCTTTGCAGAGGGAAGTAGGGATTTGTAGAGGTGCCAGAGCTCAAAGCGAAAATTGAGAGATAAAAACATTTTGGGAGGTGTGCTTTTCCCACCAACAAAAACGACTTAGAGTTCCTAACACTTTCCATGCTAGATATATCATAGGCAGTTCCCAAACAGAAAATAAAGTTTATTCCTTTTTCCACCATTTCTTTCACTTTCCATGGCTAGCCGTATCCACGGGTGCCCTCCGTACCAACACTTTCCAAGGAATTTATTATTTGACAACATAAAATAAATTCATTTTTTCATTTTGGGACTGGGCATCCCTAATACCTTTGCCTTACTCTCGTGCAATGACAAGTGACTAAACACTCATCGTGAGAATAACACATCTAGCATGGAAAATATTAGCCACCCCTCACCGCCTCGCGAGCGGTACGAACACACAAAAGAGAAGTTTATTTTGAAAATTAGAGATGGCACATACAAATTTGCTTAGAATGGCAAAAGAATACCGCATATAGGTAGATATAGTGGACTCATGTGGCAAACCTGGTTTAAAGGGTTTTGGATGCACAAGTAGTGATCATACTTAGTGCAAAATTAAGGTTAGCAAAAGATTGAGAAGCGACCAACCAAAAACCGAATAATCTCATAAGCGAGCATTAAGCATAATTAACACCGAATAATGCACCACAAGTAGGATATAATTTCATTGCATGACTATTGACTTTCATGCTTGCATAGGGAATCACAAACCTTAACACCAATATTCTTACCAAAGCACAATTACTCATCAACATAACTCACATATCACATCATCATATCTCAAAACTATTACAACGAATCAAGTTTATTTTGTCCAATGATCTTCATGAAAGTTTTTATTATATCCTTCTTGGATATCTATCACTTTTGAACTAATTTTCATGTGTTGCTTTTGATAAGCTCAAACAAATATAAGTGAAGATCATGAGCCTGATATTTCTTTCTCTCAAATTAATTTAAGTGAAGCAAGAGAGAATTTCGTAAAAAATTTACTAACTCCCAAATAAATCTAAGTGAAGCATGAGAGCATTTCTTCAAAAATACTAAAGCACGCCGTGCTCAAAAAGATATAAGTGAAGCACTAGAGCAAATCCATAGCTCATAAAAATTTAAGTGAAGTATAGAGAGCAATTCTAACAAGTCATGGCATAATTTTGGCTCTCTCAAATAGGTGTGTCCAGCTGGGATTCATAACTTAGAACACAAAGCAAAACAAGCAAAGGCTCATATCATACAAGACGCTCCAAGCAAAACTCATAGTATGTGACGAATAAAAATATAGCTTCGAGTAAAATACCGATGGTCGTTAGAAGAAAGAGGGGATGCCACTCGTGGCATCCCCAAGCTTAGTTGCTTGCTTATCTTTGGATAATAGCTTGGGAAGCCATGGGCATCCCCAAGCTTAGGTTCTTTTTACTCCTTATTCCTTCATCCATCGTAAGATAACCCAAAACTTGAAAACTTCAATCACACAAAACTCAACAAAACCTTCGTGAGATCCGTTAGTATAAGAAAGCAAATCGCTACTGTAAGTACTGTAGCAAACCAATTCATATTTTATTCTTGCATTATATCTACTGTAGTCCAACTTTTCTATGGCACAAATTCATCAAAGAAAACCATAGAATCATCAAAACAAGCACACAACGCAAAGAAAACAGAATTCGTCAAAAACAGAACAGTCTGTAGCAATCTGAATATTTCGAATACTTCTGAAACTCCAAAAATTCTGAAAAATGAGGAAAACAGAGGAAATTTGTATATAAATCTTGTGTAAAAAAATCAGAATTTTATTCTCTGCTATGAATTTTCAAAATTGTTTTACTGGACGCAAAAGTTTCTGTTTTCCAACAAGATCAAATCAACTATCACCCAAATCAATCCTAAAGGCTTTACTTGGCACAAACAATAATTAAAACACAAAAAACACAATTATAACAGTAGAATAATTGTGCAAACACTCCAGAATAGAAAGCAAAAGGCAAAAATAAATTTTATTCATTGGGTTGCCTCCCAACAAGCGCTATTGTTTCACACCCCTAGCTAGGCATAATGCAAGGATCTAAGTTTTGTCATCTTTGTTTCGAGATCCATAAGATGCCCTCATGATTGATTCATATGGAGGCCTAATTCTTGTTCTAGGGAAGTGTTCCATACCCTTCCTTAGTGGAAATTGAAATTTAATATTGCCTTCTTTCATATCAATCACGGCACCAATAGTGCGTAAAAACGGTCTACCAAGAATAATTGGACAAGACGGATTACAATCAATATCAAGAACAATAAAATCTATGGGCACATAATTCCTATTTGAAAGAATAAGAACATCATTAATCCTTCCCATAGGCTTTTTAATAGTAGAATCCGCCAAGTGCAAATTTAAAGAGCATTCTTCAATATCGATAAAACCAAGCACATCACATAAAGATTTCGGAATTGTAGAAACACTAGCACCCAAGTCACATAAAGCAAAACACTCATAATTTTTAATCTTGACTTTGATAGTAGGTTCCCACTCATCATGTAATTTTCTAGGAATTGAAACTTCTAATTCTAATCATTCTTCCAAAGCTTTCATCATAGCATCAACAATATGTTTAGTAAAGGCTTTATTTTGTTCATAACCATGGGGTGAATTTATCATGGATTGCAACAAAGAAATACAATCAATCAAAGAGCAGCTATCATAATTAAAGTCTTTGTAATCCAAAATAGTGGGCATATCACTAGTTAAAGTCTTGACCTCTTCAAACCCACTTTTATCAAAATTTTCAACAAGATTTTCACCCTCCAAATTATCGGGACGCCTTCTAACTAAAGTTGACTCTTTTCCAGTCCCTTTTTCATCAATCTTAATTTTACTAAACAAGGAATCAATAGAAGAAACACCAATCATTTTAAGATCTTCATCACTTTTATGAAAGCAATCACTAGAAAACGCCTTTTCTAAAAATTCTCTTCTAGCTCTAAGCATAGCGGTTCTTTTCTTACTTTCATCCATAGAAACATATAAAGCTTTAATTGATTCTTCAACCTTAGGCACAAAAATTTTCATCTTGAGATTTTCTACATCATGAGAAATGTTATCAACGCTTCTAGACAAATCATCAATCTTACTCAATTTTTCTTCCATCATAGTGTTAAAATTCTTTTGAGCATTGATAAATTATTTAATATTATTCTCAAAATCAGAGGTGTTCCTATTATTAGAAGAAGGATTACCATAGGAATTACCATAATTATTAGAGGAATTACTAGGAAAAGGCTTAGGATTAAAATTACCTCTATAAGCATTGTTATTGAAATTGTTTCACGATATAAAATTCACATCTACGGCATCACTATTTTGATCAATCAAAGTAGACAAAGGCACATCATTAAAATCAATAGGAGCACTTTTACTAGCAACCAATTTCATAAGAGCATCAACTTTTTCACTCAAAGAAGAAATTTCCTCAACCGAATTAACTTTTTTACTAGTAGGGGCTCTTTCGGTATGCCATTGTGAATAATTTGCCATGATATTATCAAGCAATTTGGTGGCTTCACGCAAAGTAATTTCCATAAAAGTACCACCCATGGCGGAATCTAAAACATTACGAGAAATAAAATTCAACCCCGCATAAAAAATTTGTATGATCATCCAAAGATTTAACCCATGAGTTGGGCAATTCCTTAGCATCATTTTCATCCTTTCCCAAGATTGTGCAACATGCTCATGGTCAAGTTGCTTGAAATTCATGATCTGGGTTCTAAGGGAAATAATTTTTGTGGGCGAAAAATACTTAGTGATAAAAGCATCTTTGCACTTATTCCAAGAATCGATACTATTACGAGGCAAAGAAGAAAACCAAATTTTTGCATGATCTCGCAAAGAAAACGGAAATAATTTCAACTTCACAACATCATTGTCCACATCTTTTTTCTTTTGCATATCGCATAATTCCACGAATGTGTTAAGATGGGACGCGGCATCCTCATTAGGAGTACCGGAAAATTGATCTTTCATAACAAGATTCAACAAAGCAGTATTAATATCACAAGTCTCCGCACTAGTGGCGGGAGGAGCAATCGGAGTGCTAAGAAAATCATTGTTGTTGGTATTTGAGAAATCACACAACTTGGTGTTCTCTTGAGTCATTGTGACTACGCAACAAGATTGCACTCAAAAACTGATCCGGCAAGAAAACGGCGAACGAAAAAGAGGGCGAATAAAATGGCAAATTTTTGTGAAGTGGGGGAGAGGAAAACGAGAGGCAAATGGCAAATAATGTAAATTGTGAGGAGATGAGATTTGTGATTAGGAACCTGGTATATGTCGTAGATCCTCCCCGGCAACGGTGCCAGAAATTCCTTTTGATGCGGCTTGAAGCTACGTCGGTATTTCCCCAAAGAGGAAGGGATGATGCAGCATAGCGGCGGTAGGTATTTCCCTCAGTGATGAAACCAAGGTTATCGAACCAGTAGGAGAACCAAGCAACACTACGTAAACAGCACCTGCACACAAATAACAAATACTCGCAACCCGACATGTAAAAGGGGTTGTCAATCCCTTTCGGGCAACGGCGCCAGAAATTGGCAAACGGACATGAGAGAGTAGTAAATATTGATAGATCGAACGCCAAATAAAATAAAGTGCAGCAAGGTATTTTTGTATTTTTGGTTTAATAGATCTGAAAATAAAAGTTGCAAATAAAGAAAAGAGCGAATAGCAAAACAGATCTTGAAAGCAAATATATTGGAGAGACCCGGGGGCCGTAGGTTTCACTAGTGGCTTCTCTCGAGAAAAATAGCAAACGGTGGGTGAACAAATTACTATTTGGCAATTGATAAAACTTCAAATAATCATGATGATATCCAGGCAATGATCATTATATAGGCATCACATCCAAGATTAGTAGACCGACTCCTGCCTGCATCTACTACTATTACTCCACACATCGACCGCTATCCAGCATGCATCTAGTGTATTAAGTTCATGGAGAAACGGAGTAATGCAATAAGAACAATGACATGATGTAGACAAGGTCTATTTATGTAGAAATAGACCCCATCGTTTTATCCTTAGTAGCAATGATACATACGTGTCGGTTCCCCTTCTGTCACTGGGATCAAGCACCGTAAGATCGAACCCACTACAAAGCACCTCTTCCCATTGCAAGATAAATAGATCAAGTTGGCCAAACAAAACCCAAATATCGGAGAAGAAATACGAGGCTATAAGCAATCATGCATATAAGAGATCAAAGAAGACTCAAATAACTTTCATGGATAAAAAGATAGATCTGATCATAAACTCAAAGTTCATCGGATCCCAACAAACACACCGCAAAAAGAGTTACATCATATGGATCTCCAAGAGAGCATTGTATTGAGAATTAAACGAGAGAGAGAAAGCCATCTAGCTACTAACTACGGACCCGTAGGTCTACAAAGAACTACTCACGCATCATCGGAGAGGCACCAATGGAAGTGGTGAACCCCTCCGTGATGGTGTCTAGATTGGATCTGATGGTTCTGGACTCTGCGGCGGCTGGAATTGATTTTCGTCGACTCTCCTAGGGTTTCTGGAATATTGGGGTATTTATAGAGTAAAGAGGCGGCTCGGGGGGCACCCGAGGTGGGCACAACCCATCAGGGCACGCCTGGGCGTTGTGCTCCCCTCGGAGCACCCCCCCAGGCGCTTCTCCGGCCCACTGGATGTCTTCTGGTCCAAAAAAATCCACAAAAAGTTTCGCTGGGTTTGGACTCTGTTTGGTATTGATATCCTACGATGTAAAAAACATGCAAAAAACAGCAACTGGCACTTGGCACTATGTCAATAGGTTAGTACCAAAAAATGATATAAAATGATTGTAAAACATCCAAGAATGATAATATAACAGCATGGAACAATCAAAAATTATAGATATGTTGGAGACGTATCAATCATCTTTAGAATGGCAACATATATTGTCATATAATTCCTTATGCTAAAGTAACAATTCGTTCACAAGGTAAAGTATGAATCAGAAACTTCATTGAAAACTAACAAACTATGATCTCAGTCATTGAAGCAATTGCAATTTATCATAACATTGGAAAGAGTCAATATAAGAGCTTTTCAGCAAGTCCACATACTCAACTATCATTTAGTCTTTCACAATTGCTAACACTCACGCGATATTTATGGGTACAAAGTTTCAATCGGACACAGAGAAAGATAGGGGCTTATAGTTTCGCCTCCCAACCTTTTACCTCAAGGGTAATGTCAACAATAATACTTTATGATAACCTACATCCGAGTGGATATATATATCTGGATCTTTCTCCAACACATAGTGCTTGCCAAAGGAAAAAGTGTAAAAAGGAAAGGTGATGATCACCATGACTCTTGTATAAGGGTAGAAGATAAAAGTAAAAGATAGGCCCTTCGCAGAGGGAAGCAGAGGTTGTCATTCGCTTTTATGGTTGGATGCACATAATCTTAATGCAAAAGAACGTCACTTTATGTTGCCCCTTGTGATAAAGACCTTTATTATGCAGTCCGTCACTTTTATTTCTTCCATATCACAAGTTCGTATAAAGCTTATTTTCTTCACACTAATAGATCATACATATTTAGAGAGCAATTTTTATTGCTTGCACCGATGATAACTTACTTGAAGGATCTTACTCAATCCATAGGTAGGTATGGTGGACTCTCATGGCAAAACTGGGTTCAAGGATGTTTGGAAGCACAAGTAGTATCTCTACTTGGTGTAAAGAATTTGGCTAGCATGAGAGGGAATGGCAAGCTCAACATGTTGGAGGGTCCATGACAATATAACTTCTATTCGGATATAAGAAAACATAACCCATTATGTTGTCTTCCTTGTCCAACATCAACTTTTTAGCATGTCATATTTTAATGAGTGCTCACAATTACAAAAGATGTCCAAGATAGTATATTTATATGTAAAGCCTCTCTTTCTTTATTACTTCCTATTAATTGCAACAATGACCAAAACTATGTTTGTCAACTCCCAACAAATTTTATTCATCATACTCTTTATATGTGAAGTCATTACTCTCCATAAGATCAATATATGATCTTTTTATTTTATTTTTATTTTATTCCCTCAAGATCATAGCAAGAAAACAAAGACCTCAAATCAAAAATACTCTTTATTATATAACTCATGGACTCGATTACATAGATAGAGATCAAAACAAAACTCAAAGCTAGATCATACTAAAACTTTATTCTACTAGATCAAGATATAACCAAAAGGATCGAACTAATAAAAATGATAAAAATAAAGGTGTGATGGTGATACGATACCGGGGCACCTCCCCCAAGCTTGCCAGCTGCCAAGGGGAGTGCCCATACCCATGTATTTATATCTCTTTCTTCGGAGGTGGTGATGATGGAGTTGTTGATGAAGTAGTGCCACACATCGAGCGTAGGAGATGCTCCAATTTACGAATAATGCCCTTGAGTGCGGTGATGTACTCTTGCAATAGAATATTTTCACGAGTGAGATATTTATTTTGCACACGCATCAATTCAATAATCTTGAAAGCTTCAATTTCAGTAGGGGTAAGATGATTGTAGTATGGTTGAAGGAGATCTTCTGCTTCTGCTGCCGGAACTTGATCTTTCGCGGCCTTCTTGATCTTATCACCCTCATTGGTTTCCCCAAGTTCTTCTTTCTTCATCTCCATCTTCATTAGCCAAGCATCGTTGTCCACATTGCTGAAGGAGGAGGAAGACATGATGCCTGGGCTTGAAAACTCTGGCAAAAAAATAGCTCAAAACGAAAACAGAGGATTTTGTCGTGGTACGGTGGTCAAAACCCTCGGGAGATTATATAATGAATTTTTACCGACCAAAAGAAGTATTATGCAAGAAAACGGAGTCCGGAGGGCACACGAGGTAGCCACAAGGTCGGGGGGCGCGCCCTCCACCCTTGTTGACGCCTCGTGTCTCTTTCGGACTACTTTTAGTTTTCCTAATTTTTTAAATATTCCAAAATAGAGAAAAATTATCATTGGAAACGTTTTGGAGTCGGTTTACTTACCGTACCACATACCTATTCCTTTTCGGAGTCTGAAACATTCTGGAAGGTGTCCGTTATGTACTCCTCCGGTGTTACGGTGTCAATAACATTGGTTTCAACATTTATGGGAGTACCTGAGATATAATGTTTGATTCTTTTACCGTTTATCACCTTTGGATTTGTGCCTTTGGCGTTGTTGATTTTGATGGCACCGGAACGATAGACCTCCTCGATAATGTAAGGACCTTCCCATTTAGAGAGAAGCTTTCCTACAAAAAATAATAAACGAGAGTTGTATAGCAAAACATGATCACCTACATTAAACTCACGCTTTTGTATCCTCTTGTCATGCTATCTTTTAACTTTTTCTTTAAACAACTTGGCATTCTCATAGGCTTGGGTTCTCCATTCATCAAGCGAGCTTATGTCAAATAACCTCTTCTCACCGGCAAGTTTGAAATCATAGTTGAGCTCTTTAATTGCCCAATAAGCTTTATGTTCTAATTCGAGAGGTAAGTGACAAGCCTTTCCATAAACCATTTTATATGGAGACATACCCATAGGGTTTTTATAAGCAGTTCTATAAGCCCATAATGCATCATCAAGTTTCTTAGAGCAATTCTTTCTAGATCTATTAACATTCTTTTGCAAAATCAATTTAATCTCTCTATTGCTCAATTATACTTGACCACTAGACTGAGGATGATATGGGGATGCAATTCTATGGTTAACATCATACTTAGCAAGCATTTTACGGAAAGCACCATGAATAAAATGTGAACCACCATCAGTCATTAAATATCCAGGGACTCCAAACCTCGAAAAAATAACTTCTTTAAGCATCTTAATAGAGGTGTTATGATCAGCACTACTAGTTGGAATAGCTTCTACCCACTTAGTAACATAATCAACAGCAACTAAAATATGTGTATACTCATTAGAGGAAGGAAAAGGTCCCATATAATCAAAGCCCCAAACATCAAATGGTTCAATAACAAGTGAATAATTCATAGGCATTTCCTGACGTCTACTAATATTACCAATTCTCTGGCATTCATCACAAGACAAGACAAACTTACGAGCATCCTTGAAGAGAGTAGGCCAATAAAAACCAAATTGCAATACCTTGTGTGCAGTTCTATCTCCAGCGTGGTGTCCTCCGTAAGACTCGGAGTGGCACTTGCGTAGGATCTGTTCCTGTTCATGCTCAGGTACACAATGTCTAATAACACCATCTACTCCTTCTTTATAAAGGTGTGGGTCATCCCAAAAGTAATGTCTTAAATCATAGAAAAACTTTTTCTTTTGCTGGTATGTGAAACTAGGTGGTATAAATTTAGCAACAATGTAATTAGCATAATCAGCATACCATGGAGTATTACGAGAAGCATTTATGATAGCTAATTGCTCATCAGGAAAGCTATCATCAATAGGTAGTGGGTCATCAAGAACATTTTCTAACCTAGACAAGTTGTCTGCAACGGGGTTCTCAGCTCCCTTTCTATCAATAATATGCAAATCAAATTCTTGTAGCAAGAGAACCCATCTAATAAGTCTAGGTTTAGCATCTTTCTTTTCCATAAGATATTTAATAGCAGCATGATCAGTGTGAATAGTTACTTTGGAATCAACAATATAGGATCTGAACTTATCACAAACGAAGACAACTGCTAGAAATTCTTTTTCAGTAGTAGCATAATTTCGCTGGGCACTGTCTAGAGTTTTACTAGCATAATGAATAACATTCAATTTCTTATCAACTCTTTGCCCTAGAACAACACCAACAGCATAATCACTAGCATCACACATAATTTCAAAGGGTAAATTTCAATCAGGTGGCTGAACAATAGGTGCAGAAATCAAGGCTTTCTTAAGTATTTCAAATGCTTCTACACAATCATCATCAAAAACAAAAGGAACATATTTTTGCAAGAGATTAGTGAGAGGCCTAGAAATTTTAGATAAGTCTTTAATAAACCTCCTATAGAAACCAACATGACCAAGGAAACTTCTTATACCTTTGATATCTTTAGGAGACGGCATCTTTTCAATAGCATCTACTTTAGCTTTATCAACTTCAATACCTCTTTCAGAAATTTTATGCCACAAGACAATACCTTAATTAACCATAAAGTGGCACTTCTCCCAATTCAAGACAAGATTAGTTTCTTCACATCTCTGCAAAACTCGATCAAGGTTGCTTAAGCAATCATCAAAAGAAGTTCCGTAAACGGAGAAATCATCCATGAAAACCTCAACAATCTTTTCACAAAAGTCAGAGAATATAGCAGTCATACATCTTTGAAAGGTAGCAGGTGCATTGCATAAACCAAAAGGCATACGTCTATAAGCAAAGGTACCAAAAGGGCAAGTAAAAGTGGTCTTTTCCTGATCATCTTTTGACACAGGTATTTGAGAAAAACCAGAATAACCATCTAGAAAGCAAAAATGTGTATGTTTGGATCTTTCTAGCATTTAATCAATAAAAGGTAGAGGATAATGATCTTTTCTAGTAGCTTTATTTAATTTGCAAAAATCAATTACCATTCTATAACCTGTAACAATTCTTTGTGGGATCAATTCATTCTTATCATTAGGAACAATAGTAATACCTCCCTTCTTAAGGACACAATGATCAGGACTTACCCACTGACTATCAGCAATAGGATAAATTATACCTGCTTCCAGAAGCTTTAGTATTTCATTTCTTACCACTTCTTTCATCTTAGGATTCAACCGTCGTTGGTGATCAACAACTGGTTTAGCATCTTTCTCCAATTTAATTTTGTGCCGGCATAGAGTGGGACTAATTCCCTTAAGATCATCAAGAGTATATCCAATAGCAGCACGGTGCTTCTTCAGAGTTTTCAATAATCTCTTTTCTTCATGCTCTGAAAGGTTAGCACTAATAATAATAGGATATATCTTCTTTTCATCAAGATAAGCATATTTCAAAGTATCAGGTAATTGTTTAAGCTCAAACACGGGATCTCCCTTGGGTGGAGGAGGATCCCCAAGGATTTCAACAGGAAAATTGTGTTTCAAAATAGGCCCTTGCTTAAATAATATCTCGTCTATTTCCCTTCTTTCATTCATAGACAAATCATTTTCATGGTCTAGCAAATATTGTTCTAAAGGATCAGTAGGAGGCACGGCAATAGAAGCAAAACCAATAATTTCATCCTTACTAGGCAATTCTTTATCATGGGGTTATCTACGGAATTTAGAGAAATTAAAATCATGAGACATATCCCCTAAACCAACAGTAACAATATCTTTCTCGCAGTCTATCTTAGCATTAACAGTATTCAAGAAGGGTCTACCAAATATAATGGGACAAAAGTTATCTTGTGGGGAACCAAGAACAAGAAAATCAGCAGGATATTTTATTTTCCCACACAAGACTTCAACATCTCTAACAATTCCAATTGGTGAAATAGTATCTCTATTAGCAAGCTTAATAGTAACATCAATATCTTCTATCTCAGCAGGTGCAATATCATTCATAATTTCTTTATATAAATAAAAAGGAATTGCACTCACACTAGCACCCATATCACATAAGCCATGATAACAATGATCTCCTATTTTAACTCAAACAATAGGGATGCCAACAACGGGTCTATGTTTATCTTTACTATTAGGTTTAGCAATTCTAGCAGCTTCATCACAGAAATAAATAACATGCCCATCAATATTATCAACCAAGAGATCTTTAACCATAGCAATACTAGGTTCAACTTTAATTTGCTCAAGGGGTATAGGTGTTCTAGTATAACTCTTACGAACCACGGTTGAAGCTTTAGCATGAGCATTTATTCTAACAGGAAAAGGTGGTTTCTCAATATAAGCAGTAGGAACAATAGGATCAACATTATAAGTAATAGTTTCTTCTTCAACTTTAATAGGTTCTACTACTTTAACTTCAATGGGAGGATGATATTTAAACCACTTATTCTTAGGGAGATCAACATGAGTAGCAAATGATTCACAGAAAGAAGCTACTATCTCAGAGTCAAGTCCATATTTAGTGCTAAAATCACGAAAAGCATCGGTATCCATAAAAGATTTAACACAATCAAACTTAAGGTTTATACCTGACTCCTTACCTTCGTCGAGGTCCCAATCTTCAGAGTTGTGTTTAATTCTTTCCTATAAATCCCATTTGAATTCAATATCCTTCTTCATATAAGAACCAGTATAAGAAGTATCGAGCATGGATCGATCATTATGAGAAAGCCGGGCATAAAAGTTTTGAATAATAATTTCTCTTGGGAGCTCATGATTGGGGCATGAATATAACATTGACTTAAGCCTCCCCCAAGCTTGAGCGATACTTTCTCCTTCACGAGGCCAAAAAATTTATATATAATTCCAATCACGATGAACCAGATGCATAGGATAAAACTTCTGATGAAATTCCAATTTCAATCGGTTGTAGTTCCATGATCCAATATCATCACATAGCCTATACCATGTCAATGCCTTCTCCTTCAAATATAAAAGGAAGACCTTCTTCTTGACTTCATCCTCGGTCAAACCTGCAAGCTTAAATAATCCACAAACTTCATCCACATAGATTAGATGCATATCAGGATGTAATGTTCCATCTCCTGTGTAAGGATGAGCTAGCAGTTTCTCTATCATACCCGAAGGAATTTCATAATAAATATTTTCAGTAGGTGCAGTAGGCTGAGGAGCAACTCTTTGCTCTTCCGGTCGAGGTGAAGATACCCCGAACAAACCCATCAAAGGATTACTTTCCATAGTAACAAGTGACAGTAAATTTCAGCACACTATATAAATGTTTCCTTACCAAATTCCACTTACCAAAGGCGCTTCACTCCCCGACAACGGCACCAGAAAAGAGTCTTGATGACCCACAAGTATAGGGGATCTACCATAGTCCTTTCGATAAGTAAGAGTGTCGAACCCAATGAGGAGCAGAAGGAAATGACAAGCGGTTTTCAGCAAGGTATTCTCTGCAAGCACTAAAATTATCGGTAACAGATAGTTGTGTGATAAGATAATTTGTAACGGGTAACAAGTAACAAAAGTAAACAAGGTGTAGCAAGGTGGCCCAATCCTTTTTGTAGCAAAGGACAAGCCTGGATGAACTCTTATATAAAGCAAAGCGCTCCCGAGGACACATGGGAATTGTTGTCAAGTTAGTTTTCATCATGCTCATATGATTCGCGTTCGTTACTTTGATAATTTGATATGTGGGTGGACCGGTGCTTGGGTGCTGTCCTTCCTTGGACAAGCCTCCCACTTATGATTAACCCCTCTCGCAAGCATCCGCAACTACGAAAGAAGAATTAAGGTATACCTAACCATACCATGAAACATATGGATCCAAATCAGCCCCTTACGAAGCAACGCATAAACTAGGGTTTAAGCTTCTGTCACTCTAGCAACCCATCATCTACTTATTACTTCCCAATGCCTTCCCCTAGGCCCAAATCATGGTGAAGTGTCATGTAGTCGACGTTCACATAACACCACTAGAGGAAAGACAACATACATCTTATCAAAATATCAAACGAATACCAAATTCACATGATTACTTATAACAAGACTTCTCCCATGTCCTCGGGAACAAACATAACTACTCACAAAGCATATTCATGTTCATAATCAGAGGAGTATTAATTATCATTAAGGATCTGAACAAATGATCATCCACCGAATAAACCAACTAGCATCAACTACAAGGAGTAATCAACACTACTAGCAACCCACAGGTACCAATCTGAGGTTTTGAGACAAAGATCGGATACAAGAGATGAACTAGGGTTTGAGAGGAGATAGTGCTGGTGAAGATGTTGATGGAGAATGACCCCCTCTCGATGAGAGGATCGATGGTGATGACGATGGCGATGATTTCCCCCTCCCGGAGGGATGTTTCCCCGGCAGAACAGCTCCGCCGGAGCCCTAGATTGGTTCTGCCCAGGTTCCGCCTCGAGACAATGGCGCTTTATCCCAAAAAATTCCTTATGATTTTTTCCAGGGTAAAAGACATCATATAGCAGAAGATGGGCGTCGGAGGCCTGCCAGGGGGCCCACAATGATGGGGGGCGCGCACTCCAACCTTGTGGCTGGCTGGTGGCCCCCCTCTAGTTCTTTCTTCGCCCAATATTTTTTATTAATTCCAAAAACATGCTCCGTGAAGTTTCAGGACTTTTGGAGTTGTGCAGAATAGGTCTCTAATATTTGCTCCTTTTCCAGTCCAGAATTCCAGCTGCCGGCATTCTCCCTCTTCATGTAAACCTTGTAAAATAAGAGAGAAAAGGCATAAGTATTGTGCCATAATGTGTAATAACAGCCCACAATGCAATAAATATTGATATAAAAGCATGATGCAAAATGGACGTATCAGTGGCGGCCAGCGGTAGGGGCGAAATCCCATGCCGTTTGGAGCGCGACCTCCGCCCGCCGACGACAGCTGTCGAGCTTAGGGTGGCCGCCGCGATAGAAGTTGATGAGGTGCAAAGTTGCGAAGGAGTCCACGGCGAGTGGGTGGGGACGAAGTGGGCGAGCGTTTTCTTTTTCCTTTTGCATGTGTGGGTGAACACACACGATTCGCAGAGGTGACGGAGATGAATCGTGTGCGATAGTAAATCACCGAGATTGAAGTGGAATCCAAATTTCCTTTGTCCTTTGTCCATGAGTTTTTTTCTATGATGAACATAAACCCTGCAAATCATCGTGTTCAAATTTGGCACTTTTCCGGGTTCATTTACCATATTTAGGGGATTATGTGCATTTTCTAGTCACTAATGCACATAATTCAAATTCAAACAATCGGTGCATGAAAAGGTGCACGAGAACGGTCTAGAAAACCATGCTCGTGCTATTTAGTAAATTCTCATGCCTTTTACAAGGAATGGGCAGAGATTTCACGGAAATGTGTGGCAATAGTCAACCACAAACGCGTCGTTTATTAGTTTTTCAACTGTAATAAAATGAAATACATGCTTGAAAAACATGACGGCTGGCATAGTGCCATGGTATGGCCTCCCCGTGCCCTGGTAAAAAATTGAGAAGGTTTGGCTTATGTCGTCATGCACGCCCTTCATAAATCGAACCATCACCGAGGAAGTTTCATGGTTTCGAGGGGGAAATCACCAAGATTGAAGGGGTCGGGAATCCAAATTTCCTTCCTAGTTTGTCATTCAGTTTTTTTCTATGATCAACATACCCCATCCAATGCAACGTGTTCAAATTTGGCATTTTTCTGGGCTCATTTACCATATTTAGGGGATTATGTGCATTTTCTAGGCATTAATCTGCATAATTCAAATTCAAACAATCGGTGCATAAAAAGGTGCACAAGAACGATCTGGAAAACCATGCTCGTGGTATTTAATAAATTCTCATGCCTTTTACAAGGAATGGGCAGAGATTTCAAGGGAATGTGTGGCAATAGTCAACCACAAACGCGTCGTTTACTAGGATATCAATTATAGAAAATGAAATACATGCTTGAAAAACATGACGCCTGGCATGGTGCCATGGTATGGCCTCACCGTGCCCTGGTAAAAAGCTGAGAAGGTTTGGTTAATGTCGTCATGCATGCCCTTCATAAATTGAACCATCACCGAGGAAGTTTCATGGTTTCGAGGGGGAAATCACCAAGATTGAAGGGGAATCCAAATTTCCGTCCTAGTTTGTCATTCAGTTTTTTTCCCACGATCAACATACCCCCTCCAATGCAACGTGTTCAAATTTGGCATTTTTCTGGGCTCATTTACCATATTTAGGGGATTATGTGCATTTTCTAGGCATTAATGCACATAATTCAAATTCAACAATCGATGCATGAAAAGGTGCACAAGAACAGTCTGGAAAACCATGCTCGTGCTATTTAGTAAATTCTCATGCCTTTTACAAGGAATGGGCAGATATTTCAAGGGAATGTGTGGCAATAGTCAACCACAAACGTGTTGTTTACTGAGTTATCAACTATAGAAAAATGATATACATGCTTGGAAAACATGACGCCTGGCGTGGTGCCATGGTATGGCCTCACCGTGCCCTGGTAAAAATTTGAGAATGTTTGCCATATGTTGTCATGCACACCTTTCATAAATCGAACCATCACCGAGGAAGTTTCATGGTTTCGAAGGGGAAATCACCAAGATTGAAGGGGAATCCAAATTTCCTTTGTCCTTTGTCCATGAGTTTTTTTTCTACGATGAACATACACCCTGCAAATCACCGTGTTCAAATTTGGCACTTTTCCGGGTTCATTTACCATATTTAGGGGATTATGTGCATTTTCTAGGCATTAATGCACATAATTCAAGTTCAAACAATCGGTGCATGAAAGGGTGCACAAGAATGGTCTGGAAAACCATGCTCGTGCTATTTAGTGAATTCTCATGCCTTTTACAAGGAAAGGGCAGATATTTCGATGAAATGTGTGGCAATAGTCAACCACAAACATTTGTTTATTGGGTTTTCAACTATAGAAAAATGAAATAAATGCTTGAAAATCATGACGCCTGGCATGGTGCCATGGTATGGCCTCACCATGCCATGGCGCACTTTGTGAAGGTGCGTCATTACTATGTGTATGACTTGAACAAATGCACCCCCCCCCACCTCGTGGATCGCCTTTTCAGTTTAAAAATAAATAAAAGAAAATGATGGAAATGTCAAAAAAATAAAAGAAAATAAGTTTCCCACGTGATATGTGGTCTAGTTGTTGGGAAAATTTACAAATATGAATTTCGACTTTGTTTGCAAAATCTCTCTGGAATTTAGTAAAATGGGCATAACTTTTGCATGCGAACTCGGATTAAAAAGTTTTTTATATGAAAAATCATCTACTCGAAAAGTTACATCCGAATTCCCGTTGAAGATTTTCAGAATCCCCAAAAACCTAACAGAATAAAAGATACAGGGCTTTTAAGATCTAGAGGGGGAAAAATGGAAAAAATTTCAAACTTACTAGTGGCGCACCATTTGCTAGGTGCGCCACTAGTAACAGAAAAAAAAATTGGTTTCGAATTTTTTTTTTGGAATTTTTTTTCAAAATATGATACGTAATATGACCGGGAAGTTTGAAATATTTTTTCAAAATTTCATCACACTCATGAACATGAACAAAGTCCTAGACATCAACAAGGTTTAATAGGATTGATATGATAGATATATCAACAAGTGCCTGTTAAGTGAGGTGGTGCTGGGGTTGGATAGAACTACGAAGTTAAGCGTGCTCAGGCTGGAGTAGTGTGAGAATGGGTGACCTTTCGGGAAGTTTGACCACGGAGTGCGATTTGACTTGAGATTAAGCATATTGAACCGAGATTAAGAAAAAATGAAAAAAATTGAATTTTTTTTTCTGAAAATAATTTTGAAAAAAAATTGTTAGTAATGGCGCACTTCTTATGTGGTGCGCCATTACTAAGTCAGATAGTAATGGCGCACTTCTAGGCATACTAATGGCGCGCTATAGGTGCGCCATTACTATCTATGATAGTAATGGCGCACTAAATGTGCGCCATTAGTATCTGTTACTAATGGCGTGATAATAGTGGCGCACCTATAGTGCGCCACTAACAGGCCTTTTTCTAGTAGTGTGAGCACACACAGGCGAATGGAGAAGGAAGGAGGGAAGGAGAAGCTTACGGAGCGGCACACGGAGGCCCTCAAGTGAACGGGAGCGCAGAGGAAGGCCGGCGGCGACGGGATTCACCGGCGTTCAGGAAGAAAAGGAGCGGCTCGATCTGCTCGTCGTGGAGCTCCCCGGCGCCATCCAGAGACTTGAGATTAAGCATATTGACCCGAGATTAAGAAAAAATGAAAAAAATTGAATTTTTTTTTCTGAAAATAATTTTGAAAAAAAATTGTTAGTAATGGCGCACTTCTTATGTGGTGCGTCATTACTAAGTCAGATAGTAATGGCGCACTTCTAGGCATACTAATGGCGCGCTATAGGTGCGCCATTACTATCTATGATAGTAATGGCGCACTAAATGTGCGCCATTAGTATTTGTTACTAATGGCGTGATAATAGTGGCGCACCTATAGTGCGCCACTAACAGGCCTTTTTCTAGTAGTGTGAGCACACACAGGCGAATGGAGAAGGAAGGAGGGAAGGAGAAGCTTACGGAGCGGCACACGGAGGCCCTCAAGTGAACGGGAGCGCAGAGGAAGGCCGGCGGCGACGGGATTCACCGGCGTTCAGGAAGAAAAGGAGCGGCTTGATCTGCTCGTCGTGGAGCTCCCCGGCGCCATCCAGAGGCACCAGAGCTTGAGGAAGACGACGGCGGAGCTCCTCGACACGTTCAGCGGGCACGGGGCCGGCGGTGGCCGCGGGAACGACGGAGTTGCGGCGGATCTGGCGAAGGAGGAAAGGGGAGGAGGACGTGCAGGAGAGGGGAAGTGAGCTAGGGTTCGTCGAGGAATCGCTGGGGATGCTCTTATCCTCCTCGCAGCGGCAGCGGCGCTGGGGGATGGGCGACAGCTGCCCATCGCCGTCCCTGAGGCGCGCGCGCGCTGACACGGGGAGGTGGAGGACGAATGGAGAGGTGGGCTGGGCCATCCAGCTGGGCTGCCAGGCGCAGTGCTCGGCTGGGCCTGCCAGGTAAGTGGCTCGGCCTTTTCCATTTTTCTATTTTCTATTTCTGTCTTTTTATTTCTTTGCTGTTTTGATTTAGTTAGGGCACTTTTGCATTTTTGTAAAGTATGAGAATTGTCCCCAATATTACAATGCAATATTCCCTTCCACCAAAAATTGGTTTGGACAGATCCGGATTTCATTTGAAATTGAAATGATTTTAAATGGATTTAAATATTCTGTTTTGGTGCTGTTTCAGGATGTTGGAGTCACTTATCTAACTCCAATTTATTTGATGATAGTTTTATAAATGTTCCTGGATTATTTGCCAATTGATGAACATTTTTCCAACAGTGTTTGATCAACTTTATATTTCACTTATGAATTTGAGTTGATTTTCAGAATTGAATTTGAATTGCTTTGATTAACCACTATGTTTAATCACTGCAAATGATATGACTTGGCATTATTAGCAGCTGACCACAGTGGCTATTACACAGGGGTGTTACAGGTGTGACGCCCCTAATTCAATCGTACACTAATCATACACGCAAATATGTATGATCAAGATCAAGGACTCACGAGAAGATATCACAACACAACTCTAGACACAAATTAAAGTAATACAAGCTTCATATTACAAGCCAGAGGGCTCGAATACATAAGCTCGATCATAAACGAGTCAGCGGAGGCAACAATATCAGATTATAGACATAAGTTAAACAAGTTGCTAGTCCTATCGAAGACTACGCTTCTGGCAGCCTCCATCTTGAAGCATATAGAAGAGAGTAGCAAGTATAGCATCAAGTAACATCGTATAGCATAAACCTACCCAACGATCCTCTCCTCGTCTCCCTGTGAGAGAGCGATCACTGAGTTGTATCTGGCACTTATCAGGGTGTATTTTATTAAGTATCCAGTTCTAGTTGTCATGAGGTCGGAATACTACTCCAAGGCACCCTGTTACCATGGACACGGCTATTCGAATAGATCAATCTTCCCTGCAGGGGTGCACCACATTGTCCAACATGCTCGATCACTCTGACCGGACACACTTTCCTGGGTCATGCCCGGCCTCGAAAGATCAACACGTCGCTGCCCTACCTAGGCCCAACAGAGAGGTCAGCACCCCGGTCTAAATCCTAAGCGCGCAGCGGTCTTGGGCCCATCGCCCTTTGCACTCCTGCACGTTACGTGGGTGGCCGGAAGCAGACATAACCCCCTTATACAAGCGCAGGCGTTCCAGTCCAATCCGGCGCGCACCGCTCAGTCACTGACGTCTGAAGAGCTTCGGCTGATACTACGACACCGAGTGCCCATAACTATCCCTGCGTAGTTGATTAGTGCGTATAGGCTAAAAGACCAATTCAGATCAAATACCCAATCTCGTTAAGCGCGTTATTTTGATGTAACTGCGGACGCCGACCAGGGACCAGACCCACCTCTCTCCTGGGTGGTCTCAACCTGCCCTGTCGCTCCACCACAAAGATCCACTCAGAGGGCCGTCGGGAAACATGTCCTTTCAGCCCCCAGTCCGCGAATCACTCACGGGTACTCTACGAGCCGACCTGACTTTAGTCACCTCATGTATGTATATCCTCGTGATCACCTCCCGAAGTGATCACGTCCCGATAGTATAGCATGGCAGACGAACAAGGATGTAGGGCCACTGATGAAGTACTAGCATCCTACACTAAGCATTTAGGATAGCAGATAAGGTATCAACAACAGTAGCAACAAGGACAAGCTATGCAGCAGTATAGGATCAAACCGATGAAACAGTAACACTACTCTAATGCAAGCAGTAGAGGGAAAGAGTAGGCAATATCGGGATGATCAAGGGGGGTTTGCTTGTCTGGAAGCTCTGCGGAGAAGGACGGGTCGTCAACACCGTAGTCGTTCGGGGTAGCAGTGGCATCAGTCTCGAAATCTACCGGAGGGAAGAGGGAGAAGAAACAATGAATACAATGCAAAAATATGCATGACGATGCATGATATGGCAAAAAGCGGTGCTAGGTGTGCCCTAACGCGGTACTAGGTGCTACTGGCGAAGGGGGAAAACATCCGGGAAAGTGTTCCCGGTGTTAGGTATTTTCGGACAGACGAACGGAGGGGGACGGTTCCATGTTTGCTATGCTAGGGACGCGTGACAGACGAACGGGCTGCGCATTCGGAATCGTCACGTTTTTCTGAGCAACTTACATGTACAAAGTATTTTCATCCGAATTACGGATTATTTTATATTATTTTTCAAAGTTTTTATTCATATTCTGGAATTAACAGATTTAATCTAATTTGAAAAATCATTATCGCGTCAGCATGACGTCAGCGGTCAACGATGACCGTTGACTGGTCAAACTGACACGTGGGTCCCGTTTGTCATTGACACAGCTTAATTAAACAGAGTTAATTAGTTTAACTAAATTTAATTAGTTTAGTTAATTAGAATTGATTAAGTTAACTAATTCACTAATTAATTTATTTACTTTATTTTTTTAATTTACATTTTTGTTTCTGTTTTTTTTTGTAAAGGGGCTAGGCCCCACTGTCATTGGCCCAGAGGCCAAATGGGGCGGGCTACCAGGCACGGGGCTGGGCATCCGCCGGGCGCCGCGGCGAGCAGAGCCTGGGAGGAGGGGCCGCGCGGGCGCCGCCAGCCATGGCCGAGGCCATGGGCGCCGCCGGCCGACTGGAGCCACGGCTTGCGGGGGGCTCGCGAGGGGGCCGCGGTACAGCAGCGAGGCGCCGTCGAGAGCGGGGAATTTAATTATTTGCCACCCCTTACTTGGGACTTTGCTATTTTGCCACTAGTTACTTTGTATTTAATCTGATGACACTTTTTATCTGGGTGTTTGATATTTTGCCCTCTCTCACATGGGTCCCACAAAAAAAGATGAATTTGCCCTTCCTCTCGATTGACCAGGAGGAACAGAGGAGTTGCGGTCGTTCTCATCCCCTCCCTCCGTCTCTCGCAAGCATAGGCAACGACGGCGGTTGCTGGACGATGGCGGCAGCCCTGGTGGTGCTCGACGGCGGCGGCCCTGGTGAGTCTCTCTCTCTCTCCCACTCCCTCCCACTTTCCCACGCCCTCCCTCTCTTCTCTCTTGCTCATCTCCTCGGCGGCGCCCTAGGGTTAGGGTGACCAGCAAGGGTAGCGGCGGCGGCAGCCGGTCGGAGCCTCGCCGCGACTCGCCGACTCGTGGCGCCCCGCAGAGCCCCCGGCTTGCCCGCGCGTTGACGGCCACTGCTGCACCTTGAATTCGCCATGTGCTGCTGCTGTGTGCGTGGGGGCTGAAATTCTCACGTTTGTGCTTCTGTTGCGCCCTCTACTGCTTACTTGCTGGTGTACAACTCATGATTTTTGCTTGATTTCTTGCTGTTATAGACCACATAACTCAGATGAGCTAGGTGTTGAAGATGGCTGAACCGGAGAGAGGTGACCACGTCGTAGTAGACGGCTTCGATTTTCCTCCTTTGTTTGTTCCCGAGCCCAGGTGAGAAAGCAAAGTAGCTTCTTTTTTGTGCTCATTGTCTAGTACATTAGCGAATACACGCTAACTCCATAGTATGTTGCTCCTTACTGGTCATTGTCGAGTAGGCCGCCTCCGCTGCCTCTGGTCTTCACATTAACTATTAGAGTAGCTCGTTACGTCTACAAGCTTGACGATGGAAGCGAGCAAGTTGTTGACAAACATGACGTTGTGTTTGATTTTAACATTTCCGGTATGTCATGGGTTAGCTTCAACGAAGCTGTGGCACATCATATCAAAATGGGGATAGTCCAAGAGGTGCGACTGTTTGCATTAGACACCACTCAAAACATAGTTGATCTTGTACTTAATTGTCACCAACTATCAGCGCACTTTGTTGGCAATCATTGGGACTTTGAGGCCAAAAAATCATTTTTATTAGCTGAGGTTGTTACATTGGAAGCACCCAGTGCAAAGAAAGTAGGAAAGAATGGGGCTCCCAAACAGCCGGCTGCTCCGAAACAGCCGCGTGCTTCAAAACAGCCGGCTGCTCCGAAACAGCAGCGTGCTTCAAAACAGCCAGCTGCTCCTAAACAGCCGTGTGCTCCGAAAAAGCCAGCTGCTCCCAAAAATTCATGTGCTCCCAAAAAGACAACTAACCAATCTGTAGAATGCAGTGCTAGCTCCTCCGTGGTTGTTGACAATTCAAATTTGTCAGCTTTCGAGATGGCACAAACAATGGGTAGTCAATATAGAGTTTTTCCTGATGATGTGGAGTTTACACCGGATGATGTTGACCACCCGGCCACAATGCAATATCAAAATGTCTATGATGTGGCTTATAGTAGTGAGAGATGTGAGTCCTCCGTGGTTAATCAGGAAGAACCACTCATAGACTGGAGCTTGATTGAGATAGCTCCTCCCATAACTGAAGAAGACAATATGTGTGATCTTCTTGGTATCAACGATGTCGATATTCCCATAACTGAAGAGAATATGTGTGATCTTCTTGGTATCAATGATGAGGAAATCCCTGAGGCGCCACCTTCTCCACCTAGTGAGGAAGTTTACATGACCGATGAGGAGGACCGCCAGCTTTTCATTGAGGCTGCCATTCCTGTTGATGATAGTGCCACCAGATGAGGAGATTGCATACAGATGTATCTTGGTGCTTTGTTTCCTTCAATGGTAGATTTTAGGATGGCTATCAGACAATATGGAATTAAAAGGGAGATTGACATTTGGGGATATAAGACTGATAAGAAAAGATATCTTGGCAAATGTAGAGCCAAGGGTTGTCCATGGAGGATTACAGCCAGAGTGAGGACTGATGGACAAAGCATAAGGGTACTACCTTTTTATTTAAGCATTGTTATTGTTGCTTTTTTTCTATGTTTATCCTATGTTGTGATGGCCTTTTAAGCATTGTTATTGTTGCTGTTTTTCTATGTTAATCCTATGTTGATATGGGCTTCATATTGTATTGCAGGTTACCAAGATTTCTGTGAAGCACAAGTGCTCCTCTACCGGTAGGATAAAAAGCAGCATGACATCTCAAGGATGGGTAGCACAGAGGACCGTACCCATTATACAAAGTGACCCTACAATTGGATGCAAAGAGTTGTTGGAGAATTTGCAAGATACATATGGCACTACAATTGAGTATCATACAGTGTGGAAAGGCAAAGATATAGCACAGAAAGAGATTTATGGTAGCATGAGGCAAAGTTTTCAATATTTGTTTAACTTCAAAGCAGAAGTTGAGAAGAGATCCCCAGGCAGCATTGTAGAGGTGGATATGAAGATGGTTGACGGTATAGTTCGCTTTAACCGATTCTTTATGGCTCTTAAACATTGCATTGATGGCTTTAAAGCTGGTTGTAGACCATATCTTAGTATAGATTCAACTGCACTCACCGGTAAATGGAGAGGTCACTTAGCAGCTTGTACATCATTAGATGGGCATAATTGGATGTATCCTGTAGCATTTGCATTCATTGATGGTGAAACCGATGAAAATTGGGCATGGTTCATGTCACAACTCAACACGGCATTAGGTCCTGTTTCCCCTCTAGCTATATGCACAGATGCATGTAAAGGTTTAGAGAATGCAGTCAAAAAAATATTCCCTCATGCAGATCAAAGAGAGTGTTTTAGGCATCTGATGGCTAACTTCTCTAAAAAGTTCCAAGGAGATGTGTTTGGGAGAATGTGGCCAGCTGCTAGGGCATATAGGCCACAAGTTTTTAACTACCACATGAATAAAATCCTAGCAGAAGCACCTGATGTGCATGAATATCTCTCAAGGTACCATAGCTTAAAATGGATGAGATGCATGTTTGACCCCTCAATTAAATGTGATTACATCAACAATAATCTTGCCGAGTCTTTTAATGGTTGGATTAAAGATTACAAAGAGTTGCCACCTGATGAGCTAGCTGACACTCTTAGAGAGCTAGTCATGAAACTTTGTGAGAAAAGGAGAAAGATTGGAATGAAACTGAAAGGAAAAATTATTCCAGCCATCATCCAACAGATTCATAATAGGACAAGGGGACTTAAACATTTGAAAGTTGGGAAATCTGGAGTTGCAAGTTGTGAGGTGAGGGACACAAGTAAATACAACTTGCGACATGTTGTGAAGAGTGACCAAAGCGAGTGCACGTGCTTGGTGTGGCAACACACAGGGAAGCCTTGTGAGCATGCACTTGCTTTCTTGCTGGATAGAAGGAACCCAAGATGGGAGGACTATGTGCATGACTATTTCTCTCTAGAGAAGTTCCGGGCAGCATATGCTGGAGAGGTTGAGCCATTGACAGATAGGTCTCAATGGCCGCATGTAGAATTTCCATTTGACATGGAGGCTCCAATAGATAAGAAAAGAGGTGTTGGAAGGCCTAGAAAGAATAGGTACAAGAGCTTCCTCGAAGGTGGAGATGGTGGTCCTAAAAAGAAGAAAGAGCCAAAACAACTAGGCAGCAAGAATAGATGCAAAAGATGCCACATTTTAGGCCACAGGCAGTCCACATGTCCGTTGAATGGACCAAAGCCAAGGTACCTGTAAATGATCAATGTTTATTTCATCACTTGTTTTACTAGGTACTAACTTGTTTATGTGCTTTTTTTTTGTGGAAAACTTGTTTATGTGCAGGAAAAGAAAGAAGAGAGCACCAAGATATCCAGCTGATGATGATGCATCGGCACCGGAACCTGAAGTGGCAGCCCAACAACCTGAAGTTCTCACTCCCAATAGGCACATGATCACTGTGCCACAAAGTCTTCAAGGCAGTCCCAATCCAGTGACAAGAAGGTAACATATCCACATACTACAACAATGTCTATTTTAACTTGCACTTAATACGTTTCTCTATACATGCAGCATGTTGGCTTCGGCGTTGGCTGATGAGGCAACACATGCAGCACCACAACTTGATGTGGCTGTCACTCCAACAAGGCACATGATCACTATGCCACAGAGTCTCCAAGGAAGTCCCAATCCAGTGACAAGAAGGATGTTGGCCATGGCATTGGCTGATGAGGCGTCGCAGAAACCTACCCCTACCGTGGAGGACACCATGATAGCATACGACATGGCCTCAAGCTCAAAAGCTAGAAAGTTGACCCCGAAGAGAAGGAAGTACTAGTGTTCTGCTTGATTTTCTCTATGCTTTTGGTTGTAATATGGCAGGCTTAGCATCCTTCACTATGGATGTGACATGGCAGCAACTATTGACTTATGCTTTTGGTTGTAACGTGGCAGCAATTATTGCCTTATCGTAGATGAGATATGACTATGATGTGTGGACATGTTACATGCTTTATTTTGCTATGTTCTCTTCATATCCTGCCATGCCATATGAATATGTCAATATGGAAAGATATGTTTGAATTTGAATATTATGTGCCGAAATTTCTTGAAAAGCCAAAATGCTGTCAAAATTTTCAACATTTTTTTTGAACTACTCAGAAAAAATTGAAAAAATTCCATAAAAACAAACATATAAGTGCGACTAATCTGAGAAAGTTTCATCGAATTTGGATCAACGGTTCAACAGTTCTAACTAGTTTGACCAAATTTTGACCGAAATTTGAAAGTTGTCAGAATAATTTCAAAATTTTACAGAAAATCATTCATATATGTGCGACTAATCTGGGAAAGTTTCATTCAATTCGGTTCAACGGTTCAATGCATTACAACTAGCTTGAGCAAGCAAATTTCAATGAACAGTAAGGGATGGAGAGACTGCACTACCAGGGCGCTGGGTTTTTTTTTTTGAGTAACAGCAGGGTGCTGGTGGCTAGGCAAAAGGTGCAGGAGGGAACCAAGATGGGGCGGCGACAGCAGGGCAACAAGAGCCCACGACGAGCAGAAGGGCCAGGGAGAGCACTGAGTTCATCCCCTTTCATTTTGGCTTACGGCTGTGTAGTTTGGGTCAAACAGGTAAGGGTATATTAGTCCTCTATTTGGTTCACTTATGTTCTTCATCTTTTTCAAGGTTTGCTTTTTTGTTGACAAGTGGCAAAAATTCAAAGCCCAAAGAAAAGAGTGTCACTGAATCAATTACAAAGTAAATGGTGGCAAATTATCAAAGTCCGAAGTAAATGGTGGCAAATTATCAAATCCCCCGTCGGGAGCAGCCGCGGGGGCGGAGGGGTGAGGCGGGCGCGGCTCGGCGGCGATGGCAGCGGGGCGAGCGGCCACGGGGTGGGCGCGGCCTGGCCGGCGCCGGCGCGCACGGGGGCTGCGCGTGGTAGCAGTAGCAGGCGAGCTGCGGCAGGGGTAGCAGGCGAGCGGCGGCAGGGGTAGCAGGCGAGCGGCGCGACGCAACGACGGGACGGACGCGGCGCTTGGGCGAGCAGCACCACGAGAGCAGGCTCGGCGGGGCTGGCGGGGCACCCGCAGGCGCAGGTGGGCGCGCGCCGGCAGTGGCAACGGCGGGCGAGCAGGGGGGTTCAGCGACGGGTGGACGCGGGCAGTTGCGGTGGCCGTGAGCGCAACTGGCCGCGGTGCGCACGACGAGGGGCGCGGGAAACAGCATAGTAGCAGTAGGACATCGAAGAAACGGGAAGGGAGGGTGGTCTGTGAACTCACCGTGATGCTTGGGAAGGCCCAGACGCGTCGGGGAGATTCCGCAGGTGGCGGATCGAGCGACGGCGGATGCGGTCGGGGAAGATCGATGACGGCGACGATTTGGCGGCATCCCGGCTCGAGCTGCTCCTCGTGGTCGAAGCAGGCGACGGAGATTCAGCTGCTGGACACCTCCGCGTGGCCCGGGGCAGTTCCGGTGCGTGGTGACGCGGATGGCCGCCAGTACTATGTATGATGGGCCAAAGTGCACAGTAGTTAGGTTCCTTCTTCATTTACTATTTTCTATTTTCTATTTATTTTAGCTATCAAACAAACTTTGTCAAATGTGCCACTTAGCACATAATTACTAGGCAATATTTTAAAGCAGCACACAAAGTTACAATTCATTTTGAAAAGGTTGGATATTTATATAAATTGAAACGGTAAATTTAATTGTTGCTATTAAATAGGTTAGGGACACTTTATTAATGCAAAATATGTTGTATAACTTATTAAAAATAGTTAGGGAATATTTTCAACACAGCCTACATTTTTATTTTATTATTTGAAAATTTAATAAATTGACTTGCATTTGAATTTGAATTCGAGTTCGGTTTGGATCAAGGTGAGGTTTAGAAAATTAATCGCGATGACATGGCATCATTAGTGTGTGGTTAATGTAGCTTAACTACCCGGGCGTTACATCAGGCAAAGGCACCGGGATGAGCATTTTCGTGTTAGGGACATCCCAACCAAGAGGAACCTAAACTCTGAATTCTCTCAAACAGCTGAAAACCGCAATGGCGGGCAGAGTAAGCCGAGAGATGGAGAGGTCAACAGCCCCAGACGCGATAAAACGAAAGGTGGTGCTGGACGTGAGCATGATCTGAGGGAGAGCCTGGAGATGAGGAGAGAGCAGAACTTGAGGGACAAGCTGATAGACAAAAATATATATATATAGAGAGAGGGGGGCTATGCCCGTGATGCCTCATGGGAGATGAAAGGAAAAGAATCGGTTGAGTTTCCAATTGGGGGGCGCCATGCAAGTGCATATGAGAAAGCAGATCAGCATTGGGGGGGGGGAGCGGAATGCATGGACAGCTTGGGAGAAGGAGGGGTTACTACGTGAGGAAACCCAGGCAAAGCCCGGCTTACGATCACCGCGATGGACAGCGAGACAGAGATATTTATGAGAGTTGGAAGCGTAGGCCGAGGCAGGTGTGGGTGGCTAAAGGAGAATCTGGCAGGCTAGCTGGATAGGATGCTTTCATTCCCGATACGCGATGTAAAACGTCGACAGTGTTTGACCGCATTTCAGGCAACATGGATAGATCAGCAAACCCCGAGGAACGGGGCTGCCGGGAGCGATGAATGTTTTAGCCTCGAACTGTCGAGGACTGGGGTTGGACTCGACAGTGGGCGAACTCAGAGACCTGATTAGGTCCCACAACCCAGCGGTGGTGTTCTTGAGTGAAACCAAGAAAAAGGCGAGGGCTATGGAGAAACTTAAATGGAGTTTGGGATTTAGATGTGGAGTGGCTGTGGACTCTCAAGGACAAAGTGGAGGACTAGCTATGTGGTGGAGAGAGCATCTTCAAGTAACTGTGAGGCCATGGTGTCAGTATTTTATGGATGCGGAAGTGGTCTGGGAAGGTAAGACCTGTAGAATCACTGGATTCTACAGTGAACCTGATGTTGATCATAGGAAGAAATCTTGGGATGCAATCTGGTATTTGAGAAGACAGGATGAGCTACCATGGTTATGTGTTGGAGATTTCAATGAAGCGTTGCTGCAAACTGAGCAAAAGGGTGGTAACTAAAGAAGTTTTATGCAGATAGAAGACTTTCGCGATTGCTTGGCCGACTGTGGCCTCGCAGACTTGGGCTTTTCGGGCTACCCCTACATGTGGGATAACAAAAGACAAGGAGATGATAATATCCAGGTTCGTCTTGACCGCGGCACTTGCAACGACGAGTTCCTAGCTATGTTTCCGGATACGCACGTCCAACACATAATCACGAAGGAGTCTGATCATGTTGCCCTGGTGGTGCATGTTCTGGAGACGGCTCCAGAACTGGGACAACATGGAGCCCGGCAATTCAAGTATGAAGAGGCATGGACATGGCATGAAATGTGTGAATCAATGGTAGCTGAGAAGCGGGCTGAAGCGGACTCGGGTGGTGTAGGAATCACAGCGACATGTAGCAAGTTGGGAAAACTCTCGGCAAGTATGCAAGAGTGGGGGCGGGTCGTGTTTGGCTCGATTCAGAATCAGATAAAGCAGTTGAAGGTACAGTTAAATGACGCCAAGTTCAGGGCGTTGCGGACCGGATACACAACTGAGATAAAGGACATAGAAGAACAACTACGGGAGGTCTACGCTCGCGAGGAGGTGATGCAACGTCAAAGGTCGAGAGTAGACTGGCTAGCGGCGGGTGATATGAATACGAAGTATTTCCAGGGAAGAGCCTCACATAGAAAGAGGAAAAACACAGTGTGTGCGCTAATTCGTGAGGATGGATCGAAGTGTATGGTAGATGAAGAGATGCGTGAGATGGCAGCAAAGTTTTACAAAGATCTATTCACCTCGGAAGGGTCGGTGGGTGCCCAAGGACTGTTGGATAATATACCAAGCATTATTACAGAGGACATGAACCAGAAGCTGGTGGCGCCTGTTACAGATGATGAAATCGAGATAGCGCTGTTCCAAATGGGGCCAATGAAAGCTCCCGGTCCTGATGGGCTACCGGCTCTATTTTACCAGCGACACTGGTCACTTGTAAAGGAAGATGTTTGCTGGGTAGTCCGAGATTTTCTTGCAGGAGTAGCGGCACCGGATGCGTTTAATGCGACTGTGATTGTAATGATACCGAAAGTTAAGTCACCGGAGTTACTCTCGCAATTTCGACCAATTAGTCTTTGCAATGTTTTATATAAGATTGCGCCGAAGGTGTTGGCCAATAGATTGAAGACCATACTGCCGATTCTTATATCTAAGGAACAAAGTGCTTTTGTGCCAGGTCGCTTAATCACGGATAATGTATTTGTGGCCTATGAGTGTGTGCATGCAATCAGAAAGAGGAAAAGGAAGAAGCCCTTATGTGCGGTTAATGAAGGAAATATGCCCTAGAGGCAATAATAAAGTTGTTATTTATATTTCCTTATATCATGATAAATGTTTATTATTCATGCTAGAATTGTATTAACCGGAAACTTGATACATGTGTGAATACATAGACAAAACATTGTGTCCCTAGTATGCCTCTACTAGACTAGCTCGTTAATCAAAGATGGTTAAGTTTCCTAACCATAGACATGTGTTGTCATTTGATGAACGGGATCACATCATTAGGAGAATGATGTGATGGACAAGACCCATCCGTTAGCTTAGCATAATGATCGTTAAGTTTTATTGCTATTGCTTTCTTCATGACTTATACATATTCCTTTGACTATGAGATTATGCAACTCCCGGATACCGGAGGAATACCTTGTGTGCTATCAAACATCACAACGTAACTGGGTGATTATAAAGATGCTCTATAGGTATCTCCAAAGGTGTTTGTTGGGTTGGCATAGATCGAGATTAGGATTTGTCACTCCGAGTATCGGAGAGGTATCTCTGGGCCCTCTCGGTAATGCACATCATAAGAAGCCTTGCAAGCAAAGTGACTAATGAGTTAGTTGCGGGATGATGTATTACGGAACGAGTAAAGAGACTTGCCGGTAACGAGATTGAACTAGGTATGAAGATACCGACGATCGAATCTCGGGCAAGTAACATACCGATGACAAAGGGAATAACGTATGTTGTCATAACGGTTCGACCGATAAAGATCTTCGTAGAATATGTAGGAGCCAATATGGGCATCCAGGTTCCGCTATTGGTTATTGACTAGAGAGGTGTCTCAGTCATGTATACATAGTTCTCGAACCCGTAGGGTCCGCACGCTTAACGTTCGTTGACGATATAGTACTATATGAGTTATGTATGTTGGTGACCGAATGTTGTTCAGAGTCCCAGATGAGATCACGGACATGACGAGGAGCTCCAGAATGGTCCGGAGGTAAAGATTCATATATTGGATGATATGGTTAGGCCAAGGGGTCAGGCCCACAGGGCGATAAGTCGGAGCAAAAGGAGTTTTGCGGAGGCCAGGGGGCCAAACGCCGGAGACCTTGGCGTCTGGCCCTGGGCCAGATGCCGAGGCCCATGGCGTCTGGGTCAGACGCCAAGGATTGTGGCGTTTGGTCCTGGAGTCCGGGTAGGACTCTTGCCTTTCGGGCAAAACCGACTTTGAGGAGGCTTTTACTCCAAGTTTCGACCCCAGGGCTCAACATATAAATAGAGAGGCAGGGCTAGCACCCAAGACACATCAAGAAACACCAAGCCATGTGCCGGCAACCCCGTCCCCTCTAGTTTATCCTCCGTCATAGTTTCCGTTGTGCTTGGCGAAGCCCTGCGGAGATTGTTCTTCACCAACACCGTCACCACGCCGTCGTGCTGCCGGAACTCATCTACTACTTCGCCCGTCTTGCTGGATCAAGAAGGCGAGGACGTCATCGAGCTGAACGTGTGCTGAACACGGAGGTGCCGTACGTTCGGTACTTGATCGGGATGGATCGTGAAGGTGCACGACTACATCAACCGCGTTGTCAAACGCTTCCGCTTTCGATCTACGAGGGTACGTAGACACACTCTCCCCCTCTCGTTGCTATGCATCTCCTAGATAGATCTTGCGAGAGTGTAGGAATTTTTTTGAAATTGCATGCTACGTACCCCAACAGTGGCATCCGAGCCAGGTCTATACGTAGATGATATGCACGAGTAGAACACAAAGAGTTGTGGGCGATAATAGTCATACTGCTTACCACCAACGTCTTACTTTGATTCGGCGGTATTGTTGGATGAAGCGGCCAGGACCGACATTACATGACCGCGTTCATGAGACTGGTTCTACCGACGTGCTTTGCACACAGGTGGCTGACGGGTGTCTGTTTCTCCAACTTTAGTTGAATCGAGTTTGACTACGGCCGGTCCTTGTTGAAGGTTAAAACAGCACACTTGACAAAAAATGGTTGTGGTTTTGATGCGTAGGTAAGAACGGTTCTTACTAGAAGCCCATAGCAGCCACGTAAAACTTGCAACAACAAAGTAGAGGACGTCTAACTTGTTTTTGCAGGGCATGTTGTGATGTGATATGGTCAAGACATGATGTGATAAACGTTATTGTATGAGATGATCATGTTTTGTAAAAGTTATCGGCAACTGGCAGGAGCCTTATGGTTGTCGCTTTATTGTATGAAATGCAATCGCCATGTAATTGCTTTACTTTATCACTATGCGTTAGCGATAGTTGTAGAAGCAATAGTTGGTGAGACGACAACGACGCTACGATGGAGATCAAGGTGTCAAGCCGGTGACGATGGAAATCATGACGGTGCTTTGGAGATGGAGATCAAAGGCACAAGATGATGATGGCCATATCATGTCACGTATTTTGATTGCATGTGATGTTTATCTTTATGCATCTTATTTTGCTTAGTACGGCGGTAGCATTATAAGATGATCCCTCACTAAAAATTTCAAGGTATAAGTGTTCTCCCTGAGTATGCACCGTTGCGACAGTTCGTCGTGCTGAGACACCACGTGATGATCGGATGTGATAAGCTCTACGTTCACATACAACGGGTGCAAGACAGTTTTCCACGTGCAGAATACTCGGGTTAAACTTGACGAGCCTAGCATATGTAGATATGGCCTCGGAACACTGAGACCAAAAGGTCGAACGTGAATCATATAGTAGATATGATCAATATAGAGATGTTCACCATTGAAAACTACTCCATCTCACGTGATGATCGGACATGGTTTGGTTGATATGGATCACGTGATCATTTAGATGACTAGAGGGATGTCTATCTAAGTGGGAGTTCTTAAGTAATATGATTAATTGAACTTTAATTTATCATGAACTTAGTCCTGATAGTTTTTGCATATCTATGTTGTTGTAGATCAATGGCCCGTGCTACCGTTCCCTTGAATTTTAATGCGTTCCTAGAGAAAGCTAAGTTGAAAGATGATGGTAGCAACTACACGGACTGGGTCCGTAACTTGAGGATTATCCTCATTGCTGCACAGAAGAATTATGTCCTTGATGCACCGCTAGGTGAAAGGCCTGCTGCAGGAGCAGATGCTGATGTTATGAACGTCTGGCAAGCTCGATCTGATGACTACTCGATAGTTCAGTGTGCCATGCTTTACAGCTTAGAATCGGGACTTCAAAGACGTTTTGAATGTCATGGAGCATATGAGATGTTCCAGGAGTTGAAGTTAATATTTCAAGAAAATGCCCGAGTTGAGAGATATGAAGTCTCCAACAAGTTCTATAGCTGCAAGATGGAGGAGAACAGTTCTGTCAGTGAACACATACTCAGAATGTCTGGGTACCATAACCACTTGACTCAGCTGGGAGTTAATCTTCCGGATGATAGTGTTATTCAGAGTTCTTCAATCACTGACACCAAGCTACAAAGGCTTCGTGATGAACTATAATATGCAAGGGATGAATAAGACAATTCCTGAGCTCTTCGCTATGCTCAAAGCTGCGGAGGTAGAAATCAAGAAAGAGCATCAAGTGTTGATGGTTAACAAGACCACTAGTTTCAAGAAAAAGGGCAAGAGAAAGAAGGGGAACTTCAAGAAGAATGGTAAGCAAGTTGTCACTCCCGGGAAGAATCCCAAGTCTGGACCCAAGCCTGAAACTGAGTGCTTCTACTGCAAAGGGACTGGTCACTGGAAGCGGAACTGCCCCAAGTATTTGGCGGATAAGAAGGATGGCAAAGTGAACAAAGGTATATTTGATATACATGTTATTGATGTGTACCTTAATAATGCTCGTAGTAGTGCCTGGGTATTTGATACCGGTTCGGTTGCTCATATTTGTAACTCGAAACAGGGGCTACGGATCAAACGAAGATTGGCTAAGGACGAGGTGAGGATGCGCGTCGGGAATGGTTCCAAGGTCGATGTGATCGCCGTCGGCACGCTACCTCTACATCTACCTTCGGGATTAGTTTTAGACATAAATAATTGTTATTTGGTGCCAGCGTTGAGCATGAACATTATATCTGGATCTTGTTTGATGCGAGACGGTTATTCATTTATATCAGAGAATAATGGTTGTTCTATTTATATGAGTAATATCTTTTATGGTCATGCACCCTTGAAGAGTGGTCTATTTTTGTTGAATCTCGATCGTGGTGATACACATATTCATAATATTGATGCCAAAAGATGCAAAGTTGATAATGATAGTGCAACATATTTGTGGCACTGCCGTTTAGGTCATATTGGTGTAAAGCGCATGAAGAAACTCCATGCTGATGGACTTTTGGAATCACTTGATTATGAATCATTTGATGCTTGCGAACCATGCCTCATGGGCAAGATGACTAAGACTTCGTTCTCCGGAACAATGGAGCGAGCTACAGACTTATTGGAAATAATACATACCGATGTATGCGGTCCGATGAGTGTTGAGGCTCGCGGCGGGTATCGTTATTGTCTGACCTTCACAGATGATTTGAGCAGATATGGGTATATCTACTTAATGAAACACAAGTCTGAAACATTTGAAAAGTTCAAAGAATTTCAGAGTGAAGTGGAGAATCATCGTAACAAGAAAATAAAGTTTCTACGATCTGATCGCGGAGGCGAATTTTTTAGTTACGAGCTTGGCCTTCATTTAAAATAATATGAAATAGTTTCACAACTCACGCCACCTGGAACACCACAGCGTAATGGTGTGTCCGAACGTCGTAACCGTACTTTATTAGATATGGTGCGATCTATGATGTCTCTTACCGATTTACCACTATCGTTTTGGGGTTATGCATTAGAGACGGCTGCATTCACATTAAATAGGGCACCGTCTAAATCCGTTGGGACGACACCGTATGAACTGTGGTTTGGCAAGAAACCTAAGCTGTCGTTTCTTAAAGTTTGGGGTTGCGATGCTTATGTGAAAAAACTTCAGCCTGATAAGCTCGAACCCAAATCGGAGAAGTGCGTCTTCATAGGATACCCAAAAGAAACTGTTGGGTACACCTTCTATCACAGATCCGAAGGCAAGATATTTGTTGCTAAAAATGGATCCTTTCTAGAGAAAGAGTTTCTCTCGAAAGAAGTGAGTGGGAGGAAAGTAGAACTTGATGAGGTAATTGTACCTTCTCTCAATTTGGAAAGTAGCTCATCCGAGAAATCCGTTCCCGTGATGCCTACACGAACTGGAGAGGAAGCTAATGATAATGATCATGAAACTTCAGATCAAGTTGCTACAGAACCTCGTAGGTCAACCAGAGCACGATCCGCACCAGAGTGGTACGGTAATCCTATTCTGAAAGTCATGTTACTTGACCATGACGAACCTACGAACTATGAAGAAGCTATGATGAGCCCAGATTCCGCAAAATGGCTTGAGGCCATGAAATCTGAAATGGGATCCATGTATGAGAACAAAGTATGGACTTTGGTTGACTTGCCCGATGATCGGCAAGCCATAGAGAATAAATGGATTTTCAAGAGGAAGACTGACGCTGATGGTAATGTTACTGTCTACAAAGCTCGACTTGTTGCGAAAGGTTTTCGACAAGTTCAAGGAGTTGACTACGATGAGACCTTCTCACCCGTAGCGATACTTAAGTCTGTCCGAATCATGTTAGCAATTGCCGCATTTTATGATTATGAAATCTGGCAAATGGATGTCAAAACTGCATTCCTTAATGGATTTCTCAAAGAAGAGTTGTATATGATGCAACCAGAAGGTTTTGTCGATCCTAAAGGTGTTGGTGCAAGCATCTCGGAGTTTATGGACTGGTGCAAGCATCTCGGAGTTGGAATATACGCTTTGATGAAGTGATCAAAGCATATGGTTTTATACAGACTTTTGGAGAAGCTTGTATTTACAAGAAAGTGAGTGGGAGCTCTGTAGCGTTTCTAATATTATATGTGGATGACATATTATTGATTGGAAACGATATAGAATTTCTGGATAGCATAAAAGGATACTTGAATAAGAGTTTTTCAATGAAAGATCTCGGTGAAGCTGCTTATATATTGGGCATCAAGATCTATAGAGATAGATCAAGACGCTTAATTGGACTTTCACAAAGCACATACCTTGATAAAGTTTTGAAGAAGTTCAAAATGGATCCGTCAAAGAAAGGGTTCTTGCCTGTATTACAAGGTGTGAAGTTGACTAAGACTCAATGCCCAACCACTGCAGAAGATAGAGAGAAAATGAAAGTCATTCCCTATGCCTCAGCCATAGGTTCTATCATGTATGCAATGCTATGTACCAGACCTGATGTGTGCCTTGCTATAAGTTTAGCAGGGAGGTACCAAAGTAATCCAGGAGTGGATCACTGGACAGCGGTCAAGAACATCCTGAAATACCTGAAAAGGACTAAGGATTGTTTCTCGTTTATGGAGGTGACAAAGAGCTCATCGTAAATGGTTACGTCGATGCTAGCTTTGACACTGATCCGGATGACTCTAAGTCACAAACCGGATACGTATTTATATTGAATGGTGGAGCTGTCAGTTGGTGCAGTTCCAAGCAAAGCGTCGTGGCGGGATCTACATGTGAAGCGGAGTACATAGCTGCTTCGGAAGCAGGGAATGAAGGAGTCTGGATGAAGGAGTTCATATCCGATCTAGGTGTAATACCTAGTGCATCGGGTCCAATGAAAATCTTTTGTGACAATACTAGAGCAATTGCCTTAGCGAAGGAATCCAGATTTCACAAAAGAACCAAACACATCAAGAGACGCTTCAACTCCATCCGCGATCAAGTCAAGGATGGATACATAGAGATTTGCAAAATACATACGGATCTAAATGTTGCAGACCCGTTGACTAAGCCTCTTCCACGAGCAAAACATGATCAGCACCAAGACTCCATGGGTGTTAGAATCATTACAATGTAATCTAGATTATTGACTCTAGTGCAAGTGAGAGACTGAAGGAAATATGCCCTAGAGGCAATAATAAAGTTGTTATTTATATTTCCTTATATCATGATAAATGTTTATTATTCATGCTAGAATTGTATTAACTGGAAACTTGATACATATGTGAATACATAGACAAAACATTGTGTCCCTAGTATGCCTCTACTAGACTAGCTCGTTAATCAAAGATGGTTAAGTTTCCTAACCATAGACATGTGTTGTCATTTGATGAACGGGATCACATCATTAGGAGAATGATGTGATGGACAAGACCCATCCGTTAGCTTAGCATAATGATCGTTAAGTTTTATTGCTATTGCTTTCTTCATGACTTATACATATTCCTTTGACTATGAGATTATGGAACTCCCGGATACCGGAGGAATACCTTGTGTGCTATCAAATGTCACAACGTAACTGGGTGATTATAAAGATGCTCTACAGGTATCTCCGAAGGTGTTTGTTGGGTTGGCATAGATCGAGATTAGGATTTGTCACTCCGAGTATCGGAGAGGTATCTCTGGGCCCTCTCGGTAATGCACATCATAAGAAGCCTTGCAAGCAAAGTGACTAATGAGTTAGTTGCGGGATGATGTATTACGGAACGAGTAAAGAGACTTGCCGGTAACGAGATTGAACTAGGTATGAAGATACCGACGATCGAATCTCGGGCAAGTAACATACCGATGACAAAGGGAATAACGTATGTTGTCATAACGGTTCGACCGATAAAGATCTTCGTAGAATATGTAGGAGCCAATATGGGCATACAGGTTCCGCTATTGGTTATTGACTAGAGAGGTGTCTCAGTCATGTCTACATAGTTCTCGAACCCGTAGGGTCCGCAAGCTTAACGTTCGTTGACGATATAGTACTATATGAGTGATGTATGTTAGTGACCGAATGTTGTTCGGAGTCCCGGATGAGATCACGGACATGACGAGGAGCTCCGGAATGGTCCGAAGGTAAAGATTCATATATTGGATGATATGGTTAGGCCAAGGGGTCAGGCCCATGGGGCGATAAGTCGGAGCAAAAGGAGTTTTGCGGAGGCCAGGGAGCCAAACGCCGGAGACCTTGGCGTCTGGCCCTAGGCCAGACGCCGAGGCCCATGGCGTCTGGGCCAGACGCCAAGGATTGTGGCGTTTGGTCCTGGAGTCCGAGTAGGACTCTTGCCTTTCGGGCAAAACCGACTTTGAGGAGGCTTTTACTCCAAGTTTCGACCCCAGGGCTCAACATATAAATAGAGGGGCAGGGCTAGCACCCAAGACACATCAAGAAACACCAAGCCGTGTGCCGGCAACCCCGTCCCCTCTAGTTTATCCTCCGTCATAGTTTCCGTTGTGCTTGGCGAAGCCCTGCGGAGATTGTTCTTCACCAACACCGTCACCACGCCGTCGTGCTGCCGGAACTCATCTACTACTTCGCCCGTCTTGCTGGATCAAGAAGGCGGGGACGTCATCGAGCTGAACATGTGCTGAACGCAGAGGTGCCGTACATTCGGTACTTGATCGGGACGGATCGTGAAGGTGTACGACTACATCAACCGCGTTGTCAAACGCCTCCGCTTTCGATCTACGAGGGTACGTAGACACACTCTCCCCCTCTCGTTGCTATGCATCTCCTAGATAGATCTTGCGTGAGCGTAGGAAATTTTTTGAAATTGCATGCTACGTTCCCCAACAGTTAAGTTGGACATGATGAAGGCATATGATAGGGTGGAGTGGATATTTCTTGAGCAGATGTTAGTACAGTTTGGCTTTGACCCTACATGGATATCCATGATTATGAGGTGTGTGACGTCAGCAAATTTTGTGGTGGAGCTAAATGGTGGGTTTTCTAGACTGTTTACTCCGTCTCGAGGCCTACGACAAGGAGATCCTCTGTCCCCTTATTTGTTCCTGTTTTGTGTGGAGGGTTTCTCTGCACTTTTGAAGAAAGCCCAAGATGATAATCATATAAAAGGTGTGTCATTTGGGAGCACTGTCCCTCAGGTGACTCATCTTCTGTTTGCAGATAATAGTAGTCTTTCTTCAGGGCTCTGTTGACAATTTTCAAGTACTGAAGGATATCTTGGGTACATATGAGGAAGCTTCGAGGCAAAAGGTTAACCTTCACAAATCCTCAATTTTCTTTGGTAAGGGTTGCCAGCAAGGGTTGAAGGATTCTCTCAAAGGTACCATAGGGATTGAATCGGAGGCTTTAAGTGAAAGATACTTGGGCCTCCCGACGGTGGTTGGAAGAGCAAAAGATGGATCTTTCAAATATGTCACAGAGAGCTCAGAGAAAAAAGTGACATGATGGAAAGGGCAAGTACTCTCAGAAAAAGCACGAGACGTTCTTGTTAAGTCTGGGCTTCAAGCTACTCCAACGTTTACCATGAGCTGTTTTCTCCTCACAAAGAAGATGTGCCGGAACCTGACATCTATCTCCTCAAAATTTTGGTGGGGAGCAGTTAATGGTGAGCGTAAAGTGCATTGGATTGCCTGGGATAAAATGTGTGCAACGAAGAGGGAGGGTGGCATGGGTTTTAGGGATCCCGAGGCGTTCAACCAAGCGTTATTGGCAAAGCAAGCATGGCGGATTCTAAGAGTTCCCTCCTCGCTCTGTGCGTGAGTCCTAAAAGCGAGATATTTTAGTGAGGGGGGGATTATGAATGCAACGTGTCCATATGGTGGCTCCTACACCTTTTGGAGCATTCTCCATGGAAGGGGCCTCCTTAGGGCCGGCTTGGTGTGGCGAGTAGGAGACGGCTCCAACATAAACATACACCATGATCAATGGATACCGAGGAATGGCAGCTTGACACCACTGGGTGCCGAGTATGTCCCAGGAGTAACTAAGGTATGTCATTTGTTAGATCGCTTGGGTACAAGATAGAATGAGCAAGTGGTGGACTCGATGTTCTCACAGGACGAAGCGGCGGATATTAAACAGATCACCATTGGAGGACCCGGTACTGATGATTACCTAGCTTGGAATTTCACCAAAGATGGGTATTTCACGGTGCGTTCGGCGTATCACTTGCGAATAGCAATGAATCGGGCAAGGACGGGCAGGCATGAGTCATCTTCGTCGGTGAACCAACATAAAAGTTGGATGGCAATGTGGGATACCTCGGCCTCGGGCAAAGCGAAGATTCACATGTGGAGATTGCTTCGAAATGGTTTAGCGGTCGGACATGAACTTCAGAGAAGGAGCATCAAAGCAGGAGTTTTTTGCACGGCCTGTGGGCGTGACGAGACGATTTATCACAGATTTTGGGGATGCCCTCATTCGGTTCTTTATTGGAAGAAACTGCGTTCGGAAAAGGGAATTGCAGTGGCGACCCCATCGTGTCAGTTTGGTTCCCAGAGTGCAGTTGCTAGATGGCTCCTGGAGTGGTTCGCGCAGGCTGGGGAGGAGGAGTGAGCGGTGATGATCCAGTCAGTCTATGCTTTGTGGCTTGCTCGAAACGAGGCTCGGGATGGCAAACGTATTGAGGATCCACATGAAATCATGAACCGGGTGATGAGACTCGTGGAAGAATGGAAGATGGTACATGACAAACCCACTACCGTACGTGTTCCAGGTGAGCGAACGAGGTGGGAGGCGCCGGAGGAGGGATGGATCAAGGCCAACACTGATGGAGCTTTCTCCCAAGTTCGTGGAAAGGGAGGTGCGGGTGTTGTGTTTAGAGATCACAATGGAGCTTTCAGAGCTGCGGCATGCCAATTCTTTGACCATGCATCGTGCCCAGAGAAGATGGAGGCGTTGGCCTGCCGACGAGCTATCCAGCTTGCAAGGGAGGCCGACGTGCAGAAGCTACATGTTGAACTGGATAACATGGGAGTTGTCGCGGCGATAAATAGAGAAGACAAAGACCTCTCTGCATTGGGGCCTTGTATTCAGGATATCAAGCAGTTGCTTTCGCAGTTCATGCAGGTGAAGGTTACGTGGACGAAGAGAGAAGCCAGTGGTGCCGCTGATAAGTTAGCTAAAGTAGGTTTAGGTGATGAAGTTTGAAATGTTTGGTGGGCTGTACCGCCGGAGTGTATTCTCCAGATTATCTCGGACGAGATCCCTAGCTACGTTTAAATAATAAAGCGACATTGATCCTCAAAAAAAAAAAGAAAGGCACACCTCCCAGTCCTAGCCAAACATACAAAAGCACCCTAAAAACAGGAACCGTTCTAGAACAAAAAGTGGTTGCAGGAAGAGCTGGGAAGCAAGCAAAGGAGGATGGAGGAGGCCTCCATACCTCGGTGAAGAGCTGCGATGTGAGCAAGCTAACATGTGGGTGCATGTGTGCGTGCTGGAGCTCCTCAGCCGCAGCACCTGCCACTTTGCTCAACGTCCATGCTGATCCGATCCCCCCAGTACAAGAAGAACCACGCCAAGGATTCCACGAAGCTGCTCCAAACATGAATCGTGGTGAAATGAGGACGATTCCAGACCCTAACATGAAGAAACTGAGAGGAGAAGATCACCTGAGCTTGGGACACACTAGGTCGGCCGGTCCTCTCCCCATCGCAAACCCCGCCTCAAAAATGGCGACCCCGCCGGCAGCCTCCGCCTCTTCTCTTCTGCCTTAATCTTCACTCTTCAAGGACGCTGGCCTGGCATTCTTCCGCTGCGCAGAGGCAGATGGCGACGCTCTCCTGCGTGAAGGGTGGAGGAGCCGGAGCTGTGGCGGCGCGATGATCTGGGTGGGAAGAAGATTGGTGGAGAGGGGACAAGTGTCTCTCTGCAATTCTAGCCATCCACGCTGTGATCGAACGGCCACAAATGCGAAAGCTCAGAGGAGCGTCCTTTTTCTTTTCTTTTGAGAACACTCAAATCTAAATTATATTGATGCTGAAGCACGATTACAGAGTCCTATGCTAAATACAAACCTGACAGCTCCAGGTACAGATCTCTTGCTGAAATACAATGATGCTGAATAGAATTAGCAACTGTTCTCCCTCTTCCTAACATGGACCAACGCCCTGTTCGGTACCCCTCCGCTCCACAACTCCGGGAGCGGAGTTGGCGGAGCTGCTGTTCAAATTGAAGGAGTTGCGGTTTCCCGCTCCGCAGATTCCGGGAGCGGGTGATTACCGAACAGGCCCCAAATTTCCAAAATTTCAGACATGCGCAAGAGCAACATCAAAGTTTCAAAGACGAGATTTCCAAACCATTGAACGGATTCCCATCCCTTGGGTGGACTTGTGTTGCTTGACAATTACCAGTACTGTTTGGTGCGCCATTGTTGAAATGACACAACTCTAGATGTAAATTTGAAGAAAAGAACAAGACAACAACAAACCACCGTCCAAACCAAAGCGCAACTCTAGTTCAGGTAGCTGCAAACAACACAAGGTGCACATACAGTACTAAAATTTAACAGCAAAAACGCCAGCAAGTTCTCGCCCAGTGCACGGCATAGCTGAATGCCAAAAATAAAAACCCAAGCACAAAACAAGGTCCGAAAGGGCTATTCGCTTGCAACAGTCACACAGCTGCAACGAGATTGTGGTGTTACAAAACCATATTCATTCTTCCACTGACGGGAGACTAGTTCTCGAACAACAATAATCAGGATACGTGCCTGCTGTATCATGACGATAAAGTTCACACAAAAGCAGCCACCAGGGATTCAGTGTGAAAATAGTTCAACAAAACACAAAAGGCGAAGCTGGAAAGAGGAAGGTTTCAAGTAACTTCATAACCAAGGCCATAAGTTCACTGAAAGATCCAAATCGCAGCAGCGCTGCAGTACAGCATCCCAGTGTGATCGAGAACGATAGACAAAAGTTCACTCTCGATGCCAAGTTAAGGTATCAGAAAACTCTGAAAGGGACTCGAAAAAATATATTACAGAAGGGCTCGGCCTAAGATCCTCACAGAATCAGACTACAAGCAACTACCGCCAAAATGCTTCGTCCTTCATTCTCGATCCACCAATCTGTTGCTGTCAAACAGGAGTCCTGCACTCTGTTATATGAACAAAAACAAACAAAAGCCTTATCAAATGCCAAGGATATTGTCACAACAACATGTAATCAATGAGTTTGTCCGAGTAAGATCAAAATATACTCATGGTAATATATTTTGCAAATAAAAGGAAACCCAACTACTTTTTCTCTATAAGATGCACGGGAACTGCATGTAAAATATCAAGACAAGAGCACAGCAGGCCAAACAAGGTCAAAAAGAACTACTCCCTCCATCTAGGTGAACAAGTCATCTTAGGTTGTGCACCGTGACCAAGGAGGGGAAAACAAGAGAACTTAATGTTTATTTGCTAATTAATAGCATTGCATGCAATGAACTAACCACTGCATGTCGTGTTTGGCAGTCTCGAGTCATTGAAAATATGCACGCCCCACATCTCTTATTGGTTGATATGTCAAGAAACAAGAAACGAGGTGGGAGTTAATGCACCGCGCCTAAGTGTTTTGGGTTTATTTGGTTTTCGTAAGGTGACTTATACACCTAGACGGAGGAAGTACTACAGCGCCTCATGATTTATACCATTCTTAATCAAAACTATCCAGAAGCATACATAGCACTGTACAAGTCAAAGAAGAAACCAAAAAGCCTAGATAATCTAACATCATAGCAGTCAGAGGAGACATCAAACAATCATACAAGCTGGTGGGTTCTACTCTACTAAGAAGCACCGACAATATCAAGAAGCACAGAGGTGTTAAAGAACCAACCTAGGGGATATATAAGTAACGACTCGGATCATGGGGGTCCCTTTCGAGTAACTCAATGTTGTGTCCCATCAAGTGCTCGATTCGGCTTTTTATCGCAGCCGGAGTCGTGACAAAGAGAGGACAAAGCTCGGCGGAAACTTCCTTGATGAGAGTGGCGTGATCAAGTGACTTCTTCCTTTTCATTAGCCTCCCAATAGCAGCATCTATGTTGTGACTTGCTGCCTCATCCACAGCTCCAGACAGCTTTCCATTTTCAAAATCATGCTTCAGGGATAGATCCGGTCCGCCGTTGAACTTCTCGTTGATGGACAGGATGTCATTCTCAGAGAACCCAGTTTCGTCACATCTTTTCAGACTTAGGATACCTGCGGACCCATCAACCGATACAAGTGACTGCAGGCAGTCCTTCAGCTCAGAATCACACATGCCCGTAGACTCACGGATTTCAGCATACGTCAGCGAATCCACAGAGTTGAAGAGCATCAGGACAGACATCTGTGAGGTTGAAACGGTCAGTTCATCCTTTGAATGCTCCAAAAATGACGCTTTCAAGGTGGCAGACCCCAGGTGTGTCTGCAACAGCACCTTCTTTCTCTTGTGCGCTTCCATGCCCAGGTAATGTGACTGGAACTGCTCTGTCACTTGATGCAGACCATGCGGCAGATGAAATGTTTCCCGTTGTTCAATTGGCCAAGAATCTGCACTGAAGATCATGAAAGAAACTTCTGGACATTCAATTGAACTTGCCAAGTCATTGCCGAATCCATCCATGCATTGTTCGGATGCTTCCATGTCAAGTAGCATTTGCTTCAGTTTGGCTGTAGAGTCGCTACCAAACTTATCTTCCAGTTTATTGACTGCAAGTTTCTCAACGCTAAGAGAGCTTAGCCTGGTTGATAAGCCGGTCAGCCAAATAATGCTGATAAAACCGCAGGAACAGGTCGCCTCCAAGATACTTTACGGTAAACATGTATGCTGGCTCAGTTTCCAAATCAGTGTCTATGTTGAGGACAGAAGCTTCCCGGAGCTTTGAATCGATACAGGCCACCATGGATCTAGTGCAGTCGCTGTTGGAGTTCACGGCGTTCTTGAATGAAATGTTCAGAAATTGCTCAAGAACCTTGTCATTCTCCAGCGACTCATTGATCAAATGGTCATATTTATATCTTGTATGAAGCAGTTGCTGTCCATTAAGAGCAGGTTCTGGTCCATCCATGGCCAGGCTGACCGTTTGCACGACGTTCGATGCTATCATGCGCTTCATTTCTAAAGATCCAGTAGGAAACCTGCATAACAATGCATGTAATCTACCAAGTAATCCAAAGTTTTCCTCGTCAAATGATTTACTAAAGAAACCTGTCAGCAAATCAATCTGGTCCGTCAAGTAATGCTTTTGAAATGCGCTCATTAGTCTTAGCTGACCTGCATCCTCCAAAAATAACTTGGCAAGTTTAACTTCTTCATCATGAACCTCAGCAAACTGAAAATATTCGTCCCAATTATGAACTGTTTTGGCTGTCATTGACTCCAAGGAGAAGACAGAAGGGGAGCAGAACGCTCTGGCCCTTGCAGCTTCAGCTTGGTAAAAATCCTGAGAGTGTCCAACAAACGCATACTCAAAGTTCTCAGGAAACGACCTGATCATACTCGTTAACCTCTGCATAAGGTCGGCATCAAGGATACGCATGTCGGCCCTTACTCTGGCTACTAGCACTTGTATCAAATTTCCAGGCAGAAGAATGTGTCTTCTCCACAGATCCAACCCCAAGCGAAATGAAGTAAACATTGAAGGGCCGACTTTGCCAAAGAAAAGAACAGTCCCTGACGCCAAATTGTGGAACACATCCCAGTGTTCGGACACCTTCTGAAGGAATAGTTCGTCGTCACCGTCCAGGGCCTCACAAACAGCCACCAGGTGGCTTCCCAGGCTGTGCCCGAGTTGAGCGTATATCCTTCTTTGAGAATCAATGTAAGAAGCAGCCATCTGTTCCAGGTGCCTAGCACAAGAAATGAAAAAGGGTAAAGTTCAGTAAGCATAACATATATACTACTCTGTTTTGTTTCTTTTATAAAAGAACACGTGACAAAATTGCATACCTCCTCAGGTTGTCAGTGCATAGATCTCCGATCAAATTCAACAGCTCCTCCACACAGTTGCAGCTGTACATCTGCTGCAAGACTTCTTCAACTGACTCCCAGTCAGACTGGAACTTACTTTCATCGGGATGGCCAGTGGATAGCGCTTCGCTGGTCAGTACTTGTCGCTCCTGTTCATGTTCTGCAGCTATCCATTCGGAGAGAGAAGGCGGGTGCACAACCTCCTGATCGAGTTGTCCAGCTACATGCGCAGGATGGCCTTGCATCATGCACGGCATCTTAGAATCAGATATTGCCCGTGCACATGGCACTCCGAGAGCATGGTAGCAAATGACAAAATCGATAACCTCCCACCACTGAGATCCTTCTCTTTCTCGAGTAAGTACCTTGAACACTTCTCGTATTGAGTCACTGCACGGCTTGCAGAAGATGATCATGTGCGGATTCTGCATGCAGAAAATGAATTGATGTGCAGTGATATTTGAGGACATAGGATACCAGTAAGTTGTTCTAAGGAAAACAAAGAGAATAAATTAGATCTCGTGACTTACATTCCAGTTCTTGTCTAGGAACCTGGCACACTCAGGAATGAGTCCTATCTCTATGAGTCTAGAGATCTTCAACAAGTAGTAGTAAGAGACAAGACCCCTGAAACCATCTGGTACTTCATTCGAAAGTTCTTCCCAGAGAATCTGTTCTTTTCTTCCTGGTTTCAGATTATAAGGATGAAGGTACGTCCGAATGACGAAGAACGGGTTTGGTCCATTGAGCAAGTCTACGAGAAAACGCTCAAATCCGTACTTCTTCTTCTTCCCCATATCGACCCTGGAGGTACAAAACTAATCCAAGAAAGCTTCTTCGGAGCTGCATTAACGACATGCTTGGCTTAAGAACCATTTTTTTTTAAGGTACACTGTACAGCCTAAGTGAAAAAGCAAACCAGAATCAGCAAGTAGCAACTACAGCCCGACAAACCTATTATATGATAAGAATGCCCTCTGATAATACGATGCTCTTACTAAATCGAATGATGTATTGCAAATTTATGTGGCCAGCAGCATACAGCAAGCAGCAAAACAGAGCAGAATTATATGGTTGGTTAAGGCGCATGAACAGCAGCATATAAGTCTCTCGGCTGGGTATTTTATATAGCCAGCAGAATCAGCAAGTAGCAAGTACAGCCCGGCAAACCAATTATCTGATAAGAATGCGCCCAACAAACCTATTTCCTCCGATCCAAAATAAACGTCACGGTTTTAGTTCAAATGTGAAGTAAAACGGCAACACTTATTTTGGATCGGAGGGAGTATTATCTGATAAGAATGCGCCCAACAAACCTACTTCCTCTGATCCGAAATAAGTGCCGTGGTTTCAGCTTAAGTTTGAACTAGAACCGCGGCACTTATTTTGGATCGGAGGGAGTATTATCTGATAAGAATGCCCTCTGATAATAAGATGCTCTTACTAAATCGAATGATGTATTGCAAATTTATATGGCCAGCAGCAAAACAGAGCAGAAATATATGGTTGGTTAAGAAGCATGAACAGCAGCATATAAGTCTCCCAATTGTGTATTTCATATAGCCAGCAGAATCAGCAAGTAGCAACTACAGCCCGGCAAACCTATTATCTGATAAGAATGCACCCAACAAACCTGCTTCCTCCGATCCAAAATAAGTGTCGCGGTTTTAGCTATTTGAACTAAAACCGCGACACTTATTTTGGATCGGAGAGAGTATTATCTGATATAAGAGTGCCTCTGTTAATAAGGTACCCTTACTAAATCGAATGTTGCATTGCAAATTTGTATAGCCAGCAGCATACAGCAAGCAGCAAAACATGGCAGAAATATATATATATATATATATGCCTTTGGTTGGCTAAGCCGCATGAACAACAGCGGCACTTTATCTCTATCGGATGTGTACAAGGGCACTATGTTTCTGTTGCCGGTGGAGAGTACTACCCGCCCCGGCGGGGAAGCGACAGATCTCCACCGGACTTCCCTCCCTCGCTCTCTCCCCTAGCGAGCGAGCGAGCTAGCTCTCCCCCTCTCTCTCGGCTGGGTAGGGGCGGGATGGTCTCGGCGACTGCGGCCGCCGGGAGGGCAACAAGGTGGAGGAGGGGATGATCGTACCTTGAGAGACGAAGGTGTCGACGGAGAACTCCGCCGCTGCTGGCCCGGCGCCCCTGCTCCTCCTCTTTCCTCCGTCCCCGCCGCAGCAGCGAAAGGAAAGGAGAGTCGAAGAGACTGGGACACTCTCTCTCTCTCTCTCTTTGTTTCGGGAATTGGGCTAGGGTTTGGGAGAGAAACGCGGGCCTCTCTCTGGGGTTCTTCGTGCCTAGCCTAGAGCCCGTTACGCATTTAGCTGGCCCATGACCGCCTGGGCTTGTTTGTAGCGAGAGTCACTTGCCTTGGGCCGGCCAGACAAACTGCCCTTGGGAACTAACCTGTGCTTGGATGGTTTGGTGAACAGTGGTATTCTCGTCTCATCAGGGTTTAAATCCTAATGCTCGCATTTATCCTGACTTTATTTCAGGATTTTCGGTGATGCGCGTTCAGTGAGAGGAGGCGTTTCCATCGACTAGAGACGCCTGCGGTGACTTCGTAAAACCTCAAGATGATATGCCGGCTCAATCTCTCGAAGGTACTCATAGGGGTAGGGTATGCGTGTGTGCATTCATAAAGGTGAGTATATGCGCGTATATATGAGCGCTTGCGTATGTATTGTGTTAAAAAAAATTGCGCCTTTTCTTTCCTTTTTTGCTTTCGACATAACCCAACACAGCTTGACACGTTGATATATAGCCCTAAAAAAACTTAGACACTTTTTTCAAGGTAATACGTGTCTCATTTATATTATAAAGGGTTATAGTACAAACCACGTAAACATCAACCTGACAAGATTAAAAAGATAGCTGAATGCTAGCATTTGTACAAAGAAACACTATCCAAGAAAGAAAATTACAATCAGGATCAAAGAATCCCTTGAGCTTGACACCATCGCCTGTTACCTGCCTCCCGCATCACCACATCAGCCACCAAAAAAACAATGGATCACCTCCTCATCCGAGCTCGACGCGGCTCCATCGCTAATATGCAGCTTTGCGAACTTTCAAGGTAGCTCACCAAAGGCAAAGTCGTTGCCGTTGAAGGAATCGACTGGGGTAACACCCAGGACACGTCATCCAACTCCAGATCTGGCACTCCCGCACCACTAAGAGGGCGCAGGAGGAAACCATTCCTATCAACCAGAACCCAGCACATGATCCATCATCTTCCACATGTCGTCGATGCAGACCACAATCTGCATCCGCTCCTAGACTACCTCCCAAGCTCCGAGTCGGTGCTAGAGCAAACACCGCCGCAACGACGGAATCCGAAGACACAAGTCCACCACGAGGATGTCGCAGCCACGCCATCCTTGGTTGAACACTAGTAGAAAAAGGCCCATTTGTCCCGGTTCATAAGGCTCATTTGTCCCGGTTCTCGAACCGAGACTAAAGGGTCGGGACTAAAGCCCAGTACCTTTAGTCCCGGTTCGCCTACGAACCGGGACAGATAGGGCTCCACGTGGCCACTGCGGCGAGCCCAGGCAGGAGGGCCTTTAGTCCTGGTTGGTAACACCAACCGGGACCAAAGAGCATCCACGCGTCAGCAGCTCAGGAGCTGGTGTTTTTGTTTTTTGTTTTTGAAAGGGGGGGGGGCGTTTAGGGGTTTTGTAGGGTTAATTTAGGGGTTTCATATATTGTGTTAGCTAGCTAATAGAGAGAAGTGTCCTCTCTTATCTCCGTGCTTGGTCGACGCTACGTACTATACGTATAGAGAGGACTCGACACGCTAGCTAGTAAGCAAATGAAGGAAACCATTAAGTACACAAGATCGTCATGAACATATACAGAGAGAAGTGATCGACCTCCTCCTTCTCCGAGAGATTGGTCGAACAACAAGTTTTCGTATATCTATCTGACGCTACTAGCTACATATATACAATATAAGATCTCTTACAATCCCTAACATCTGATGTCAAGTTTCACATGGTATTCTCCAGCTGGATTGATGACGTGATCAAGAAAGAATCCCGCCAATTCCTCTTGAATTGCTTTTATGCGATCTTGTGGTAGGAGTTCATCCCGCAGCTGCCAAATCTAATTTGAAGAAGGGGGTCAATACATATATATGAATGAAACTCAACACAAATGATGGTAATAAAATAAAATTGTGAATATTATAGCTTACGCACTTCATATTGTTTTTCAGAGTAGCCCCGCTTAGAGGTCGTCGCGTTGTAGATGTACTCGCAAATGTAGTATCCACAAAAATTATTCCCGCCTTCCTGCCACAACCACTTTACGAGAAATAGAGGTCAATCAAACTGATAATCAAGCATTATAAATGGTATTGATGAAACCAGCTAGAATCAATGGGAGATGCGCGGAACTAGCTAGTAGTACTTACTTTCGGGTGTGTAAATCACAGCTCCCCCGGCAGTCCCGGAGCTTCTGCGGTGAACACTTTCCAAACCCTGCGAGACAAAGAAAATAATTACTTGATATCAGTAAATGAACAAAGTTGCCGATATGGTGCGATAATGATCGATTGAACTTACTTCTGGAGCATTTCAGTCATGGCCGCATACTCCTTGGGATCTTTTCGTCTTGAGTCTAAGACGGTTACTAGTCACTGCTCAAGCTTAATCTCTAGGAGAATAAAGTGGAAGCTGCCCACGCATGCATAACTCATCAATTACATGACTATAACCTCGAGTAATAAGGGAAACCGAATATGCAGAAGACAGTAACACTCACTTGAAGTTGTAAGGAAAGAGTATTTTATCTTTGTTTTGATTTTTAAGCAACGATTGTAGCAAGTTGGCCTCGGTTTCTTTCGGATTATATTCAATCGTCCATGCATCTATGAGATTTGTGTTAATGAACCCAATATCATAGATTTGTGCATTTCTGCATTCGACGATCTTCAATCTGCATAATATAGTGAGGATAATTATATATACATGCAATGAAAGAGCTGAGCTATATATAGAGACTTAATTACAGAAGTATAGTACTTACAGACAGTAGCAAGTGATGATTATTTTATCGAGGTCCTTTTGATTGAAAAACTGGAAGAACTCCTCAAATGGAACAGACAACAGATCAATTCCAACGAGGTCGTGCTCCTCTTTAACTCTCAGCGTCAAAATATCCTTCCCAGACTTGCAGGTGTCCATGTACCACTTATGGAATCTTCGCATCATCATTGTTAGAGGAGGATCACCAGGTCTGACGAGAGGCTTCCCGTACTCGTATTTGTGTTCGTCCACCTCCATTGTATCAAAGTGTGCATCGTCGGGCAGGTAATCACCAGGATTGGTACCGGGCAGCATCCCCGGCAGATTTGCGACGATATCGCTAGACACCTTGAGGGGGGGGGGGCACGATTGGTTCGTCTGTTCGCCGAGCTGGGGAATTTTGTTCCCACTTCTTCGTTCTTGTAACCTTTTGTCAGTTGAAGTAGTTCCCGACCGGCGCGCTCCTCCCACTGCCTTTTTAAGAGCGCGGACATGGTTGTCATCCGGTGGAGGCGGTGGTGGTCGCTTCAGGTTCTCCAAAGTGCGCTTCAATTTCACCGGATCTATCTTCTCCTTCGGAGGTGGATTTTTCTTTGCAAAAAAGTCCTTCACTTGGGCTTGACAGATCTCCGTGTTTTCCTCCTCGGTCATCTCGTATGGTAACTTGTCTAGAGGCTTGAGAGATGGACTGAATATGTATTGCCTCCCGCCTCTGGCTGTACTGCTAGACGTCGGAGCAGCCGGAGCGGCTGCGGCTGTCTTCCTTCGTTGCTTACGAGGCGGAGAAGGAGGCGGAGTGCTACGACGCGCCGGAGCAGCCGGAGCTGCGGCGGCTGTCTTCCGTTGTTGCTGACGAGGCGGAGGAGGAGGCGGGCTGCTCGGACGCGCTGGCGCAGGCGGAGTGCCGCCATGTGCCGGAGCAGCTGGAGAAGGAGGCGGAGTGCTGCCACGCGCCGGAGCAGGCGGAGAAGGAGGCGGAGTGCCCTGATCACTCGCCAGAGGAGGAGGCGGAGTGCCCTGACTCGCCGGAGGAGGAGGCGGAGGCGTCCAGTTCGGAAGGTTGATGAGCTCCTTCCGCCATAGACATGGAGTCTTCAGAGCAAGACCCAGCTGAGTCTCCCCTTCACCGGTAGGGTGGTCAAGCTGGAGCTCCTCAAATCCCTCCGTTATTTCATCGACCATCACAACAGCATAGCCTTGTGGAATCGGAAGGCAGTGAAAAGTTGCGCCGGGTTGAGGAGGTGCAACAGAGCCGACAGCCGCCTTGACTTTGAGGTGCTGCCATTGCGTCATAAGGTGGCAATCTTGAGCCTCCGTGATAGCATCCACGGGGTAGCTGGGAGCCGTGAAGTCAGGCTGCTGAAGGACCTCGGTGGAAGCCACGCTGCTTCTCCGCTGAGATGGAGGGGTAGCTTCTGGGGTAGCTCCGGCAGGTCGCTGGCTCTGAAGTAGTAGTGCTTGTTCCTCTAGCGCTCGTACCCTTGCAGTCAGCGACTGCAGTTCGGTCTGCTCCACTTTCCTCCTCCTCTCCCGGGTTTTGTAACCGCCTGCGCTGGGAAACCCAACTTTCCACGCAACGGAGCCTGTCATGCCTCGTGTTCGTCCTGGGTGCTCAGGATTCCCGAGGGCCTGTGTGAGCTCGTCGTTCTCTCTGTCGGGAACGAACGTCCCTTCCTGCGCTGCGGCGATATACTTCTGAAGCTTCTTGACGGGTATTTCAAGTTGCTCCTTCGTCCAACGGCACTTCCCTGTTTCAGGGTCCAAGGTTCCCCCAACCCCGAAGAACCAAGTCCTTGAACGGTCTGGCCAGTTCAATGTCTCTGGTTCGACCCCTTTATCAAGCAGGTCCTTCTCAGCCTTGTCCCACAACGGCCGGGCTTTGAGGTAGCCACCTGACCCCGTGCGATGGTGATACTCCTTCTTTGCAGCATTTTTCTTGTTTGTCGCTGACATCTTCTTACTCTTCTCCGATGTCTTGTGGGCCACAAATGCGGGCCAATGATCTCTTATCTTCTCAAATCGGCCGGTGAATTCTGGAGTCTTCCCTTTGTCGACAAACGTTGATTTCAACTCATTCTTCCACCTCCTGAATAGATCTGCCATCTTCTTAAGAGCATGAGCCTTGACCAATGGCTCTATAACTGGCTTATCCGGATCCTCCTCTGGCGGTAGGGTGAAATTTGCCTTCAGCGCGGTCCAAAGATCATCTTTCTGTCTATCGTTGACAAAAGACACTTGAGGGTCTTCGCTCTTAGGCTTATTCCATTGGTGGATGCTGATCGGGATCATGTCCCTAAAAAGAACCCCGCACTGAGCAGAAAATGCTTCCTTGGTCCGGCTGGGTTCAATCGGTTGGCCATCGCCCTTGATTGCTGTGATCGTGAACCTTTCATCCTGGCGCAACCTTTTCTTCGGGCCTCGTCTCGTTACCGAAGTTTGGCTCGATCCGGAGGGCTAGAAAAGAAGAAAGAAGGGAGTTAATATGTGTACATACCAAAACAATTAATGCATCAATTAGCTAGTCAGCACAGGCTTAATTAATATATATACCTCGCCGGACTTTGCAACAGCTCCTTCCTCCGTTCGCTCACCGGAGCCATCATAATCATGTCCTTCCACCTCCATTGTTCGATCACCGGAGCCTGCTTCACCCTCTCCTTCCAGACCATCGGTGTCGTTGAGAAACGATAAGATATCACCTCCGCCGAGGATTATGTCCCCCAACAACTGTTCTGCTTCGATGTCTCGGTGCTCCATAGTTTCTGCAAATATTACAACATGGCAATTAATATACAAACATGACAGATGGATATATTAGTGCAAACGTAGACCTAGCTAGCTCGACGCTTCTACGGTTTGGGGTGGCCTCGACAACGCTTCTAGGGTTTGGGGTGGCCTAGGCAACGCTTCTAGGGTTTGGGGTGGCCTCAACAACGCTTCTAGGGTTTGGGCCGGACCGCCTCTCTCATGAATGTCCGACGTCCGGACCGACAAGGGATTTAACAAAATGACGCCATTCTGGATGTGCAGAAAATGGTCCTCGACAACGCTCTTTTAACTTGGTAAATTTGGGTGGCCTCGACAACTCTTCTAGGGTTTGGGGTGGCCTCGACAACGCTTTTTCAGTCCCGGTTTGGGTGGACTCCAGAGTTGGTCGGGTGAAAGGGGGTTGATCGACGTCCCCCCTCATGTCTAAGTCAATGAGCAACATGAAAATTTCTAAGTGAATGAACAACTCTGAATTTTTTTACATGTACTCCTACAACATGAAAATTTCTAAGTGATTGCCAAACTGTTTGCTAAACTTTTATGCTTCATTTATATGAAGATCAATTGTCCAATATAACTATGTTCGCGATATGAGGCATTGGACATTATCTAGATCACATGCCTCAAAATCAAAGGAAAAACTCCTCTCACAACTATCCGCGGTGCCCAACAATATGAAATCATTCACAAATATTGATGTTGGACTCGACTAAATATGCACTCTATAGTCCAATCAAGTATATAAGTCCGCGGTGATCAAACACATACAAGTTACAAAAATTTCTATGCTCACAAAATATAAGCCCGAGGGGAATTGAAGTTATCGGGGTTATGTTTATACAACAAATGGACATCTCATCTCATTTCATCTCATCTGAAAAAACATAGCACATCTAAAAAAATACATACATACATACATGGAAAAAAAATTCTATGAAAAAAAACATCATATATGAACATTTTCTATATCCATCCATCCATACATACATACATACATACATACATACATTGAAAAAAATGCTATGAACAAACACATCAGTAGTAATTATTTTTATAATGATTTGGCCTCAAAAAAATTCTTTTATTAGTATTTTCAAACTCTTGAATGACCCTGTTGCACTAGAACTATTTCAAATAATTCTTTTCAAATGCCACAAATTTTTTGAGAAGTCCTCTGATGCCTATAGATCATTTTTATGCAAAAACCCACTTTGGTCATTTGAAACTTTTGAGCACAACTTCCATTTTTCAATTTTGGTCCAATCTTGGCATTGAACTACAACCCTATTTTTTCCTTACTAAATTTTTTTGAAAAAATTACTCCAACTTCATGACAGTACCCACACTCCATTTCACCAAAAACCTTCTGATCCATAGTTCAAATTTTTCAAATTTCGTTCAAATGAAATTTGAACCAGATTCAAATTCCTTGCTGAAAACCTATTCTAAACCACTCCAAAAATTCTGAAATTTTGCCATCACCTTTGTCTTGCATCAGTACCTCACCACAAAAAAATCAGAAATTTCAAAAATGCCCAAAGCCATCTAGCATTTCATCAAACACCTTCTATGCACTGTTCATCATTGTAAAAAAAATCCGAAATAAATTTCAGAAAATTCAGAAGGGGGGGGGCTGCTGCTGCTCTTCAGTGTCCACTCCTTCTCCTCTCCTTCACGGTGTTGCTGCTGCTCTTCAATGCGTCGGGGCCGGCGGCGACCATGGAGCAGTGGCAGAGCAAGGCCGAGCTCTGGGGCACGCGAAAACGAGGAGCAGGGGACCATGGGAAAAGGGGGGGTTCTCACTGGGGGGCGGCGATGGCTAGAGGACGGCGGGCTCGGGGCGGCACGCGGCGACGGGGACGAGGACGGCGGGCTCGGGGCGGCACGCGGTGATGGGGACGAGGACGGCGGGCTCGGGGAGGCGACGGGGACGGGGACCAGGACGGCGGGCTCGGGGATGCCGGCGGGCTCGGGTTGGCGACGATGCGGTCCGGCAGCCTGGCGGCGTCGAGGTGTTCATCGGCGCCGTCGGGGGAGAGAGCGCAGGATCGAAGAACTGAATGGAAATTTTCACAAGTGCTGCTTATATACACTAAGCATTGGTCCCGGTTCGTGGCACCAACCGGGACCAATGCCCCCTTTAGTCCCAGTTCGTGCCACCAACCGGGACCAAAGGTCTCTTTTCAGCAGCCCAAAGGGCGGGAAACAGAGACCTTTGGTCCCAGTTGGTGCCACCAACCGGGACCAAAGGCCTTGTGCTGCCCGCGGCCAAAAGTTTAGTCCCACCTCGCTAGTTGAGAGGGGCGCGGAGTGGTTTATAAACCCCACTGCCGCTGCCCTCTCGAGCTCCTCTCAAATGCAGGCTTACGGGCCTAACCTGAGTCTCCAATGCCTGTGGGCCTACTGGGCCTTCCGCGGGCCTGAATCCTGGCCCGCGGTTGGGTTTCTAGTCGTATTCAGGCCGTGGTGGCCCAGTAGGTGGCATATTTTTTCTATTTTTTTCCAGTTTTTCTGTTTTGTTTTTTGCTTTATTTATTTTCTTTTATTTTTTAATTCTTTTTGCTTTTAGGTAATAAATATTATAAACTTGCTGTTAGTGCCATTAGTTTTCCAATTTGAATAGTTTAAATTTGAATTCTTTGAAATTTGTGTGAATCAATAGTTTGTGATAACTTTACTATAAAAATAGATTTTGGAGTGATTCTTTTTCCTGCTATTTAATACTACTGTGTTTTATCATTATATTCAAAAACAGTTTTTGTTACTTTAGTTTCTAACAAAAAAAATCTTTATTATAATTCCTTTTGTTATTAAAGTTTCTAACAAAAAAAGTTCTTCATGAAAATTCTTTTTGCTTTTAATGTTTTGAACAGAAAATACTTTGATAATTTTAGTTGCATAAATTTTAGTTGATTCCTTTTGCTATTAGAGTTTCATTAAAGTTTTCTAGTTCATTCTTTTTTCTATTAGAGTTTCATTAAAGTTTTCTAGTTCATTCTTTTAGTTTATTATTTTTGCTATTAGAGTTTCCTAAAAGTTGAGAGGGTTACGGCAAAAACTGGATGCACTTCGTGTACAAAATGGACAATCTCTTTCGAAGTATCAGACTTTCGGACGAAAACTCATCTGTTACAAAGGCATTTCATTTTTTTGAACTTATTTGAACTCCAGACTTTTTGTGTGGTCAAAATGAACCATTCAATGCCACATCATCAATTTTCAACCCTTTCTGACTTCATCTGTTATTTTTCATGCATTTACTGATTTTTTTTTAGCTAAATGACCCTGAAATTGAAAAGCACTTCACATGAACTCTGAAGAGGTTGAAAATTGGCATCATATCATCATTTCACCCACATAGCATGTGCTAAAAAGTTGAGAGGGTTACGGCAAAAACTGGATGCACTTCGTGTACAAAATGGACAATCTCTTTCGAAGTATCAGGGTTTCAGACAAAAACTCATCTGTTACAAAGGGATTTCATTTTTTAAAACTTATTTGAACTCCAGACTTTTTGTGTGCTCAAAATGAACCATTCAAAGCCATATCATCAATTTTCAACCCTTTCTGACTTCATCTGTCTTCACTTTTTCTTCGCTTGTGTCCTTTGCTTATTGCGCCGTAACCATGGATATTCTTCATCGCTTAACAGGGTGCTTGGGTCAGCCTTGACTTTGAAGGGAGGAATTTCATGAAACTTTTCATAATCTTCAGACATGTCTGTCTTACCCTCCACTCCCACGATGTCTCTTTTCCCTGAAAGAACTATGTGGCGCTTTGGCTCATCGTATGATGTATTCGCTTCCTTATCTTTTCTTTTTCTTGGTTTGGTAGGCATGTCCTTCACATAGAAAACCTGCGCCACATCATTGGCTAGGACGAATGGTTCGTCTGTGTACCCAAGATTGTTCAGATCCACTATTGTCATTCCGTAATGTGGCTCTACCTATACCCCGCCTCCTGACAGATTGACCCATTTGCACTTAAACAAAGGGACCTTAAAATCATGTCCGTAGTCAAGTTCCCATATGTCCACTATGTAACCATAATATGTGTCCTTTCCCCTCTTGGTTGCTGCATCAAAGCGGACACCACTGTTTTGGTTGGTGCTCTTTTGATCTTGGGCGATCGTGTAAAATGTATTCCCATTTATCTCGTATCCTTTGTAAGTCAATACAGTCGAAGATGGTCCCCTGGACAACGAGTACAGCTCATCAGAAACAGTGTTATCACCTCTGAGACGTGTTTCCAACCAACTGCCGAAAGTCCTGATGTGTTCACATGTAATCCAGTGGTCACACTGCTCCGGGTGTTTGGAGCGCAGAATGTTCTTGTGTTCATCGACATACGGGGTCACCGAGGTAGAGTTCTGTAGAACTGTGTAGTGTGCTTGAGACCAAGAATGCCCGTCCCTGCATATTATTGAGTCCCCTCCTAGCGTGCCTTTTCCAGTCAGTCTCCCCTTATACCGCGATTGAGGGAGACCAATCTTCTTAAGGTCAGGAATGAAGTCAACACAAAACCCAATGACATCCTCTGTTTGATGGCCCATGGAGATGCTTCCTTCTGGCCTAGCGCGGTTACGGACATATTTCTTTAGGACTCCCATGAACCTCTCAAAGGGGAACATATTGTGTAGAAATACGGGGCCCAGAACGACAATCTCGTCGACTAGATGAACTAGGACGTGCGTCATGATATTGAAGAAGGATGGTGGGAACACCAGCTCGAAACTGACAAGACATTGCGCCACATCACTCCTTAGCCTTGGTATGATTTCTGGATCGATCACCTTCTGAGAGATTGCATTGAGGAATGCACATAGCTTCACAATGGCTAGTCGAACGTTTTCCGGTAGAAGCCCCCTCAATGCAACCGGAAGCAGTTGCATCATAATCACGTGGCAGTCATGAGACTTTAGGTTCTGAAACTTTTTCTCTGCCATATTTATTATTCCCTTTATATTCGACGAGAAGCCAGACGGGACCTTCATACTGAGTAGGCATTCAAAGAAGATTTCCTTCTCTTCTTTGGTAAGAGCGTAGCTGGCAGGACCTTCATACTGCTTTGGAGGCATGCCGTCTTTTTCGTGCCAACGTTGCAGGTCCTCCCGTGCTTCCGGTGTATCTTTTGTCTTTCCATACACGCCCAAGAAGCCTAGCAGGTTCACGCAAAGGTTCTTTGTCACGTGCATCACGTCGATTGAAGAGCGGACCTCTAGGTCTTTCCAGTAGGGTAAGTCCCAAAATATAGATTTCTTCTTCCACATGGGAGCGCGTCCCTCAGCGTCATTCGGAACAGATAGTCCGCCGGGACCCTTTCCAAAGATTACGTGTAAATCATTGACCATAGCAAGTACGTGATCACCGGTACGCATGGCGGGCTTCTTCCGGTGATCTGCCTCGCCTTTGAAATGCTTGCCTTTCTTTCGACATTGATGGTTGGTCGGAAGAAATCGACGATGCCCCAGGTACACATTCTTCCAGCATTTGTCCAGGTATATACTTTCGGTGTCAGCTAAACAGTGCGTGCATGCGTGGTATCCCTTGTTTGTCTGTCCTGAAAGGTTACTGAGAGCAGGCCAATCATTGATGGTTACAAATAGCAACGCATGCAGGTCAAATTCCTCCTGTCTGTGCTCATCCCACACACGTACACCGTTTCCATTCCACAGCTATAAAAGTTCTTCAACTAATGGCCTTAGGTACACATCAATGTCGTTGCCGGGTTGCTTAGGGCCTTGGATGAGTACTGGCATCATAATGAACTTCCGCTTCATGCACAGCCAAGGAGGAAGGTTATAGATACATACAGTCATGGGCCAGGTGCTGTGATTGCTGCTCTGCTCCCCGAAAGGATTAATGCCATCCGCGCTTAAACCAAACCATACGTTCCTTGGGTCACCTGCAAACTCAGTCCGGTACTTTCTCTCGATTTTTCTCCACTGCGACCCGTCAGCGGGTGCTCTCAACATCCCGTCTTTCTTACGGTCCTCTCTGTGCCATCGCATCAACTTGGCATGCTCTTTATTTCTGAACAGACGTTTCAACCGTGGTATTATAGGAGCATACCACATCACCTTGGCAGGAACCCTCTTCCTGGGGGGCTCGCCGTCAACATCACCAGGGTCATCTCGTCTGATCTTATACCGCAATGCACCGCATACTGGGCATGCATTCAAATCCTCGTACGCACCGCGGTACAGGATGCAGTCATTAGGGCATGCATGTATCTTCTGTACCTCCAATCCTAGAGGGCATACGACCTTCTTTGCTGCGTACGTACTGTCGGGCAATTCGTTATCCTTTGGAAGCTTCTTTTTCAATATTTTCAGTAGCTTCTCAAATCCTTTGTCAGGCACAGCATTCTCTGCCTTCCACTGCAGCAATTCCAGTACGGTACCGAGCTTTGTGTTGCCATCTTCGCAATTGGGATACAACCCTTTTTTGTGATCCTCTAACATGCGATCGAATTTCAGCTTCTCCTTTTCACTTTCGCACTGTCTCCTTGCATCAACAATGACCCAGCGGAGATCATCATCGGGCACATCGTCTGGTTCCTCTTGATCTTCAGCTTCCCCCGTTGCAGCATCATCGTATTCAGGGGGCACATAGTTGTCATCGTCCTCTTCTTCTTTGCTGTCTTCCATCATAACCCCTATTTCTCCGTGCCTGGTCCAAACATTATAGTGTGGCATGAAACCCTTATAAAGCAGGTGGGTGTGAAGGATTTTCCGGTCAGAGTAAGACTTCGTATTCCCACATATAGGGCATGGACAACACATAAAACCATTCTGCTTGTTTGCCTCAGCCACTTCGAGAAAATTATGCACGCCCTTAATGTACTCGGAGGTGCGTCTGTCACCGTACATCCATTGCCGGTTCATCTGCGTGCATTATATATAATTAAGTGTGTCAAAAACCATTACAAAACATCATGAATAGATAAGTGACCAAATTAATAGAAGTTCATCATCACATTAAAACCAAAGTACATACATAGTTCTCATTGAACAACATATAGCTCTCCAGAGCATCTAATTAAACCATACATTATTGAAACTATGTAAAACATTTCAATGCAACAACAAATGCGATCATAATCGCAACCAAGGTAACAATTGATCCAACGGCATAATGATACCAAGCCCCGGTATGAATGGCATATTTTCTATACTTTCTAATCTTGAAGCGCATTGCATCCATCTTGATCTTGTGATCATCGACGACATCCGCAACATGCAACTCCAATATCATCTTCTCCTCCTCAATTTTTTTTAATTTTTCCTTCAAGTAATTGTTTTCTTCTTCAACTAAATTTAACCTCTCGACAATAGGGTCGGTTGGAATTTCCGGTTCACATACCTCCTAGATAAAAAAAATCTATGTCACATTGGTCGGCATAATTGTCATAAACAACAAATGAACCAAATAGTTATAAAATATAATATATACCACATCCGAATCATAGACAGGACGAGGGCCGACGGGGGCGGATACCAAAACCATCGCACTATATAATAATAAACAATAATAAAAGTAAGAAAATTATACAAGTATCTATGTAAATCATACAAGTAAGAATTTTTTTCTTTTAGAAAGAAGATAAGAACAAGAGGCTCACCACGGTTATGCCGGCGATGAGATCGGCGCGGGCGATCGACGGCGGTGAAGACGGGGACGGGACGTGACGGACCGCTAAACCTAGACAAATCTTGAGGAAAATGGAGCTTGAAGGTCGAGTTTGAAGAGGAGAAAGCTTAAATAGTGTTGCTCGGGCATTTCATCGAATACCTCATGTGCATAGGAGGTGAGCTAGAGCACCACAAACCCCTCCCCTCGCCGGCCAGAAAAAACAGAGCAGTGTGGAGTGCTCTGCTCGCCGGCGATGGGGTATATATAGCCACCTCATTGGTCCTGGTTCATGCGTAGAACCGGGACTAAAGGCCCCCCTTTTGTCCTGGTTCAAGCCATGAACCGGGACCAATGGATGTGGGCCAGGAGCGAGGCCCATTGGTCCCGGTTCATGCCAGGAACCGGGACAAATGGGTCCAGACGAACCGGGACCAATGCCCACGAGGCCCCGGCCGGCCCCCTGGGCGCATGAACCGGGACGTATGTCCCCCATGGGTCCCGGTTCGTGACTGAACCGGGACTAATGGGCTGGGCTGGCCCAAACCAAAGCCCTGTTTTCTACTAGTGGAACAGGCTGGTTTCCAAATATATCCCCAATCATAGGACCGACTGCCTCGTTGGGAAGGGATCTCAAGCTTCTTTATTCAGCGTCACCATCGTCGCCGCCGAAGCCAAGGCGATGAACAGCCGAAAAACCTAAACTACTAGGGCCTGACCAAGAGCTACACGATTCGCACACGTAGATCCGGTGACCCCCCCCCCCCCCCACACACCACCACCACAACCAAAGACGACCGAGGTCACCGGCGGAGGGGTGCTGTGCGAGGAAGGCGGCAGAGTGACTCCTCGCGGCAGCTAGGGTTTCTAGTCACCCGCCCGAGACGAAAAATACAAAATAAACTTGACACGTTGATGCTGCACAGTTGATAAGCAAAAACGTAATAAAGTCTTGTGCAACCCAAAGAAAGGGCCTTGTAAACATGCGTATTATTATTAGAAGAAGAAATAGTGTATGCACTGTGTTTTTTTTTTGAAAAAACTTCAGATCTATTCATTAAACATCATGGCAGCACACAGAACACAAGAAGCAATAAAATTACATCAATATTCGTAGACCACCTAGCGACAAGTACAAACAGTAGAGCGAGTCGAAGACGCACCACCGTCATAGACCCTCCATCACCAGAGCCAACAAATCTTGTTGTACTAAACAGTAGATCGTTCTTTGGAGAATGGCCCACGATTGTCTGCCGACGGGCAGTCAGTTGCTACGGCGCCATGTTCCAAATGCAGGGGCATGTTTTTCTGTAGCAGAGAAGAGCTGGCAGAGCATCTCTTTCTGTTTTTGCCACTTCGCGCGCTAGGTGGCGAGTGGTGAAGCGCAATTTAGGCTTCCATCTGTGCCGTAAAGGTTTTGTTCATACCAAGCAGTGGATATTTAACTTCATTCAACGAGCAACCTCTCTCGAGGCCACGGCTTTGGTAGTAACAATTTGGCACATTTGGGAGGCCCGGAATGATGTAAGAAACAATGATGTTATGATGCATCCTCGCAGAGTGGCTGAGAAAGCTTTGGCTTATGTTGACTTCATTGTGCAGAATTGTGGTAGGACTACAATTCTATAAGGCGTGATACCCCAGTGATGCGGCTTAAAACTGCGTCGGTATTTCCCAAAGAGGAAGGGATAATGCAATACAGCTACGGTAGGTATTTCCCTCAGTTATGAAACCAAGGTATCAATCTAGTAGGAGAACCAAGCAACACTATGTAAACGGTACCTGCACACAAAGAACAGATCCTCGCAACCCAACGCGTAAGAGGGGTTGTCAATCCCTCCTCGGTAAAAAGATAGATTAATTTGTATGAGTTTGGATAAATAGATCTTGCAAAAACATGAAATAAAATAAATAAAACAAAAGTGCAGCAAGGTGTTTTTGGGTTTTTGGAATAATAGATCTAAAAACAAATACGGCAAAAGATAGATCGGAAAGCAAATATGATAAAAGATAGACCCGGGGGCCGTAGATTTCACTAGTGGCTTCTCTCGAGAAAATATCATACGGTGGGTAACAAATTACTGTTGGGCAATTGATAGAAGAACAAATAATTATGATGATATCCAAGGCAATGATCAATATATAGGCATCACGTCCAAGATTAGTAGACCGAAACAATTCTGCATATACTACTATTACTCCACACATCGACCGCTATCCAGCATGCATCTAGTGTATTAAGTTCATGGAGAAATGGAGTAATGCAATAAGAACGATGACATGATGTAGACAAGATCTATTCATGTAGGAATAGATTCCATCTTGTTATCCTTAATAGCAACGATACATACGTGCCTCGCTACCCCTTCTGTCACTAGGTGAGGACACCGTAAGATCGAACCCATCACAAAGCACCTCTTCCCATGGCAAGAAAAATCGATCTAGTCGGCCTAACTAAACCAAAGATTCGAAGAGGAAATACAAGGCTATAAATAATCATGCATATAAGAGATCAAAGAAGACTCAAATAATATTCATGGATATAGGTCTGATCATAAACTCGAACTTCATCGGATCCCAACAAACACACCGCAAAAAGTCATTACATCAAATAGATCTCCAAGAGACCATTGCACTGAGAATCAAAAAGAGAGAAGAAGCCATCTAGCTACTGTCTACGGACCCTTAGGTCTATGGTGAACTACTCACGCATCATCGGAGAGCCACCAATGAGGATGATGAACCCTTCGTGATGGTGTTAGATTGGATCTCGTGGTTCTGGAACTTGCGGCGGCTGGAATTGTGTTTCATCGACTCCCCTAGGGTTTCTGAAATATTTGAGTATTTATAGAGCTGAGAGGCGGTGGAACGGAGCTCCATGGGCCCCACGATACATCATGGCGCGCCAGGGGCCTCTGGCACGCCCTGGTGTATGCTGGGCCCCACGGGCCTCCCCCCAGGTGCTTCCTTGGCTCCCAAGTTGTCTTCTGGTCCAAAAAAATCTCCAAAAAGTTTCGCTGCGTTTGGACTCTGTTTGATAGGGACATTCTGCGAAGTAAAAAAAAGCAAAAAACAGCAACTGGCACTGGGCACTATGTCAATAGGTTAGTCCCAAAAAATGATATAAAGTTGCTATAAAATGATTGTAAAACATCCAAGAATGATAATATAATAGTATGGAACAATCAAAAATTATAGATACGTTGGAGACGTATCACCCAGTATTTTTGGTTAAATTGGTTCCGCCGCCGGCAGATGCAGTGGCCGTTAATGTGGATGTTGCACTCTTTAAGGAGTCTCGACGGATGGGAATTGGCATGGTAATCAGGAACCACATCGGAGATTGCTTGTGGGCTTGCCGTGAGCATGTTGACGAGGTTACCGCCCCAGAATTAGCTGATGCACTAGCGCTACGGCGTGCGGTGACTCTCACCCGTGAGGAAGGATTTTCAAGGGCCGTTTTCCAGTCAGATTGTTTGTCACTTATCCAGAGAACCAATGCTTCGACTGTTGATCGCTTGCCGGTGGGGCTTATCGCTGCTGATATCAAGGAGTTGGCGTCGTTCTTCTCGTCTGTTCGCTTTAGTCATGTAGATCATTTGTCGAATGTCGCGGCACATATTCTAGCTAGATCTTGTGAGTTATCTAGTGACTCTATTTTTCATGTAACCCTGGATTGAATCTGGGAGGCACTCTCTCTTGATTATACTTGATCAATAAAGCACGATATTTCTCAAAAAAAACAGTAGGAAACTTGTTGTGTTAAGGCCCCAAAGGACCAGCACACCAGAACAGCACCTGTTGCAGATGAGGACAAACGTAGATCGAAAGGATACAACATATAGACGCACGAATGTAGACAAACAAAGATCAGATCAAAGCAGATCCACTGAAGATAAACATCGACTGAATCGCATGAGATCCCTCAGAGACACGTCCTCCGACGATGCTATACGCACCGTATGGACGGGGCTAGGCGGTGAGAACCTTATTCCATCTTTCAGGGAGCCACCACTACCTCGTCTTCCAGAGCAGAATAGAAACCCTAACAAATTCAACTAAAATGAAGCAGGAACCCTTTCACCGGCAAGGGTCAGGATCCACGACACCTTCATGGTGTAAGGCAAGGGTGAACCGCGCGCTCCGACGAGAGCGAGCGAACTCGGTGTGGCATCCCCGGCAATATCTGAGCGATGAAAAGATGTCAACGGGGTGCAAAAAATCTAGAGGAACCAATGAACAGAAGGGGGAATCTCGAGGGGTCTCACCGTCGTCCTAATCGATGGCGAAAAGAGCTTCGGCCGGCGGATCTCGTCGAGTCTGTGTGGCGGTTTAGGTGGTCTAGGGCCTGGGGGTTTTGGGGGAAACGAGAGAGGCACTAGTAGAAAACGGCTCATTTGTCCCGGTTCCAGAGGCCCATTAGCCCCGGTTCTGGAACCAGGACTAAAGGGTCGGGACTAAAGCCCAAAACCTTTAGTCCCCGTTCGCTTACGAACCGGGACAGAAGGGGCTCCACGTGACCGCTGCGGGGAGCCCAGGTAGGAGGACCTTTAGTCCCGGTTGGTAACACCAACTGGGACCAAAAGGCATCCACACGTCAGCATTTGGCAGGAGCTGGGGTTTTTGTTTTTTTTTTTGAAAGGGGGGGTTTAGGGGGTTTTGGAGGGTTAATTTAGGGGTTTCATATTGTGTTAGCTAGCTAATAGAGAGAAGTGTCCTCTCTTTCTCCGTGCTTGGTCGAAGCTGGCTACTATACGTATAGAGAGAACTCAACACGCTAGCTAGTAAGAAAATGAAGGAACCATTAAGTACACAAGATCGTCATGAACATATACAGAGAGAAGTGATCGACCTCTCTTTCTCCGAGAGATTGGTCGAACAACAAGTTTTCGTATATCTATCCGACGCTACTAGCTACATATATACAATATAAGATCTCTTACGTACAATCCCTAACATCTAATGTCAAATTCCACATAGTATTCTCCGGCTTTATTTATGACGTGGTCAAGAAAGAATCCCGCCAATTCCTCTTGAATTGCTCGTATGTGATCATGTGGTAGGAGTTTATCCCGCATCTGCCACAACTAATTTGAAGAAGGGGGTCAATACATATATATGAATGAAACTCAACACAAATGATGGTAATAAAATAAAATTGTGAATATTATTTCTTACGCACTTCATATTGTTTTTCAGAGTAGCCCCACTTAGAGGTCGTCGCGTTGTAGATGAACTCGCAAACGTAGTATCCACAAAAATCATTCCCGGCTTCCTGCCACAAGCACTTTACGAGAAATAGAGTTCAATCAAACTGATAATCAAGCATTATAAATGGTATTGATGAAACTAGAATCAATGGGAGATGCGTGGAACTAGCTAGTAATACTTACTTTTGGGTGTGTAAATCGCAGCTCCCTCGGCAGTGCCGGAACAATTCCGGTGAACTCTTTCCAAACCCTGCCAGACAAAGAAAATAATTACTTGATATCAGGAAATGAACAAAGCTGCCGATATGGTGCGATAATGATCGATTGAACTTACTTCTGGAGCATTTCAGTCATGTCCGCATACTCCTGGGGATCTTTTCGTCTCGAGTTTAAGACAGTTACTACTCCCCGCTCAAGCTTAATCTCTAGCAGAATAAAGTGGAACCTGTGCACGCATGTATAACTCATCAATTACATTACTATAACCTCAAGTAATAAGGGAAACCGAATATGCACAAGACAGTAACACTCACTTGAAGTTGTAAGGAAAGAGTATTTTCTCTTTGTTTTGATTTTTAAGCAATGATTGTAGCAAGTTGTCCTCGGTTTCTATGACATTCTTTTGAACCGTCAATTCATGTATGATATTTGGGTTAATGAACCCAATGTCATAGATTTGTGCTTTTCTGCATTCGACGATCTTCAGTCTACATAATATAGTGAGGATAATTATATATACATGCAATGAAAGAGCTGAGCTATATATAGAGACTTAATTACAGAAGTAGTACTTACAGACAGTAGCAAGTCACGAGTGTTTTGTCGAGGGCCTTTTGATTGTATAATTGGAATAACTCGTCAAATTCAACAGACAACTGATTTCCAACGAGGTCGTGCTCCTCTTTAATTCTCAGCGTCAAAGTATCCTTCCCAGACTCGCTGCAGGTTTTCATGTACCATTCATGGAATCTTCGCATCATCGTTGTTAGAGGAGGATGATCGGGTTTGACGAGAGGCTGCCCGTACTGGTATCTGAATTCATCCACCTCCATTATTTCAAACTCTACATCATCGCTCAGGTAATCAGCAGGATTGATACCGGGCACCATCCCCGGCTGATTAGCGACGATATCGCTAGACACCTTGAGCGGGGGGCACGATTGGTTCGCCTGTTCGCCGAGCTGGGGATTTTTTTCCCACTTCTTCGTTCTGCTAACCTTGCATGCATGCAAGTACTTCCCGACCTCTCCGCTTCCTTATATGTCCTTTCAATAATGTGCTCATAGTTGGATTGCGGCGGAGACGGTGGTGGTCGCTTCAGGGCATCGATAGTGCGCTTCAGTTTCATCGGATCTATCGTCTCCTTCGGAGGTGGAGGTTTCCGTGCAAAATGTTCATGCACTTCGGCAGCACTGATTTTCGCGGTTTCCTCGTCGGTCCTCTCATATGGTAACTTTTCCAGAGGCTTGAGAGATGGACCATATCTGAATTGCTTCCCGCCTCTGCTTGTACTGCTAGCCGCCGAAGCGGCGACGGCTCTCTTCCGCCGTTGCTGACGAGGCGGAGGAGGAGGCGGAGTGCTCTGACGCGCCGGAGGAGGTGGAGTGCCCTCACGCGTCGGAGGAGGCGAAGAAGGAGGCGGAGTGCCCTCACGTGCCGGAGGAGGCGGAGAAGGAGGCGGAGTGCCCTGACTCGCTGGAGGAGGAGGAGGAGGAGGCGTCCAGTTTGGAAGCTTGATGTACTCCTTCCTCCATAGACATGTACTCCTCAAAGCATAAAGCAGTTGATTCTCCCCTTCACCTGTAGGGTGGTCAAGCTCGAGCTCCTCAAATCCCCCCATTATTTCATCCACCGTCACAACAGCATAGCCATGTGGAATCGGACGGCAGTGAAAAGTTCCGTCGGGTTGAGGAGGTGCAACAGAGCCGACAGCCGCCTTCAAAGTGAGGTTCTGCCATTTCGTCATAAGATGGCAAAGTTGAGCCTCCGTGATAGTATCCACGGGGTAGCGAGGAGCCGTGGAATCAGGCTGAATGAGCTCCGTGGAAGCCACGCTGCTTCTCCGCTGAGATGGCGGGGTAGCTTCGTGCCACTGAGATGGTTGGCCGGCAGCTGCAAGTTCCTCTAGCTTTACTAGTCTTGCATTGAGCTTCTGCATTTCGCTCAGCTCCGCTTTCCTCTTTCTCTCCCGGCTTCTGTAACCGCATGCGCCGACAAACCCAACCACCCATGGAACGGAGCCTGGTGTGCCTCGTGTTCATCCAAGGTGCTCAAGATTCCCGAGGGCCTCAGTCAGCTCGTCCTTCTCTCTGTCGGGAATGAACGTCCCTTGTTGCGCTGCGGTGATATAAGCCTGAAGCTTCTTGACGGGTATTGCAAGTTGCTCGTCCGTCCAATGGCACTCCCCTGTTTCTGGGTCCAAAGTTCCCCCAACCCCAAAGAACCAAGTCCTTGAACGGTCTGGCCAGTTCAATGTCGCTGGTTGGACCCCTTTAGCAAGCAGGTCTTGCTCAGCTTTGTCCCACAACGGCCGGGCTTTGTGGTAGCCACCTGACCCCGTGTGATGGTGATACTTCTTCTTTGCAGCATTTATCTTGTTTATCTCTGACATTTTCTTGCCCTTGTTCGATGCCTTGTAGGCCACAAATGTGGGCCAGTGATCTCTTATCTTCCCATATCGGCCGGTGAAATCTGGAGTCTTCCCTTTGTTGACAAACTTTGTGTTCAACTCTTTCTTCCACCTCCTGAATAGATCTGCCATCTTCTTAAGAGCACACGTCTTGACCTTTGGCTCTATAACTGGCGTATTCGGATCCTCCTCTGGCGGTAGGGTGAAATTTGCCTTCAACGAGGTCCAAAGGTCATCTTTCTGTCTATCGGTGACATAAGAAACTTCAGGGTCGTCCTTAGCCGGCTTATTCCATTTCTGGATGCTGATCGGGATGATGTCCCTAACAATAGCTCCGCACTGAGCAACAAATGCGTCCTTGGTCCGCTTGGGTTTAATCGGTTGGCCATCGTCTGCGAGTTCTGTGATCGTGAACCTTTCATCCTGGCGCAACCTTTTCTTCGGGCCTCGTCTCGTTGTAGAAGTTTGGCTCAATCCGGAGGGCTATAAAAGAAGAAAGAAGCGTTAATATATGTACATACCAAAACAATTAATGCATCAATTAGTCAGCACAGGCTTAATTAATATATATACCTCGCCGGACTTTGCAACAGCTCCCTCCTCCGTTCGATCACCGGAGCCATCATCATGGTCTCCTTCTTCCTCCGCCATTCGGTCACCGGAGCCGTCATGATCATGTCCTTCCTCCTCCATTGTTCTATCACCGGAGCCGTCATCCTCTCTTTCCTGACCATCGGTGTCGTTGAGAAACGACAAGACATCACCTCCGCCGAGGATTATATCCCCCAACAACTGTTCTTGTTCCAAGTCTCTTTGCTCCATAGTTTCTGCAAATATATATTACAACATGGCAATAAACAAACATGAGAGATGGATATATTAGTGGCAAACATAGACCTAGCTAATATCACAACAAGGGATCATATTAGTGGCCTCGATGCTTCTACGGTTTGGGGTGGCCTCGACAACGCTTCTAGGGTTTTGGGTGGCCTCGACAACGCTTCTAGGGTTTGGGGTGGCCTCGACAACGCTCTTTTAACTTGGTAAATTTGGGTGGCCTCGACGCTTCTAGGGTTTGGGGTGGCCTCGATAACGCTTCTAGGGTTTGTGGTGGCCTCGACGCTTCTAGGGTTTGGTCGGGCGAGAGGGGGTTGATCGACGTCCCCCCTCATGTTGAAGAGTTACCGGAGTTTTCTATGAACAAAAAAAAATAATACCTATCACATGACATGTCTGGCGACCGGACCAGACCACCTCTCTCATGAATGTCAAACAAGGGATTCTCTTAACCTTTAAGGGATTTAACAAAATGGCGCCATTCTGGATGTGCAGAAAATGGTCCATATTTTTCCTGATCTCATCTACCCTTCTATATGTCACGTTGTCTAGTGTTAAAGGATTCAAGAAAACCATGGCTTCATCATTAGCCGGAAGTAACAGGCGCATAATGGTACGAAGCTCTCCAAAATTGTTTTGGAATGGAGTCCTGGATAGGATAATTAGTTTTTTGGTACGAAGTTCAGCAAGAGCCTTCCGAATATCGCTATTTGGAAGGCCTTTGCTGAAATTCATACCAAAAAGTGAATTATTCTATCCGGAACTCCGTTCCAAAACAACTTTGAAGAGCTTCGTAGCATCATAAGCCTGTTACTTCCGGCTAATGATGAAGCCATGGATTTCTTCAATACTTTGACAGACAATGTGACATATAGAAGAATATATATATATATATGAGATCAGAAAAAAATTGGATCAACTTGTGCACATCCATAATGGGGGCATTCTTGATAAATCTATGTCAAAAGTTGCATATGTCAAAATTCAAACTGTGATATATGATCAAACTTTGATATATCATCAAATGTTGCATATGTCAAAATTCAAACTTTGACATATGATCAAACTTTGATATATGTCCACCGCGATATAAAATGATACATAGACTTGTTCGGGCGAGAGGGGTCGATCGACGTCCCCCCTCATGTCGAAGTTACCGGAGTTTTCTTCTAGTGGTTTGGGTGGCCTCGAGAGTTTGTCGGGTAGGGGCGGGAGGGGGTAGGAGATCGACAACGCCTTTTTTCTAGGGTTTGGGTGACCTCGAGAGTTGGTCGCCCGGTATATCGAGAGGGGGGTGAACATTTTACCTTAGTAACTTAGAAAAAAATGTTATCGGGGAGGGGGTATATCGACCCCCCCCTTATGTTGAAGTTATCGGGGAGGGGGTATATCGACAACGACATACATACATGGAAAAAATGATATCCATCTATACATACATAGCCACATACATATATACATGGAAAAAAATGCTATGAAAAAAAATACATATATGAACAAAAAAATTAATACACATATGAACAAAAAAATACATATATGAATAAAAAAATGCTATGAACAAAAAAATTAATACATATATGAACATCCATACATACATATATACATTATATATGAACAAAAAAATTCATCATATAAAAAAATCAACATATATAAAAAAATGCACAGAGCCGGGGCGGCGGCGGCGGCGGCTCACAGCGGGGGCGGCGATGGCACGGCGTCGGCGACGGTGGGGGCGGCGATGGCACGGCGACGGCAACGGTGGAGGCGGCGATGGCACACGGCGACGGCGACGGTGGGGGCGGGTCAGGGCAGGGGCGCGCGCGGCCGGGCGCGCTCGGGGGCGGGGCAGCAGGGGCGCGGGCTCGGGGAAGACGACGGCGACGGCGACGACGGGGCACGGGCGACGGCGACGGCAGGGGCGGCGGACGGCGTCGGGGCAGCCTGGCGGCGTCGATGAGCTCGGCTTCGTCGGGGGGAACTGGCGATGAAATTGTGAATTTTTGCTAAGTGTTTCTTATATAGCAATGCCTTTGGTCCTGGTTTGTGGGACGAACCGGGACCAATGCCACCCTTTGGTCCCGGTTTGTGCCACCAACTGGGACCAAAGGTCTGTTTTGGCCAGGCGAAAGGGCGGGAAGCACAACCCTTTGGTCCCGGTTGGTGGCACGAACCGGGACCAAAGGGGGGCATTGGTCCCGGTTCGTGCCACCAACCGGGACCAATGGGCTTGCACAACGGCGTGGTGGTGGGAGTTTAGTCCCACCTCGCCAGCTGAGAGAGAGCCGCACCTGTTTAAAAGGCGCGGTGCGCCTGAGCCTTCCAGCTCCTCTCTAAAGCAACCTTACGGGCCTAACCTCTCTGTATATGCATGTGGGCCTACTGGGCCTTCTACGGGCCTGAATCTTGGCCCACCTGGCTGGTTGGGTTTCTAGTCGTATTCAGGCCGTGGTGGCCCAGTAGGCGGCATTTTTTTATTTTTATTTTCCAGTATTTTTGTTTTGTTTTTTGCTTTATTTTTTTAATTCTTTTTGCTGTTAGGTCACAAAAATTATAGACTTTCTGTTAGTGCCATTAGTTTTCAAATTTGAATAGTTTAAATTTGAATTCTTTGAAATTTGTGTGAATCACTAGTTTGTGAATAACTTTACTATAAAAATAGATTTTTGAGTGATTCTTTTTCCTGCTATTTAATATTACTGTGTTTTATCATTATATTCAAAAACAGATTTTGTTATTTTGGTTTCTAACAAAAAATTTCTTTATGATAATTCTTTTTGCCATTAATGTTTTGAACAAAAAATACTTTGATAATTTTAGTTGCATACATTTTTTATAATTTTAGTTTCAAAAATACTAGAAGTTTATAAAATGTTTTTAGTTGATTCCTTTTGCTATTAGAGTTTTATAAAAGCTTTTTAGTTGATTCTTTTTGCTATTGAAGAATATTATAGTTTTGTTTTAGTTGATCATAATAGAATATTTTAATTGATTTTTTTAGTTGATTCCTTTTGATATTAGAGGTTCATAAAAGTTTTCTAGTTCATTCTTTTTGCTATTAGTTCATTCTTTGAGCTAAATGACCCTGAAATTGAAAGCACTTCAAATGAACTGTGAAAAGGTTGAAAGTTGGCATGGTATCATCATATCACCCACATAGCATGTGCTAAAAAGTTGAGAGGGTTATGGCAAAAACTGGATGCACTTCGCGTACAAAATGGACAATCTCTTTCGAAGTATCAGGGTTTCGGACGAAAACTCATCTGTTACAAAGGGATTTCATTTTTTTTTTGAACTTATTTGAACTCTAGACTTTTTGTGTGTTCAAAATGCACCATTCAAAGCCACATCATCAATTTTCAACCCTTTCTAACTTTATTTGGTATTTTTCATACATTTACTGATTTTTTTGAGCTAAATGACCCTGAAATTGAAAAACACTTCAAATGAACTGTGAAAAGGTTGAAAGTTAGCATGGTATAATCATTTCACCCACATAGCATGTGCTAAAAAGTTGAGAGGGTTATGGCAAAAACTGGATGCACTTCGTGTACAAAATGGACAATCTCTTTCGAAGTATCAGGGTTTCGGACGAAAACTCATGTGTTACAAAGGGATTTCATTTTTTTGAACTTATTTGAATTCCAGACTTTTTGTGTGTTCAAAATGCACCATTCAAAGCCACATCGTCAATTTTCAACCCTTTCTGACTTCATTTGGTATTTTTCATGCATTTACTGATTTTTTGAGCTAAATGACCCTAAAATTGAAAAGCACTTCAAATGAACTGTGAAAAGGTTGAAAGTTGGCATGGTATCATCATTTCACCCACATAGCATGTGCTAAAAAGTTGAGAGGGTTATGTCAAAAACTGGATGCACTTCATGTACAAAATGGACAATCTCTTTCGAAGTATTAGGGTTTCGGACGAAAACTCATCTGTTACAAAGGGATTTCATTTTTTTGAACTCATTTGAACTCCAGACTTTTTGTGTGTTCAAAATGCACCATTCAAAGCCACATCATCAATTTTCAACCCTTTCTGACTTCATTTGGTATTTTTCATGCATTTACTGATTTTTTCGAGCTAAATGACCCTGAAATTGAAAAGCACTTCAAATGAACTGTGAAAAGGTTGAAAGTTGGCATGGTATCATCATTTCACCCACATAGCATGTGCTAAAAAGTTGAGAGGGTTATGGCAAAAACTGGATGCACTTCGTGTACAAAATGGACAATCTCTTTCGAAGTATCAGGGTTTCGGACGAAAACTCATCTTTTACAAAGGGATTTCATTTTTTTTGAACTTATTTGAACTCCAGACTTTTTGTGTGTTCAAAATGCACCATTCAAAGCCACATCATCAATTTTCAACCTTTCTGACTTCATTTGGTATTTTTCATGCATTTACTATTTTTTTGAGCTAAATGACCCTGAAATTGTAAAGCACTTCAAATGAACTGTGAAAAGGTTGAAAGTTGGCATGGTATCATCATTTCACCCACATAGCATGTGCTAAAAAGTTGAGAGGGTTACGGAAAAAACTGGATACACTTCGTGTACAAAAGGCATTTCATTTTTCACATGTAACAGCAGTGATATTCTAGATCAAAAGCATCATCATAATAGTTGTGGAGAGAAAGTCTTCACTTTTTCTTCGCTTGTGTCCTTTGCTTATTGCGCCGTAACCATGGATAATCTTCATCGTTTAACAGGGTGCTTGGGCCAGCCTTGACTTTGAAGGGAGGAATTTCATGAAACTTTTCATAATCTTCAGACATGTCTGTCTTGCCCTCCAATCCCACGATGTCTCTTTTTCCTGAAAGAACTATGTGGCGCTTTGGCTCATCGTATGATGTATTCGCTTCCTTATATTTTCTTTTTCTCGGTTTGGTACACATGTCCTTCACATAGAAAACCTGCGCCACATCATTGGCTAGGACGAATGGTTCGTCTGTGTACCCAAGATTGTTCAGATCCACTGTTGTCATTCCGTACTGTGGTTCTACCTGTACCCCGCCTCCTGACAGATTGACCCATTTGAACTGAAACAAAGGGACCTTAAAATCATGTCCATAGTCAAGTTCCCATAGGTCCACTATGTAACCATAATATGTGTCCTTTCCCCTCTTGGTTGCTGCATCAAAGCGGACACCACTATTTTGGTTGGTGCTCTTTTGATCTTGGGCGATCGTGTAAAATGTATTCCCATTTATCTCGTACCCTTTGTAAGTCAATACAGTCGAAGATGGTCCCCTTGCCAACGAGTACAGCTCATCAGAAACAGTGTTGTCACCCATGAGACGTGGTTGCAACCAACTGCCGAAAGTCCTGATGTGTTCACATGTAATCCAGTCGTCACACTGCTCCGGGTGTTTGGAGCGCAGAATATTCTTGTGTTCATTGACATACGGGGTCACCAAGGTAGAATTCTGTAGAACTGTGTAGTGTGCTTGAGACCAAGAATGCCCGTCCCTACATATTATTGAGTCCGCTCCTAGCGTGCCTTTTCCAGTCAGTCTCCCCTCATACCGCGATTGAGGGAGACCAATGTGACGACCCCAGCTTAATCGTGCACTAACCATACATGCAAATGCACACGATCAAGCCTAAGGACTCACTTGAAGATATCACAACACAACTCTAAAACATAAAATAAAGTCATACAAGCTTTATATTACAACCAGGGCCTCGAGGGCTCAAATACATAGCTCGATGGCATACAAGCGTCAGCGGAAGCATCAGATATCTGATTACAGATATAAAAGATAAAACAGAGATAAGCCTCTAAGAAGGCGGGGCAAAACCAAAACTACGATCGAAAGGTGCAGGCCTCCTGCCTGAGACCCTCTGAACCTACTCCAGGTCGTCAGATGGCTCCTCGTAGTAGTACTCGCCAAGAGGGTAGTAGTAGTAGCCGTCGGCGGGGACAGTGGTCTCAGGGGCTCCGTCATCTGATTGCACCAAAAAGGATATGGGGAGAAAAAGAAAGCAAAGCAAACGTGAGTACTCATCCGAAGTACTCAGCAAGCAAGGATCTACACTACATATGCAACATTTTCAAAGGAAGGCTGTATATGTGGACTGGGCTGTAGAAATGCCAGAATAGAGGGGAAAGCCTAGTCCTATCGAAGACTAGCATCTTCATCATCTTCAGCAGTCTTGCAGCATTAGAAGAGTGCAGATTAACATAAAGTAAAGTAGTAGTAGTGTATTCAACCTCGCCCAGAGATCCTTTCTCGACTCCCTGCGAGAAAGCGATCCCAGAGCCATACTATCCAGTTATCAACTCGAGTGTCCAGTTCTAGTTGTACCGATCGGGATACAACTCCGAGTGTCCGTTACCGTAGGACAGGCTATCGATAGATTGTTTCTTCCCTGCAGGGGTGCACCAACTTACCCACCACGCTCGATTAACTCCGGCCAGACACACTTTACTGGGTCATGCCTGGCCTCGGCCAAACGATACGCCACAACCCGACCTAGGCTCTAAAGAGAGGTCAGCACGCCGGACTAACCTATGCCCCCAGGGGTCTTGGGCCTTCGCCCTGGGAACCCTGCACGTTGCGAGGACGCTCTGGAAGCAGACCTAGCCCCCTTAATACAAGCGCGGGCTTAACTAGTCCAATCCAAAGCGGGCCGCTCCTCGCTGACGTCTATAGAGCTTCGGCTGATGAATACGACGCAGAACGCCCATACTATGCGCACGTGATGGTTAGTGCTATCAGGCCAGAGGCCCCTCGGATCAAATATCCAAACCGTTAGTGGATTAGGAGCGCGCGGTAACGAGCAGAGACTCACGATCAATGTGACCCCGTCGCCCCATCTCGAGGACTTGCGGCAAGGGCTAAGAATGCCCGGCCACGCCTCGTATTCAACTCTCGGGCACCCTCCAGGTCCACCCGACTCTACATCTCTTGCAATTAAGCTCGCGCGGGTACCCCTCAGGGCCGACCCGTCTTTAGTAACATGGTTCAGTGTAAAGTCATAGTAACCATAGTAACCGTGTGTTTAACACCAAGGGGAACCCTGAGGAATCACCCTCGTTGGAATTCCACCTGATGTTATCGTCAAGGTGAACGAAGGAGGAATCACCCTCGAGGTCCACACTTGAGCAGTTGCACGACGACGTCGTTATCGGGGGTGGTGTAGGAGGAATCACCCTCGCTGACCACGACCGATTAACTAACCTACAAGGTTATCATCAGAAGTGCTGACGAGGTATCACCCTCAGCACTCGATAGTAACCCAGTAGTGTCGAGCAACTAAGAGGGAAAGTGATGTGCGGTGCCGGGGCCTGGTCTTCGATCCTGTTGATAGGGTCTTCTGATAATCCAGCGGGGCAGTCGGGACAAAGTGGGAGTCTCTGATGGGTCTCTACCTGTAACACCCCTGTGTAATAGCCACTGTGATCATCTGCTAATAATTCCAAGTCACTTCATTTGCAGTGCCTAGTCATAATGGTTAATCAAAACAATTCAAATTCTATTCTGAAAATCAACTCAAATTCAAAAGTGAAATATGAAGTTACTCAAACACTGTCGGAAAAATGTTCATTAATTAGTAAATAATCCAGAAGCAATCATAAAAACATAATCAATATTAAATGAGTTAGCTAAATGACTCAAACCACATGAAATAGCACCAAAACAGCACTATTTAATTCATTTATGATAATATCAAATCCAAATAATATCCTACTTTGCCCAAACCAGTTTTTGGTGAAAGTTAACATAGCACTGTAATATTTGGGCCAAGTCTCACATTTTACGAAAGTGCAAATGTGGTCTAACAAATATCAAAACAAAAAAGAAATAAAGATAAAGAAAAGAAGAAATAAAAAAAGGCCTAACGCTACTGTGCGACTAGGCTTCAGTTCTACAGTACCCCGCGGCCCAGCCCAGCAGACCCACTTCCCCCTCCTCCTTCTCTCTCCCTCATGCTGTCGGCTGTGCCGTGGCTGGGCGCGGGCGCACCGGTCAGCCGGCGACAGCACGACGACACTGACGAGGGGTAGGATAAGGGCAAGCCTTATCCCTCCCCCTGGACGCCTCGCCCTCATTCCCCTCTCCTTTCTCCTCGCTCGCGCCGCACCCCCTTCTTTCCCCGTGCACCCGAGCGCCATCGCCGCCGCACGCAGCCACCGCCGCGGCGACCGACGTCCTCGTTTCACTCCGATGCGCCAGGGGGCTCCGCCGGGCTCGACCACACCTCCTGCACCACCACTTCGAGCTCGGGGAGCCCCACTTCGCCCGGATTGAGCTGCCCCTCTTCTCCTCGGTCTCCGGCGATCTCCGGCGTCCCCCGCTCCCCTGCTGCTCCTAAGCTGTCGACGGCCACCTTGCGCCTCATCATGAGCATCTGTCTCTCTCCTCTTTCTCCTGGCTACTCGTTTCCTTCGCTTTAGCTAGCCTGCCGCCTCGCCGCACTCTATCCGCCGCGGGACCTCGCCGTCCAGCCGCCTTGGTCATTTTCGAGACCTAGCAGAGACCACACTTTATCCCGACAGCCCCGCTGGATCATCAGAAGACCCGATCAACGGGATCGAAGACCAGGCCCCGGCACCGCACATCACTTCCCCTTAGTTGCTCGATACTACTGGGTTACTATCGAGTGCCGAGGGTGATACCTCGTCAGCACTTTTGATGATAACCTTGTAGGTTAGTTAATCGGTCGTGGTCAGCGAGGGTGATTCCTCCTACACCACCCCCGATAACGACACCGTCGCGCAAACTCCTCAAGAGTGGATCTCGAGGGTGATTCCTCCTCCGTTCACCTTGATGTTTACGTCAGGTGGGAATCCAACGAGGGTGATGCCTCGGATTCCTTCTTGATATGGTAGCCACACGGATGCCTTTACATTACTGTTGATACTGCTTGTTCTGGATAAAGACGGGTCGGCCCTGAGGGGTACCCGCGCGAGCTTAATTGCGAGTGATGTGGAGTCGGGTGGACCTGGATGGTGCCCGAGAGTTGAACATGAGGCGTGGCCGGGCATTCTTAGCCCTTGCCGCAAGTCCTCGAGACGGGGCGACGGGGTCACATCTTTCGTGAGTCTCTGCTCGTTACCACACTACCAACACACTAACGGTTTGGATATTTGATCCGAGGGGCCTCTGGCCTGATAGCACTAACCATCACGTGGGCATAGTATGGGCGTTCTGCGTCGTATACTTCAGCCGGAGCTTAATTGACGTCAGCAAGGAGCGGCACTCGCTGGGTTGGACTGGGAACGCAACCGCACTTGTATTAAGGGGTTGCTAGGTCTGCTCATCGGCGGTGCACGTAACGCGCAGGAGTCTCCAGGGCGATGGCCCAAGACCCCTGGGCGCATAGGTTAGTCCAGCGTGTTGACCTCTCTGTTAAGTATTCGGTCGGGTTGCGGCGTATCGTTTTGCCGAGGCCGGGCATGACCCAGAAAAGTGTGTCCGGCCGGAGTTAAGCGAGCATGGTGGGTAAGTTGGTGCACCCCTGCAGGGAAGATCTAATCTATCGATAGCCTATCCTACGGTAACAGACACTCGGAGTTGTATCCCAATCGGTACAACTAGAACTGGTGACTTGGGATGATAACTGGATAGTAAGGCTCTGGAATTGCTTTCTCGCAGGGAGTCGAGGAAGAATCTCTGGGCGAGGTTGATAACATTACTACTACCTTACATTATATTAATCTGCACTTTTCTAATGCTGCAAGACCGATGAAGATGCTTGAAGATGCTAGTCTTCGATAGGACTAGGCTCTCCCCTCTATTCTGGCATTTCTACAGCCCAGTCCACATATACAGCCACCCTTTGATAATGTTGCATATGTAGTGTAGATCCTTGCTTGCTGAGTACTTTGGATGAGTACTCACGTTTGCTTTGCTTTCTTTTTCTTCCCATATCCAATTGTCGCAACCAGATGACGGAGCCCCTGAGCCAGCTGCCCCTGCCGATGGCTACTACTACTACTCCTACCCTCCCGGCGAGTACTACTACGAGGAGCCGACCAACGACCAGGAGTAGGTTCATGGGGTCCTAGGCAAGAGGCCTACGCCTTTCGATCGTAGTATTTTATTTTGCCCCGCCTTGTTAAAGGCCTATCTGTTTCTCTGTAATATCTGTACCCAGATATCTGATGCTTCCGCTGACACTTGTATGCCATCGAGCTATGTATTCGAGCCCTCGAGGCCCTGGCTTGTAATATAAAGCTTGTAGGACTTTATTTATGTTTTAGAGTTGTGTTGTGATATCTTCAAGTGAGTCCTTAGGCTTGATCGTGTGCAATTGCGTGTATGGTTAGTGCACGATTAAGCCGGGGTCGTCACAGGTTGGTATCAGAGCCGACTGCCTCTAGGAATCCCCCTATACAACTCCTTGGCCGAAGTTGAGTCTAGAAACCGAAAACTGTTTTACTAACTTGGTTGTGTGGCTTACGGGCCCACGTCGCCAATTGGGTGGTATTAGTATCTTTTATTTCTCGTCTTTACTCTGGGACTCTAATCTCTCGTCTATTCGGGTTTATTAAATTAACTAACACCGACCCTTAGGATCTTGTAAATTCCGTCCACCCGGAGAGCTGGATATCTATGCGATTTCCCAGTCATTGATCTGATTAGTCTGATAATCATTTTCCTTTCCATTGTTTTGTTTAACCTTTCCCTTCGAGATCTGTTATACTTCTCATCATCAAATGACAATCCTGAATTTCCTTTATTTCAGATGGATCGTCTGTTTCCACCACGTCCTACGACGCAGCTTGTGCTTCGTACTTGGGCTCGAGATGCCCCTGGTTTTCCAGCTGTCCTGATCGCCCTCTTGACCAGACTGGGTTACCGCTGGTACCCCGAGTACATGGTCTACGAGGTTTACCGCGAGTTCAACCAGGAGCAGTACTATGCTGATGTTCGCATCTATGATCAGCAGGATGATTCAGACACTGAGCTGTACCTTTTCCACAGTATCGGCGTGACGATTGAGATGGCAGTCCATGATGCCACCTACTCTTCTGTCGCACATCTCCGAGGAGAGCTAAGCGCTAGCTTGGATGCTTCTGAGTTTTGATACATTCCGTATGCCCCTGCTGGAGATGCTACTGGATACTACACAGCTATCTGTGCCCCATACGAGCCTCGTCGCTACGATCCGCGAGTTCTGATTCAGTGTACTCAGGCTCTGGATCACACTGTTCGGGCTCTGGCCGTCGAGTTGTTTGCCACTTGAGCACGACTCTACGATGCTATGATGCAGTTGCTACCAGGGATCGATTGGCCTGCTGTGGGAGGTCACACACCTGCACGTGGACCTCTTCTTTTAGTTCGAGACCGGGTTCTGCATCAGAGTGCACATGAAGCTCAGGATCAACCTAAAACCGTGATGGGTACACTTCTTGTTAATTCAGTACCAGCATCTGTTTTATTTGATTCAGGAGCATCGCATTCATTCATGTCAGATAAATTCGCACTCATGCATGAAGTTAGATGTGATACACTACCACATAAATTATGAGTGAACACTCCCGCGGGTCATTGCCACACTTCGTTGTTCAGCCCCGATGTCGTAATTAATATTGAAAGATTGGAATTCCGAGCGTCTCCCATTATTCTCAACTCCTCTGAAGTTGATCTTATTCTGGGAATGGATTGGTTGAAGGCTCACTACGCCTCAATCAATTGTGCCACTAAGGTTGTTCATCTTCTACATCCATCAAATGAGTTGGTGAATTACCGAGCTCATATCACTCAGAACGCCGAGGCTCAGATTTATGCCTTGAATGCGTTGAACACTTCTCCGCTTGAGGGGATCGAAAACATTCTAGTCGTCTGTGAATTCCAGGATGTTTTTCCAGAAGAACTTCCAGGAATACCCCTTGCTAGAGCTATCGAGTTCGTCATCGACTTGAAGCCTGGCACCACTCCTATTGCGAAGCGTCCTTACAAGATGCCTCCGCACCACCTTCTCGAGCTTAAGGAAGAAATCGACAAGTCACTTAAGAAGGGCTTCATCCGTCCCAGTTCCTCTGCCTGGGGAGCACCGTCTCTCTTTGTCAAGAAGAAAGATGGTACGAATAGGTTGGTCCAAGATTACCGTCCTATCAACCAGGCAACCATTCAGAATAAATATCCACTTCCCCGGATCAATGATTTATATGATCAACTTGCTGGATCTTCGGTGTTCTCTAAACTCAACTTGAGGTTGGGTTATCACCAGATCCGTGTCCGCGAAGAGGATATTCCGAAGACCACCTTCGTCACTCGTTATGGCTCCTATGAATACACCGTCATGTCATTTGGCCTAACGAATGCTCCAGCTACGTTCTCCCGCCTGATGAATTATATATTCATGGATTACCTCGACAAGTTCGTCGTGGTATATCTGGATGATATTCTAGTGTATTCGAAGAATAAATAAGAACATGCCAAACATCTTCGTCTTGTTCTGGAGAGGCTTCGAGAACACAAGTTGTATGCCAAGTACTCCAAATGTGAATTCTGGCTTTCTGAAGTGACCTACCTTGGACATGTGATTTCCAAGAACGGTATCGCCGTTAACCCGGAGCGTGTTCCGGCTATCCTTGACTGGACTCCTCCGAAGAACGCTAAGCAAGTCAGAAGTTTTCTCGGTCTAGCAAGTTATTATCGACAATTCGTCGAAAACTTTTCCAAGATTGCCAAGCCCCTGACTAATCTGCTCCACAAAGGCGTTAAGTTTGAGTGGACAGACAAATGCCAGGAGAGTTTCCAAACCCTCAAGGACAAGCTTACTTCTGCTCCAGTGCTTGCTCCTCCCGATTCTCGCAAGGACTTTGTGATATATTGCGACGCCTCTCATCAGGGATTAGGTCGTGTCCTAATGCAAGAACGAAAGGTAATTGCATATGCCTCGCGACAATTGCGTCCACATGAAGAGAACTATCCAGTGCATGATCTCGAACTCGCTGCTGTGATCTATGCTTTGAAGCAGTGGCGACATTATCTTCTTGGTAACCGGTGTGAGATTTATACCGATCATCAGAGTCTGAAGTACTTGTTCACCCAACCGGATCTTAATCTCCGTCAACAACGATGGTTGGAAACAATCACGGACTATGACTGTGGTATTTCTTATACCCCTGGCAAGGCTAATGTGATGGCTGATGCTTTGAGCCGCAAGTCCTATTGCAACAACCTCCTGGTTAAGCAAGCTCAACCCCAGCTATATGAAGAATTGCGCAAGTTGAACGTCTGTATCATTCCGCAGGGTTCTCTTAATAACCTTGTGGTACAGCCAGATCTTGAGAAAGCTGTAAAGATTGCGCAAGCTAAAGATGCTGAAGTAGATCTGATGAAGAAAGAGCTTCACCTCGAGAAGTACAAGGATTTCTCAATTGCTGAAGATGGAACCTTATATTTCCGAGACCGCATTGTTGTACCTCGCTTCGAGCTTATGACTGACAAGGTCATGAAGGAGGCTCATGATACACCGCTGTCTATCCATCCGGGTAGCACCAAGATGTATCGCGATCTTCGACAGAGGTACTGGTGGTCTAGAATGAAGCAGGACATTGCTCGATACGTTGCTGAATGTGATGTTTGCCGTCGCGTGAAAGCAGAACATCAGAAGCCTGCTGGAATTCTTCAACCACTTCCTATTCCTTTGTGGAAATGGGATAAGGTTCAAATGGATTTCATAACTGGTCTTCCCAAGTCTCAGAATGGTCACGATGCTATTCTTGTCGTCGTCGATCAACTTTCCAAGGTTGCACATTTTCTGCCTGTCAAGGAGACTGTCACTGCTAGTCAATTACCAGAGTTATACATCTCCAGAATTGTATCACTCCACGGCATTCCGAAGGAGATCAGTTCGGACCATGGCAGTCTTTTCACATCCAAGTTCTGGGAAAGTTTCCAAGAAGCTATGGGAACTCACATTACCTGGAGTTCAGCATATCATCCACAATCCCAAGGCCAAGTTGAGCGAGTTAATCAAGTGCTTGAAGATATGCTTCGGGCTTGTGTTATATCGTTCGGTAAGAAGTGGGAAGAATCTCTCCCGTATGCCGAATTCTCTTATAACAACAGCTATCAAGCCAGCTTGAAAATGGCCCCCTTCGAAGTACTTTACGGATGTAAGTGTCGAACCCCTCTGAATTGGTCAGAAACTGGGGAACGACCACTGGTGGGACCAGACATTATTCAACACGCCGAAGAACAAGTCCGTATTGTCTGAGAAAATCTCAAGGCGGCTCAGGACCACCAGAAGAGCAACTATGATCGCAAACAATGGGGCTTGACCTATCAACCAGGTGATCAAGCTTATCTTCGTGTCACTCCTATGAAGGGCACCCGTCGTTTCGGAATCAAGGGCAAGCTAGCTCCACGCTACATCGGCCCCTTTCGCATTGTTGCTAGACGTGGACAGGTGGCATTTAAATTGGAGTTGCCACCGCAATTCTCTCATATCCACGACATCTTCCATGTGTCACAACTTCGTAAATGCTTCAAGGAATCTCCGCACCGCGCCCTGGATCACGAGATGCTCGAATTGCAAGATGATCTTTCCTATAAGGAGCATCCCAACCGCATCCTCGACGAAGCTGAACGTCGAACTCGTCAGAAGACGACCAAGTTCCTAAAAGTGCAGTGGTCGAATCACACTGAAGATGAAGCCACTTGGGAACGCGAGGATCATCTTCGGGAAGAATATCCCGACCTCTTTCCTTCTACCTCCTAAATTCTCGGGACGAGAATTTCTTTAAGAGGAGGAGAATTTGTAACACCCCTATGTAATAGCCACTGTGATCATCTGCTAATAATGCCAAGTCACTTCATTTGCAGTGCCTAGTCATAATGGTTAATCAAAACAATTCAAATTCTATTCTGAAAATCAACTCAAATTCAAAAGTGAAATATGAAGTTGCTCAAACACTGTTGGAAAAATGTTCATTAATTAGCAAATAATCCAGAAGCAATCATAAAAACATAATCAATATTAAATGAGTTAGCTAAATGACTCAAAACACATGAAACAGCACCAAAACAACACTATTTAATTCATTTATGATAATATCAAATCCAAATAAAATCCTACTTTGCCCAAACCGGTTTTTGGTGAAAGTTAACATAGCACTGTAATATTTGGGCCAAGTCTCACATTTTACAAAAGTGCAAATGTGGTCTAACAAATATCAAAACAGAAAAGAAATAAAGATAAAGAAAAGCAGAAAAGAAGAAATAAAAAAAGGCGTAACGCTACTGTGCGACTGGGCTTCAGTTCTACAGTACCCCGCGGCCCGGCCTAGCAGGCCCACTTCCCCCTCCTCTTTCTCTCTTCCTCATGCTGTCGGCTGCGCCGTGGCTGGGCGCGGGCGCACCGGTCAGCCGGCGACAGCACAACGGCACTGACGAGGGGTAGGATAAGGGCAAGCCTTATCCCTCCCCCTGGACGCCTCGCCCTCATTCCCCTCTCCTTTCTCCTCACTCGCGCCGCACCCTCTTCTTTCCCCGCTCACCCGAGCGCCATCGCCGCCGCACGCAGCCACCGCCGCGGTGACCGACGTCCTCGTTTCACTCCGACGCGCCAGGGGGCTCCGCCGGGCTCGACCACACCTCCTGCACCACCACTTCGAGCTCGGGGAGCCCCACATCGCCCGGATCGAGCCGCCCCTCTTCTCCTCGGTCTTCGGCGATCTCCGGCGTCCCCCGCTCCCCTGCTGCTCCTAAGCTGTCGACGGCCACCTTGCACCTCACCGTGAGCATCTGTCTCTCTCCTCTTTCCCCTGGCTACTCGTTTCCTTCGCTGTAGCTAGCCTGCCGCCTCGCCGCACTCTGTCCACCGCGGGACCTCGCCGTCCGGCCGCCCTGGTCATTTTCGAGGCCTCGCGCTAGCGCCGTTGGATGCGGTGCTTCACACACGCTCGGATGCGACCGAAAGCGAGCGCGTAAACACACCGTAGCCGCGCGGCCATGTTCACCCGACGCCGCCGCCGCCTAACCTCAACGCCGGCATCGCTCCGGCCATCCCCGTGACCAACCCGTAGCACCATGCGACGCACAACATCGCTAGCTTTCGAACGCGGGTAGCCACGCCCGTCTTGGGTCACCGTGGCGAAATCCCGAGCATCTCCGGCGCTCGGCCACCGCGAGAAGCCTCGCCGGAGCCACTCCGGCGCCGACGCCGACGTGGCTACCACGTGGGTCACCCTGGCTCACTGACCAGTGGGCCCAGGGGCCCCAGTTGACCGTGCTGACCGGTCAACGGGCTGGCGTGGCCTTGCCGAGTCACTGACATACGGGCCCCACTTTGATTAAACATTTTTAAATAAATAAAATTGTTAATTAAAACATTAACTAAATTGTTTAGTTTAATCACTCACTGACTACTGGGGCCCACCCACTAACTAACCTAACTAGTTAAACTAACCCCTCTGTTAGTACCACTGTCGCTGACATGTGGGTCCCACCGGACCCACAGGTCAGGTTTGACCTGGTCAGCCGACCTGTTGACTGCTGACATCATCATTGCGTCATGCTGACATCATAAAGCAGTTTAAGTGATTCTGTTAATTTAAATAAATACAAAATATTGCTAAAATCTTTAAAAATTCATAACTTTTAAACCGTAGCTCGGATTGAAAAAGTTAAAACATGAAAGTTGATCAGAACAACGAGACGGATTTGATCGCGTCGTCTGTTTCTATGACGGAACCCCCTACGTAGGAGAACTCGTAACTTTTAGCCGGATTCTGGTATATGAATAGTGCATATTTACCGGATAATAAATCCAACTTAAATTCTAAAGAAACTAAAAATGACTTAGACATACTTTAGGCAACCCTGCACTGCATCCTAGGCATGGCATGCCTTGAATTGCTTTGATTGCTGTGAATTTATTGTTTCTTCCCCATCTTCTCTCTCGGTAGACCCCGACGTCGACGTAGCTCCCGAGACCGACGCAGCTCCGGAGGTCGACTACGCTCCTGACGATCAGACCCTTGCCGCCGAGCTTCCAGGCAAGCACCCCCCCATTTGAGCATTCCGATATCGCCCACTCTCTTCTCTCTTATGCTTGCATTAGAAGTTACTGCTGCTGTTGTTATCCTATTTTTGTTGCATAGCCTGTTTATCGTAACCTGCTATTGTTACCTGCCTGCTTATCCTAAACTGTTTAGTATAGGTTGGGTAGAGACCCAGCAGAGACCCCACTTTATCCCGACTGCCCCGCTGGATCATCAGAAGACCCGATCAACGGGATCGAAGACCAGGCCCCGGCACCGCACATCACTTCCCCTTAGTTGCTTGATACTACTGGGTTACTATCGAGTGCCGAGGGTGATACCTCGTCAGCACTTTTGATGATAACCTTGTAGGTTAGTTAATCGGTCGTGGTCAGCGAGGGTGATTCCTCCTACACCACCCCCGATAACGACACCGTCGCGCAAACTCCTCAAGGGTGATTCCTCCTCCGTTCACCTTGATGTTTACGTCAGGTGGGAATCCAATGAGGGTGATGCCTCAGATTCCTTCTTGATATGGTAGCCACACGGATGCCTTTACATTACTGTTGATACTGCTTGTTCTGGAAAAAGACGGGTCGGCCCTGAGGGGTACCCGCGCAAGCTTAATTGCGAGTGATGTGGAGTCGGGTGGACCTGGATGGTGCCCGAGAGTTGAACAAGAGGCGTGGCCGGGCATTCTTAGCCCTTGCCGCAAGTCCTCGAGACGGGGCGACGGGGTCACATCTTTCGTGAGTCTCTACTCGTTACCGCACTACCAACACACTAACGGTTTGGATATTTGATCCGAGGGGCCTCTGGCCTGATAGCACTAACCATCACATGGGCATAGTATGGGCGTTCTGCGTCGTATACTTCAGCCGAAGCTTAATTGACGTCAGCAAGGAGCGGCACTCGCTGGGTTGGACTGGGAACGCAACCGCACTTGTATTAAGGGATTGCTAGGTCTGCTCACCGGCGGTGCACGTAACACGCAGGAGTCCCCAGGGCGATGGCCCAAGACCCCTGGGCGCATAGGTTAGTCCGACGTGCTGACCTCTCTATTAAGTATTCGGTCGGGTTGCGGCGTATCGTTTGGCCGAGGCCGGGCATGACCCAGAAAAGTGTGTCCGGCCGGAGTTAAGCGAGCGTGGTGGGTAAGTTGGTGCACCCCTGCAGGGAAGATCTAATCTATCGATAGCCTGTCCTACGATAACGGATACTCGGAGTTGTATCCCGATCGGTACAACTAGAACTGGTGACTTGAGATGATAACTGGATAGTAAGGCTCTGGGATTGCTTTCTCGCAGGGAGTCGAGGAAGAATCTCTGGGCGAGGTTGATAACATTACTACTACCTTACATTATATTAATCTGCACTCTTCTAATGTTGCAAGACCGATGAAGATGCTTGAAGATGCTAGTCTTCGATAGGACTAGGCTCTCCCCTCTATTCTGGCATTTCTGTAGCCCAGTCCACATATACAGCCACCCTTTGATAATGTTGCATATGTAGTGTAGATCCTTGCTTGCTAAGTACTTCGGATGAGTGCTCACGTTTGCTTTGCTTTCTTTTTCTTCCCATATCCAATTGTCGCAACCAGATGACGGAGCCCCTGAGCCAGCTGCCCCCGCCGACGGCTACTACTACTACTACCCTCCCAGCGAGTACTACTATGAGGAGCCGACCGATGACCAGGAGTAGGTTCGTGGGGTCCTAGGCAGGAGGCCTACGCCTTTCGATCGTAGTATTTTATTTTGCCCCGCCTTGTTAAAGGCCTATCTGTTTCTCTGTAATATCTGTACCCAGATATCTGATGCTTTTGCTGACACTTGTATGCCATCGAGCTATGTATTTGAGCCCTTGAGGCCCTGGCTTGTAATATAAAGCTTGTATGACTTTATTTATGTTTTAGAGTTGTGTTGTGATATCTTCAAGTGAGTCCTTAGGCTTGATCGTGTGCAATTCCGTGTATGGTTAGTGCACGATTAAGCCGGGGTCGTCACACTACCCAATCTTTATTAAACAGTTTAGGATAAGCAGGTAGGTAGCAACAGCAGGTTACAATAAACAGGCTATGCAGCAGAAATAGGATAACAGTAACAGCAGCATCTTCTAATGCAAGCATAAGAGAGAAGAGAATAGGTGATATCGGAATGTTCAAAAGGGGGGTGCTTGCCTGGAAGCTCTGCGGCAAGGGTCTGGTCGTCAGGGGCGTAGTCGTACTCCAGAGCTGCGTCTGCCTCGGGGACTACGTCAGTGTCGGGTTCTAACGAGAGAGAAGAGGGGGAGGAAACAGATGAATACATAGTAAACAATGCAACACAGAGTATACTATGCCTAGGATGCAGTGCAGGGTTGCCTAAAGATATGTCTAAGTCACTTTAGTTATTTTCGGATTAAAGTGGGATTTATTAACTGGTGTATACGCACTATTCATCTACCGGAGTCAGTCTCAAAGTTACGGGTTCTCCTACGTAGGGGGTTCCGACATGGAAACAGACGACACGATAAGATTCGTCTTGTCATTCTGAGCAACTTTCATGTATAAAGTTTTTCGATCCGAGCTACGGTTTTATTTATACGAATTTTTAAAGATTAAAACATTTTCTGAAATTCTGGAATTATTTATATTAACAAAAATGGAATTATGATGTCAGCATGATAGAAGGATGAAGTCAGCAGTCAACAGACTCGCTGACCAGGTCAAACCTGACCTGTGGATCCAGTGGGACCCACCTGTCAGCCTCTGTTATTCTAACAGTAGTTTAAACTAATCTAACAGAAACTAATTAGGGTGTGGGCCCCATATGTCAGTGAGTGGACAGGTTAATTAACCAATTTAATTTATAAAAGCGTGTAATTATACTAATTAACAGAGGGGGGCCCACCTGTCATAGGGTGTTAGTTAACAAATTAATTCAATTAACTTAATTAGTCATCGGGTTAATTAGAGGGGGGCCACCTGTCAGCGCAGTATACCAAGTCAGCTGGTCAACAGGGTCCCCTGGGCCCACTGGTCAGCGACCCAGTGGGGTGGCCCCAGGGTGCGCCACATAGGCGGCCACCGGAGAGAGCTCCGGCGAGCCACTCCCGCGGCGGTCCATCGCCGGAGTCGGCCAGAATTTTGCTGTGGTGATCCATTCTATGCGCGCGAGGCAGGGTTCGAAAGCTGGCGACGTCGCGCATCCAACGGTGGCGGTTGCAGCGACTGAGGTGGCCGACAGGGGCACCGGCGTCGAGCCGTAGCGGCGGCGAGGTTCGGGCGTGATCGGATTCTTGGCTACGGGGGATCATTTCGAGAGCCGCGAGCACCATTCGATCGGCCATTGTGTCGCGAATTCACCCATACCAAGAACGGGGACGAAGACGATCTAGAATGACGGCGGCGACGGCAACAGGCGGCGGCCGGAGGAGCAATAATGGTAGCGACGAGCAACAGCAATGAGCTGAGCAGGGGAGAGAGGGGAAGCGAGCGGAGGCTCACCGGGCAGCACAAGATAGGCCCTTGGGTGGTCGGAAGCGCAGGGATGGCATAGATCATCGGCGGCGAGCTCGTTGACTGAAGGTTGACGACGAGGCAATTGCGTCTCTGTGGCATCGCTCGGCTCGAATGGCTAGCAGGGGTCGACGAGGAGGAGGCGCGCGGAGCTCCAGAACACCTCCACGGGGCTCGGGGAAGCTGTTGGCCACGGCAGCCACGGCGGTGCGGTGATGCCCGCACTCGGGCAGAGGAGATCGAGGAGAAGAGGGGTGAGGGGGGAGAAATGGTGGGTAGGGTTGCGGGGGACGGGCGAGGGGGCTCGGAGCTCGCCCATATAGGCGTCGGGGAGCCGGCGGATGGGCGACGCGTGGAGATCGCCGGTGCGGATGCGTGCGGTGGCGACAGCAAGGCAGAGGAGGAGGACGGACTGGCTGGGCTGGGCCTCCAGGCACTGTAGAACTAGGGGCCCAGCAGCGCAGTAGAGTTTAGGCCTTTTATATTTCTTCTTTTCTGTGTTTCTGTTATTTCTTCTGTTTTGCAAAATGTGGGGCCTCTAAATAACTTTTGTAAATTAGGTGACTTGGTCCAAATATTACCATGTGATATTCTCAACCACCAGAAATTGTTTTGGGTAAAATATATTTTTAGATGAATTTCTAATAAATGAAATGGCACTTTAAATTACTGTTTTGGTGTTGTTTCATGTTGTTCAAGTTAGTTAACTAATCCAATTAATGCAAATTGTATTTTTATAATTGCCTCTGGATTATTTGCAATATTATGAACATCTTTGGTTTGCTGTTTGAAGAAATAATTAGTTGACTTGCATTTCAAATTTGGATTTTGGGTTTGATTTTGGACAAGTGGTAGATTGACTGAGTGATCATGGTAACATGGCCACTGTTAGAGAGAGATCACTGTAGTGTGATAGTGGGGATGTTACAAATCTCCTCCACTACAAGAAATCTCGTCCCGAGATTTAAGTGGGGAAGTAAAGGGCAACTTCGGGAGAACTGATCTTTGCAATGTTGATTAACTGGTGGACAACTCAGGGAATGCGACAGGAAGTATCTCTCGAGTTGAATCTTAAGAAAACATCGAGAGCAAAGTATGAAGGTACAATAGGAAGTTTCAAGTGAATAGACAAACGATCGATACCTGAACAGAGTGTGAGAAGGGAGTTCAGAGCATCGGAAATAGATTATCTCTCGGAGCGTGGCTCGTGATAACACACAAAGCCAAGAGCATAGGATACTTCGGAATCAAAGAGGTACAGGAGAGTCAGGTTTTGATCCTGTGGAACTATGGGAGGGGTGTCGATCAAAAATAGGGAGAACGGTGACATCTTACCGGTCACGACAACAAGGAATGTCAGAGAATAGTCTGTCAGTTATGTCAGTAACAACATCGGTACCAAGGGCGAGGAACGAAGAGAACCATTTTCCTGCTCGTTGAACGAGGCGGACCAATAGGCAAAGTTCTCGTCCATCGGTGGTTACCGGAATGTCATCAACATTAGTAACAGGGTCTCACTAACAAGGATGTACATCGGGGTGTTTTATAAGCAGGGAATTATTTCTGCTTATTTCATATAGATCACAAGAAGGGTTAAACAAAACAATGGAAAGGAAAATGTGTTTGCACACCAGGATTGGGAGTATGTCCTTCCCAAGGAAAAGCGGAGCATGATATACGTGATAGGACAGCAAGTTCAAACGCATTTAGGTAAAGGGGCGAGGGAAGAATCATGATATTACCCATACAACGGTGTTTGGATAATAAATCAAGAAACATTTGGCCATGTGCTTCCAAGGTTCATGTTGGTGTTCGGAATACCACAGTCATGCTTCGAGGTAGCAATGATATGGTGTCAAGTAAGGATTGGGTTCGAAGATCTCAAGAGATACCAAGAAACAATTCCAAGATTATTTCAGAACGTAAGGAATAACCAAGCACAACCAGGTCTGTGTTGGCAGACAGTCAAGATGTCATCGTTGATATCACAGATCATCGAGGGGCAGGGATGGCATTTCTAGCCATGAATTCAATTGGCATTTCTGAAGAAGCCAAAGTGTTGATGGTGATCACGACAATTTTGTCGAGGGACTCCATGAAGATGCCATCGAGCAGCGATGACATCAAGCAAAAAGGAAGGATGAGGTGAAAAGCTATGAGATCCACGGTTCGACACAAGCTCGGAATCAAGCTTGTTGTTCGAGGTGAAATGATAAGATGAAGAAGATCGACATAAGCTTAGCTCAGCGTCGGAAGTTGCTCCGGGCATAAGGACCAGGTAGCACAGTTAAAAGTTGGCACGAAAATGATATGGCCGATCAGACTAGGGATGGCTTGAAGGATTATTAAACTCGTAAGCAACGAAAATTTCTTGGAGTTAATGAATCAGATTGCGGAATCGATTCACTTACCGGGGTTCTCGAGTGACAAACAACTCAGAACCCGGAGAAAAATTGTGATTGGTGATCAATAATAGTTGATGAAGAACTCATAAGAAGTTATGTAGTTCCTGAGATATTCTCGAGATACCAGGGGGTAATACTCGAAGGTAGATTCAAGATAGAGGTTGGGTGAGCATACTGGTTTGCAAAAGACAAGTGCCTTAACTTGTCCAGGAAATGGAATCAAGGAAAAGTATGATCGGAGCCACGATCACAAAGGATCAACTCACAGGTACAGATGAACCTTTAAGAGAAGCTTCCATGATAAGTTCTACATCGGGTCCATGGGCATGAACGCAAAGGTTCAAGGTCGACCCCCACTTCTTCAATGCATATCCTTTCATTCACTTCTCGTCTTAGAAGAAGTTGTAGAGTTGAAAAATTTATCCGACGAAACGCGAGTAGATGTAACCCGCATAAGTTTCAATTTACACAGGTTAAGGAAAGCTTATGTTCAACCCATCGGGTATCTTAGGAGCATGCACCACAAATTGCAGGGGTAATGAACTCAAGCTCAGAAGCAGAGCATGATTGACAGAAGGAGAGGATACATTTTACCAAAGACATTCTGTATCCGAGGAAAGGCTCGCAAGGTTATTGAATATGATCGATGCTGTCGGGTAGCAACCCAACAAAAGATCAGATGGTCGACAAAGGATCCGATGTGAGTATCGGTACTCAAACAGAAGAAGAAAGAATGTATCGGCATCAGATTATAGAAACATCGGAATAACCCGATGTTTAAGTACAAAGGAGTTATGGTTCAGAAACGAAGGATCAGAAGCAAAAGCTCTGACCAAAATTGAGTAGGTTGAACAGATCTTTAGTGTTCCGTCTTGCAGAGATCTCCACCCATGGTTACGGGACATGTCCTGGTCAGTAGTCAGTCCCAAGTCAATATGGAGAAGGAATTCACTGTCTCTCCGTGCCATGCAAGCAGGGCGGATATACAGACGGCAAGAAGTAGAGAATGCTTCAGTGCCAAAGGCAATGTCAACGGGGGAGAAATCGATAAGGTTCTTAGAATAGAAAAGAATTGGTCGAATAATTGTCCCCAAAAGGAATCAAGTGATCCGTGAGAACTAACGGGGTAAGGTTTTAACAACTGGTTCCACCTGAGAGTCCTCCGGGAAAGGACGGGAGGCAAGCACATCGGATTAAAGAAATACTTGAATAACTCAAGTATAATATCCAGAGGAATCACGACCTCCATAGTGAGGAGGGTCAGGTAGATTACCTGGGCAAAAGGACAAGTAAATTAAAGAAGCTTAGTTGGACAATCAACCAATGCTCGATTGGCCGAGAACCAGCTCATGTCCGGAATGGTGAATGAGCCGGAAGGACGAATTCTAAGAATCGGCGGATGATAGAAAGCATTCGCAGCAGATTGAATCAAGGGACGCAAATGGCATTGACAAGGAATGTCAACGAAGATTGCTAAGCATCTAGAATTAACCGTAATGCAAGCAGGCAAGAATTTCAAAAGCAATAGGGTGCAGAGAATTTTCGGAAGATCGATTAACAATGGAAAGTATTCGGCAAAATGTTTGAACAACTAGGGATGAACGGATCCCTAGAAAATATGAGGAATTATCCACAGTGCGAAAGAGGCTGCACGGCAGTAGGCTCAAAGGATTCCCGGATTAATGAGGAGTATTTCGGGGTATCTCGTACATAAAGGAGTAACTGGGAATGAGGATACAAATGGCAAGGAAGTGTAGTTATTCATAGTGATTATCGGTGGTAAGGATTTGCAATGACTAAGGGCACAAGGGTCTCGGTTAACGTCGAGGAGTATCTTCAGAATCTTCTGATGAAGCAGACGGTCATCTGTAGTGAAGGGGCTCTCCGGGAGGAAGTGGTTACGAGAACCTAGTGTTGGAGTTAGCAAAATCTTTAACCCGAATAGAAGAGAGATCAGAGTCCCAGAGTAAAGACGAGGAATAAAATATCCTAATACCACCCAGTTGGCGACGTGGGCCCGTAAGCCACACAGCCAAGTTAGTAAAATAGTTTTGGACGTCTAGACTCAACTTCGGCCAAGGAGTTGGAAAGGGGGGGTTCCTACAGGCAGTCGGCTCTGATACCAACCTGTGACGACCCCGGCTTAATCGTGCACTAACCATACACGCAAATGCACACGATCAAGCCTAAGGACTCACTTGAAGATATCACAACACAACTCTAAAACATAAAATAAAGTCATACAAGCTTTATATTACAAGCCAGGGCCTCGAGGGCTCGAATGCATAGCTCGATGGCATACAAGCGTCAGCAGAAGCATCAGATATCTGATTACATATATAAAAGATAAAACAGAGATAAGCCTCTAAGAAGGCGGGCAAAACAAAAACTATGATCGAAAGGCGCAGGCCTCCTACCTGGGACCCTCCAAACCTACTCCTGGTCGTCGGACGGCTCCTCGTAGTAGTACTCGCCAGGAGGGTAGTAGTAGTAGCCGTCGGCGGGGACAGCGGTCTCAGGGGCTCCGTCATCTGATTGCACCAAAAAGGATATGGGGAGAAAAAGAAAGCAAAGCAAACATGAGTACTCATCCGAAGTACTCAGCAAGCAAGGATCTACACTACATATGCAACATTTTCAAAGGAAGGCAGTATATGTGGAATGGGCTGCAGAAATGCCAGAATAGAGGGGAAAGCCTAGTCCTATCGAAGACTAGCATCTTCATCATCTTCAGTAGTCTTGCAGCATTAGAAGAGTGCAGATTAACATAAAGTAAAGTAGTAGTAGTGTATTCAACCTCGCCCAGAGATCCTTTCTCGACTCCCTGCAAGAAAGCAATCCCAGAGCCATACTATCCAGTTATCAACTCAAGTGTCCAGTTCTAGTTGTACCAATCGGGATACAACTCCGAGTGTCCGTTACCGTAGGACAGACTATCGATAGATTGTTTCTTCCCTGCAGGGGTGCACCAACTTACCCACCATGCTCGATTAACTCCGGTCGGACACACTTTACTGGGTCATGCCCGGCCTCGGCCAAATGATACGCCGCAACCCGACCTAGGCTCTAAAGAGAGGTCAGCACGCCGGACTAACCTATGCCCCCAGGGGTCTTGGGCCTTCGCCCTGGGAACCCTGCATGTTCTGAGGATGCTCCGAAAGCAGACCTAGCCCCCTTAATACAAGCGCGGGCTTAACCAGTCCAATCCAAAGCGGGCCGCTCCTCGCTGACGTCTATAGAGCTTCGGCTGATGTATACGACGCAGAACGCCCATACTATGCCCACGTGGTGGTTAGTGCTATCAGGCTAGAGGCCCCTCGGATCAAATATCCAAACCGTTAGTGGATTAGGAGCGCGCGGTAATGAGCAGAGACTCACGATCGATGTGACCCCGTCGCCCCGTCTCGAGGACTTGCGGCAAGGACTAAGAATGCCCGGCCACGCCTCGTATTCAACTCTCGGGCACCCTCCAGGTCCACCCGACTCCACATCTCTCGCAATTAAGCTCGCGCGGGTACCCCTCAGGGCCGACCCGTCTTTAGTAACATGGTTCAGTGTAAAGTCATAGTAACCATAGTAACCGTGTGTTTAACACCAAGGGGAACCCTGACGAATCACCCTCGATGGAATTCCACCTGATGTTATCATCAAGGTGAACGAAGGAGGAATCACCCTCGAGGTCCACACTTGAGCAGTTCCACGACGACGTCGTTATCGGGGGTGGTGTAGGAGGAATCACCCTCGCTGACCATGACCGATTAACTAACCTACAAGGTTATCATCAGAAGTGCTGACGAGGTATCACCCTTGGCACTCGATAGTAACCCAGTAGTGTCGAGCAACTAAGAGGGAAAGTGATGTGCGGTGCCGGGGCCTGGTCTTCGATCCCGTTGATCGGGTCTTCTGATAATCCAGCGGGGCAGTCGGGACAAAGTGGGAGTCTCTGATGGGTCTCTACCCAATCTATATTAAACAGTTTAGGATAAGCAGGTAGGTAGCAACAGCAGGTTATAATAAACAGGCTATGTAGCAGAAATAGGATAATAGTAACAGCAGCATCTTCTAATGCAAGCATAAGAGAGAAGAGAATAGGCGATATCGGAATGTTCAAAAGGGGGGTGCTTGCCAGGAAGCTCTGCGGCAAGGGTCTGGTCGTCAGGGGTGTAGTCGTACTCTAGAGCTGCGTCTGCCTCGGGGACTATGTCGGTGTCGGGGTCTAACGAGAGAGAAGAGGGGGAGGAAACAGATGAATACACAGTAAACAATGCAACATAGAGTATACTATGCCTAAGATGCAGTGCAGGGTTGCCTAAAGATATGTCTAAGTCACTTTAGTTATTTTGGGATTAAAGTGGGATTTATTAACCGGTGTATATGCACTATTCATCTACCGGAGTCAGGCTCAAAGTTACGGGTTCTCCTACGTAGGGGGTTCTGACATGGAAACAAACGACACGATCAGATTCGTCTCGTCATTCTGAGCAACTTTCATGTATAAAGTTTTTCGATCTGAGCTACAGTTTTATTTATACGAATTTTTAAAGATTAAAACATTTTCTGAAATTCTGGAATTATTTATATTAACAGAAATGGAATTATGATGTCAGCATGACAGAAGGATGACATCAGCAGTCAACAGACTCGCTGACCAGGTCAAACCTGACCTGTGGGTCCAGTGGGACCCACCTATCAGCCTCTGTTATTCTAACAGTAGTTTAAACTAATCTAACAGAAACTAATTAGGGTGTGGGCCCCATATGTCAGTGAGTGGACAGGTTAATTAACCAATTTAATTTATAAAAGCGTGTAATTAGACTAATTAACAGAGGGGGCCCCACCTGTCATAGGGTGTTAGTTAACAAATTAATTCAATTAACTTAATTAGTCATCAGGTTAATTAGAGGGGGGCTACCTGTCAGCGCAGTTGACCAAGTCAACTGGTCAACAGGGTCCCCTGGGCCCACTGGTCAGCGACCCAGTGGGGTGGCCCCAGGGTGCGCCACGTAGGCGGCCACCGGAGAGAGCTCCGGCGAGCCACTCCCGCGGCGGTCCATCGCCGGAATCGGCCGGAATTTCGCTGTGGTGATCCATTCTATGCGCGCGAGGCAGGATTCGAAAGCTGGTGACGTTGCGCATCCAACGGTGGCGGTCGCAACGACTGAGGTGGCCGATAGGGGCGCCGGCGTCGAGCCGTAGCGGCGGCGATGTTCGGGCGTGATCGGATTCTTGGCTACGGGGGATCATTTCGAGAGCCGCAGGCACCATTCGACTGGCCATTGCGTCGCGAGTTCACCCATACCAAGAACGGAGACGAAGACGATCTAGAACAACGGCGGCGACGGAAACAGGCGGCGGCCGGAGCAGCAACAATGGCAGCGACGAGCAACAGCAGCGAGCTGAGCAGGGGAGAGAGGGGAAGCGAACGGAGGCTCACCGGACGGCACAAGACAGGCCCTTGGGTGGTCGGAAGCGCAGGGATGGCGTAGATCGTCGGCGGCGAGCTCGTTGACCGAAGGTTGACGACGAGGCGATTGCGTCTCTATGGCGTCGCTCGGCTCGATCGGCTAGCAGGGGTCGACGAGGAGGAGGCGTGCGGAGCTCCAGAACACCTCCACGGGGCTCGGGGAAGCTGTTGGCCACGGCAGCCACGGCGGTGCGGCGATGCCCGTGCTCGGGCAGAGGAGATCGAAGAGAAGAGGGGCGAGGGGGGAGAAATGGTGGCTAGGGTTGCGGGGGACGGGCGAGGGGGCTCGGGGCTCGCCCATATAGGCGTCGGGGAGCCGGCGGATCGGCGGCGCGTGGAGATCGCCGGCGCCGATGCGTGCGGTGGCAACAGCAAGGCAGAGGAGGACGACGGCCTGGCTGGGCTGGGCCGCGAGGCACTGTAGAACTAGGAGCCCAGCAGCGTAGTAGAGTTTAGGCCTTTTATATTTCTTCTTTTCTGTTTTTCTTTTATTTCTTCTGTTTTGCAAAATGTGGGGCCTCTAAATAACTTTTGTAAATTAGGTGACTTGGTCCAAATATTACCATGCGATATTCTCAACCACCAAAAATTGTTTTGGGTAAAATATATTTTCATATGAATTTCTAATAAATGAAATGGCACTTTAAATTACTGTTTTGGTGTTGTTTCATGTTGTTCAAGTTAGTTAACTAATCCAATTAATGCAAATTGTATTTTTATAATTGCCTCTGGATTATTTGCAATATTATGAACATCTTTGGTTTGCTGTTTGAAGAAATAATTAGTTGACTTGCATTTCAAATTTGCATTTTGGGTTTGATTTTGGACAAGTGGTAGATTGACTGAGTGATCATGGTAACATGGCCACTGTTAGAGAGAGATCACTGTAGTGTGATAGTGGGGATGTTACAACCAATCTTCTTAAGGTCAGGAATGAAGTCAACACAAAACCCAATGACCTCCTCTGTTTGATGGCCCGTGGAGATGCTTCCTTCTGGCCTAGCATGGTTACGAACATATTTCTTTAAGACTCCCATGAACCTCTCAAAGGGGAACATATTGTGTAGAAATACAGGGCCCAGAATGGCAATCTCGTCGACTAGATGAACTAGGACGTGCGTCATGATATTGAAGAAGGATGGTGGGAACACCAGCTCAAAACTGACAAGACATTGCGCCAAATCACTCCTTAACCTTGGTAGGATTTCTGGATCGATCACCTTCTGAGAGATTGCATTGAGGAATGCACATAGCTTCACAATGACTAGTCGAACGTTTTCCGGTAGAAGCCCCCTCAATGCAACCGGAAGCAGTTGCGTCATAATCACGTGGCAGTCATGAGACTTTAGGTTTTGGAACTTTTTCTCTGGGATATTTATTATTCCTTTTATATTGGATGAGAAGCTAGACGGGACCTTCATACTGAGCAAGCATTCAAAGAAGATTTCCTTCTCTTCTTTGGTAAGAGCGTAGCTGGCAGGACCTTCATACTGCTTTGGAGGCATGCCGTCTTTTTCATGCACACGTTGCTGGTCCTCCCGTGCCTCCGGTGTATCTTTTGTCTTCCCATACACGTCCAAGAAGCCAAGCAGGTTCATGCAAAGATTCTTTGTCACGTGCATCACGTCAATTGCAGAGCGGACCTCTAGGTCTTTCCAATAGGGTAGGTCCCAAAATATAGATTTCTTCTTCCATATGGGTGCGTGTCCCTCGGCGTCATTCGGAACAGTTAGTCCGCCGGGACCCTTTCCAAAGATTACTTATAAATCATTGACCATAGCAAGTACGTGATCACCAGTACGGACGGCGGGCTTCCTCTGGTGATCTGCCTCGCCTTTGAAATGCTTGCCTTTCTTTCGACATTGATGGTTGGTCGGAAGAAATCGACTATGCCCCAAGTACACATTCTTCTGGCATTTGTCCAAATATATACTTTCGGTGTCATCTAAACAGTGCGTGCATGCGCGGTATCCCTTGTTTGTCTGTCCTGAAAGATTACTGAGAGCAGGCCAATCATTGATGGTTACAAACAACAACGCATGTAGGTCAAATTCCTGCTGGTCTTGCTCATCCCACACACGTACACCTTTTCCATTCCACAGCTGTAAAAGTTCTTCAACTAATGGCCTTAGGTACACATCAATGTCGTTGCCGGGTTGCTTAGGGCCTTGGATGAGAACTGGCATCATAATGAACTTCCGCTTCATGCACAGCCAAGGAGGAAGGTTATAGATACATAGAGTCACGGGCCAGGTGCTATGATTGCTGCTCTGCTCCCCAAAAGGATTAATGCCATCCGCACTTAAACCAAACCATACGTTCCTTGCGTCACCTGCAAAGTCCCCCCACTTTCTCTCGATTTTTCTCCACTGCGACCCGTCAGCGGGTGCTCTCAACTTCCCGTCTTTCTTACGGTCCTCTTTGTGCCATCGCATCAACTTGGCATGCTCTTTGTTTCTGAACAGACGTTTCAACCGTGGTATTATAGGAGCATACCACATCACCTTGGCAGGAACCCTCTTCCTGGGGCGCTCGTCGTCAACATCACCAGGGTCATCTCGTCTGATCTTATACCGCAATGCACCGCATACCGGGCATGTGTTCAAATCCTCGTACGCACCGCGGTAGAGGATGCAGTCATTAGGGCATGCATGTATCTTCTGCACCTCCAATCCTAGAGGGCATAGAACCTTCTTTGCTCCGTACGTACTGTCGGGCAATTCGTTATCCTTTGGAAGCTTCTTCTTCAATACTTTCAGTAGCTTCTCAAATCCGTTGTCTGATACACCATTGTCTGCCTTCCACTGCAGCAATTCCAGTGTGGTACCGAGCTTTGTGTTGCCATCTTCGCAATTTGGGTACAACCCTTTTTTGTGATCCTCTAACATGCGATCGAACTTCAACTTCTTCTTTTCACTTTCGCATTGTCTCTTTGCATCAACAATGACCCGGCGAAGATCATCATCGGGCACATCGTCTGGTTCCTCTTGATCTTCAGCTTCCCCCGTTGCTGCATCACCGTATTCAGGGGGCACATAGTTGTCATCATCCTCTTCTTCTTCGCTGTCTTCCATCATAACCCCTCTTTCTCCGTGCTTGGTCCAAACATTATAGTGTGGCATGAAACCCTTCCCAAGCAGGTGGATGTGAAGGATTTTCGAGTCAGAGTAAGACTTCGTATTCCCACAGATAGGGCATGGACAACACATAAAACCATTCTGCTTGTTTGCCTCAGCCACTTCGAGAAAATTATGCACGCCCTTAATGTACTCGGAGGTGCGTCTGTTACCGTACATCCATTGTCGGTTCATCTGCGTGCATTATATATAATTAAGTGTGCCAAAAACCATTACAGAACATCATGAATACAGAAGTGACCAAATTAATAGAAGTTCATCATCACATTAAAACCAAAATACAGTAGTGATCAAATGTTATTACTGAAAAAATAAATACATAAAGTTCATACATAGTTCTCATTGAACAACATATAGCTCTCTAGAGCATCTAATTAAACCATTTCAATGCAACAACAAATGCGATCATAATCGCAACTAAGGTAACAATTGATCCAACGGCATAATGATACCAAGCCTCAGTATGAATGGCATATTTTTTAATATTTCTAATCTTCAAGCGCATTTTATCCATCTTGATCTTGTGATCATCGACGGTATCCGCAACATGCAACTCCAATGCCATCTTCTCCTCCTCAATTCTTTTCAATTTTTTCTTCAAGTAATCGTTTTCTTTTTCAACTAAATTTAACCTCTCGACAAGAGGGTCGGTTGGAATTTCCGGTTCACATACCTCCTAGATAAAACATCTATGTCACGTTGGTCGGCATAATTGTCATAAACACTAAATGAAACAAATAGTTATAAAAGATAATATATACCACATCCGAATCATAGCAGGACGAGGGCCGACGGGGGCGGATACCAAAACCATCGCACTATATAATAACAAACAATAATAAAAGTAAGAAAATTATACAAGTATCAATCTAAATCATACAAGTAAGAATATTTTTTTCTTTTAGAAAGAAGATAAGAACAAGAGGCTCACCACGGTGGTGCCGGCGACGAGATCGGCGCGGGCGATCGACGGCGGTGAGGACGGGGACGGGACAGGACGGACCGCCAAACCTAGACAAATCTTGAGGAAAATGGAGTTTGGACAAGGAGCTTCGAGAGGAGAAAGCTTAAGTGTGGCTCGGGCATTTCATCGAACACCTCATGTGCATAGGAGGTGAGCTAGAGCACCACAAAGCTCTCCCACGGCCGGCCAAAAAAACAGAGCAGTGTGCACTGCTCTGCTCGCGGACAGGGGGTTTATATAGGCCTCTCTTTAGTCCCGGTTGGTGGGTAAAACCGGGACTAAAGGACCACTTTTGGTCCCGATTCCAGCCACCAACCGGGACTAAAGGTTGTGGGCCAGGAGCGAGGCCCATTGGTTCCGGTTCGTGTCTGGAACCGGGACCAAAGGTGCAGACGAACCAGGACCAATGGCCCCCGAGGCCCGGCCGGCGCCCTAGCCTCACGAACCGGGACTGATGCCCCCTTTGGTCCCGGTTCGTGAGTGAACCGGGATTAATGTCCTTTTCAGGCCTGGACCAAAGCCCTGTTTTCTACTAGTGAGGGTGTCTCGGTATTTATAGGAGACAAGCTTGGGCAAGGGGAAATGATCGAGGAATCGAATCCCGGAAGATTCGGATGCGGCGGCGTCGGCGTGCGCGAGCTAGACTTTGCCCTGGCGTGGGGAGGAAGAAGAATGAGGCGGGCCCGCGTGTCAACGGCTGAGTGAAAAGAGAGAAGCAGCGGGCGGCCGGCGCTTAGCGCTTTCGCGCACGGGCGGCCTTGGGCCGATTCGGCCGGTGGGACGGTTAGTTGCCGCTCGGTTGGGCGCGCTGGATTTTTTTTTTTGAATAAAACAGAGAAGGAAAAGTCATAAAAGAAAATAAAAAATAATTTTGCTTAGACAATATATATATCTCAAATTTCTTAGAATAAAATAGCGAAAAACATGAGCTATTTTTCAGAAGAAAAAATCCTTCTAAAAAGTATTTTTTTGTAATAACTTTAAATTGAATTTGAATTTGAATTTCAAAACTTTTGCAAATAGTTTCTGTTCTCTTTCTTCAAATACTTTTCAAATCATCTCTGAATTTTGAAGGGTCATGTTTCCTTCACTCAAATATTTTTAACTCAGAGAATTTGAGATGATTTGAAATTCCAACAGAAAAGTGAAAAACTCCAAATGTGTTTCAAATAAGTTTTGAAAGTGGTACTCATCACTCCCCACTCTATTTCATACATTTTGAAGAAGTCATGTTATCTTCTCTCATGAAAATCCTGGATTGGCATAAAGCTTCTGAGTTTGAATTATTTTCAAATGGAATTCAAATCCCTATTTCATTTCTTTAAATGGAAGAAGTCCTGTCATCTTCACTCTAGGGTTTGTATTGAAATGAATTTGAATTCATTTGAGACGAAAGGCATGAATGAAAGTTTGGAAAGTCCTTTTATTCCCTCTCATTTAACTTTCACAAAGTTTCAAATTCCACTCAAGCAATCATTATTACTTAATTAATATAGCATTCCAAAATTTAGAATTTTGGGTTGTTACACAGGGACCGCACAACCCAGTGCTCATCGAATCAAAGCTACAAGTGTCTTTGCTAGACGGCTAGGCTGGCGGTGCCTTTGCTATTTACCAGCGGGTTCTCTGGATGTAAATATGAAGAAAAAATAACCAAGACAACAACAAACCGCTAGGTCCAAACCAAAGCGCAACTCTAGTTCAGGTAGCTGCCAACAACACAAGGTGCACATACAGTACTAAAAGTTGACGGCAAAAACGCAAGTAGGTTCAAAGGGCTATTTCCTTGCAACAGTCACACAGCTGCAAGGAGATTGTGGTGTTACAAAACCATATTCACACAGCTGCAAGGAGATTGTGGTGTTACAAAACCATATTCATTCTTCCACTGACGGAGACTAGTTCTCGAACAATAATTCACACAAATGCAGCCACCAGGGATTCACAGTGTGAAAATAGTTCAACAAAACACAAAGTGGAGCTGGAAAGAGGAAGGTTTCAAGTCTAACTATATAACCAAGGCCATAAGTTCACTGAAAGATCCAAGTCGCAGCAGCGCTGCAGTGCAGCATCCCAGTGTGATTGAGAACGACAGACAAAAGTTCACTCCCGCTGCCAAGTTATGGTATCAAAAAACTCTGAAAGGGGCTCAAAAAAATATATTACAGGCCTAAGATCCTCACAGAATCAGACTACAAGCAACTACCGCCAAAATGCTCCGTCCTTCATTCTCGATCCACCAATCTATTGTTGTCAAACATTGAGTCCTGCACTCTGTTATATGAACAAAAAAACAAAAGCCTTATCAAATGCCAAGGATATTCTCACAACAACATGTAATCAATGAGTTTGATCGGGTAAGATCAAAATATACTCATAGTAATATATTTTGCAAATAAAAAGAAACCTAACTACTTTTTCTCTAGAACATTGCATGACAACTGCATGTAAAATATTAAGACAAGAGTACAGCAGGCCAAACAAGGTCAAAAAGAACTACTACAGCACCGCATGATTTATACCATTCTTAACCAAAACTATCCAGAAGCATACATAGCATTGTACAAGTCAAAGAAGAAACCAAAAGGCCTAGATAATCTAACATCATAGCAGTCAGAGGAGACATCAAACAATCATACAAGCTGGTGGGTTCTACTCTACTAAGAAGCACCGACAATATCAAGAAGCACGGAGGTGTTAAAGAACAAACCTAGGGGATATATAAGTAACGACTCGGATCATGGGGATCCCTATCCAGTAACTCACTGTTGTGTCCCATCAAGTGCTCGATTCGGCTTTTTATCGCAGCTGGAGTCGTGACGAAGCGAGGACAAAGCTCGGCGGAAACTTCCTTGATGAGAGTGGCGTGATCAAGTGACTTCTTCCTTTTCATTAGCCTCCCAATAGCAGCATCTATGTTGTGACTAGCTGCCTCATCCACATCTTGGGACACACTCTGAAAGGAAAGGAGAGTCGAAGAGACTGGGATACTCTCTCTCTCTCTCTCTCTCTCTCTTTGTTTCGGGAATTGGGCTAGGGTTCGGGGGAAAGACGTGGGCCTCTGTCTGGGGTTCATCGTGCCCCTAGACTGAGCCCGTTACGCATTTAGCCGGCCCATGACCGCCTGGGCTTGTTTGTAGCGAGCAAAGAGTGGGAGAGGAGGAGAGTCGCTTGCCTTGGGTCGGCCAGACAAACTGCGCTTGCGAATCAATCTGTGCTTGGATGGTTAGATGGACAGTGGTATTCTTATCTCATCAGGGTCCAAATCCTGATGCTCGCATTTATCCTGACTTTATTTCAGGATTTCCGATGATGTGCGTTCAGTGAAAGGAGATGTTCCCGTCGACTAGGAGACTCCTATGGTGACTTCGTGAAATCTCAAGATGATATGCCGGCTTAGCCTCTCGAAGGTGCTCATAGCGGTAGGATTTTGTCGCTTGCCTTGGGCCGGCCAGACAAACTGCGCCTGCTCTCTCCCTTTTTTTCCTTTTTTTGCTTTCGATAGAACCCACACAGCTTGACACATTGATATATAGCCCTAATAAAAACTTAGACACGTTTTTTTCAAGGCAATACGTGTCTCATTTATATCATAAGGATCATATTACAAGCCGCGTAAAACATCAACCTGACAAGACTGCAGCTGAATGCTAGCCTTTGCGCAAAGGAACACCAGCCAAGAAAGAAAATTACAATCAAGACCGAAAAATCCCTTGAGCTTGACACCATCGTTCGTCACCTTCCTCTGGCACCACCACAGCAGCCATCAAATGAAAAATAACGAATCACCTCCTCACCCGAGCTCGACACGTCTTCATCGCTGATATGCAGCTTTGTGGACCTCGAAGGTAGCTCACCAAAGGCAAAGTCGCTGCCGTTGAACGGATAAGATCGAGGAGACCCTCGGACACGTCATCGAACTCCAGATCTGGCACTCTCGGACGACTAAGACGACGCAGGAGGAAACCATACCTATCAGCCACAAACCACTAACCCAGCACACGATCCACCATCTTCCACATGTCGTTGATGCATACCACAATCTGCATCCACTCCTGGACTACCTCCCAAGCTTCGTGCCGGTGCTGGAGCAAACACCGCCGCAACGAAGGTGCCCGAGGACACAAGTCCACCACGAGGATGTCGCCGCCACGCCATTCCATGCTTGAACAGGCTGGTTTCCAAATCCATCCTCAAACACAGGATCGATTACCTTGGTGGGAAGAGATCTGAAGCTTCTTTATTCAGGGCCACCATCGCCGCAGCCGAAACCAAGACGATGAACGACCCAAAAACCTAAACTACTAGGGCCTAACATAAAGCTCACTAGTAGAGAAAATGGCTAGCCACAACTTTTGTTGATGGCGCCTCATTTTCAATCAACGCCGCCACTATATTTTTCAAATAGTGGTGACGTTGACATATTTGGTACGACATTGCTATGGACTTTGTGCTGACGTTGGCAATTAGTTAAACGCCACTTGTAGGTGGCACCCACAGTTGGTACAAGGCTTAATATAATGGTGACGTGGCTAAACATGGAACACCAACACTATTTTCTTTAGTTGTGACGTGTCATGTGTTGTTACGTCAACACCATAATTGTAATTATTTATCCTTACTTTATTAAAATGTGTTTACGTATTTATTAAATATTTTAGCAAAAAAAGGACTTACATTTATTAAATTAATAATATTATTTTGAAAATGTGAACATTTATATATTATATTTTGAGAATTTTAATTTTGTATATATTTTTGTAAGTGGTGAACATTTTTATATTATATTTTAGTTTATTTTTATTAAATATTGTAGTTACTTTTATGAAAGTAAGAATATTGTTTTAGTTGGAAATGGTGACATTTTTTATAATATATTTAGTCTTTTAATTAAAGTAAGAATATTGTTTTATGAAAGTAAGAATATTATTTCAGTTTTTTTAAGTAAAAATCTTGTATTACTCTTATTAAAGTAACAAATTTATTTGTTTTAGTTAAATTGACTTTTTTTGCTAATTGGGCCAAGCCAAAAAATGCATGGGAGGCAGTGATTCAAAACCAAGGGGGCAATAGCCCCCTCGGCCCACCTCGCTCTCTCTATGCATGCACTCTCTCTTTTCCCTGCCCCCGCACTGTCGATCCTCTTTCTCTCGTCGCTAGTCGCCGGTAGATTCTGGAGGGCTCCGGTGCTGAGGTAAAATTTACATCTCCCATCCACCTCATTTCTCCTCTCTAGGTTTCCGTGAGTTCATCCCATCTTGTCCTTCTCTCTCTGCCCTAGGGTTTCGGCGACGGCGACGGACGCGGTCATTTCCGGCAGGCTCCGGTGCAGCGAGTTCATCCCCTCCATCTTCTTTCTCCTCTCTACGGTTTCGGTGAGTTCATCCCCTCCCGGTTTGATTTGCATCGCTAGGGTTTTTGTTTGGCAAAATTAGGAGGTCGAATAGATGAACAATTAAAAATGCCTTGTGTTGGACAATTAGGAGTTTGAATAGAGAACTGCAATGTGTTTGTATGGTAGTGCCTTACTAATTTGAATAAATGCATAATTTGTATGGCAGTGCTGGAAACTACCACGTGTTTGTATTCGTAGGAAATGCCATGTGTAGGCAATTGAGTAGAAAATGCCATGGTATATACATTTGTAAAAATGCCAGTGTTGGATAGTGAAATGAGTAGGCTACATATGCATTTAGTTGGATAGTTTGCATGTGTAGAAGGTAGTGCTAGATAATTTGAATAGATGCATAATTAAAAATGATATGGCAGTGCTAGATAATTTGAATAGATGGATAATTTGTAAAAATTGTATGGCAGTGCTAGATAATTTGAATAGATGCATAATTAAAAATGATATGGCAGTGCTAGATAATTTGAATAGATGGATAATTTGTAAAAATTGTATGGCAGTGCTAGATAATTTAAATAGATGCATAATTTGCGTGCGTAGAAACTGCCATGGTTTAATTTAGTTGAAATAGTTGCAACAAAACGCTAGTTTAAAAAACACTCTTATATTATGGGACGGGGGGAGTAATTTATATCCAAGTTTGCCAGAGCTACGCATATGCAACACTTAAACAATTATATGAACTAGAGTACAAACTAGTGTTACTTTTTTTCCAAAGCTATGCATATATGTTGGCATCCTACTTTGTCAAACCCCACGAAAATTCTAGTTTCCAAACATCTTTCAGCACGCCAAGCAAAACTACAGATATCAATATATACATCAAAGCAACTAATAAACTACACAAGCACAAGCGTGGTACATGGAATGTTTGAAACTGGGAGCAGCTTGCCGTGGTGGGGAGGAAAAAAGATGGAGTACAGCACACCTTGTGTTATATTGTCATATCAGATTGGGTAGCTGGAACATATAACCACACTGATTTTACAACCTCTCAAACATGTGACCAGAGCTACAACACTTATACACCCCAACTCAATAAAGGGACCTCAGCAATAAACTAATGCTAAGTGACTGATGGATGGAGCCTGGCTGGAAAAATCGATCTCACTGCTGCTTCCAATAACTATTTCGAGACAGCGCCACTTCATTCTCCTGTCAACAAAACCAGTGAAAAGGAATATTCATTTATAAACCAACTCTGGAAATACTAAATATTAGCGGCGGAGATTAGTAAAAGAAGATGAGCGTAAGAGCCTACCCATCATCCTGTCAAAATTGGCTTAAGCTGAAAACGTCGCCCTGCCAACTGCAGGAACATCAACAACCTTGCCTACAGCTATTGTCTTGCCTGCAAGCCCAGCCAAAAAGAATCATTAACAAGTTATAAACCAACAGCGGGATTAGCATGAAATAGGGAACCGGAATCCAGATAGATTTAAGTTTATTTGGTTCTTTGGTTGCATAGTGTACTCTATTGCAGGAATTCAAGGTTAACAAATCTCAAGGTAACAAGACAAATTTCAAGGTGAACTAGAATAAAGCTGGTTCCGGTTTCGTCCCCCCAACAGCAATCAGACTATTGTATTAACACAGAAAGATAAAAGTATCTTCCATAGCATGTATACTTGCCTTCAGTTCGTAGAGTAAACCTTCCAAGCTGAGGGAAATCAGAGAACTTCTCTATGCATATCAAATTAGTCACCTATATGCACAACACATCACAATTAGTTCTACAAGCAATGACAAGTTATGATATTATTAACAACGTTCTGAATGTATATACCTGGACGCGGCAAACTACAACTGCACCATTCTTCACAAAAAGAGGCTTCCTCTTGGTCTTCTTTTTCTTTGGGTCAGTTACTTTCGCTTTCTTCATGTCAATTTCCTCTATGAGATCAACAATCTCACACTCCTCAACAACAGAGTGGATGTGTAACACTGCCTTATAACCAGCAGTGAAAATAGCCTGAAATATTGCAGACATACAATATTAATCAATTACAGAGTCAACATTACAAAGAGAAACACTACATCTTCATAATTGTGTAGCAGTAATAAATAAATATATACTTGGAATGATGCAAATTGGTGATAATTCGTGTAAAAGAACAAATGGTGGCCAAAACATTAGATTATTAACCTAACACTATAGGACGTTAGATGTAGCATTGCTACTAGCATGAATGTATGGAATGTCATAAGCTTACATGCTGAACATAGAAGCCAATCCAATTTTCACTTAAATAAATCAATTCCATATTCATATGTATATATATCCCATAAGCATAAACTATGAATCCTCGTCAGTAAATTGATACAGACCAGAAACGGAGAACACAATAAATATGAAAATTAGTCTCCTATAGCTTATTTATGCAACTGATAGTATCAAGCAACACTTACATTATCAAGCAACTCTAGAATCTGCAGTTGGGCATTAAATTCAGTGAAAGCACCAATAGGGTTAGCTGCATGTAAAGACATTATCAAAATGAGAATAAAATATCCACAAGCCACGAGTAAACAGCCTACACAAATTAGCTGCATGTATAGATATTATCAAGATGAGAATGTCATATCAAAAAATTATCCACAAAGTCACTAGTAAGCAGCCTCTCCACAAATATATCAGATGTATAGCACACGGCATATTAAAATAACATAAACACATTCAAGGGATGGACAAATTTGATGCTGCCATAAATTATTGAGTTAGAGAATTCATGCAAGTTTTTTAGTGGTACAGTAATAAAAATGAAGCTCAATCCACTTTCAGCCCTCTTTTACAGGGAAGGCCTAAGCAACTGTATCGGATACTGTCCTTCCTCAAACCAAACACATGCTAAATCAACCACTCAACCCCGGGATGAATGTCCGAATCACCACAACACCAGAACCTGGACCCACATTAGATGTTTCAGACAGAAAAGCAGGAGTTGGCCGGCCATGACACGTATGATGAGGAGATAAGTCTCAGAGATAAGGGTACCAGAAGAATCTTCACTTGATAATTGTGTTGCTTAATGATTATGGGCTACATGCTGCCCCTTTTGTAGGGTGGCTTTCTTTAGTACTCCCTCCGTATCAAAATATAAGACGTTTTTTCAGTTCAATTTGAACTGCAAAAACATCTTATATTTTGGTGCAGAGGTAGTAGTTGTGATCCACACCTATGAGCAGCTATAACACTTTACTGGAAATGTGTTTTGTCCAACGTTAAATTAAGCGTACGCTTAGTTGCGCTTAAGCGAAAAATTGAGCGAGGCGGTGGCCTTCCGCTCCGTTTCAGGCCTGAGCGGGTGGTTTAGCGCTAAGCGTAATTAGGCGCTGCGCTTAAGCGTAATTACGCGCGCGGAAGCGAGCAAAGGCGTAGAAAAGCGGCCCGCTGCGCGTCCACGGCCCATAGGCGGGAGAAGGAAAAGCGTCCACGGCCCATAGGCGGGAGAAGGAAAAATTAGGGCTAGGTGGGGGGGAAAACGAGCGGATTGGGTTCTTTGGCTCCCCAGTCGGTCACTCCCCCACACCCGAGACAGAGAGGAAAGAGAGGCGGCGCACCTCGTTTCCCCTGATGAAGCTGCTCCTGCGCCGCCGCTGAAGCTTCTCTGGCGCCGCTCTCCCCTTCTCCCTCCGCGCAACCAGGAGGTCGTCCCCTTCCTCCAGTCAGGCAGCTCGTCCCCATCGTCCCCTCTCCGTCCAGAACTCCAGATCGAGCTCGACCTTCTCGCCGCCGGCCGCCGCTCCTCAGGTATTCCCGATCCCCTTTCTTCTCATCTGGGCTAGGGGATTTAGCTAGTAGCCTACTGGTCTCATAGTGGGATTTAGCTGGATTAATTAGATATGTAGATCTGCTGCCGCCTAAGGCCCTAAGCTTGCTAGTGCATGGTTGCCTGCTGCTGTTTAAGCTTGCTGTTGGCCTGCTGCTGTTTAAACTTGCTTATTGCTTAGCTGAATATGTTTGCTTGGCTGACTGCTGCTGTTTAAGCTTGCTGTTGGCCTGCTGCTGTTTAACTTAAGCTTGCTTACTGCTTAGCTGATTGTACTTTGCTTGGCTGCTTGCTGATTGCTTTTGGCTGCTTCTTTGTAGGTACCATACCATGGACGATGTCATTGATGTCGACGCAACCGGGGAGGGGGCTGTGCCCGAGGTAGCATGGGCATTGAAGGGCAACTCAAACGATGTTGGCTGGAAGTACGGCAAATATTGCGATCCAACCAACAAGAGCAAGGTCAAGTGTGACTTTTGTGGCCATATTAGCACCGGGGGGATTTTTCGTTTTAAGCAACACGTTGCAAGAAGCAAGAATGTTGTGTCCAAATGCAAGAAAGCTACACCGGAAGCCATGGAGGAATGCAAGAAAGCTCTTGAGAATGTCACAGTGACGAAGTCGGCAAAGAGGCAGCGTGATCAAGATATTAGAGATGATGTGCATATCTCAAGCTCAAGCGCAAGAGAGGAAGTATGTGTTGGGAGCTCAAGCTCGGATCCTAACAAAGTAGGCCCAATGGACAAGTTTGTGCGTCCTATTGATGGCAAATCAAGCAAGGATGAAGCCATGAGGCAACTAAGTATGAACGAGGCTCTATTTAGGGAGAGAGTGCATCAAGCTTCACAATATGTTGCTAGATGGGTGTATACACATGGTAAACTCTCACCTACTGCTTTTATGTATCAATTGCATTGTGTGACACCATGATGCCTAACTAATTAATTGGTTGTTACTTCTTGTTGTTTTTGTTTGTAGCAATACCATTCAATGCTCTTGACAATGATGAGTTCAAGCAAATGTGTGAGGCTATTGGAAAGTTTGGCCCCGGGTATGAGCCTCCTAGTCAATTTGATCTTCGTGAGAAGTTGTTGAGTGAGGAATATGCAAGAACCAAGACTTTGCTAGATGAACGTGAAGTGCAAAAGATCAAGCTTGGATGCACCATTATGACCGATGCATGGACGGACATGAAGAGGAGGAGCATAATGAATGTGTGCATGCATTGTAGTGGAGGAACTTCTTTCATCAAGTCAAAGGAGACTTCGGATGTGTCACATATCGGGGAAGTCATATTTGATCTAGTGGACAAAGCAATTGAGGAGGTAGGGGCTGAACATGTGATGCAAGTTTGTACGGACAATGCTTCCAATAACATGGGAGCCAAGAAGTTGTTGCTTGACAAGAGGCCAAAGATATTTTGGAGCTCTTGTGCAACTCACACCATCAACTTGATGCTCCAAGGAATTGGCAACATCAAAAGGTTCAAGTCCATAGTTGATCAAGCAAAGAATGTCACTATCTTCATCTATGCGCATCACAAGACATTGGCATATATGAGGAAATGCACAAAGAGGAGAGATATCATAAGGCCGGGGGTGACTAGATTTGCTTCCAATTTCCTTACTTTGCAAAGCTTGGCGGAAAAGAGAGATGCTCTACGGGCTATGGTGGTTGATAGAGCATGGGAGGAGATGCCAATTGTGAAGACCAAGAAAGGAAAGGATGCAACCGCCACTTTGATGGATGCTAACTTTTGGAAAGGAGTGACACTTAGCTTAAAGGTGTTTGAGCCATTGGTGAGCCTTCTTCGTTTGGTTGATGGGGATGTCAAGCCATCTATGGCTTGGCTTTATGGAGAATTGTTGAAGGCAAAGAGCAAGATCAAGGAAGCATTTGGAAATAATGAGAAGAACTACAAAGAGACTATTGCCATTATTGAGAAGAAGTTGAAAGGAAGGCTTGATAGTCCATTGCACAAGACCGCATATCTCTTGAATCCACACTATGCTTATGCTAACAATGAAATTTTTGAGGATCCAGACATTACCGCAAACTTCATGGAATGCGCGGAGCAATTCTTTGGAAGTGATGATTATGATTCTTGTTATCAAGCGGTCAATGAGGACATACACAAATATGAAAATATGGAAGGACCTTTCAAAAAAAAGCTTGCAACTTCATGGGAAAGGGCGCATTACAATCCTGGTAAGCAGCTTATGTATGTGCTTGTGTATGCTACTCTGCTTGCTGCTGCTAGCTGCTGCCTGTTAGCTGCAGCTGCTGCTGCCTGTTAGCTGCTGCTGCGAGCTAGCTGCTGCTGCTGCTGCTAACTAGCTGTTGTTGGCTTGCTGCTAGCTGCGGTTGCTAGGTGAAGTAGCTGCTGCTTACTTCGACATATTGATTTCTTTCTATTTCTCAGTTGGATGGTGGAAGCTCTATGGAACAGAAGTTCCTTCATTGCAAAAGATGGCTATGAGGATCCTAGCGTTGACTTCAAGCTCTTCCGATTGTGAAAGAAATTGGAGCGTCTATGAAATGGTTAACTACTTAACTCTGCTCTCTCAATTTGCATTATTCATACTCTCAATCTCAACTCTAAATATTTCTTTTACTTGTAGAATCACACCAAAAGAAGAAATAGACTAACAACGGATCGCCTCAACAATATGGTCTTTGTGCAATTCAATACAAGGATGTTGTCCAAGAAACAAAGGTTAAAGGATAAGAAGAAAGCTGATTCTCTTCTAAGCACTGATGCTTCCGAAGCTCAAGGTTGGCTGTTTGAAGGAGGGGACGACCATGCATTGGTTGTTTTTAGAGATGAGGAGGATGGAGATCAAGGTGTGCATCTGACATCGGGGATACCATATGATGTGATAGGAGAAGCAATGGGAACACAAGATCAACTCGCACCTCGTAGGAGTTCAAGGGTGAACCCAAGAGATCTTGAGGAAGAGGAGTTCGACTCCGAGGAAGAGGATGTGGTTGAGGATGACGTTGAGTATGAGGATGATGATATGTATTGAGTGATCATTTCATGATCATAGAGAGATGATGGCATCATGCTGTCTACCTTTCAATTATCAGTATTCACTATTGTGTGTTTTGTTATGTTGTGTGTGTGTGTGGGACTATGCCACTACGGAACTTGGAACCTCTACCTATTTATGTCTTGTAATATTGTGTGAGACGATGCCATTATGGAACTATTAATGTTATGTACTATGTCGTGTAGGTGTAGGTCTTATATTTGCAAAGCTAGAATGCTAGATAATAATTAATATTGCTTCTTGTTATTTGCTTGCTCATATTTTCGTTCTTTGTGCATGTAGCTCTTGGAGAAAGGACTTGGAGAAAAGGGAGCAAAACCGAGGCAGCAAATCAAGGTATTAATCCACCCTTTCCTTGGAATTGTAGCATTATATGCTTAGAGTACATAAATACAGCTATAGTATGCTTATATATGCCCAGCTTGCCTCCTCTGTATCCTGTCCGTACGGCGTCCGTACGATTTTGCTCTGAGCGCTTAAGCTGCGCTTAAGCAGCAGTTCCTCTAGGCAGTGCCTCACCGCTCGCTTAGCGCTCAGCGCTTTTCTGAACGTTGGTTTTGTCCGTATCAAGAAGTTGAGAAAAAATAGTAAGAAGCTGATCTCTACGAACCAAATCATCTCTCAACTAATCGCATCATGACTAATATTATCTCTAAGATAGATACTAGAAGTTGCCATGAGCCTGTTGATGCCTTCTGTGGTGCAGCTTATTATTTTGTGAGCTAGGCCATTAGCCCTGGGTTTGTTGTTCTCCTCATGTCAGTACTGGTAGGAGCTGGATGCACGGTCATGACACCCTAGTATTATTATTCTAAGGTTGCCCAACCAGAAAGATTGGCTATACAAAATTTTGGTTGATTTTTGCTTGCCCTTGTGCTTTCCTCATGTCAGCTCTGGTAGGAGCTGGACGCACAGTCATGATACCTTAATATTATTCTAAGGGTGCATTTGGCTGGCGGCCAAGGTTGCCCAACCAGAAGATTAGCTATCCAAAATGTTGGTTGATTTTTGCTCGCCCATAGATTCCTCAATACTGGCCAGAGAAATGAACTAGCCATGGGAGAGGAGCATTGGCATGCCAAAAAGTTGGCACTCATCCAAACAAAGACCAATATTTTGGCCATAGCCAAGAAGTTGGTAAGGTACTACGTCACAATCGAAACTCATCATAACTTTTCTTGAAGAATGCACTTACCAACACTTGAAAGTACAAATCCGGCCATGATATCCTCCTCTTCAATTCCAGACACTTTGACACGTACATTCTCATTGGGTCCAGCACGCCGTACTTTCTTCTCATCCAAGTTTATACCAGTGACTTTCACGTGGGTCTGCTCAAATACAAAATTGAGTTTCAGACTCCCAAGAAGAACATGTAAGCAAAGGTGTTACACATTAGTAAAATGAAAATACCTTGTTTGGCATAACCAACAAACTATCACCCTCTCTGACAGTCCCATTCTCTAATTTTCCCATTACGACTGTGCCCATATCTTTATATTTATCAATAATTGGCATCCTACATTGATAATAAAGAGAACTGTAAAACTTGCATCTGGCATGTGATCAACACAACAAATCAAGCGGACCCATCTATACAGGTAGCATAGAAGATAGTCTATCCATTTCTCATTTGAATTGCCATCTGTCTTCGAACAGGGACAGAGGAGCAAATTCATCTATCAGAACAAGATGATGTTTCAAGAGACATGCACTCAAACTTTGACCAGTAAAACATACAAATGCTGATAATGTAAAGGCATCATTTGATTTGTAAAGAGAAGTAGTCACGATAAGATATCATATGCTACCATACCACAATATATAAATCAATAATCAAGAACCAAACATTGGAGACGATGTCATGTTCAAAGCACGTGATTTTTTTAACAGGGAGTAAAAGTAGTTTAAGCATAAGCATAGCTGACAAACCTTACTGGCCCTTTGGGATCACGCAAAGGAACTTCGATTTTGTCCAGAATTTCAAAAAGGCAAGGACCGTTCCACCAACTACAAATGCTTTTATCCATTCTGGTTTTCATATTGGCTCCACAAAGACCAGAAATAGGCAAGAACTGGACATCTGGTAACAAAGCCAAAGAAACTTTAAGAAATATGATCTAGTTCGCTCTACAATGACATAGTACCTACAATCAGGGATGATCATAGAACATGTAGTTTCATATAAAGATCCTACCAATAAACGACAAAAAGTACAATGTACGACCTCTATAATTAATTTGACAAAATCCTAATGCCTCACTGTGGAACACGAGGTAGGTGTCAACTTAGCATGGCAAGAAAGCGATTAGACATAGCCTGCAAGTCTAAGACTCTACGCATCCCAATTATTTTAATAAACATATAGAAAAGGAACCATTGACATGAACACATTGACATTGAAGGCACAATTTACTAAACACAGACGACCACAGAAAGTTATTGCACACAATCCAGCTTGAAACTGCGCGTCAATGACAATTTAATTTTTGAGATAGGGTCAAAAGTATAGTAGCACCTTTCTTAACATTGTACCCTGAAGATCTGAGAAAAGGAATCATTTTCCCTTCAATTTCATCATACCTGAAACAAATAATAAAATTGATTATTTTATATTACTCAAGCTATTACCTGCTGTAATATTAGAAGCTTTCAATGAAACATATAATACAAGGTACGTCCCACCAGGCATACCTTTCTTTTGACCATTGTACTGTAGGTTCATCCATCTTGTTGATGACAACTACCAACTTAGCAACACCTAGAGTTTTTGCAAGCAGTACATGTTCACGAGTCTGGCCTCCTCTTTCATAACCAGTTTCAAATTCACCTTTCCGAGCAGATATGACCTGAAAAGAAAAAAGGAACATATTCACTAAGAGATAAATGACCAAGGAAAATGGGAATAACAATGCCCAGGGACCTATAGTTACCAGAACACCAATGTCAGCTTGAGATGCACCACTTATCATATTTGGAACATAACTTTTATGGCCCTGCAAGTTCAGATTACCCGAGTAAGCACATACTGTACATGAAACAAGAATTCAGTTCATCGGCTATGGCAAGGAGACCAATCACACAGGAAATAAAATGGAAGCATCATCAATCGATCTAAGAGTTTTTAACAAAAGTTGTGTACTGTGTGTGTCCAAATGAAGCAGCACGTCCAAAAGCATTAAGTGTGATTTAATAGCCATAAGAGTACACCTAACACATATGCATGTACAAGGATGAATCAGAACAGTAGCATTGCCAAATGCCAACAAAGGAGTGAAAGTACAAAGAAAATGGTTCAAACTATGATTTTGAAGCCACAGAGGTGTAACTAACAATGAGGTAAGGATGGACCAGAACATGAAACAGGAAGGACCGAATTTAGATAAATGAATGACATGACTAACCTAAGGCGATAAGAATCTGTTACCATATATCAGTACACAAAATAATCAGAATTTCGATTATATCACTGCAGGAAAGCAATTAAGGGAATTAACCATAGCATATTTCCTAGTGTTAAATAATGTGCCTGTGTTTGCTTTCGGCTCAACTGTTGCACATGTGAATTCTTTTGTATCTACAATTTTGTACTTGTAAACTAAGACAAGCACATTACATGGCAAGTGAATCCTAGACATTTTTGTTAAGTTCTATATTATCTAGTAGAAAATATTCAAGAACCTTAAATCATACTCCCTCCGTCCCAAAATAAGCATCTCAACTTTGTACAAAGTTCTAAACTTGAGACACTTATTTTGGGACAGAGGGAGTATGACAATGGTCCCAAAAGCAAGCATATGCAATGCATCAGGTTGACCATGTAGATTCCTGATTTGGCAAGAACATGATAGAAGGTAAAAAAATGTACAGTTCAACAATATGCTGGCTATCAGAATGCTGGTGTGGCCACAAAATCATACATAAATCCAGAGAATAAGAACAGGGTCATGCAAGAAAAAAAATTAACAACTAGGGAGTACCACTGTAGTATGCGAAAGATAAGTACCGGTGCATCCAAGATAGTGAATCTTGTATTTTCAGTCTCAAAGTGGGCTCTACCAACTTCAACAGTCTTCCCCTGAACACATGCAAGAGAAAGTGTAAAAAACTGTAGAGCTTCAACACACTGATCATTAAGCAGCCATAAGGAAGAGATACCTTAAGTCGCTCTTCCTCATTTGTGTCCATAATATAAGCCATATACCTGCAAGTATTCAGATTCAGATTAGCAATTATAATGCAAGGAGTGAGTGGTTCTCAATTTCAAGGGCAAAAGCCTTGGAACAAAAAATAAGCAGAATGTGAAAGAACATCCACATTATTAACTAATATAAGACTTTAAGTGATCTAATCATCTAAAGAGTCTTATATTAGTTTACAGAGGGAGTAGTAGTCTAGTATGAATAGGCATTGCTCTCATATTCAAAATTTATGGGTTACACTCGCAAAAAAGGCAACCTGAATATTGCCGAGGACCTACTCACCAACTTTCTCGGCTCTTATCCTTTGCTTCTTTTTCATATTTCTGGATGGTCCGGTCATCAACTTGACCACTCAAGAACAATATTTGCCCTCCAGCAGTCGATTTCCCAGCATCTGGAGCCATGAAACAACAAAAATAAAATTTACTCAAGATTAAAAAAATACTAGAGAAAAGAACCTACAGAACAACAGCACTATTCACACAGAAATAAGAAGTAAGATGATTAGCAGAAATAGAGAAATGGGCCAACCATAATAGAAGAATTGGCTACTAATTTGCTGGCTACTATTTTTCTTGCTAACGTCTAGAATAAGAGGCCAAATGTTGGCAAGTTTTGGTTTTGCTAAATTCTAACCTCCCAAAACATTGGCTGGCCAACTTCTGGCTGTAAACCAAGCATGCCCTAAAGAACAGTGAGGTGGTTCCATAAACAAAACATGAAGGTTGAACAAGCTAGAAGATCAAGAAGAGACTAGAAGAGTATTAAATACTCATAATCCTTAAGAAGGGCCCATCATACCATTGTTGTTGTTAAATAGACTCAATAATCTTTAACAAGAGCGTATTCTGATCAAGATTCATGAGTCCAGTAACCCCAAGACAAGAGATACTCATCACATGTTATGACCCAAATGATGCTATGACAGAAATGCAAAGGACGTGGCCAAAAGAAAAACTTACCAACATGGCCGATGAAAACCAAATTTATATGGCGCTTTGATTCCTCTTCCTCATCTGCTACCATTTGAACATCCTCATGCGCAGCAGCTGGATTGATACAGAAGTCAGGGTAGGTTGCTTAAGAGCCTTTTACTCACAAATAGAAATTAAAGGTAGGACCAGCCTTGGCACTCCTATATTTTTTGTCGAAGCAATTCATGGCATTCCATACAAAGAAAACTCACAAAATCAAATGAGAAACCTTCTGGACCATCAACTTCTCAAGAAAGTTATCTTTGTGTTAAATTGGGGCAGGAGATAATTAACTATTTCAATCTGTTAACTTGGTACCAGCTTTCACAAAACTAATAACAATAGTGTGATGGCATTATCTTTAAGTTACTAGCAACTAACACAAAATAGTTAGATGCTTATTATTGCATCCATTGACCAAATTTGCAAGAAATGAAAACACAAAATTATTAACAAAATTCTTGGGAGTATTGGTAACATTATAAGTAATTAGCATTAACAGTCTGAAGAAGGGTCTAATACATACCGTTTGTCTTCAACTCCAACGACTGAAGTGATGACTGAATGTCATTGACACCTGACAGTACATAATTCCAGTTACATGTTAGAAGTCCAATCACAGTGATAACAAACTGAGGGCTAATGTTTTACAACATATAACAACAGAGGATGCCACTAGTTGAAGTACGATGAGTTTATATTAGGGGTGATAATGAACTTTTAGTTTCCATAGTATACTAGAAAGACCTTCTCCATGCTAATGCAGGTGAAATCTTTTAAAGGCACAGGAAGAAAATAGGAGACAAACAATGCACTTTCTCCAGCCACTAGTTACTTCAGCACTAAGACAATTAGTGTCCGATGTGCAACAAATATTTAATGCAAGGCTCATGAGTTCTTTCTTAGTAGTTTTCACTTCATTACAGTTCCAATTTTCCGTTCTTTCTTAGTAGTTTTCACTTCATTACAGTTCCCAATTTTCTGAAATGGTGCTGCAATCTCAATGCGTGTGAACCACCTGATAGCTATAGTACGGGCTAATTGGACGGATTATGCAACCTAACTGGCAATTATGCAGTAACAGATAGCAGCCCCGTTTCTCCTACAAGGGCTAGTATCCTCGTAAACCCATTTAGAACACTGTCTCAGTCAGACCAATTCATCCCTCCACCAGAAGCTAGCGGGCATACAAATTCAGAACTACTGCAAATGCTCGTACTGTTGCCAAGGAAATTCTCACGCTCAGCACACTACCTCTGAACGCACACGATAAAACATGAATGCCCTATCTGCCTGCTGCCCCAAGCACACGGCAACAACAAAACAACCAACTTAAAGATCTACAGGGAAACAAACGGAATCCCCAAGCAGCAAAACCTAGGAAGTTACACCGCCCTTCAGGCCCTAGCATCCCACTGATCGGCATCGAGCGACTCTTCTGATGGTACAAACAGATGTCTAGCCACAGATCTAACTTGATTCGCTACTAGGTAACCTACGTCGCATCTCCAGATCTTGTGCGCCCGATCGGGACGGCCACTAACTCGTCGCAATCATCACAGCCCTCAACAAATTCCCCGAAGGAGAGCGGGCTAATCATCCGCACGAACGCTGCTGCTAACCCTCCATCCAAAGCAAGATAAGACGGCACAGGCCTAGACGAGCGTGTGGTAGATGAGAGGAGAACGGACCTTCCGCTGGCTGCGCGGGGGCGGCGGCGGCATCCGCGGCCTCGGGGCTCTCCTCCGCGGGGGCGGCGTGCCGATCGGACGGCTCCGCGTCGTCGCGCGCCCAGTCGTCCACGGCGCCGTCGTCCTGGGCGTGGTGCGAGGGGGCGGGCGGCGCGTCGTGCTCCATCCCCGCGGGCCGATGCGGGCGAGGGAGAGCTGGGCGCGGCGGCGGAGATGCTGGGCCCGCGGCGGCGTCTAGGGTTTTTGGGTTGGAGGATCTGGACTCTCGCGCTCGGTGGAGTGGCTGCGATGGCTGGGTGAGGATGACGGACTGCAGACTTTTTATGCCAGGGGTTCTGGATTGTTCTCGAGGGATATGGACCCTGTGGACTGGACGGGAAACGGGACGCCCACGCCTTCTCTGTTTGGGCCAGTTTTAACAGAGCCCATGCCAGCCAGTTTACTCTGAACTTACTGTCAACTGGGTTTTGTATATTTCCCTAAAAAAAAACTGGGTTTTGTATTTTTTTTAAATTATTATAAATCCAGTTTTTCAGATAGTTAACACGATCCATGACTAAGCTATAAGGACGGAACATATTTTCTGCCTTCTACAAAAATATGATACGCAGTTTACGTACTTTCTGGAAAAGAATAAGGGCCTCTCTGGAACTACTTCACTTCACCAAATACACTTTGGAACAGCTAAAAAAAAGTATACTTTTTTTGCCGAGAAAAAAACACGTTGGAGCGGTTTGACCTTGGAGTTAAAGCTCCATCATAGAGCAGTTTATCTTGTTTGGTTTCCGGTTAGCTCTAGATTCAAGAATGACAAAAATTAATGTGAAAGGTCTATTGGAGACTGCCTGACGTAGGTGGAGACGAACGCGATGGCTTTCCCCCTTGTTCATGATGCTTGGAGCTCTCAAAAAATGGTATCATGTGCACGAAAGCCACCCACGGGAATGTCACCTCACCTAGGCTACTTGCACCAGCTATAACGCTCTTATGGCAAGAGTAGTGACCGAGAGGCGGTTGACGTCGTTGGTGCAAGGAATCGAGAACGCGAAGTGAAGGTGGCGGTGGAGGCAAGTTTGTGGAAGAAGGTGGGATCCCGCCAGTGGTGAATGGGATCGGGATGAACCACGAGATCTGGCGGTGGATGATGAGGGCAGTGAAACAACCAACGTTCCTCGACCATTAGAGAGAAGGGGGAAAGTTGTCGTCCGTCCCTCACAACAACGAATCCCCTCCTCTTCTCTCTTCCAGCGACCTTTCTCGCGTAAGCAAATACTGTTTCTTACCCATTGTGAGTCATAATACGTCTCGCCAACAACGTGGCACTACTAGGCCAACCCAATACAGTAGTTGCGAGAGAATTATTGTCTATGGTTTCTAATTTTTTTTTACCCGTTTGCACCGGTTTTCTTCGGGGGTTTTTGTTTTTCCTTTCCCTTTTTAGATTTTTTTCTTCAGTTTGTTGCGTTTCTTTCTTTGGGTTTCATAGGTTTTCTTTGGTTTTTTTTTAACACATATCTATTTTTTCTCGTACACATTGCACATTTTTTGTATACATGGGGAACATTTTTTGTACATGTTTAAAAAAATCAAATACATGACTACCATTTTTTTAGAGTATAGGTTTTGATATCTATTTTTTTCATACACATTTTAAATTTTCTGTAAATATCCAACATAATTTTTATGGTCGAAAAAATCTAATAGAATATTTATGTGCATTTAAAAAATTTCAAATACATGATTAATGTTTTTAAAAATACTTGTGAAGCATTTTAAAAATTATGCGTTTAAAAATTATTCCAATGATACGAAATAGTTTTTAAAAATTATGCAAGTATATTGTATAAACCTTTTTAAAATGTTATAAACATATTTAAAACGTGACAACATTTTTCAAAATGAAAGATACATTTTTAAAATGGTATGGAACAATTTTTTTGAATTATACAAACATGTTCTTCAAATGTAACATGCATTTTTTGAATGGGACAAAAAAATTCAAAAAAGGAAAAACAGAAAACCCTAGGAAACTCAATAAAACCAAATATTAAACACATAATACGAAAAACAGGTAAAAAAATTATATAAGCTTCCAAAATCGGTAGGCCAGCCCAATTACACACCTAAGCTAGAAGGTGCTCCCCGTAGTTATAGAAAAAAGGTGGGGCGACACAATGTCTCGCTTATAGCGAGATGCAGGGAAGCCTCGCGTCAGGAGAGATCCAGATGTAGCGTCCCAGGCAGGCGGGGGGCCACGGCCTCGCTGCTTTGATTTTTCTTTTATGTCTTTTATTTCTAATTTTCTTTCAAGTTTTATTATCCTTTACCAAAAATCACTTTACATAAAACATTTGAAAAAAAATCTTACCAAGAATTTGAAAAATGTTAAATATGTATAGAGGAAATGTTTCTCATGTATACGAAAAATACATCAAAAAATAGATAATGTGTGTGAAAAATATTGATCATGTATTTAAAAAATCTAGATCAAGCATTTGAAAAAAATGTTAAACAAGTATTTCAAAAAAATTAATCAAGCATTCGAAAAATATTAAATGTGTATAAAAAAATGTTGACCATGTATTAATCAAAGTTGAACTTTTATTGTATTCAAAAAATGCTCAATTTGTATTTGACAAATGTTAATAAAGCATTTGAAAACTGTTAAATATAAAAAAAATAGTTAAACATGTATTAGAAAATGTTAATATTACATTTGGAAAAAACATTAAGCAAGCATTTGAAAAATATAAATGTGTAAAGGAAAAATGTTGACCGTGTATTAGAAAAATGTTAATCAAGCATATATAGAATATTTTTTTACCATGTATTCATAAAATGTTAAACTTGTACTCATTACGGAAATGTTAATCAAGCATTTGATTTTTTTTAATGTCTATATATAAAATGTTAACCATGTATTAAAAAATGTTAAACTGACATTTGAAAAATGTTAAACATGTAATAGAAAAGTGTTCTTGACATATATGAAAAATGTATAATTAAAAAAAGAGAAATAAAGAAAAACAATGAAATAATGAAAACCGAAAAAGAAACTAGAAAAAAATGAAAATAAAACTGAAGAAACAAGTGCAAAAGGAATGAAAAACTGTGAAAAACAATAAAGAAATGGTGAAAACAAAAAAAATGTTGAAAACCAAGAGAGAAACAAAAAAATGAAGAAAAATGAGAACGAAAATAACAACCGATAAAACCCATGAAAGAAACAAAGAGAAACCGAAGAAAAACAGAAGAAAAAAATAAAAAACAAAACGAAGTATAACGACGAACCAGGAGAAGAAATAAAAAGTCAAACAAAAAAAAGAAAACAAAAACAAAAAAAACCGAAGAAAAACCTAGTGGTGCGGATAGTGGAAATGGTGCTAAGAGGGTATCAATATCGTCGCATGATTGCCAATGAGGGTATGGTGGTAAGAGAAGTGGGATCAAGGATGTCGTGTGGACGGCTTACAGAAAGCAGAGCAGCGCGTTTAGGGATCATTAGTGGTAGGGTCGGACGAGAAGTGGGAGGGGAAGGGTTAGCATCGTGGATGGTTTATATAGCACTAGGGGTGTGGTGTGAGTAATTTCGGTTGTTTCGGCCATATTTTTATCGTAGAAATGCTAAAATATAAGTCCATTACAAGTACCGGCTATAACACTGATTAGGAAAAATCACTTAGTAGCATAAGACGGAGAGCAACTAATTGAGGGGTACCCTTTGCGGGAGCCCCTCAAGAGTCACTTTTGGTGGGCTAAGAGCATGTCACCTTGCGCGCTTTCAGCCGCTGCCACGTGTTGTGCGCTAGGCATTTCCTTGGGTTTTTTTTAAGCGTTTTTGGGTTTTCGATTTTTTTTTTTTGGCTTTTTGGTTTTCCCTAGGTTAAAATAAAATCTGCTACTAGAAAAAGAAAAAAAAAATCTTCCATGAGAGGCACATGTTTGCTTCTTGTGGAGGCATGAGTTTGCTTCGCGAACTGTGCCTCTCATAAAGATTTTTTTCTTTCTTCCGCAAGAGGCACAAATTAGATTCTCGTGGAGGCACATTTTTGCTTTCGCGAGAGGCACAATTGTGCCTCTCGAAAAGAAAAGACACATTTTTTTCACGAGAGACACATATTTGCTTTTCATGGAGTCACGGGTTTACTTCCCGAGAGGCACAACTGTGCCTCACGGAAAGGAAAAAACACACTTTTTTCCTTCCGTGAGAGGCACAGGCTTGCTTCACGTGGAGGCACAATAGAAAAAAGTGGGGAAAATCATGCTTCCAGCTCGTTTTTTCCTTCTTCCAGTCTTCCCCCTTTCTTGTGGAAAAAAAGTTTAGCGAAACCTATTAACATGGGATTTAGTTTCGAAGATCATGACGCGAGAAATCCAACGGTGAAAACGGTTCGCGATTTAGACACACAGTTTAAAACATAAAACATTTTAAATAAACAAATCTACAAAGAAAAGGAAAACTCCGGGTTGCCAAGTGGCGCACATGCAGTGTGTCACTTGTCGCAACCTGAAAGGTGGGGGTGACCTTTGCAAAGGGTACCTTAATTAGTGATTTCCCATGAGACCGCCATCGGTAACAATAACATCCCTGACGGACAAGGATTTAGGCCCGTCAGTAATTACTTTTTCATCAATATTTGACCACATGAGAAATGCTCGTCACCGATGACCAAGTAGGCAGGGCCGGATTCAAGGGGGCACCAGCAGAATTAATGATGATTAGTTAGATACAACCGACATATCCAATGGCCACAACTACTAAAGCACATACACTCAAATATGGAAACCACTCTGGCAAAAATACGACCTCGGGTGTGACGACCCCGGCTTAATCGTGCACTAACCATACACGCAAATGCACACGATCAAGCCTAAGGACTCACTTGAAGATATCACAACACAACTCTAAAACATAAATAAAGTCATACAATCTTTATATTACAAGCCAGGGCCTCGAGGGCTCGAATACATAGCTCGATGGAATACAAGCGTCAACGGAAGCATCAGATATCTGGGTACAGATATAACAGAGTTACAGATAGGCCTTTAAGAAGGCGGGGTAGAATAAAACACTACGATCGAAAGGCGTAGGCCTCCTGCCTAGGACCCTCCGAACCTACTCCTGGTCGTCGGTCGGCTCCTCGTAGTAGTACTCGCCAGGAGGGTAGTAGTAGCCGGCAGTGGGGGCAGCAGATTCAGGGGCTCCGTCATCTGATTGCGACAAATGGATATGGTTAGAAAAAGAAAGCAAAGCAAACGTGAGTACTCATCCGAAGTACTCAGCAAGCAAGGATCTACACTACATATGCAACATTTTCAAAGGAACGCTATATATGTGGACTGGGCTGCAGAAATGCCAGAATAGAGAGGAAGGCCTAGTCCTATCGAAGACTAGCATCTTCAAACATCTTCAACGGTCTTGCAGCATTAGAAGAGTGCAGGTTAACATAATGTAAAGTAGTAGTAATGTCATCAACCTCGCCCAGAGATTCTTTCTCGACTCCCTGCGAGAAAGCAATCCCAGAACCATACTATCCTGTTATCATCTCAAGTCACCAGTTCTAGTTGTACCGATCGGGATACAACTCCGAGTGTCCGTTACCGTAGGACAGGCTATCGATAGATTAGTTCTTCCCTACAGGGGTGCACCAACTTACCCACCACGCTCGCTTAACTCCGGCCGGGCACACTTTTCTGGGTCATGCCCGGCCTCGGCCAAACAATACGCCGCAACCCGACCAAATACTTAATAGAGAGGTCAGCACACCGAACTAAACCTATGCGCCCAGGGGTCTTGGGCCTTCGCCCCGGGAACTCCTGTGCGTTGCGAGGGCGGCTGAAAGCAGACCTAGCCCCCTTAATACAAGCGCGGGCTTAACCAGTCCAATCCAGCGCGTGCCGCTCCTTGCTGACGTCTATTAAGCTTCGGCTGATGTATACGACGCAGAACGCCCATACTATGCCCACGTGATGGTTAGTGCTATCAGGCCAGAGGCCCCTCGGATCAAATATCCAAACCGTTAGTGTGTTGGTAGTGCGGTAACGAGCAGAGACTCACAAAAGATGTGACCCCATCGCCCCGTCTCAAGGACTTGCGGCAAGGGCTAAGAATGCCCGGCCACGCCTCGTATTCATTACTCGGGCACCGTCCAGGTCCACCCGACTCCATATCACTCTCATCATAATCTCGTGCGGGTACCCCTCAGGGCCGACCCGTCTTTATCCAGAATAAACAGTGTCAACAATAACACAAAGGCATCCGTGTGGCTGCCCTATCAAGAAGGAATCCGAGGCATCACCCTCGTGAAGGAAATATGCCCTAGAGGCAATAATAAAGTTATTATTTTATTTCCTTATGTCATGATAAATGTTTATTATTCATGCTAGAATTGTATTAACCGGAAACATGATACATGTGTGAATACATAGACAAACAGAGTGTCACTAGTAAGCCTCTACTAGACTAGCTCGTTAATCAAAGATGGTTATGTTTCCTAACCATAGACATGAGTTGTCATTTGATTAACGGGATCACATCATTAGGAGAATGATGTGATTGACTTGACCCATTCCGTTAGCTTAGCACTTGATCGTTTAGTATGTTGCTATTGATTTCTTCATGACTTATACATGTTCCTATGACTATGAGATTATGCAACTCCCGTTTACCGGAGGAACACTTTGTGTGCTACCAAACGTCACAACGTAACTGGGTGATTATAAAGGTGCTCTACAGGTGTCTCCGAAGGTACTTGTTGAGTTGGCGTATTTCGAGATTAGGATTTGTCACTCCGATTGTCGGAGAGGTATCTCTGGGCCCACTCGGTAATGCACATCACTATAAGCCTTGCAAGCATTGTAACTAATGAGTTAGTTGCGGGATGATGTATTATGGAACGAGTAAAGAGACTTGCCGGTAACGAGATTGAACTAGGTATTGAGATACAGACGATCGAATCTCGGGCAAGTAACATACCGATGACAAAGGGAACAACGTATGTTGTTATGCGGTTTGACCGATAAAGATCTTCGTAGAATATGTGGGAGCCAATATGAGCATCCAGGTTCCGCTATTGGTTATTGACTGGAGACGTGTCTCGGTCATGTCTACATAGTTCTCGAACCCGTAGGGTCCGCACGCTTAAAGTTCGGTGACGATCGGTATTATGAGTTTTTGTGTTTTGATGAACCGAAGTTGTTCGGAGTCCCGGATGAGATCATGGACATGACGAGGAGTCTCGGAATGTTCGAGAGGTAAAGATCGATATATTGGAAGGCTATATTCGGACGTCAGAAAGGTTCCGAGTGATTCGGGTATTTTTCGGAGTACCGGAGAGTTACGGGAATTCGTATTGGGCCTTAATGTGCCATACAGGAAAGGAGAGAAATGCCTCAAGGGTGGCTGCGCCCCTTCCCCATGGACTGGTCCGAATTGGACTAGGGAAAGGGGGCGCCCCCTTCCTTCCTTCTCCTTCTCCCTTCCCCTTTTCCTATTCCATGTGGGAGGTGGAATCCTACTAGGACTAGGGAGTCCTAGTAGGACTCCACACCTTGGGCGCGCCCTGTGAGGGCCGGCCTCCTCCTCCCTCCATCCTTTATATACGTGGCCAGGGGGCACCCCATAGACACAACAATTGATTATTGATCTCTTAGCCGTGTGCGGTACCCCCCTCCACCATAATCCACCTCGATCATATCGTAGCGGTGCTTAGGCGAAGCCCTGCGTCGGTAGCATCATCATCACCGTCACCACGCCGTCGTGCTGACGAAACTCTCCTGTGAAGCTTTGCTGGATCGGAGCTCGCGGGACGTCATCGAGTTGAACGTGTGCTGAACTCGGAGGTGCCGTGCGTTCGGTACTTGGATCGGTCGGATCGTGAAGACGTACGACTACATCAACCGCGTTGTGCTAACGCTTCCGCTTTCGGTCTACAAGGGTACGTGGACACACTCTCCCCTCTCGTTGCTATGCATCACCATGATCCTGTGTGTGCGTAGGAAATTTTTGAAATTACTACGTTCCCCAACAGTGGTATCAGAGCCTGGTTTTATGCGTAGATGTTATATGCACGAGTAGAACACAAGTGAGTTGTGGGCGATACAAGTCATACTGCTTACCAGCATGTCACACTTTGGTTCGGCGGTATTGTTGGATGAAGCGGCCCGGACCGACATTACGCGTACGCTTACGCGAGACTGGTTTTACCGCCGTGCTTTGCACACAGGTGACTAGCGGGTGTCAGTTTCTCCAACTTTAGTTGAACCGAGTGTGGCTACGCCCGGTCCTTGTGAAGGTTAAAACAACACTAACTTGACGAACTATCGTTGTGGTTTTGATGCGTAGGTAAGAACGGTTCTTGCTCAGCCCGTAGCAGCCACGTAAAACTTGCAACAACAAAGTAGAGGACGTCTAACTTGTTTTTGCAGGGCATGTTGTGATGTGATATGGTCAAGACATGATGCTATATTTTATTGTATGAAATGATCATGTTTTGTAACTGAGTTATCGGCAACTGGCAGGAGCCATATGGTTGTCGCTTTATTGTATGCAATGCAATCGCCCTGTAATTGCTTTACTTTATCACTAAGCGGCAGCGATAGTCGTAGAAGCAATAGTTGGCGAGACGACAACGATGCTACGATGGAGATCAAGGTGTCGCGCCAGTGACGATGGTGATCATGACGGTGCTTCGGAGATGGAGATCACAAGCACAAGATGATGATGGCCATATCATATCACTTATATTGATTGCATGTGATGTTTATCCTTTATGCATCTTATTTTGCTTTGTTTGACGGTAGCATTATAAGATGATCTCTCACTAAATTTCAAGGTAAAAGTGTTCTCCCTGAGTATGCACCGTTGCCAAAGTTCGTCGTGCCGAGACACCACGTGATGATCGGGTGTGATAAGCTCAACGTTCATCTACAACGGGTGCAAGCCAGTTTTGCACACGCAGAATACTCGGGTTAAACTTGAAGAGCCTAGCATATGCAGATATGGCCTCGGAACACTGAGACCGAAAGGTCGAGCGTGAATCATATAGTAGATATGATCAACATAGTGATGTTCACCATTGAAAACTACTCCATCTCACGTGATGATCGAACATGGTTTAGTTGATTTGGATCACGTGATCACTTAGATGATTAGAGGGATGTCTATCTAAGTGGGAGTTCTTAAGTAATATGATTAATTGAACTTTAATTTATCATGAACTTAGTCCTGGTAGTATTTGCAAATTATGTTGTAGATCAATAGCTCGCGTATACTCCACTGTTTTATTTTTGATATGTTCCTAGAGAAAACTAAGTTGAAAGAAGTTAGTGGCAATGATGCGGATTGGATCCGTGATCTGAGGATTATCCTCATTGCTGCACAGAAGAATTATGTCCTTGATGCACCGCTAAGTGACAGACCTATTGCAGGAGCAGATGCAAACGTTATGAACGTTTAGCAAGCTCGATGTGATGACTACTTGATAGTTTAGTGCGCCATGATTTACGGCTTAGAATCGGGACTTCAAAAACGTTTTGAACGCCACGGAGCATATGAGATGTTCCAAAGAGATGAAATTGGTATTTCAGACTCATGCCCGTGTCGAGAGGTATGAGACCTCTGACAAGTACTTTGCCTACAAGATGGAGGAGAATAGCTCAATTAGTGAGCATGTGCTCAGAATGTCTGAGTACTACAGTTGATTGAATCAAGTGGGAGTTGATCTTCCGGATAAGATAGTAATTGACAGAATTCTCTAGTCACTATCACCAAGTTACTGGAACTTCGTGATGAACTATAATATGCAAGGGATGACAAAAATGATTCCCGAGCTCTTCGTGATGCTGAAATCAACGAAGGTAGAAATCAAGAAAGAGCATCAAGTGTTGATGGTTAACAAGACCACTAGTTTCAAGAAAAGGGCAAAGGAAAGAAGGGGGACTTCAAGAAGAATAGCAAGCAAGTTGCTACTCCCGAGAAGAAGTCCAAGTCTGGACCTAAGCCTGAAACTAAGTGCTTCTACTGCAAAGGGACTGGTCACTCGAAGCGGAACTGCCCCAAGTATTTGGCGGATAAGAAGGATGGCAAAGTGAACAAAAGTATATTTGATATACATGTTATTGATGTGTATTTTACTAGTGTTCGTAGTAGCCCCTGGGTATTTGATACTGGTTCAGTTGCTAACATTAGTAACTCGAAACAGGTGTTGCAAAATGAACAGAGACTAGTTGAGAACGAGGTGACGATGTGTGTTGGAAGAGATTCCAAGGTTGATAAGATCACCATCGCACACTCCCTCTATTTTCGGGATTAGTGTTGAACCTAAATAAATGTTATTTGGTGTTTGCGTTGAGCATGAATATGATTGGATCATGTTTATTGCAAAATAAATGTTATTTGGTGTTTGCGTTGAGCATGAATATGATTGGATCATGTTTATTGCAATACGGTTATTCATTTAAGTCAGAGAATAATTGTTGTTCTGTTTACATGAATAAAAACCTTCTATGGTCATACACCCAATGTAAATGGTTTATTGAATCTCGATCGTAGTGATACACATATTCATAATATTGAAGCCAAAAGATGCAAAGTTAGTAATGATAGTGCAACTTATTTGTGGCACTGCCGTTTAGGTCATATTGGTGTAAAGCGCATGAAGAAACTCCATACTGATGGACTTTTGGAATCACTTGATTATGAATCATTTGATACTTGCGAACCATGCCTCATGGGCAAGATGACTAAAACTCCGTTCTCCGGAACAATGGAGCGAGCTACGGACTTATTGGAAATAATACATACCGATGTATGCGGTCCGATGAGTATTGAGGCTCGCGGCGGGTATCGTTATTTTCTGACCTTCACAGATGATTTGAGCAGATATGGGTATATCTACTTAATGAAACACAAGTCTGAAACGTTTGAAAAGTTCAAAGAATTTCAGAGTGAAGTAGAAAATCATCGTAACAAGAAAATAAAGTTTCTACGATCTGATCGCGGAGGCAAATATTTGAGTTACGAGTTTGGTCTTCATTTAAAAATGTGGAATAGTTTCGCAACTCATGCCACCTGGAACACCACAGCGTAATGGTTTGTCCGAACGTCGTAACCATACTTTATTAGATATGGTGCGATCTATGATGTCTCTTACCGATTTACCACTATCGTTTTGGGGTTATGCATTAGAGACAGCTGCATTCACGTTTAATAGGGCACCATCTAAATCCGTTGAGACGACACCGTATGAACTGTGGTTTGGCAAGAAACCTAAGCTGTCGTTTCTTAAAGTTTGGGGCTGCGATGCTTATGTGAAAAAGCTTCAGCCTGATAAGCTCGAACCCAAATCGGAGAAGTGCGTCTTCATAGGATACCCAAAAGAAACTGTTGGGTACACCTTCTATCACAGATCCGAAGGCAAGATATTTGTTGCTAAGAATGGATCCTTTCTAGAGAAGGAGTTTCTCTTGAAAGAAGTGAGTGGGAGGAAAGTAGAACTTGATGAGGTAGTGGTACCTTCTCTTGAATTGGAAAGTAGTTCATCACAGAAATCAGTTCCAGTGATGCCTACACCAATTAGTGAGGAAGCTAATGATGATGATCATGAAACTTCAGATCAAGTTACTACAGAACCTCGTAGGTCAACCAGAGTACGGTAATCCTGTTCTGGAAGTCATGTTACTAGACCATGACGAACCTACGAACTATGAGGAAGCGATGATGAGCCCAGATTCCGCGAAATGGCTTGAGGCCATGAAATCTGAGATGGGATCCATGTATGAGAACAAAGTATGGGCTTTGGTTGACTTGCCCGATGATCGGCAAGTCATTGAGAATAAATGGATCTTCAAGAGGAAGACAGACGCTGATAGTAGTGTTTCTATCTACAAAGCTCGAATTGTCGCAAAAGGTTTTCGACAAGTTCAAGGTGTTGACTACGATGAGATTTTCTCACTCGTATCGATGCTTAAGTCTGTTCGAATCATGTTAGCAATTGCCGCATTTTATGAAATCTGGCAAATGGATGTCAAAACTACATTTCTTTAGTGGATTTATTAAAGAAGAGTTGTATATGATGCAACCAGAAGGTTTTATCAATCCTAAAGGTGCTAACAAAGTGTGCAAGCTCCAGCGATCCATCTATGGACTGGTGCAAGCATCTCGGAGTTGGAATATACGCTTTGATAAGGTGATCAAAGCATATGGTTTTATACAGACTTATGGTGAAGCCTGTATTTACAAGAAAGTGAGTGGGAGCTCTGTAGCATTTCTGATATTATATGTGGATGACATATTGCTGATTGGAAATGATATAGAATTTCTGGATAGCATAGAAGGATACTTGAATAAGAATTTTTCAATAAAAGACCTCGGTGAAGCTGCTTAAGTATTGAGCATCAAGATCTATAGGGATAGATCGAGACGCTTAATAAGACTTTCACAAAGCACATACCTTGACAAAATTTTGAAGGAGTTCAAAAAGGATCAGTCAAAGAAAGAGTTCTTGCCTGTATTCAAGGTATAAAGTTGAGTAAGACTCAAAGCAAGACCACGGCAGAAGATAGAGAGAGAATGAAAGTCATTCCCTATGCCTCAGCCATAGGTTCTATAAAGTATGCCATGCTATGTACCAGACCAGTTGTGTGCCTTGCTATGAGTTTAGCAAGGAGGTACGATAGTGATCTAGGGATAGATCACTGGATAGCTGTCAAAGTTATCCTTAGTTACCTAAGAGGACTAAGGAAATATTTCTCGGTTATGGAGGTGATAAAAGAGTTCGTCGTAAAAGGTTACGTCGATGCAAGCTTTTACACCGATCCAGATGACTCAGAGTCTCAATCTGGATACATATTGAAAGTGGGAGCAATTAGCTAGAGTAGCTCCGTGCAGAGCATTGTAAAAATAGAAATTTGCAAAATACATACGGATCTGAATGTGGCAGACCCGTTGACTAAACTTCTCTCACAAGAAAAACTTGATCACACCTTAGTACTCTTTGGGTGTTAATCACATGGCGATGTGAACTAGATTATTGACTCTAGTAAACCCTCTGAGTGTTGGTCACATAGCAATGTGAACTATGGGTGTTAAATCACATGGTGATGTGAACTAGATTATTGACTCTAGTGCAAGTGGGAGACTGAAGGAAATATGCCCTAGAGGCAATAATAAAGTTATTATTTATTTCCTTATTTCATGATAAATGTTTATTATTCATGCTAGAATTGTATTAACCGGAAACATGATACATGTGTGAATACATAGACAAACAGAGTGTCACTAGTAAGCCTCTACTAGACTAGCTCGTTAATCAAAGATGGTTATGTTTCCTAACCATAGACATGAGTTGTCATTTGATTAACGGGATCACATCATTAGGAGAATGATGTGATTGACTTGACCCATTCCGTTAGCTTAGCACTTGATCGTTTAGTATGTTGCTATTGCTTTCTTCATGACTTATACATGTTCCTATGACTATGAGATTATGCAACTCTCGTTTACCGGAGGAACACTTTGTGTGCTACCAAACGTCACAACGTAACTGGGTGATTATAAAGGTGCTCTACAGGTGTCTCCGAAGGTACTTGTTGAGTTGGCGTATTTCGAGATTAGGATTTGTCACTCCGATTGTCGGAGAGGTATCTCTGGGCCCACTCGGTAATGCACATCACTATAAGCCTTGCAAGCATTGTAACTAATGAGTTAGTTGCGGGATGATGTATTACGGAACGAGTAAAGAGACTTGCCGGTAACGAGATTGAACTAGGTATTGAGATACCGACGATCGAATCTCGGGCAAGTAACATACCGATGACAAAGGGAACAACGTATGTTGTTATGCGGTTTGACCGATAAAGATCTTCGTAGAATATGTGGGAGCCAATATGAGCATCCAGGTTCCGCTATTGGTTATTGACCGGAGACGTGTCTCGGTCATGTCTACATAGTTCTCGAACCCGTAGGGTCCGCACGCTTAAAGTTCGGTAACGATCGGTATTATGAGTTTTTGTGTTTTGATGAACCGAAGTTGTTCGGAGTCCCGGATAAGATCATGGACATGACGAGGAGTCTCGGAATGTCCGAGAGGTAAAGATCGATATATTGGAAGGCTATATTCGGACGTTGGAAAGGTTCCGAGTGATTCGGGTATTTTTCGGAGTACCGGAGAGTTACGGGAATTCGTATTGGGCCTTAATGGGCCATACGGGAAAGGAGAGAAAGGCCTCAAGGGTGGCTGCGCCCCTTCCCCATGGACTGGTCCGAATTGGACTAGGGAAAGGGGGCGCCCCCTTCCTTCCTTCTCCTTCTCCCTTCCCCTTTTCCTATTCCATGTGGGAGGTGGAATCCTACTAGGACTAGGGAGTCCTAGTAGGACTCCACACCTTGGGCGCGCCCTGTGAGGGCCGGCCTCCTCCTCCCTCCATCCTTTATATACGTGGCCAGGGGGCACCCCATAGACACAACAATTGATCATTGATCTCTTAGCCGTGTGCGGTGCCCCCCTCCACCATAATCCACCTCGATCATATCGTAGCGGTGCTTAGGCGAAGCCCTGCATCGGTAGCATCATCATCACCGTCACCACGCCATCGTGCTGACGAAACTCTCCTGTGAAGCTTTGCTGGATCGGAGCTCGCGGGACGTCATCGAGTTGAACGTGTGCTGAACTCGGAGGTGCCGTGCGTTCGGTACTTGGATCGGTCGGATCGTGAAGACATACGACTACATCAACCGCGTTGTGCTAACGCTTCCGCTTTTGGTCTACAAGGGTACGTGGACACACTCTCCCCTCTCGTTGCTATGCATCACCATGATCATGTGTGTGCGTAGGAAATTTTTGAAATTACTACGTTCCCCAACACCTCGTTGGATTCCCACCTGACGTAAACATCAAGGTGAACGAAGGAGGAATCACCCTCGAGGTCCACACTTGAGCAGTTGCACGACGACGTCGTTATCGGGGGTGGTGTAGGAGGAATCACCCTCGCTGACCACGACCGAGTAACTAACCTACAAGGTTATCATCAGAAGTGCTGACAAGGTATCACCCTCGACACTCAATAGTAACCCAGTAGTGTCGAGCAACTAAGGGGAAAGTGAAGTGCGGTGCCGGGTCCTGGTCTTCGATCCCGTTGATCGGGTCTTCTAATGATCTAGCGGGGCAGTCGGGATAAAGTGGGGTCTCTGCTGGGTCTCTACCCAACCTATACTAAACAGTTTAGGATAAGCAGGTAGGTAACAATAGCAGGATACAATAAACAGGCTATGCAGCAGAAATAGGACAACAGCAGCAGCAATAACTTCTAATGCAAGCATAAGAGAGAAGAGAGTAGGCGATATCTGAATGCTCAAAAAGGGGGTGCTTGCCTGGAAGCTCTGCGGCAAGGGTCTGATCGTCAGGAGTGTAGTCGACCTCCAGAGCTGCGTCGGTCTCGGGAGCTACGTCAACGTCGGGGTCTACCGAGAGAGAAGAGGGGGAAGAAACATATAAATACACAGCAAACAATGCAATACAAGGCATGCCATGCCTAGGATGCAGTGCAGGGTTGCCTAAAAATTTGTCTAAGTCAATTTTAGGATTTAAGTTGGATTCATTAACCGGTGAATATGCACTATTCATATACCGGAATCCGGCCGAAAGTTATGGGTTCTCCTATGTAGGGGGTTCCTGTTGGGGAACGTAGTATTTTCAAAAAAATTCCTACGATCACGCAAGATCTATCTAGGAGAAGCACAACAACGAGTGGGGAGAGTGTGTCCACATACCCTCGTAGATCGAAAGCGGAAGCGTTTAGTAACGCGGTTGATGTAGTCGAACGTCTTCACGATCCAACCGATCAAGTACCGAACGCATGGCACCTTCGTGATCTGCACACGTTCAGCTCGGTGACGTCCCTTGAACTCTTGATCCAGTTGAGGCCGAGGGAGAGTTCCGTCAGCACGATGGCATGGTGACGGTGATGATGAAGTTACCGGCGCAGGGCTTCGCCTAAGCACTACGACGATATGACCGAGGTGTGTAACTGTGGAGAGGGGCACCGCACACGGCTAAAAGATCAACTTGTGTGTTCTAGGGTGCCCCCTTGCCCCCGTATATAAAGGAGGGGAGGGGGAGGCCGGCCGGCCCTGTAGGGCGCACCAGGAGGAGGGGAATCCTACTAGGACTCCAAGTGCTAGTAGGTTTCCACCTAAAGGAGAAGGGGGAAGGAAGGGAGAGGGGGGCCGCGCCCCCAACCCCTTATCCAATTCGGACTGGGCTTGGGGGGGGGGCGCCACCTCCTGGCCGCTGCCTCTCCTTCCCACTAAGGCCCATTAAGGCCCATCAACTCCCAGGGGGGTTCCGGTAACCCCTCCGGCACTTCGTTTTTTACCCGAAACTATCTGGAACACTTCCGGTGTCCGAATAACATGGTCCAATATATCAATCTTTATGTCTCGACCATTTCGAGACTCCTCGTCACGTATGTGATCTCATCCGGGACTCCGAACAATCTTCGGTACATCAAATCACATAACTCATAATACAAATCGTCATCGAACGTTAAGCGTGCGGACCCTACGGGTTCGAGAACTATGTAGACATGACCGAGACACATCTCCGGTCAATAACCAATAGCGGAACCTGGATGATCATATTGGCTCCTACATATTCTACGAAGATCTTTATCGGTCAAACCGCATAACAACATACGTTATTCCCTTTGTCATCGGTATGTTACTTGCCCGATATTTGATCGTCGGTATCATCATACCTAGTTCAATCTCGTTACCAGCAAGTCTCTTTACCCGTTCCGTAGTGCATCATCCCGTAACTAACTCATTAGTCACATTGCTTGCAAGGCTTCATATGATGTGCATTACCGAGAGGGCCCAGAGATACCTCTCCGATACTCAGAGTGACAAATCCTAATCTCGATCTATGCCAACCCAACAAACACCTTCGGAGACACCTGTAGAGCATCTTTATAATCACCCATTTACGTTGTGACGTTTGATAGCACACAAAGTGTTCCTCCGGTATTCGGGAGTTGCATAATCTCATAGTCTGAGGAACATGTATAAGTCATGAAGAAAGCAGTAGCAATGAAACTGTAACGATCATAATGCTAAGCTAACGAATGGGTCTTGTCAATCACATCATTCTCCTAATGATGTGATCCCGTCCATCAAATGAAAACACATGTCTATGGTTAGGAAACATAACCATCTTTGATAAACGAGCTAGTCAAGTAGAGGCATACTAGGGACACTTATGTTTTGTCTATGTATTCACACATGTACTAAGTTTCCGGTTAATACAATTCTAGCATGAATAATAAACATTTATCATGAAATAAGGAAATATATAATAACTTTATTATTGCCTCTAGGGCATATTTCCTTCAATCTCCCACTTGCACTAGAGTTAATAATCTAGATTACATAGTAATGATTCTAACACCCATGGAGTCTTGGTGCTGATCATGTTTTGCTCGTGGAAGAGGCTTAGTCAACGGTTCTGCAACATTCAGATCCGTATGTATTTTGCAAATCTCTATGTCTCCCTCCTTGACTTGATCGCGGATGGAATTGAAGCGTCTCTTGATGTGTTTGGTTCTTTTGTGAAATCTGGATTCCTTCGCCAAGGCAATTGCTCCAGTATTATCACAAAAGATTTTCATTGGACCCGATGCACTAGGTATTACACCTAGATCGGATATGAACTCCTTCATCTAGACTCCTTCATTTGCTGCTTCCGAAGCAGCTATGTATTCCGCTTCACACGTAGATCCCGCCACGACGCTCTGCTTGGAACTGCACCAACTGACAGCTCCACCATTCAATATAAATACGTATCCGGTTTGTGACTTAGAGTCATCCGGATCAGTGTCAAAGCTTGCATCGACATAACCACTTATGACAAGCTCTTTGTCACCTCCATAAACGAGAAACATATCCTTAGTCCTTTTCAGGTATTTCAGGATGTTCTTGACCGATGTCCAGTGATCCACTCCTGGATTACTTTGGTACCTCCCTGCTAAACTTATAGCAAGGCACACATCAGGTCTGGTACACAGCATTGCATACATGATAGAACCTATGGCTAAGGCATAGGGAATGACTTTCATTTTCTCTCTATCTTCTGCAGTGGTCGGGCATTGAGTCTTACTCAACCTCACACCTTGCAACACAGGCAAGAACCCTTTCTTTGACTGATCCATTTTGAACTTCTTCAAAACTTTATCAAGGTATGTGCTTTGTGAAAGTCCTATTAAGCGTCTTGATCTATCTCTATAGATCTTGATGCCCAATATATAAGCAGCTTCACCGAGGTCTTTCATTGAAAAAACTTTTATTCAAGTATCCTTTTATGCTATCCAGAAATTCTATATTGTTTCCAATCAATAATATGTCATCCACATATAATATTAGAAACGCTACAGAGCTCCCACTCACTTTCTTGTAAATACAGGCTTCTCCAAAAGTCTGTATAAAACCATATGCTTTGATCACTTCATCAAAGCGTATATTCCAACTCCGAGATGCTTGCACCAGTCCATAAATGGATCGCTGGAGCTTGCACACTTTGTTAGCTCCCTTAGGATCGACAAAACCTTCTGGTTGCATCATATACAACTCTTCTTTAAGAAATCCATTAAGGAATGCAGTTTTGACATCCATTTTCCAAATTTCATAATCATAAAATGCGGCAATTGCTAACATGATTCGGACAGACTTAAGCATCGCTACGGGTGAGAAGGTCTCATCGTAGTCAACTCCTTGAACTTGTCGAAAACCTTTCGCAACAAGTCGAGCTTTGTAGACAGTAACATTACCGTCAGCGTCAGTCTTCTTCTTGAAGATCCATTTATTCTCTATGGCTTGCCGATCATCGGGCAAGTCAACCAAAGTCCACACTTTGTTCTCATACATGGATCCCATCTCAGATTTCATGGCCTCAAGCCATTTCGCGGAATCTGGGCTCATCATCGCTTCCTCATAGTTCGTAGGCTCATCATGGTCTAGTAACATGACTTCCAGAACAGGATTACCGTACCACTCTGGTGCGGAACGCACTCTGGTTGACCTACGAGGTTCGGCAGCAACTTGATCCGAAGTTTCATGATCATCATCATTAACTTCCTCACTAATTGGTGTAGGTATCACTGGAACTGATTTCTGTGGTGAACTACTTTCCAATTCGGGAGAAGGTACGATTACCTCATCAAGTTCTACTTTCCTCCCACTCACTTCTTTCGAGAGAAACTCCTTCTCTAGAAAGGATCCATTCTTAGCAACGAATATCTTGCCTTCGGATCTGTGATAGAAGGTGTACCCAACAGTTTCCTTTGGGTATCCTATGAAGACGCATTTCTCCGATTTGGGTTCGAGCTTATCAGGTTGAAGCTTTTTCACATAAGCATCGCAGCCCCAAACTTTAAGAAACGACAACTTTGGTTTCTTGCCAAACCACAGTTCATAAGGCGCCGTCTCAACAGATTTTGATGGTGCCCTATTTAAAGTGAATGCAGCCGTCTCTAAAGCATAACCCCAAAACGATAGCGGTAAATCAGTAAGAGACATCATAGATCGCACCATATCTAATAAAGTACGGTTACGACGTTCGGACACACCATTTCGCTGTGGTGTTCCAGGTGGCGTAAGTTGCGAAACTATTCCACATTGTTTCAAATGAAGACCAAACTTGTAACTCAAATATTCACCTCCACGATCAGATCGTAGAAACTTTATTTTCTTGTTACGATGATTTTCCACTTCACTCTGAAATTCTTTGAACTTTTCAAATGTTTCAGACTTATGCTTCATTAAGTAGATATAACCATATCTGCTCAAATCATCTATGAAGGTAAGAAAATAACGATACCCGCCACGAGCCTCAACACTCATTGGACCACATACATCGGTATGTATTATTTCCAATAAGTCAGTAGCTCGTTCCATTGTTCCGGAGAACGGAGTTTTAGTCATCTTGCCCATGAGGCATGGTTCGCAAGTATCAAGTGATTCATAATCAAGTGATTCCAAAAGCCCATCAGCATGGAGTTTCTTCATGCGCTTTACACCAATATGACCTAAACGGCAGTGCCACAAATAAGTTGCACTATCATTATTAACTTTGCATCTTTTGGCTTCAATATTATGAATATGTGTATCACTACAGTCGAGATTCAACAAAAATAGACCACTCCTCAAGGGTGCATGACCATAAAACATATTATTCATATAAATAGAACAACCATTATTCTCTGATTTAAATGAATAACCGTCTCACATCAAACAAGATCCAGATATAATGTTCATGCTCAACGCTGGCACCAAATAACAATTATTTAGGTCTAAAACTAATCCCGAAGGTAGATGTAGAGGTAGTGTGCCGACGGCGATCACATCGACTTTGGAACCATTTCCCACGCGCATCGTCACCTCGTCCTTAGCCAATCTTCGTTTAATCCGTAGCCCCTGTTTCGAGTTACAAATATGAGCAACCGAACCGGTATCAAATACCCAGGCACTACTATGAGCATTAGTAAGGTACACATCAATAACATGTATATCAAATATACCTTTGTTCACTTTGCCATCCTTCTTATCCGCCAAATACTTGGGGTAGTTCCGCTTCCAGTGACCAGTCCCTTTGCAGTAGAAGCACTCAGTTTCAGGCTTAGGTCCAGACTTGGGCTTCTTCCCGGGAGTAGCAACTTGCTTGCTATTCTTCTTGAAGTTCCCCTTCTTCCCTTTGCCCTTTTTCTTGAAACTAGTGGTCTTGTTAACCATCAACACTTGATGCTCCTTTTTGATTTCTACCTCCGCAGCCTTTAGCATCGCGAAGAGCTCGGGAATTGTCTTATTCATCCCTTGCATATTATAGTTCATCACGAAGCCTTTGTAGCTTGGTGGCAGTGATTGAAGAACTCTGTCAATAACACTGTCATCCGGAAGATTAACTCCCAGCTGAGTCAAGTGGTTATGGTACCCAGACATTCTGAGTATGTGTTCACTGACAGAACTGTTCTCCTCCATCTTGCAGCTATAGAACTTGTTGGAGACTTCATATCTCTCAACTCGGGCATTTGCTTGAAATATTAACTTCAACTCTTGGAACATCTCATATGCTCCATGACGTTCAAAAACGTCTTTGAAGTCCCGATTCTAAGCCGTAAAGCATTGCACACTGAACTATCGAGTAGTCATCAGCTTTGCTCTGCCAGACGTTCTTAACGTCATCAGTAGCGTCTGCAGCAGGCCTAGCACCTAGCGGTGCTTCCAGGACATAATTCTTCTGTGCAGCAATGAGGATAATCCTCAAGTTACGGACCCAGTCCGTGTAGTTGCTGCCATCATCTTTCAACTTAGCTTTCTCTAGGAACGCATTAAAATTCAAAGGAATGGTAGCACGGGCCATTGATCTACAATAACATAGACACGCAAAATAACTATCAGGACTAAGTTCATGATAAATTAAAGTTCAATTAATCATATTACTTATGAACTCCCACTTAGATAGACATCCCTCTAGTCATCTAAATGATCACGTGATCCAAATCAACTAAACCATGTCCGATCATCACGTGAGATGGAGTAGTTTTCAATGGTGAACATCACTATGTTGATCATATCTACTATATGATTCACGCTCGACCTTTCGTTCTCAGTGTTTCGAGGCCATATCTGCATATACTAGGCTCGTCAAGTTTAACCTGAGTATTCTGCGTGCGCAAAACTGGCTTGCACCTGTTGTATGTGAACGTAGAGCTTATCACACCCGATCATCACGTGGTGTCTCGGCACGACGAACTGTCGCAACGGTGCATACTCAGGGAGAACACTTATACCTTGAAATTTAGTAAGGGATCATCTTATAATGCTACTGCCGTACTAAGCAAAATAAGATGCATAAAAGATAAACATCACATGCAATCAAAATATGTGACATGATATGGCCATCATCATCTTGTGCTCATGATCTCCATCACCGAAGCATCGTCATGATCTCCATCGTCACCGGCGTGACACCTTGATCTCCATCGTAGCATCGTTGTCGTCTCGCCAACTTATTGCTTCTACGACTATCGCTACCGCTTAGTGATAAAGTAAAACAATTACATGGCGATTGCATTGCATACAATAAAGCGACAACCATATGGCTCCTGCCAGTTGCCGATAACTCTGTTACAAAACATGATCATCTCATACAATAACATGTATCACATCATGTCTTGACCATATCACATCACAGCATGCCCTGCAAAAACAAGTTAGACGTCCTCTACTTTGTTGTTGCATGTTTTACGTGGCTGCTACAGGCTTCTAGCAAGAACCGTTCTTACCTACGCATCAAAACAACAACGATTTTTTGTCAAGTGTGCTGTTTTAACCTTCAACAAGGACCGGGCGTAGTCAAACTCGATTCAACTAAAGTTGGAGAAACAGACACCCGCTAGCCACCTGTGTGCGAAGCACGTCGGTAGAACCAGTCTCATGAACGCGGTCATGTAATGTCGGTCCGGGCCGCTTCATCCAACAATACCGCCGAATCAAAGTAAGACGTTGCTGGTAAGTAGTATGATTATTATCGCCCACAACTCTTTGTGTTCTACTCGTGCAAATAACATCTACGCATAGACCTGGCTCGGATGCCACTGTTGAGGAACGTAGTATTTTCAAAAAAAATCCTACGATCACGCAAGATCTATCTAGGAGAAGCATATCAATGAATGGGGAGAGTGTGTCCACGTACCCTCGTAGACCGAAAGCGGAAGCGTTTAGTAACGCGGTTGATGTAGTCGAACGTCTTCACGATCCAACCGATCAAGTACCGAACGCACGGCACCTCCGCGATCTGCACACGTTCAGCTTGGTGACGTCCCTCGAACTCTTGATCCAGTTGAGGCCGAGGGAGAGTTCTGTCAGCACGACGGCGCGGTGACGGTGATGATGAAGTTACCGGCGCAGGGCTTCGCCTAAGCACTATGACGATATGACCGAGGTGTGTAACTATGGAGAGGGGCACCGCACACGGCTAAAAGATCAACTTGTGTGTTCTAGGGTGCCCCCTTGCCCCCGTATATAAAGGAGGGGAGGGGGAGGCTGGCCGGCCCTGTAGGGCGCACCAGGAGGAGGGGAATCCTACTAGGACTCCAAGTCCTAGTAGGTTTCCACCTAAAGGAGAAGGGGGAAGGAAGGGAGAGGGGGGCCGCGCCCCCAACCCCTTGTCCAATTCGGACTGGGCTTGGGGGGGGCACACGCCACCTCCTGGCCGCTGCCTCTCCTTCCCACTAAGGCCCATTAAGGCCCATCAACTCCCCGGGGGGTTCCGGTAACCCCTCCGGCACTCCGTTTTTTACCTGAAACTATCCGGAACACTTCCGGTGTCCGAATAACATGGTCCAATATATCAATCTTTATGTCTCGACCATTTTGAGACTCCTCGTCATGTCCGTGATCTCATCTGGGACTCCGAACAATCTTCGGTACATCAAATCACATAACTCATAATACAAATCGTCATCGAACGTTAAGCGTGCGGACCCTACGGGTTCGAGAACTATGTAGACATGACCGAGACACATCTCCGGTCAATAACCAATAGCGGAACCTAGATGCTCATATTGGCTCCTACATATTCTACGAAGATCTTTATCGGTCAAACCGCATAACAACATACGTTATTCCCTTTGTCATCGGTATGTTACTTGCCCGAGATTTGATCGTCGGTATCATCATACCTAGTTCAATCTCGTTACCGACAAGTCTCTTTACTTGTTCCGTAGTGCATCATCCCGTAACTAACTCATTAGTCACATTGCTTGCAAGGCTTCATATGATGTGCATTACCGAGAGGGCCCAGAGATACCTCTCCGATACTCGGAGTGACAAATCCTAATCTCGATCTATGCCAACCCAACAAACACCTTCGGAGACACCTGTAGAGCATCTTTATAATCACCCATTTACGTTGTGACGTTTGATAGCACACAAAGTGTTCCTCCGGTATTCAGGAGTTGCATAATCTCATAGTCTGAGGAACATGTATAAGTCATGAAGAAAGCAGTAGCAATGAAACTGTAACGATCATAATGCTAAGCTAACGAATGGGTCTTGTCCATCACATCATTCTCCTAATGATGTGATCCCATCCATCAAATGACAACACATGTCTATGGTTAGGAAACATAACCATCTTTGATAAACGAGCTAGTCAAGTAGAGGCATACTAGGGACACTTATGTTTTGTCTATGTATTCACACATGTACTAAGTTTCCGGTTAATACAATTCTAGCATGAATAATAAACATTTATCATGAAATAAGGAAATAAATAATAACTTCATTATTGCCTCTAGGGCATATTTCCTTCAGTTCCAGCATCGAAACAGATGACACGATCAAATTCGGCTCATCGTTCTGATCAACTTTCATGTTTTAAGTTTTTCAATCTGAGCTACGGTTTAAAAGTTATGAATTTTCAAAGATTTTGCATTTTCTGGAATTTATTTATTTAACAGAAAAGGGAATTATGACATCAGCATGATGCAATACTGACATCAGCAGTCAGCTGGTCAGCTGACCAGGTCAAACCTGACATGTGGGTCCAGTGGGACCCACATGTCAGCCTCTGTTAGTTAACAGAGTATAATTTTAATTTAAACAGAGTTAATTAGGGGTGTGGGCCCAGCCTGTCAGTGACATAATTAGGTTAACTAGTTAGTTTTAATTTTAAAATGTTTTAATTAAACTAAATAACGGAGGGGGCCCACATGTCAGTGACTGGAGTTGCCCAGGCAGCACGTTGACTCGGTCAACCCAGTCAACGGGGCCCCTGGACCCACTGGTCAGCGACCCAGGGGCGGGGCCCATCGAGCCACACCGGCGTCGGCGCCGGAAACAGCTCCGGCGACCATTTGCGTGGTGGTCGATCGCCGGAGTGCGTCGGAATCGCGCTAGGGAGCATCATTTGGCACATGGTTGGGTTCTTTCGAATGGCCTTTCGACGCCGCGTCGTTCTGTGGTGGTGGTCGGAGCTGGGGTGGCCGGAAACGGCGGTGGCGAGCGGCGGAGCGGGCGCCGGAGTTCGGACATCGATGGATCCGGCGCTGCACGGCACGGGAAGGCACGCTAGGGGCCTCGTTGGACTCGCACGAGCTCCAGGAGCTCGATGCGGGGTTCGGATGCGCGTGACAGCGATGATGGCCATGGCAGCGAGCTCGTCGGCAGCAGCGGGTTCGGGCGTAAGCGGGGCAACGGCTATGGCGCGAGCTAGGGAGCCTAGAGGGCATAGGAGGGAAGTAGCTCACCTAGTGGCACGCACGTATGGCCGTTGGTGGGTTAGTAGCTGCAGAACGTCGCCGGGGAAGAAAGGGATTGCCGGCGACCCGAGGAAGAAGACGACGCGTGCGGGCGACGTAGAGCTTCTCGGCTCCCTCCAGCGGCTTCAGAAGACGTGGCGGTCCACGGCGGTCCTCCCAGGCACGAGCAGTCAGAGCAGAGAGGCCGCTGGCCACGGCGGTGGCGAAGCGCGGCGACGGTGGCGCTCGGGCGCCATTGAATCTGAGGGAGAGAGGGGAGGATCGAGCGAGGGGAGAGGAGGAAATGGTGGAGGAGGACCAGGGGGCGTGCACGGGCTCGCCCTTATCTCCTCGCGGCGTCGGTGGCTGCCGCCGTGTCGCCGCTCGACCGGCGCGCGCGTGCGCAGCCACGGCGGTGGCGAGACGACGAAGGAGAGAGAAGGAGATGGGCCAGGTGGGCCGGAATCGGGGCACTGTGCTCTTAGGCCCAGTGCACAGTGCCTCTTTTCCTTTTATTTTTCTGTTTTCTTTTATTCTTTTCTGTTACATTTTATTTTTAAGTCCATTTGACTTTTGTAAAATATGTGACTTGCCAAATCAATTACTAGGCAATGGTTGGCACTGCCACAAAAAGTTTGGGCATTTTTGGAATTCATTTGGAATTTACAAAAATGAATATGGCATTTAAAATGCTCCTTTTGGCACTGTTTTAAATGCTAATGCCATTTTGAATTGATGATGATGTTGTGTTCCTTAACATCTAATGGTTTTGGATTATTTTCTATAAGGTGAACATTTTTCCTACAAGTTTTGAGCAACTTCATATTTCACTTTTGAATTTTGAGTTGATTTTCAGAATGGAATTTGAATTGTTTTGATTAACCACTATGACTTGGCACTGCAAATGAAGTGACTTGGCATTATTAGCAGATGATCACAGTGGCTATTACATGGGGGTGTTACAAATTCTCCTCCTCTAAAAGAAATTCTCGTCCCGAGAATTTAGGAGGTAGAAGGAAAGAGGTCGGGATATTCTTCCCGAAGATGATCCTCGCGTTCCCAAGTGGCTTCATCTTCAGTGTGATTCGACCACTGCACTTTCAGGAACTTGGTCGTCTTCTGACGAGTTCGACGTTCAGCTTTGTCGAGGATGCGGATGGGATGCTCCTTATAAGAAAGATCATCTTGCAATTCGAGCATTTCATGATCCACTGCTCGGTGAGGGGATTCCTTGAAGCATTTACGAAGTTGCGACACATGGAAGACGTCGTGGATATGAGAGAATTGCGGTGGCAACTCCAATTTATATGCCACCTGTCCACGTCTGGCAACGATGCGAATGGGGCCGATGTAGCGTGGAGCTAGCTTGCCCTTGATTCCGAAACGACGAGTGCCCTTCATAGGAGTGACACGAAGATAAGCTTGATCACCTGGTTGATAAGTCAGACCCCATCGTTTGCGATCATAGTTGCTCTTCTGGCGGTCCTGAGCCGCCTTGAGATTTTCTCGGACAATTCTGACTTGTTCTTCGGCGTGTTGGATAATGTCCGGTCCAACGAGTGGTCGTTCCCCAGTTTCTGACCAATTCAGAGGGGTTTGACACTTGCGTCCGTAAAGCACTATGAAAGGGGCCATTTTCAAGCTGGCTTGATAACTGTTGTTATAAGAGAATTGTAACACCCCATGTCATTAGCCACAGTAATCACTTTTGATGATGACAAGTCAGCATGTTTAACAGTGCATAATCATCATTAGCATCATGTTGCATTTCAACTCCTAAGTCAAAATCCAAATTTAAATGAAAGTGGAAAATAAAAGTTGTTCAACATAGAAACTAAAATGTTCAATAAATAGCAAATATTACAGAGACTATTCTAAAATTGTAACCAACAATTAATAAATTAATTAGGTGGCTCTAACATTACCAAAACAGCAAGGTTTAGTGTATTTTATTTATTATAAAATTTGTGTAAACTCCAATTGTCTCCAAACCAATTTTTGGCAGTAGTAGATAATGCCTAGCATTTAATGGAACAAGTGCCATGTTTTACAAAAGTCATTTTGAGGCTTAACTAATTACAAAACAGGAAATAGGAATAAATAAAAAGAAAAAGACAAAAGAAAGCAAAACAGAAAGAAAAACAAAACCCCTGGCCCAACTGGGCCATAGCCCAGCCGGCCGGCCCACTCACACCCCTGGCCTATATGGCTCCCCCGAGCCACCGAAACCCTACCCTCCCACTCGATTCCCCCCTCGCCCCTCTCTCTCTCCCTCGGCGCCGCCAGCGCCCGCGCGCTGCACGCCCTCGCCGCCTGGAACCGCGTCGCCTCCGCCTCGACCTCGCCACACCGTCCTCGACCTCCTCCTCGTCGAACTCCGTCGAGCCTCGCCGGCGAACCCCTGCAACGGGGGTGAGAACCCAACCTCCTCCTCTCCCTCCCCTGCTCCGCGCGTGCACGCCCGAGTGCGGCCGTGCCGCGCTCACCGCTCCTTCGCCGCAGCTCCGCAGCCGCCCACTCGCCGTCGCCGCCGTGCGCGCCTCCTTCAGCTGCCCCGCACTGCACCCCTGCACTGCCGCTGCTCGCGCACCCGCGCCCGCACATAGCGCCGCCCCGCGTCCCCGTCCCGCGCAACTCCCTGCCCCCGCTCGTCCCGCAACTCGCGCCCTGCCGAGCTCCGCGCCCTCGCACACGCGGTCCCGCTCGTGGCCACCGCAGCTTCCCCCCCGGCCTGCGCGTGGCCTCACCCACGCCCGCTCGCCCCTACTGCTACGCGCCGCCGCCGCTGCTCGCCCCTCGCGCGTGCCTCGCCGCCCGCGTCCGCCTCCACCTGGCCCCGCCTGCCTCCAGACGCCGCTCCGGCCGCCTGGCCGGCGCCGCGGCCACCGGGCTCCCCTGCTCCGTCGCCCGGCCAGGTACGCCCGCCCCTGGGCGTGCGCCCGCTCGGGCCACGCCCGCAGCGCCCAGCGCCCGCTTCCCCCTGTGCCCGTTAAAGGCCCGGGGCCAATGACGGCCGGGCCCCACCCCCATGTGTCTATGACACAGCGGCCCCACGGCCCAGGACGTTTAATAAAAAAAATAAAAAATAAAATGTAAATGTAAATAATAAAATTATTAATTAATTAATTAGTGAGTTAATTAAGTTAATTAACTCTGATTAAGTTAATCTAATTAAGTAGTTAGTCTAATTAAACAGTAATTAAATTAATTAATCACTAATTAACTGGACAGAGTATGACAGGTGGGACCCACATGTCAGGTTGACCCAGTCAACTGCACTGTTGACTGCTGACGTCAGCATGATGTCATGCTGACGTCATCAATTACTGTTTCGGATAATGTTGAATTTAAATAATTAATTAAATTCCAGAAATTAATAAAAACTATAGAAAATCATATTAAATAAACTGTAACTCCGATGAAAATAAATTATAGATGAAACTTGCTCAGAATTTCGATACGAACCCGAATACGCCCTCCGTATTCTTGTCAGATGTCCCTAGCTATATGAACGTTGAACGTTTAGACCAATTTCGATAAATGAACAGTGCCCAACTTTAATTAAATAAATTCGAATAAATTCCTAAATTAACTAAATCATTTAGTTAGGCAGTAGAACACCCCGGCATATTATTTAGGCATGTCATACATATTGTTTGCATTTTGCCGTGAATTTATTGTTTCTCTCCTCCTCCTTCTCTCTCGATAGACGCTGAGACCGACGACGCTGCACCTGGGTACGACTACACTACCGACGAGCAGCCCGTTGACGACCTCTCTCTCTTGCCAGAGCAACCAGGCAAGCCCCCCCTTGAGCATCCAGATATCGCCCATTCCATTTCTCCTGCTTGCATTAGATTTTGCTACTGTTAAATATTGTTCCTATTCTGATGCATAGCCTGCTGTTGTAACCTGTTCTTTGTTACCTTACCTGCCTATGATAAACTGTTTAGTATAGGTTGGTATTGAACCATCAGTGACCCCACCACCTTTCCCTTGTTGCCCCTGCTTGATCATCGACGACTCGATCAATGTGATCGTCGACCAGAGACCGACACCTCACCACACCCCCCCTTAGTTGTACGACTCTGCATAGTTACTATTGAGTGCCGAGGGTGATACCTCGTAACGCACTCTTGATGAATACTCTGCAGCGTAGCTGTTCGGTCGTGGTCATCGGGGGTGATTCCTCCTTCACCACTATCGATACGACTCTGTCGTGCAACCCCTCAGTGTGAACCTCGAGGGTGATGCCTCATACGTTCACCCTGATGATTTCATCGAGTGGAATCGCCGAGGGTGATTCCTCGGGTTTTCCCCCTTGATGCTATGACCACACGGTTACCTTGACCTTTGTTACAGGCGGGTCCACCCTGGTGGGTACCCGCTGGGGATCTATGTTGTTGAGTGTGCCGGAAGGGCACTCGAGTGTGATATTGTGGCGGAGCTTCAGAGACTCTGTTTGTCTCCGCGTGATACTAAATGAGCCTATTGGATTTGGGTGTGTGATCTGAGTGGGTCGACGTGCCCTATACGCACTACCACCACGCAGGATTATGGTTATGGGGCCCTCTACGTCGTACGTTTCTCCCGAAAGCTCCTCAGACGTCACAATTCACCGTGCGGGCTGATCGCAGGGATTGGGCTGGATACTTCACTGACGAGTTCAGTGTCGCGCCTGCACCCCGGCCAGCCACGCAACATGCAGGGTGCCCAGGGCGATGGCCCAAGACCTCTGGGTGCATAGGTTAGTTCGGCATGCTGACCTCTCTGCTGAGCCTAGGTAGGGCGTTGCTTCGTGTTGATCTACCGAGGCCGGGCATTACCCAGCAAGTGTGTCCGGCCAGAGTTGATCGAGCGTGTTGGGTAACAGTAGTGCACCCCTGCAGGGAAGAATAATCTATCGATAGCCGGTCCTACGGCAAAGGACGCTCAGTTTGTGTATCCCGATCTACTACTTGAACTGGATACTTGTTACTTAATTGAAGCTTCGGGATCACTTTCTCGCTGGGGAGTCGAGGAAGGATCTCTAGGCTTGCTTCAACATGTTTGCTAAATAAAATGCTATCCTACTCTCTTCTACTACTGCAAGATGATGACTTCGTGAAGATGCTAGTCTTCGATAGGACTAGGCCTTCTCTCTATTCTGGCATTTCTGCAGCCCAGTCCACATATACAGCCTTTCTCCATTGCTAATGTTGCATATGTAGTATAGATCCTCGCTTGCTGAGTACTTCGGATGAGTACTCACGGTTGCTTTACTTTCTCTTTTCCCCATACACCACCTTGATGATACACCAGACGATGGAGTCCCGGAGCCAGATGCCACCTCAGGAGCTTACTACCAGGAGGGTCCAGAGGGCACGTACTACTGGATCGAGCCAGCCGACCAGGAGTAGGATCGGAGGCTCCCAGACAGGAGGCCAACGCCTTTCGATCTAGTGTCGTTATTTGTGCTAGCCTTCTTAAGGCCAACTTGTCTAACTATGTTTGTACTCAGATAATATTTGTATGACTGACTTATGTATTCGGATCTTCGGATCCCTGGTCTGTAATATTGTGGATCTCCGTTAATTTGTGTTAGAGTTGTGTTGTGATATCTTCCTGTGAGTCCTTGTGCTTGATCGTGCATGTTTGCGTGTATGATTAGTGCACAATTGAGTCGTGGGCGCCACAAGAATTCAGCAAACGGAAGAGATTCTTCCCATTTCTTACCGAATGATATAACACAAGCCCGAAGCATATCTTCAAGCACTTGATTTACTCGCTCGACTTGTCCTTGGGATTGGGGATGATAAGCTGAACTCCAGGTAATGTGAGTTCCCATAGCTTCTTGGAAACTTTCCCAGAACTTGGATGTGAAAAGACCGCCACGGTCCGAACTGATCTCCTTCGGAATACCGTGGAGTGAAACGATTCTGGAGATATACAATTCTGCTAGTTGGCTAGCGGTGATAGTCTCCTTGACAGGCAGAAAATGTGCAACTTTGGAAAGTTGGTCGACGACGACAAGAATAGCATCGTGACCCTTCTGAGACTTGGGAAGACCAGTAATGAAATCCATTTGAACCTTATCCCATTTCCACAAAGGAATAGGAAGTGGTTGAAGAATTCCAGCAGGCTTCTGATGTTCTGCTTTCACGCGACGGCAAACGTCACATTCAGCAATGTATCGAGCAATGTCCTACTTCATTCTGGACCACCAGTACCGAAGATCGCGATACATCTTGGTGCTACCCGGATGGATAGACAACGGTGTATCATGAGCCTCCTTCATGACCTTGTCAGTCATAAGCTCGAAGCGAGGTACCACAATGCGGTCTCTGAAATACAAGGTTCCATCTTCAGCAATTGAGAAATCCCTGTACTTCTCGAGGTGAAGCTCTTTCTTCATCAGATCTACTCCAGCATCTTTAGCTTGCGCAATCTTTATAGCTTTCTCAAGATCTGGCTGTACCACAAGGTTATTAAGAGAACCCTGCGTAACGATACAGAGGTTCAGCTTGCGCAGTTCTTCATGTAGCTGGGGTTGAGCTTGCTTAACCATGAGGTTGTTGCAATAGGACTTGCGGCTCAAGGCATCAGCTATTACATTAGCCTTGCCAGGGGTATAAGAAATACCACATTCATAGTCCGTAATTGTTTCCAACCATCGCTGTTGACGGAGATTAAGATCCAGTTGAGTGAACAAATACTTCAGACTCTGATGATCGGTATAGATCTCACATCGGTTACCAAGGAGATAGTGTCGCCACTGCTTCAAAGCATAGATCACAGCAGCGAGTTCGAGATCATGCACTGGATAGTTTTCTTCATGCGGACGCAATTGTCGCGAGGCATATGCAATTACCTTTCGTTCTTGCATTAGGACACAGCCTAATCCCTGACAAGAGGCGTCACAATATATCACAAAGTCCTTGCGAGAATCGGGAGGAGCAAGCACTGGAGCAGAAGTAAGCTTGTCCTTGAGGGTCTGGAAACTTTCCTGACATTTGTCTGTCCACTCAAACTTAACGCCTTTGTGGAGCAGGTTAGTCAGGGGCTTGGCAATCTTGGAAAAATTCTCGACAAATCGACGGCAATAACTTGCAAGGCCGAGAAAACTTCTCACTTGCTTGGCATTCTTCGGAGGAGTCCAGTCAAGGATAGCCTGAACACGCTCCGGGTTAACGGCGATACCATCCTTGGAAACCACATGTCCAAGGTAGGTCACTTCAGAAAGCCAAAATTCACATTTGGAGTACTTGGCATACAACTTGTGCTGTCGAAGCCTCTCCAGAACAAGGCGAAGATGTTCGGCATGTTCTTCCTTATTCTTCGAATATACTAGAATATCATCCAGATAAACCACGACAAACTTGTCGAGGTAATCCATGAATATATAATTCATCAGGCGGGAGAACGTAGCTGGAGCATTTGTTAGGCCAAATGACATGATGGTGTATTCATAGGAGCCATAACGAGTAACAAATGTAGTCTTCGGAATATCCTCTTCGCGGACACGGATCTGGTGATAACCCAACCTCAAGTCGAGTTTAGAGAACACCGATGATCCAGCAAGTTGGTCATATGAATCATTGATCCGAGGAAGCGGATATTTATTCTGAATGGTTGCCTGGTTGATAGGACGGTAATCTTGAACCAACCTATTCGTACCATTTTTCTTCTTGACAAAGAGAGACGGTGCTCCCCAGGCAGAGGAACTAGGGTGGATGAAACCCTTCTTAAGTGATTTATCGATTTCTTCCTTAAGCTCGAGAAGGTGATGCGGAGGCATCTTGTAAGGATGCTTCGCGATAGGAGTGGTGCCAGGCTTCAAGTCGATGACGAACTCGACAGCTCTAGCAAGGGGTATTCCTGGAAGTTCTTCTGGAAAAACATCCTGGAAGTCACAGACGACTGGAATGTTTTCGATCCCCTCAAGCGGAGAAGCGTTCAACTCATTCAAGGCATAAATCTGAGCCTCGGCGTTCTGAGTGATATGAGCATGATAATTCACTAACTCATCTGATGGGTGTAGGAGGTGTACAACCTTGGTGGCACAATTGATTGAGGTGTAGTGAGCCTTCAACCAATCCATTCCCAAAATAAGATCAATTTTGGAAGATCTCAGGATAATTGGGAATGCCTGGAACTTCAACCGCTCAATTTCAATAGTGACTTTGGGGCTGAATAGGGAGGCTCGGCACTGACCCGCGGGAGTGTTTACCGCTAGTGGATGTTGCAAGTTTTCACACTTAATGCCATGCATGAATGCAAAATCTTCCGACATGAATGTGTTGGAAATATGCCCTAGAGGCAATTAATAAAAGTGTTTGTTATCATATTTTCCCGTTCATGATAATGGTTTATTATTCATGCTAGAATTGTATTAACCAGAAACTATATACATGTGTGAATATAAACAAACATAATGTCCCTAGTATGCCTCTACTAGACTAGCTCGTTGATCAAAGATGGTTAAGGTTTCCTAACCATTGACATGAGTTGTCATTTGATAACGGGATCACCTCATTAGGAGAATGACGTGATGGACTTGACCCAACCGTTAGCTTAGCACACGATCGTTATGTTTAGTGCTACTGCTTTCACTATGTCATATACATGTTCCTCAGACCATGAGATCATACAACTCCCGGACACCGTAGGAATACTTTGGGTGTTATCAAACGTCACAACGTAACTGGGTGACTATAAAGGTCCACTACAGGTATCTCCGAAAGTGTCTGTTGGGTTGTGATGAATCGAGATTGGGATTTGTCATTCCGTATGTCGGAAAGGTATCTCTGGGCTCTCTCGGTAATACAGCATCACAGAAGCCTTGCAAGCACCGTGGCTAATGAGTTAGCTGCAGGATGAAGTATTACGGAACGAGTAAAGAGACTTGCCAGCAACGAGATTGAACTAGGTATGGGATACCGACGATCAAGTCTCGGGCAAGTAACATACCGCAGGACAAAGGGAACAACGTATGATGATATAAGAGGTTCAACCGATATAGATCTTCGTGGAATATGTGGGAGCCAATATGAGTATCCAGATTCTGCTATTGGTTATTGACCGGGGAGTCATCTCAGTCATGTCTACATAGTTCCCGAACCCGTAGGGTCGGCACACTTAAGGTTCGATGACGTAATAGTATTGTATGAGTTATGTGATTGGTGACCGAAGGTTGTTCGGAGTCCCGGATGAGATCACGGACATGACGATCAGTCTCGGAATGTCCGAGAGGTAAAGATCGATATATTGGAAGGCTATATTCGGACGTCGGAAAGGTTCCGAGTGACTCGGGTATTTTTCGGAGTACCGGGGAGTTACGGGAATACCGGGAGAAAGTTATGGGCCTTATTGGGCCCTGCGGGAAAGAGAGGGGGGCAGCCATGGGCTGCCTGCGCCAGCCCCCCCTTGGGTCCGAATTGGACTAGGGGTGGGGGGCCGCACCCCCTCTCCTACTTCCTCTCTCCCTCCTCTTTCCCCCCTTGTAGGAGGAGTCCTACTAGGGGTGGGAGTCCCACTCCTAGTAGGACTCCCCCCCTCCTTGGTGCGCCTCCTCTAGGGGCCGGCCCCCTCCCTCCTTTATATACGGAGGGAGGGCGCCCCCTCTAACACACAATTGACTTGATCAAAGCCGTGTGCGGCGCCCCCCTCCACCGTTTAGAGCCACCGTCATATTTTCGGAGTGCTTAGGCGAAGCCCTGCCGGAATCTCTACACCATCACCGTCGCCACGCCGTCGTGCTGACGGAACTCATCTACTACCTCGACGACTAGCTGGATCTAGAAGGCGAGGGACATCACCGAGCTGAACGTGTGTTAGAACTCGGAGGTGCCGTACGTTCGACACTTGATCGGTGGAGCTCGAAGGATTATTCGACTACATCAACCGCGTTGAGAGACGCTTCCGCTTACGGTCTACAAGGGTATGTAGACACACTCTCCCCCTCGTAGCGATGCATCTCCATGGTTAGATCTTGCGTGATCGTAGGAAATTTTTTGAAATTGCATGCTACGATTCCCAACAGTGGCATCATGAGCCAGGTCTATGCGTAGATGTGTTTTGCACGAGTAGAACACAAAGGAGTTGTGGGCGTGGGTGTATACATATTGCTTGCCGTTACTAGTTGTTACTCGGTCAGCGGTATTGTGAGATGAAGCGGCCTGGACCGACATTACGCGTACGCTTACGCGAGACTGGTTTCACCATTGGCGCACATAGCTGCGTAAAGGTGACTGGCGGGTGTCAGTTTCTCTCACTTTAGTTGAACCGGTTTCAATGAAGAGGGTTCTTTTAGAAGATCAAAAAGCAATCACTACACCACGTTGTGGTTTTGCGTAGGTAAGAATCGGTTCTTGCAAACCCGTAGCAGCCACGTAAAACTTGCAACAACAAAGTAGAGGACGTCTAACTTGTTTTTGCAGGGTATGCTGGTGATGTGATATGGTCAAGACATGATGTGATATAAATTGTTGTATGAGATGATCATGTTTTGTAAGTTATCAGGCAACCGGCAGGAGCCATATGGTTGTCTCTTTATTGTATGCAATGCCAACACGATGTAATTGCTTTACTTTACCGCTATGAGTTAGCAGTAGTAGTATTAGCAATAGTCGGCGAGACGACCACGACGCTACGATGGAGATCAAGGTGTCACGACGCTACGATGGAGATCATGGCGCCAACCCCGTGACGATGGAGGCTACGACGGTGCTTCAGTGATGGAGATCAAGAGCACAAGACGATGATGGCCATATCATGTCACATATATATTGAATTGCATGTGATGTTAATCCTTTTATGCATCTTATTTTGCTTAGGACGACGGTAGCATTATAAGATGATCCCTTCACTAAATTTCAAGATAAGTGTTCTCCCCAAGTATGCACCGTTGCTACAGTTCGATGTTTCTAAGCACCACGTGATGATCGGGTGTGATGGATCCTTTCGTTCACATACAACCGGTGTAAGCCAGTTTTACACACGCAGAATACTTGGGTTAAACTTGACGAGCCTAGCATATGCAGATATGGCCTCGGAACACAAGAGACCGAAAGGTCGAACATGAGCCATATAGTAGATATGATCAACATGAAAGATGTTCACCATTGATGACTGATCCACCTCACGTGATGATCGGACGTGGATTAAGTTGATGTGGATCATGTTACACTTAGACAACTTGAGGGATGTTAATCTAAGTGGGAGTTCTTAAGTAATTTGATTAAATTGAACTTCAATTATCATGAACATAGTCATAAGTGTATTAGCAAGCTTATGTTGTAGATCGATATACCACGCTGTAGTTCCACAGAATTTGATTTGATTCCTAGAGAAAACAAAGTTGAAAGTTGATGGAAGCAACTATGCGGACTAGGTCCGTATTATGAGGATTGTCCTCACTGCTGCACAGAAGGCTTATGTCTTTGATGCACCGCTCGGTGAGCAACCCCTATGGCTTTGTCTGAAGACGTTATGAACGTCTGGCAGACAAGAGAAGATGACTACTCGATAGTTCAGTGCACCATGCTTTAAGGCTTAGAACCGGGGCTCCAAAGATGTTTTGAGCACCATGGAGCATATGAGATGTTCCAAGAGCTGAAAGTTTGTTTTTCAAGCTCACGCCCGGGTCGAGAGGTATAACACCTTCGACAAGTTCTATAGCTGCAAGATGGAGGAGAACAGCTTCGTTAGTAAGCATGTACTCATAATGTCTGAGTACTTCAATCACTTGAAATAAGTGGGAGTTAGACTGCCGAATAAAAGTGGTGATTGATAGAGTTCTCTAGTCACTATCACTAAGCTACTAGATCTTTGTGATGAACTATAAACAAGCAAAGGATAGAGATGATCCATAAGCTATTCGCAATGCTTCGGGCTGCGGATGTAGAAATCAAAGAAGGGAGCATCAAGTGTTGATGGTTCATAAGATCACTAGTTTCACAAAGGGCAAGGGAAAGAAGGGGAACTTCAAGAAGAACGGCAAAACAGTTGCTGCTCCCGCGAAGAAACCCAAGGTTAAACCCAAACCCGAGACTCAGTGCTGCCATTGCAAAGGGAAAAGTCACTAACAGCAGAACTTCCTCAGAGTAATTGGCAGATAAGAAGACTGGCAATGTCAACAAAGATATATTTGATATACATGTTATTGATGTGTATCTTACTAGTACTCGTAGGAGCACCTTGGTATTTGATACTGGTTCAGTTGCTATCGTTTGCAACTTGAAACATGGAGCTTCGGAATAAATGAGGGCTAGCTAAGAATGAGGTGACGATGTGCATTGGAAGTGTCTCCAAGGTTGATGTGATCACCATCGGCACGCTCTCTCTACCTTCGGGATTAGTTGAAACCTAAATAATTGTTATTTGGTGCCTGCGTTGAGCATGAGCATTATATCTGATAGTGTTTATTGCAAGACGGTTATTCAATTTCAAAGAATAAATGTTATTCTATTTATTTGGATAATATCATTGATGATCATGCACTTAATGGTTTATTGAATCTCAATAGTGGTAATACACATGTTCATAACATAGATGCCAAAAGATGCAAGATTGATAATGATAGTACCACATATTTGTGGCACTGGCGCTTAGGTCATATCGGTGTTAAACGCATGAAGAAACTCCATGCTGATGAACTTTTGGAATCACTTGATTATGAATCATTTGAGATGTGCGAACCGTGCCTTATGGGCAAGATGACTAAAACTCCGTTCTCTGGAACAATGGAGCGAGCAACAGACTTGTTGGAAATAATACATACCGATGTATGCGGTCCGATGAGTGTTGAGGCGCGCGGTGGATATCGTTATGTTCTCACGTTCACAGATGATTTGAGTAGATATGGCTATGTCTACTTGATGAAACATAAGTCTGAAACATTTGAAAAGTTCAATGAATTTCAGAGTGAAGTAGAGAATCATTGTAACAAGAAAATAAAGTTCTTACGATTTGATCGAGGAAGAAAATATTTGAGTTACAAGTTTGGCACATACTTAAGACAATGTGAAATTGTTTCACAGCTCACGCCACCTGGAACACCACAGCGTAATGGTGTGTCCGAACGTCATAATCGCACACTACTAGATATGGTGCGTTCTATGATGTCTCTTACCGATTTGCCACTATCATTTTGGGGTTATGCATTAGAGACAGCTGCATTCACTTTAAATAGGGCACCGTCAAAATCCATTGAGACGACACCGTATGAACCGTGGTTTGACAAGAAACCTAAGCTGTCGTTTCTGAAAGTTTGGGGATGCGATGCTTATGTCAAAATGCTTCAGCCAGATAAGCTCGAACCCAAAGCAGATAAGTGCGTCTTCATTGGATACCCAAAAGAAACTGTTGGGTACACCTTCTACCACAGATCCGAAGGCAAAGTTTTCGTTGCTAAGAATGGATCCTTTCTAGAGAAGGAGTTTCTCTCAAAAGAAGTGAGTGGGAGGAAAGTAGAACTTGATGAGGTAATTGTACCTCCTCTGGATAGTAGCACGCCACAGAAAGAAATTTCTGTGACACCAGCACAGACCAGAGAAGAAGTTGATGATGATGATCATGAAGCTTCGGAGCAAGTTACTACTAAATCTCGAAGGTCAACCAGGACACGTTCCGCACCAGAATTGTACGGAAATCCAGTCTTGGAAGTTATGTTGTTAGACAACGGTGAACCTTCGAATTATGAAGAAGCAATGGCAGGCCCGGATTCCGAGAAATGGCTAGAGGCCATGAAATCCGAGATAGGATCCATGTATGAGAACAAAGTATGGACTTTGGTAGACTTGCCCGATGAGCGGCGAGCTATTGAAAATAAATGGATCTTCAAGAAGAAGACGGACGCTGATGGTAATGTGACCGTCTATAAAGCTCGACTTGTTGCTAAAGGTTATCACCAAGTTCAAGGAGTTGACTACGATGAGATTTTCTCACCTGTAGCGATGCAAAAGTCTGTTAAGATTATGTTAGCAATTGCCGCGTTTTATGAAATCTGGCAAAAGGACGTCAAAACGGCATTCCTTAATGAAGGAATACTTGTATATGATGCAACCGGAAGGTTTTGTCGATCCTAAAAGCGCTAACAAAGTATGCAAGCTCCAGCGATCCATCAATGGACTGGTGCAAGCATCTCGGAGCTGGAATACTCGCTTTGATGAAGTGATCAAAGCGTTTGGGTTTATACAAACTTATGGAGAAGCTTGTATTTACAGGAAAGTGAGTGGGAGCTCTATAAAATTTCTAATAATATATGTGGATGACATATTGGTGATTGGAAATGATGTAGAATTTCTGGAAAAGCATAAAGAATTAATTGAAAGGAGTTTTTTCAATAAAACCTGTTCTTGAGTTATCCACAAATTGGGCATCAAGATCTATAGAGATAGATCAAAACGCCTGATAAAGATTTTCACACATCTTGATTAAATTTTTTGAAAGAGTTCAAAATAGATCAGTCAAAGAAACAAGTTCTTGCCTGATGTGAAGTGGAGTAAAACTTAAAGACCTAGGTAAAGGTTGTTTACATGATTAGACAACAAGATCTATGGAGATAGATTGAGACGCCTCATAAGACTTTCACAAAGCACATAGCTTGACAAGTTTGAAGAAAGTTCAAAATGGATCAGTCAAAGAAAGAGTTCTTGACTGTAGAGCAAGGTGTGAAATTGAGTAAGACTCAAATCTCGACCACGGCAGAAAAATAGAATGGATGAAAATCATCCCCTATGCCTCGGCCATAGGTTCTATAAAGTTTGCTATGCTGTGTGCCTTGCCATGTGTCTGGCAAAAGAGGTACCAAAGTGATCTAGGAGTAGATCACTGGACAACGGTCAAATTATCCTTAAGATGACTAAGGAAAAATTTCTCGGGAATAGAGGTAATAAAGAGTTCGTCGTAAAGGGTTACGTCGATGCATGCTTTAAACACCGATCCGGAAGACTATGAGTGTCAGACCAGATATAGTGGGACAGTCATGTTTGGAGTAATTCCAAGCAGAATGTGGTAGCAGCATCTACACATGACATAGTGATTTGCCAAGAACACACGAGTCTGAATATTGCAGACCCGTTCTGAATATTGCAGACCCGTTGACTAAAACCTCTCTCACAAGCAAAACATGATCAGCTCTAGAACTGATTGGATGTTGATTACATGGAGATGTAAACTAGATTAATTGACTCTAGTGCAAGTGGGAGACTGTTGGAAATATGCCCTAGAGGCAATTAATAAAAGTGTTTGTTATCATATTTCCCCGTTCATGATAATGGTTTATTATTCATGCTAGAATTGTATTAACCGGAAACTATATACATGTGTGAATATAAACAAACATAATGTCCCTAGTATGCCTCTACTAGACTAGCTCGTTGACCAAAGATGGTTAAGGTTTCCTAACCATTGACATGAGTTGTCATTTGATAACGGGATCACCTCATTAGGAGAATGACGTGATGGACTTGACCCAACCGTTAGCTTAGCACACGATCGTTATGTTTAGTGCTACTGCTTTCACTATGTCATATACATGTTCCTCAGACCATGAGATCATACAACTCCCGGACACCGTAGGAATACTTTGGGTGTTATCAAACGTCACAACATAACTGGGTGACTATAAAGGTACACTACAGGTATCTCCGAAAGTGTCTGTTGGGTTGTGATGAATCGAGATTGGGATTTGTCATTCCGTATGTCGGAAAGGTATCTCTGGGCTCTCTCGGTAATACAGCATCACAGAAGCCTTGCAAGCACCGTGGCTAATGAGTTAGCTGCAGGATGAAGTATTACGGAACGAGTAAAGAGACTTGCCAGCAACGAGATTGAACTAGGTATGGGATACCGACGATCAAGTCTCGGGCAAGTAACATACCGCAGGACAAAGGGAACAACGTATGATGATATAAGAGGTTCAACCGATATAGATCTTCGTGGAATATGTGGGAGCCAATATGAGTATCCAGATTCTGCTATTGGTTATTGACCGGGGAGTCATCTCGGTCATGTCTACATAGTTCCCGAACCCGTAGGGTCGGCACACTTAAGGTTCGATGACGTAATAGTATTGTATGAGTTATGTGATTGGTGATCGAAGGTTGTTCGGAGTCCCGGATGAGATCACGGACATGACGATCAGCCTCGGAATGTCCGAGAGATAAAGATCGATATATTGGAAGGCTATATTCGGACGTCGGAAAGGTTCCGAGTGACTCGGGTATTTTTCGGAGTACCGGGGAGTTACGGGAATACCGGGAGAAAGTTATGGGCCTTATTGGGCCCTGCGGGAAAGAGAGGGGGGCAGCCATGGGCTGCCTGCGCCAGCCCCCCCTTGGGTCCGAATTGGACTAGGGGTGGGGGGCCGCACCCCCTCTCCTACTCCCTCTCTCCCTCCTCTTTCCCCCCTTGTAGGAGTCCTACTAGGGGTGGGAGTCCCACTCCTAGTAGGACTCCCCCCCCCCTCCTTGGTGCACCTCCTCTAGGGGCCGGCCCCCTCCCTCCTTTATATACAGAGGGAGGGCGCCCCCTCTAACACACAATTGACTTGATCAAAGCCATGTGCGGCGCCCCCCTCCACCGTTTAGAGCCACCGTCATATTTTCGGAGTGCTTAGGCGAAGCCCTGCCGGAATCTCTACACCATCACCGTCGCCACGCCGTCGTGCTGACGGAACTCATCTACTACCTCAACGACTAGCTGGATCTAGAAGGCGAGGGACGTCACCGAGCTGAACGTGTGTTAGAACTCGGAGGTGCCGTATGTTCGACACTTGATCGGTGGAGCTCGAAGGATTATTCGACTACATCAACCGCGTTGAGAGACGCTTCCGCTTACGGTCTACAAGGGTATGTAGACACACTCTCCCCCTCGCAGCGATGCATCTCCATGGTTAGATCTTGCGTGATCGTAGGAAATTTTTTGAAATTGCATGCTACGATTTCCAACAGAATGAATGCGATGCTCCTGAATCAAATAAAACAGATGCATGTACTGAATTAACAAGGAGTGTACCCATCACAGTTTCTGGTTGATCCTGAGCTTCAGTCATGCTGACGTGGTAGTACTGTCCATGACCATGAGAAGGCCTGACATTGTTGTTACGCTGCTGAGGAATTCCACGGCCATTACCACGGCCGGCAGGAGGAAGAGCTAGCTGATTCTGACTCTGAGAACAGTCTCTGGCACGGTGACCTGGCTGGCCACACTTGAAGCAGAGTCCACTGTCTGGACGTGGTGCAGGAGCTCGAGGGGGTGAAGCTCGAAGAGGCTGCCTCGGTGGTGGAGGAGGCAGATGAGGTGCAGCATAAGCAGGCCTATACACTGGAGCTGTTGGACGGTACATGCTCTGTGGAATCCATATGCGGCGCTTCTGCGAAGACGAGCCCGCTTCACGGGTGCGTCTGGTCGCTTCCTTGTGCTTCTTCAGACCAGTCTCGACCATAATAGCCTTGTTCACCAAGGTGGCGAAGTCAGGAAAGTCTTGGATGAGCAGGGCTAGCTGAATGTCATGGTGTAGCCCTTCACGGAACTTCTCCTGCCTACGAGCATCAATGGGGATGTCTTCTTCAGCGTAGCGAGACAAATCAAGGAACTCACGCTGATAGACTTCTACAGTCTTGTTGCCTTGAACGAGGCTGCGGAACTCGGCCTTCTTCCGATCTATAACTCCTTGCGGAATATACCGGGCACGAAAAGCAGCCTTGAATTGCACCCAGGTGACGATAGTTCCAGGAGGTAGGGTCTGTCTGTGAGTTGCCCACCATTGTGCTGCGGGACCCTTCAGAAAGTATGTCGCGAATGTGACATAGCTGACAGGGGGAACATCAGCTGACTCCATCTCATAGAAGATGTCACGCAGCCAGTCATCGGCATCCAACGGATTAACTATGTTGCGGAATACCGATGGGTTGAGACGCACAAACTCTTGCAGCGTGATTGAAGTTGGCTGGTGGTTGGCATTGGGACGGGGGAATTGATCCATAATCCCCGTCATGAACTGACGGTTGAGTTCAAATTGTTGCATCATAGCAGCCATATAGTCAGGCGGTGGCGGCGGTGGTGGGTTGTTGTCACCCATCCTGCTAAATTCAACAGGGGTAGTTTAGCAGAAGCCATTGAGAGTGTTTAGCAACAAACACGATGTAACACGATGGAATTTAAGTAGTGCAACAGATGCTGAACAGTAGTCATTTAAGACATACAGAGTTGGTTACAATCGGACAGCATAACGACACAAATTCAAAAGCTAGACATGCTAGGCGGCACGCAGGCACGCGGTAAGGAAGTACACAACGAGACATAGCAAAGGCTACATCAATGTCGGAGAAAACCACTGAAACAGGGTAGCTGCAAGTGCGGACGACGGATGTTCGTCGCAGAAGGATCCTGCGCTCAATGTGCACTCTGATGCAGAACCCGGTCTCGAGCTGAAAGAAGAGGTCCAGGTGCAGGTGTGTGACCTCCCACAGCAGGCCAATCGATCCCTGGTGGCATCTCGGTCCTGTGCGGGTAAAGGATATGCTTCGGATGTATCTCTGCACGAACAGCTGGTAGCAACTACGTCATAGCATCGTAGAGTCGTGCTCGAGTGGCGAACAACTCGACGGCAAGAGCCCGAATAGTGCGATCCAGAGTCTGAGTACACTGAATCAGAACTCGCGGATCGTAGCGACGAGGCTCGTACGAGGCACAGACAGCTGTGTAGTATCCAGTAGCATCTCCAGCAGGGGCATACGGAATGTATCGAAACTCAGAGGCATCCAATCTAACCCTGAGCTCTCCTCGGAGACGTGCAAAGCAGAATAGGCAGCATCATGGACTGCCATCTCAATCGTCACACCGATACCATGGAAAAGGTACACCTCCGTGTCTGAGTCATCCTGCTGATCATAGATACGAACATCGGCATAGTACTGCTCCTGGTTGAACTCGCGGTAAACCTCGTAGACCATGTACTCGGGGTACCATCGGTAACCCAGTCTGGTCAGGAGGGCGATCAGGACAGCTGGAAAACCAGGGGCATCACGAGCCCAAGTGCGAAGCACAAGCTGCGTCGTAGGACGTGGTGGAAACAGACGATCCATCTGAAATAAAGGAAATTCAGGATTGTCATTTGACGATGAGGAGTATAACAGATCTCGAAGAGAAAGGTTAAATAAAACAATGGAAAGGAAAATGATTATCAGACTAATCAGATCAATGAAAGGGAAATCGCACAGATATCCAGCTCTCCGGGTGGACGGAATTTACGAGATCCTAAGTGTCGGCGTTAGTTAATTTATTAAACCCGAATAGAAGAGAGATTAGAGTCTAGAGTAAAGACAAGGAATAAAAGATCCTAATACCACCCAGTTGGAGATGTGGGCCCGTAAGCCACATAGCCAAGTTAGTAAAATAGTTTTGGACCACTAGACTCAACTTCGGCTAAGGAGTTGGAAAAGGGGGATTCCTAGAGGCAGTTGGCTCTGATACCAACCTGTGACGACCCCGGCTTAATCGTGCACTAACCATACACGCAAATGCACATGATCAAGCCTAAGGACTCACTTGAAGATATCACAACATAACTCTAAAACATAAATAAAGTCATACAAGCTTTATATTACAAGCCAGGGCCTCGAGGGCTCGAATACATAGCTCGATGGCATACAAGCGTCAGCGGAAGCATTAGATATCTGGGTACAGATATAACAGAGTTACATATAGGCCTTTAAGAAGGCGGGGTAGGATAAAACACTACGATCGAAAGGCGTAGGCCTCCTGCCTAGGACCCTCCGAACCTACTCCTGGTCGTCGATCGGCTCCTCGTAGTAGTACTCGCCAGGAGGGTAGTAGTAGTAGTAGCCGTCGGCGGGGGTAGCAGACTCAGGGGCTCCGTCATCTGATTGTGACAAATGGATATGGGTAGAAAAAGAAAGCAAAGCAAACGTGAGTACTCATCCAAAGTACTCAGCAAGCAAGGATCTACACTACATATGCAACATTTTCAAAGGAAGGTTGTATATGTGGATTGGGCTGTAGAAATGCCAGAATAGAGAGGAAGGCCTAGTCCTATCGAAGACTAGCATCTTCAAACATCTTCAACGGTCTTGCAGCATTAGAAGAGTGCAGGTTAACATAATGTAAAGTAGTAGTAATGTCATCAACCTCGCCCAGAGATTCTTTCTCGACTCCCTGCGAGAAAGCAACCCCAGAGCCATACTATCCTGTTATCATCTCAAGTCACCAGTTCTAGTTGTACCGATCGGGATACAACTCCGAGTGTCCGTTACCGTAGGACAGGCTATCGATAGATTAGTTCTTCCCTGCAGGGGTGCACCAACTTACCCACCACGCTCGCTTAACTCCGGCCGGGCACACTTTTCTGGGTCATGCCCGGCCTCGGCCAAACGATACGCCGCAACTCGACCAAATACTTAATAGAGAGGTCAGCACGCCGAACTAAACCTATGCGCCCAGGGGTCTTGGGCCTTCGCCTCGGGAACTCCTGTGCGTTGCGAGGGCGGCTGAAAGCAGACCTAGCCCCCTTAATACAAGCACGGGCTTAACCAGTCCAATCCAGCGCGCGCCGCTCCTTGCTGACGTCTATTAAGCTTCGGCTGATGTATACGATGCAGAACGCCCATACTATGCCCACATGATGGTTAGTGCTATCAGGCCAGAGGCCCCTCGGATCAAATATCCAAACCGTTAGTGTGTTGGTAGTGCGGTAACGAGCAGAGACTCACGAAAGATGTGACCCCGTCGCCCCATCTCGAGGACTTGCGGCAAGGGCTAAGAATGCCCGGCCACGCCTCGTATTCATTACTCGGGCACCGTCCAGGTCCACCCGACTCCATATCACTCTCATCATAATCTCATGCGGGTACCCCTCAGGGCCGACCCGTCTTTATCCAGAATAAACAGTGTCAACAATAACGTAAAGGCATCCGTGTGGCTGCCCTATCAAAAAGGAATCCGAGGCATCACCCTCGTTGGATTCCCACCTGACGTAAACATCAAGGTGAACGAAGGAGGAATCACCCTCGAGGTCCACACTTGAGCAGTTGCGCGACGACGTCGTTATCAGGGGTGGTGTAGGAGGAATCACCCTCGCTGACCACGACCGAGTAACTAACCTACAAGGTTATCATCAGAAGTGCTGACAAGGTATCACCCTCGGCACTCGATAGTAACCCAGTAGTGTCGAGCAACTAAGGGGGAAGTGAAGTGCGGTGCCGGGTCCTGGTCTTCGATCCCGTTGATCGGGTCTTCTAATGATCCAGCGGGGCAGTCGGGATAAAGTGGGGTCTCTGCTGGGTCTCTACCCAATCTATACTAAACAGTTTAGGATAAGCAGGTAGGTAACAATAGCAGGATACAATAAACAGGCTATGCAGCAGAAATAGGACAACAACAACAGCAGTAACTTCTAATGCAAGCATAAGAGAGAAGAGAGTAGGCGATATCGGAATGCTCAAAAAGGGGGTGCTTGCCTGGCAGCTCTGCGGCAAGGGTCTGATCGTCAGGAGTGTAGTCGACCTCCGGAGCTGCGTCGGTCTCGGGAGCTACATCGACGTCGGGGTCTACCGAAAGAGAAGAGTGGGAAGAAACATATAAATACACAGCAAATAATGCAATACAGGGCATGCCATGCCTAGGATGCAGTGCAGGGTTGCCTAAAAATTTGTCTAAGTCATTATAGTTATTTTAGGATTTAAGTTGGATTCATTAACTGGTGAATATGCACTATTCATATACCGGAATCGGGCCAAAAGTTACGGGTTCTCCTACGTAGGGGGTTCCGGCATCGAAACAGACGACATGATCGGATTCGACTCATCGTTCTGATCAACTTTCATGTTTTAAGTTTTTCAATCTGAGCTACGGTTTAAAAGTTATGAATTTTCAAATATTTTACATTTTCTGGAATTTATTTATTTAACAGAAAAGGGAATTATGACATCAGCATGATGCAATGCTGACGTCAGCAGTCAGCTGGTCAGCTGACCAGGTCAAACCTGACATGTGGGTCCAGTGGGACCCACATGTCAACCTCTGTTACTTAACAGAGTACAATTTTAATCTAAACAGAGTTAATTAGGGGTGTGGGCCCAGCCTGTCAGTGACATAATTAGGTTAACTAGTTAGTTTTAATTTTAAATGTTTTAATTAAACTAAATAACGGAGGGGGCCCACATGTCAGTGACTGGAGTTGCCCAGTCAGCATGTTGACCCAGTCAACGGGGCCCTCGGACCCACTGGTCGGCGACCCAGGGGCGGGGCCCATTGAGCCACGTCGGCGTCGGCGCCGGAAACAGCTCCGGCGACCATTTGCGCGGCGGCCGATCGCCGGAGTGCGTAGGAATCGCGCTAGGGAGCATCATTTGGCGCGTGGCTGGGTTCTTTCGAATGGCCTTTCGACGCTGCGTCGTTCTGTGGTGGTGGTCAGAGCTGGGGTGGCCGGAAACGGCGGTGGCGAGCGGCACAGCAGGCGCCGGAGTTCGGACGTCGACGGATCCGGTGCCGCACGACACGGGAAGGCACGCTAGGGGCCTCGTTGGAGTCGCATGAGCTCCAGGAGCTCGATGCGGGGATCGGCTACATGTGACGGCGACGATGGCCATGGCAGCGAGCTCGTCGGCGGCAGCGGGTTCGGGCGTAAGCGGGGCAACGGCTACGGCGCGAGCTAGGGAGCCTAGAGGGCAGAGGAGGGAAGTAGCTCACCTAGCGGCACACACGTATGGCCGTTGGTGGGTTAGTAGCTGTAGAACGTTGCCGGGGAAGAAAGGGATCGCCGGCGACCCGAGGAAGAAGACGACGCGTGCGGGCGACGTAGAGCTTCTCGGCTCCCTCCAGCGGCTTCAGAAGACGTGGCGGTCCACGGCGGTCCTCCCAGGCACGAGCAGTCAGAGCAGAGAGGCCGCTGGCCATGGCGGTGGCGAAGAGCGGCGACGGTGGCGCTCGGGCGCCGTTGAATCTGAGGGAGAGAGGGGAGGATCGAGCAAGGGGAGAGGGGGAAATGGTGGAGGAGGACCAGGGGGCGTGCACGGGCTCGCCCTTATCTCCCCGCGGCGTCGGTGGCTGCCGCCGTGTCGCCGTTCGACCGGCGCGCGCGCGCGCAGCCACGGCGGTGGCGAGACGACGAAGGAGAGAGAAGGAGATGGGCCAGGTGGACCGGAATCGGGGCACTGTGCACTTAGGCCCAGTGCACAGTGCCTCTTTTCCTTTTATTTTTCTGTTTTCTTTTATTCTTTTCTGTTACATTTTATTTTTAAGTCCATTTGACTTTTGTAAAATATGCGACTTGCCAAATCAATTACTAGGCAATGGTTGGCACTGCCACAAAAAGTTTGGGCATTTTTGGAATTCATTTGGAATTTACAAAAATGAATATGGCATTTAAAATGCTCCTTTTGGCACTGTTTTAAATGCTAATGCTATTTTGAATTGATGATGATGTTGTGTTCCTTAACATCTAATGGTTTTGGATTATTTGCTATAAGGTGAACATTTTTCCCACAAGTTTTGAGCAACTTCATATTTCACTTTTGAATTTTGAGTTGATTTTCAGAATGGAATTTGAATTGTTTTGATTAACCACTATGACTAGGCACTGCAAATGAAGTGACTTGGCATTATTAGCAGATGATCATAGTGGCTATTACATGGGGGTGTTACATCGGGCCAACCCAACAGAACGATCATTCCGTTGTATTGGCTAAACATACTTTAATTTATACAATCTCTCGCAATTTTACATTCTAATATTTTATTTGGCAATTGCCCTTCGGGGATAGAGGGATGGTGGAGCGGCTAAGCCTCGACTTTTATGGTCATGGTTGGGGTAGGCCGAGCCGATGAAGCTGTGGGGTAGCAAGTCAGTCGAACGACCAATGGATTTGGAAGGAAACGCGAGGTGCGATCCGAAAGGTAAGAAGAAAGATGAGCCAATGCAAAGAAGAAATAATGGATAATATTAAATTCTGTAATTTTCAGGCAAGTGATGACGATTACCTAAAAAAGGCTAGTGATTAAGACTTACCCCAAATCAATGGTTACTCTTATTTTGTTAAGAAACCGGCTTAGTCTTGAACATATCCTATTTAAATACACCATGATACCTGGCCTCTGCTCAGAAACAAGTTGGCAACTGCCGCTCATCGTGTCCTGCCTCCTTGATTCCGGATCGAGATCGCTTCCCTCCGTACCTTAGGCAATGGCATCCAATTCGAGACCCGCTAAGGGTTGAACTCCCCTTCGAGCGGGGCCAGCCAACGTACTACTCCACTTCATGCCGAGATCTTTTCCGCCGCTCACTTTAATCCCACTCGAGCACGCTGCTATCTTTCACGATGCAGGTAAGAAGCTTCACCGTGCAAACTAGTTGCCTCTCTCTCTGTCTCCCTATCTCTCGGTGTGTCTCTGTGTGTATTCTTTTTCATTTTTCTCCGCATCTAACGTTGGTGGTCAATATCGCTGTATTCATGGCTATAGGCGACAAAACACACTCGTGTTGCGAACACTGCTTGTCGCCATCGTTGGAACCTGCTACTCTGCATGTCCATCTTCTAAGGTAAACCGATCTCGTCTTCCACATACTTTTTTTTACTTGTTCCCTTAATTTAAGATAAGTTAGTCACCCAAGCCATTCAATAAATCTTGTTGCTTTGTGTAGTTGAACTTGAACTCAACGGTGCACCATGCCGGACAGAAGAGGGGTGACACTGCTCGAGGACTTACCTGGGGAGATCGTCGACAATATACTTGCCCGGTTAACGCCCAAGGACGTTGGTCGTTGTCGTGTTGTCAGCACGTCCTGGCGTGATGCTGTAGGGTAACGTAGCAGAAAACAAAAATTTTCCGACCTACGCACCAGCCCAGGACCACTATGGAGACTGCATACAAGGTTTGATCATTTTCGTTACCGACTCGTAGCGCAGCGGAAGTAGAGTCGATGACGATCGGTGGTGCAGATCCCCGCAGCTAGGATTTACAACCTCCCAACTGCGAGGATGTATACCCTCGTCTTCTCTTTGGACAGCCCTCCGGGAGGCGGTCGAACAGTCCCCCGGACGGTGTCGCGGACAGCCCTTCGGGAGGACCTTCGAAACTCGAACGGTCACCTGGACAGCCCTTCGGGAGGACTCACAGAACTAGGACCGTCACTTGGACAGCCCTTCGGGAGGCACTCACGAACAGCCCCTCGGGCACTAAGATCGAAACTACGACCTCTCTACAGAGTTGCACACATACGGTGTCATCTATCCGGCAGGGCTTCGCCGTCCAGAACTAGTTCCCACCGGAACCCAGACAGCCTTTCGGCTCTACGAAACTCTTTTCATGGGAGGGAGAGAGAAGCCAGATCATTGCAATGGCACTTGTATGTGAGAAGGGATGAGTGTGGAGGGCTGCCCCTCCACCTCTATTTATAGGAAATCCCAAGGGGTAGGGTAGTTTTTCACAAAAACCCAAAAACCACATGAATGGAGTCCTTCCACAAGGGCACAAGTGTGAAACCAAGAGACAAGTGGGGGCTCCAAGGAGGAGCCCCATTGTGGCCGGCCAACACCTTGTAGGGGCCCCCCAAGGGGGCCTCATCCATCCATGTCACCCCCAAAAATATCTTGGGACAAAGCCCAAAATAATGGCTTTCCAAAAAGTAACCCAAAAAGCACTTTCACTATTCATGACGACATTTTTCAGCGTCCGTTCGAACTGAAAATATTTATGTGGGCTTAGAACATTTCCAGTACCCACTAAAATAATTTTCAACGCGTTCTGGAACAATTCCAGTTTAGCGATTTCATCTGCGAAAAGCATCTGAAGCGGTTCCGGCAGCTCCGGAACATTTCCGGTTTTTCTTCCAGAAAATTCCCAAAAGTTTCCAGAATGATTCTGGCACCCTCCAAGAATTATCAGGCATGTGCCGAAACCAATTTGACTTAATGGAATACCACGAAACAACTTTTTAGTTTCACCGAAACTCATCCGGTGTTCTCTCTGCGGAACTTTTCCGCTGTCCGAACCTTTTTCGGTGTCCGAAACTTTTTCGGTGATTTTCTCTCAGACTCCCTGTCTAGTATTCAGCAGATAGATGACCCTTAAGCGTGTGACCCTATAGGTTCGGTGAAGTATAGACATGACACGGAACCCCTTCCGATCAATGATCAACATCGGAGCCGTGGACACCCATATTGACCCCTATACCCACACGAATGAATATTCGAGTGAACCTCCAGTTGCCGTGTGCTATTCCTGTTGCTTCGCGATATGTTACAAATACCCGAGGTGAGACATGTTGGCATTCCCGTGGATCAACAACTTGTCCACTATGCTAGTTACCTCGTTACCGGTATTGTTCTCTTTTCTCGTTACCGTGTTCCGGCATCCCCGTGATCAAATCACAAAGTGTCTGGCCAGACGATGATGGATACCTTAACACCGAGAGGGCCCAGAGATATCTCTCCATCGTCGGAGGAGCAAATCCCAATCTTGAGCTATCAAGTTACTTAACATACTTTCCCATGAACCCGTAAGCCGCCGTAATAGCCATCCAGTTACGGATGACGTTTAACAAACCCCAAAGTTCATGAATCAAGCATGAAGAAACTCGATACTCTCATGGTCTGAGGAATCATGCAAACGTTAACCATCTCTGTGTTATCAACCATTAACTTGTGACGAATGAATCTCATAGCATAACATCAATCGTGTCGATTCAACACAAATGTTCTTCTAACATTGTGCCCTCAAAGCTGCTGGCATAGACATGCCCATGATTGGGAAAACATAATCATCATGCAACACTTGAGCTAGTCTTAGAGGCATGACTAGGAATACTTTTTACCGTTTATTATTCCACACGTGCACATGGGTTTTCCCCAGAGCCTTTATGGATATACGGGCTCGGGAACCACAACAGTTATAGCATGGAACATAAACATAATTATGAGCAAGGAGATAAATAATAACATTTATTATTGCCTCTAGGGCATATCTCCTACAGACTCCCACTTGCACTAGAGTCAATAATCTAGTTAATGTTAATGCACTTTACACCTATGGCACATTGTTGTAAAATATGCTTCGCATGTGGTATAGCCTGATGTCCAACGGATCTGACGACTTTAGATCCGTGTGTATCTTTGCATATCCTCGCGTTTTCACGCTTTCACAAAATTCATATTTTGTGTACACCTTGCTTTGTATATGTGTGAATCATTGGTCGAAACCTGATTCCTCAGACTGAGCTATGGTGCAACTATCTGCAATAGTGTCCCATTGACCAAGCCTTCTTGGAACCATACTAAGTTCATGAATGAACTATATGATTCAACAACTTCTTTGTCGCTTCTAAAGCGTCAACATACTTAGCCTTTGTTATAGAATTTGCCTCAGTATCTTGTTTGGAACAATTTCCAACTACCGTGCCACCATATTGTGTATTGCACAAAACCCTTAACTTTAATCGAAAATCGCTTGGAGCATGGATAAAGACTGTATCGATGTAACCTTTTACAACGAACTCTTCATGATCTCCGCTTGCGAGAAAACATGTCATCAGTGCTACTATAGTACTCAATGACCTTTTTTCACTGTTGTCCCATGATCAGTACTTTTGATCACTTTGGTATCTATACTCGCAACAACTTTGGAGTATTGGACATATCTGGTTGTTTTTACATACCATGGAATACATGATTAATCCAAACATGAAGGTGTGTGGAATCTCCATCATGTATTTTGCTCATCAGTGTTTTTGGGACACCGAGTCTTGCAAAAACTCTTTCCATGTGACTTCGGCAAGAATCACTCCTTGACGTTTTTAATGCTAAAAGGTTTTAGCATCTTGTCAATATGTATCTTTGCTCAGCTCCATTAGGTAAATCTATCTCCATAGATCATCATGCCTAATATAAAGGCTATTTTGCCCAAGCACTTCATCGAAAAACTATTTTCAAATGAAGTCCTAATTCGTGTCAAGAAATTTATTTCCAATTAACAATGTGTCAAGCACACAACATTTTTAGAAATTTTATTATGCTCCCACTTACTTTCTTGAATCATAAGCATCTTCGTTACCCATTTGATGAAGTCAAACCCCTTTGACCATTTCATCAAAACACGAAGATTCCAACTCCATTTTGCTCTCTTCTATCCATTGCTGGAACTCTGAAGTTTGCATACTTACTAGCATCCTCTGGAATGACAAAATACCTTGGACTGTAACACATGCAAGTCCTTGGTTTTATTTCCATCAGATGGAAATCCTTTTGTCATCCTTTGTTTCATATCTCATGATTGAAATATGTATTAATTGCTAGTTCAACCCGAACCGACTTTAAGCATCGCTACGATGAAACAACCTCATCGTAGTCAACTCCTTGAACTCGTTATTGCAACAAGTCGAGTTTTATGGATAAAACATTTTTACCCGTATCAGTTTTTAGTTCCATAAAATTCGTTAGACTCTAAGTCTTTCGAAAGGTGTATCAAGGTTTTAATCTTGAAACATTTATATGGAGACTATCTCGGATTGTATTGGCATTTAGCCAATTCCGGAGTCAGGGCCCATCAACGCTTCCTTGTGTATCGTAGGTATACTGTTGTCTAACAACAATATCTCGTTTGCGCACCTGAGAGGTTTGCACGAGCCTTGCCTACGTGGTTCAGCTGCAAGTTTGACCGAAGTCCATACATTTTATTGTAGAGACTTCCGTATCAGTCATAGTAGGAAACTCTGGAATTACTTCCAAGGTCTCTTTCCTTTGACCTGATGACGGAGATACTGGTTATCTCGTCGAGTTGCATTATTCTCCCACTCACCTTTTTGAAAGAACCATTTTCTTCAAAAAGCATACCGTTCTTTGTGGCAAACCTATTTGCCTCGGTATAGTGAGGGAGGAATACCCAATGACTTGGGATAACCTACAAAGTAGCACTTGTCTGATTTGGAATAGGTTTGTAACCTTTTACACAAGCCCCATATTCCAAATGTTTAAGAAAAGATATAACATGGTTGGGCGTACCATACCATGGTGTCATTTCAACAGACCCGATGGAGCTCTTTTCAGTGTAAAAGCCGCAGTCTCTAAAGCATCACTCTTTAAAAGGGATAATGGCAAATTTATTTATGTCATCTTTGATCTTACCATGTCATAAATGGTTCAATTACATTTTCACGGACTTTCCACTTGTAGTGGTGTTCTGGGAGGTGCAAGTTATGAAACTACTTTCACAACTCATCAGACATTCGCTAAACTTGTAACTCAAATATTCCTTTCTGCAATCAAATTGTAGAAACATAATTTTCTTGTTACAATAACTTCTACTTCATATTTGAAAACCTTTTGAATGAATTCAAAAGATCCAGACTTACGTCTCATCAAGTAAATATCCACATATCTACTTGAGTCATTTCTGAAGATAGATAAATCCACTACTTGCAACAATATTTATTGAACTACATACATCAAAATGTATGATCACCAATAAGTTCTTTGCTCGTTCCTTATGGCCTGTGAACGGTATTTCAGTCACTTCTCTTTTCGGAGGAAAGTTGCAAGTGTCAGATGATTCAAAATCAAATGACTTCAAAAATCCATCATAATGGATTTTATCCATGCGGGTTTCTCCAATGTGACCAAATGCAGTGCCACACTTGTGTGGTATTCTTTTAGTCTTTATGATATTTAGCGTCAGTGTTATGGATGTATCATATTACCATCAATATTCATAACATACGTCCCATCGAGGATGGAAGCATGGCCCTTCATGTTATTCATAATACTGAACAACAATTGTTCCTTTTATGAACAACCTTTTTGCAACAACATTGTGCAAGGGGCTAGAGTGTAAAACTCTAAAATGAATTATGAATGTAAATCCAGAGGTAATATATTATTATCAATATTCATAACATGCATCTCATTCATAATGAAAGTATGGCCCTTATGTTATTCATAACACCGAACATAAAAAGTTCTCTTATGAACAACCTTCTTGCAAGATACCTTATGCAAAGGGCTAGAGTGTGAAACTCTAAAATGAATTATGAAAGTAAATACATAGGTAATACACCGATGGAAGGTATAGTAACATTTACTATGTCCCATGTGTGTATCTCAACCTCATTCCTGGCTAGTCTTTCAGGCCATAGTAGTTCTTACATCGAGTTGCAACAGAATGCAATCGAGCGGGTATCTTTGTGATTGTCTCACAATACCCAAGAATTAGTGATTAACATGTTTAACCATAATTCCCAAGAACTATATCTTTGACCAGCCTTCTATACATCAAAAACTTTGTATGACATTCATACATGAGCTGGATATTCCAGTCTTCTTCTTTATTGCCTTTATACTTCTAACAGTTTTAACTTTTAGTATTTCTCCTACTCTCAGAAGAAGCACCCAACTTAAGAGTGGCGTTAGCCTCGGACTTCCTAGGCGTGAAAGTTTCACTAACACCCTTCGGACACTTCCTTTCTCTTAAGTTGTTGTTTTATTCACCTTTTATCATATGATAGGCGTTCTTCTGGATCCCTCTCTTATCAGTCTAATGCATAGTAAACTTCTTTTACTAATAGTTTGCAAACAAACATTGCTTTGGATATCTCATATCTTTTAGCCTTTGTCTGTCTCTGAAAATGATTTTCAGATTCCATGAATATCACATAACTATCCAAACTTTCGAAGTTCGGGTCTCATGGAAACAAACATATTGCACTTGACTGAAATGGAATTCTAGCTTTTGGATCGAAGGACGAGAGTCACATGGTCCATAGCATAAGCGAGAGAATACCAAAGTATGCGATAGGACAAAATCCTTCTTGGCACTCTTGAGGATAATCCTCACATTACGTTACCAACCGTAAAGTTTTAACCAGATATTTAACAGCTATTCAATTTTAATAGGGAAGGTGGAAACGCGAGCCATTATTCTACAACTATTATGCAAATCACACTTAGACAGTGTTCAAAATTAATTGCACTGAGAATTAAACAAGATAATTCTACAGTGCGCTCCCACTCAAATCAATATCTCTCATAATTGATTGTGAGTGATTGAAGACCCGTGTTTTGATTATTCGTCATTGATGTTAGTCACCACTGATGGCGAAAATCTCAACCAGTAGGCCAACCTGCCAATCACATCTCTATGCGACTCTTGTTCATCTTTCGATGGGCGTCATGACTGTCATGCCTGAACGTCAAAGATAACCAAGTGATCTCGCTGCGAGGTCTGAACTCACCCGCCTCACACATCCCTAATCGTTCGTACCCATGTTAGTCATGGCGCACCCCGAAAAGTTAGGTGCCGTGACGGTGCTACACTTGGGAGAACACTATCAACTATGATATTTTTGTGAGAGATCACCCTAATAAAAAGCGACTACCGCGCAATCAAGAAGGGTGCATCATAAGGGATAAACATCTCAGGCAATTCATAATAGCATGATATGGTATAGCCCTTTCTGACGGAGAATTCTTGTATTTCTTCGTCTTCGGCATTCGCGTCGGTGTTCACCTTCGCGAAGATTGCCACCACCTTGTCGATGCACCAGATAATATTGCTATCTCTATAGCTAATAAAATAAGTGCATTACATAAGGTTGACACGCAGGTCATTAAAGTGCAATCATATGGCTCCAGCTATCATGCCGAATCATGACACGCAGGTCATGTTAATTAATTTACATCATATAATCATCTCATACATAATCAAATTATTATGAGCACTGCTATACCATATCACATGCACATGCAAACCCTCCTGCAAAACCAAGTTAGACGTCTCTAATCGGTTCAAGCAAAAACTTGTTTTACGTGGCTTCTAAGGTTTCGAAACAAACCGAAGCTACCAACGTCCATCATCAAGTATGATAATTCAAGTCGCTAGATTAACTTTCCAGGGTGTATGAAAACCGAGATAATAAAATCTCGAGCCCCATACTAAACTTCGTCATACGCATGACCCCCGTGCAGATCATATCTGCATTGCCCTTTCATCTGCGAAATTTCATCTTTCCTTTTAACTACAGTGGAATTCAATGAACTGTTAGCACTTCGTTGATCAATCAGGATCGCGGATTGCCAGAACATTGAAACTCCACCATGCTGTTATCAAGATCAGAAATATGCAAATTCCAGGGAAGCAACAAGAACATCGGGTAACAGATTTCATCTACTACCCGCACAAATAATTTTCAGTAATAGAACTCATCTACTACCTAATTATATTGTGCAACACCCATACATCTCTATGTATTCTAGATCGCAACCTGCATCTACGCATAGCACGGCTCATGATGCCACTGATGGGTAACGCAGCAGAAAACAAAAATTTTCCGACCTACGCACCAGCCCAGGACCACTATGGAGACTGCATACAAGGTTTGATCATTTTCGTTACCGACTCGTAGCGCAGCGGAAGTAGAGTCGATGACGATCGGCGGTGCAGATCCCCGCAGCTAGGATTTACAACCTCCCAACCGCGAGGATGTATACCCTCGTCTTCTCTTTGGACAGCCCTCCGGGAGGCGGTCGAACAGTCCCCGGACGGTGTCGCGGACAGCCCTTCGGGAGGACCTTCGAAACTCGAACGGTCACTTGGACAGCCCTTCGGGAGGACTCACAGAACTAGGACCGTCACTTGGACAGCCCTTCGGGAGGCACTCACGAACAGCCCCTCGGGCACTAAGATCGAAACTACAACCTCTCTACAGAGTTGCACACATACGGTGTCATCTATCCGGCAGGGCTTCGCCGTCCAGAACTAGTTCCCACCGGAACCCAGACATCCTTTCGGCTCTACGAAACTCTTTTCGTGGGAGGGAGAGAGAAGCCAGATCATTGCAATGGCACTTGTATGTGAGAAGGGATGAGTGTGGAGGGCTGCCCCTCCACCTCTATTTATAGGAAATCCCAAGGGGTAGGGTAGTTTTTCACAAAAACCCAAAAACCACATGAATGGAGTCCTTCCACAAGGGCACAAGTGTGAAACCAAGAGACAAGTGGGCGCTCCAAGGAGGAGCCCCATTGTGGCCGGCCAACACCTTGTAGGGGCCCCCCAAGGGGGCCTCATCCATCCATGTCACCCCCAAAAATATCTTGGGACAAAGCCCAAAATAATGGCTTTCCAAAAAGTAACCCAAAAAGCACTTTCACTATTCATGACGACATTTTTCAGCGTCCGTTCGAACTGAAAATATTTATGTGGGCTTAGAACATTTCCAGTACCCACTAAAATAATTTTCAACGCGTTCTGGAACAATTCCAGTTTAGTGATTTCATCTGCGAAAAGCATCTGAAGCGGTTCCGGCAGCTCCGGAACATTTCCGGTTTTTCTTCCAGAAAATTCCCAAAAGTTTCCAGAATGATTCTGGCACCCTCCAAGAATTATCAGGCATGTGCCGAAACCAATTTGACTTAATGGAATACCCCGAAACAACTTTTCAGTTTCACCGAAACTCATCTGGTGTTCTCTCTGCGGAACTTTTCTGCTGTCCGAACCTTTTTCGGTGTCCGAAACTTTTTCGGTGATTTTCTCTCAGACTCCCTGTCTAGTATTCAGCAGATAGATCACCCTTAAGCGTGTGACCCTATAGGTTCGGTGAAGTATAGACATGACACGGAACCCCTTCCGATCAATGATCAACATCGGAGCCGTGGACACCCATATTGACCCCTATACCCACACGAATGAATATTCGAGTGAACCTCCAGTTGCCGTGTGCTATTCCTGTTGCTTCGCGATATGTTACAAATACCCGAGGTGAGACATGTTGGCATTCCCGTGGATCAACAACTTGTCCACTATGCTAGTTACCTCGTTACCGGTATTGTTCTCTTTTCTCGTTACCGTGTTCCGGCATCCCCGTGATCAAATCACAAAGTGTCTGGCCAGACGATGATGGATACCTTAACACCGAGAGGGCCCAGAGATATCTCTCCATCGTCGGAGGAGCAAATCCCAATCTTGAGCTATCAAGTTACTTAACATACTTTCCCATGAACCCGTAAGCCGCCGTAATAGCCATCCAGTTACGGATGACGTTTAACAAACCCCAAAGTTCATGAATCAAGTATGAAGAAACTCGATACTCTCATGGTCTGAGGAATCATGCAAACGTTAACCATCTCTGTGTTATCAACCATTAACTTGTGACGAATGAATCTCATAGCATAACATCAATCGGGTCGATTCAACACAAATGTTCTTCTAACATTGTGCCCTCAAAGCTGCTGGCATAGACATGCCCATGATTGGGAAAACATAATCATCATGCAACACTTGAGCTAGTCTTAGAGGCATGACTAGGAATACTTTTTACCGTTTATTATTCCACACGTGCACATGGGTTTTCCCCAGAGCCTTTATGGATATACGGGCTCGGGAACCACAGCAGTTATAGCATGGAACATAAACATAATTATGAGCAAGGAGATAAATAATAACATTTATTATTGCCTCTAGGGCATATCTCCTACAGATGCCACCTCCACGCCTGAATTTATGCTCGAACACCATCGCTCGCAACAATCATTCCCCATCATCAATGGGCGAGGGAGGCCAGCCAGTTTTGTCGTCCTCCATGATGCCACCGCCAACGCTTCCAGTCAACAAATCTGGCCATGTCTTCCAGGGTGCCAAACAACATTCAGAGAATTGCATCCAAGCCTCATGTGATGGCTTCCTCATCATCCATCGGAGATCTCAATTCTACATTTGCAACCCACTCATCCGCAAGTATGCTCTCCTACCTCAACCACAAGTTGGGAAAGCCAACAACAACGTAATCGGTTTCTCCCGGAACCATCCAACTGGAGAATACAGGGTGCTTTGGGTTTCATATTCATGGGCACATATATTCAACTTATATGTCCTCACAGTGGGCTCCAATGAGCCGAGGCACACCGAAGTCAGAATACCAACTACACCATTACATAATGTGAAACATATGTTATTGAATGGGTTGAGGGGTTTGCATCATTGTCCACCACCAATCGACCAGCATGGTAGCCTACACTGGTGTCCTTATTCTACCAAGCAAATTACGGCAGACTGCAGAGACATTATTGTGTTTGACACAGAAGTCGAGTCATTCCGGTGGATGCACGGTCCTGCCCAACCATACTCTAATAGGAGGTTATTCAAAATGAAGGAGGTGCTTGCTTTTTGGGGCAGTTCGACTCCTTGTTTCACTGTTATGGATGTTTGGGCGATGCCGGATTATGATGCCGAAATATGGGCTTTCAAGTACCGGATTGATGTGTCAACGGTGGAGAAATCACGGCAACTTTATTTAGCTTCTTACAAAAAGAAAAATAAAACACCACTTCATTCAACAGTGCAGTGGTTCAATGATATGGTTGTGCTCAACGAGCGTGAGCTGCTGATCAGGTTTAATTCACAACATGTGATGCGTTGCGACATTGATGGCAACTTCTTAGGTACGGTGAACATAGGAAAGAGTCAATATTGCATGTTGCTCACTCAACATCGCCTCAAAGAGAACATTACACCAATTATGTTCCATGAGATGCAAGAAGAAGACAAGGAGTCTCCATTCTCAGCAGGGCTTGTCTAATGTTGAAGACTACTGGTTTGCCTTGCCCTTGGATTCACATCATGTCTTTCATTCGTTCTCTTCTCGTTTATTATTATATCAGTAATACCAATAGTGTAGAAGATATGCCCTAGAGGCAATAATAAATGTTATTGATTATCTCCCTGTTCATAATTAGGTTTATGTTCCATGCTATAACTGCTATGGTTCTCGAGTCTGCAATAACCACGAGGCTCGGAGGAAGACTCATATGCACGTGTGGGATAATAAACGGTAAAATGTATTCCTAGTCTGGCCTCTAAGACTAGCTCAAGTGTTGCATGATGGTTCTGTTTTCCTGATCATGGGCATGTCTATGCCGGCAATTTTGAGAGCACAATGTTAGAAGAACATTTGTGTTGAATCGACCCGATTGATGTTATGCTATGAGTTACATTCGTCACAAGCTAATGGTTAATAACACAGAGATGGTTAACGTTTGCATGATTCCTCAGACCATGAGAGTATCGAGTTTCTTCATGCTTGATTCATGAACTTTGGGGTTTGTTAAACGTCATCCGTAACTGGATGGCTATTACGGCGGCTTACGGGTTCATGGGAAAGTATGTCAAGTAACTTGATAGATCAAGATTGGGATTTGCTCCTCCGATGATGGAGAGATATCTCTGGGCCCTCTCGGTGTTACGGTATCCATCATCGTCTGGCCAGACACTTTGTGATTTGATCACGGGGATGCCGGAACACGGTAACGAGAAAAGATAACAATACCGATAACGAGGTAACTAGCATAGTGGACAAGTTGTTGATCCACGGGAATGCCAACATGTCTCACCTCGGGTATTTGTAACACATCATGAAGCAACAGGAATAGCACATGGCAACTGGAGGTTCACTCGAATATTCATTCATGTGGGTATAGGGGTCAATATGGGTGTCCACGGCTCCGATGTTGATCATTGATCGGAAAGGGTTCCGTGTCATGTCTATACTTCACCGAACCTATAGGGTCACACGCTTAAGAGTCATCTATCTGCTGAATACTAGACAGGGAGTCTGAGAGAAAATCACCGAAAAAGTTTCGGACACCGAAAAAGTTTCGGACAGCGGAAAAGTTCCACAGAGAGGTCACCGGATGAGTTCCGGTGAAACTGAAAAGTTGTTTCAGAGGATACCATAAAGTCAAATTGGTTTCGGCACATGCCCGATAATTCTTGGAGGGTGCCAGAATCATTCTGGAAACTTTTGGGAATTTTCTGGAAGAAAAACCGGAAATGTTCCGGAGCTGCCGGAACCACTTCAGATGCTTTTCGCAGATGAAAATCACTAATCTGGAATTGTTCCAGAACGCGTTGAAAATTATTTTAGTGGGTACTGGAAATGTTCTAAGCCCACATAAATATTTTCAGTTCGAACGGACACTGGTAAAATGTTTCACGAATAGTGAAAACACTATATGTATATAGTGGAAACACTATTGTAAATAGTGGAAACACTATTGTAAATAGTGGAAATGCTATTAGGGGATGATGCAGGCATGGTGATGCAGGCAACACTATTTGGAGGCTTTCCTTTTATGCCCTTGTGGTGTGCTCACCTCATGGGCATTTTGGTAATTCCACCCCTTGGCTTGGCCTATATAAGGAGGTGGAGAGGAGCTCTTCATCCTCACTCCTTCTCACATACAAGTGCCATTGCAATGATCTGGCTTCTCTCTCACTCCCCGCGAAATAGTTTCGTAGAGCCGAAAGGCTGTCTGGGTTCCGGTGGGAACTAGTTCTGGACGGCGAAGCCCTGCCGGATAGATGACACCGTATGTGTGCAACTCTGTAGAGAGGTCGTAGTTTCGATCTTAGTGCCCGAGGGGCTGTTCGTGAGTGCCTCCCGAAGGGCTATCCAAGTGACCGTCCGAGTTCTGTGAGTCCTCCCGAAGGGCTGTCCGAGTGACCGTCCGAGTTTCGAAGGTCCTCCCGAAGGGCTGTCCGCGACACCGTCTGGGGGACTGTTCGGCCGCCTCCCGGAGGGCTGTCCGAGGGGCAGACGAGGGAGTACATCCTCGCGGTTGGGAGGTTGTAAATCCTAGCTGCGTGGATCTGCACCGCCGATCGTCGTCGACTCTACTTCCGCTGCGCTACGAGTCGGTAACGAAAATGATCAAACCTTGTATGCAGTCTCCATAGTGGTCCTGGGCTGGTGCGTAGGTCGGAAAATTTTGTTTTCTGCTGCGTTACCCTACAAATAGGACATGCGATTTTGGATGGTTGTGGTAAAAATTTAATGTCATTAGCTGGTGCTTATTAAGATGCCATGAACATACTGCTAATGTTAATTCTGAACCATGGAGTATCTATGTATGGTGTTGTAACTTTCCATTGTTCATGCATTCGCAAAGTTTTACTTCTAATTCACATTGTTAAGAAGCAAGAATGACACTATTAAGATAAGAGATTTGGTCTTGCTCACGTCCTTTGAGTGAATGTATTTTTCTAACATGGATGCACCCTGGCATTTTCTTAGAAGCTACATATTCCATTTTTCGTTTGTAATGTTTATTCAACATGCAAGGCTGATAGGTTGATCGTGTTGTTAAGAATGGGATTTGGTCTATTTTAAGTAGTACTCCTATTTTCTTATAGAGAAAAGTCTGAAATAAACCTTAAATTCGTATTCAAAGTCTGAATCAAACCCTTACCTGGAAATCCCTTAAATTGACACCCTATCCTTTCTAATCCCGGCCGATCCCGGCAGTTTTTCGCTAGAAGTTCGTTTGGGCTCCAGGATTGCTTACGTGGCGCACTTAGAGCATCTCCAATAGATGGTCCAAATGTAAAAGTAACTAACTTTTGGACCGTCTGAGGCCGAAAACGCAGCTCCAACAGACGGTCAATATGTAAAAAAAATTGGACCGCGGCCTCCTCGTGATGTAAAATACAACACCTCGCGGTGCAAATTTACATCACGAGGTGCATCTGGTCCAAAACCAGCCGCCGCCCGCGAACGCCCAACCGCCAGTTCCTTTCCTTTCCCGCCCGCCCGCCCGCAACCTCCTGCCCGTCCGCCGTCGCCCCGCCGCCTCCACACCCCGCCGCCGCCCCGCCGCACGCCGCCCGCATCAGATCCGGCCCCGCCCCGCCCCCGCCGTTGTTTCCACGCCGCCCCGCCGCCCGCCCACCGCGGATCCGGCCGCGGCCGCAGCGCACGCCGCCGCCCCGTGCGCCGCCGCCCCGTCCGCTGCAGCTCCGACCCGCCGTAGCTCCGCCCGGCCCTGGCCCGCCCGCCGTAGCTCCGACCCGCCCGGCTCCGTCCGCCACCGCCCCTCAGCTCCGCCCCGCCCGGCTCCGTCCGCCACCGTCCCGGCCGCACGCCGCCGCCGCTCCACCGCTCTCACCGCTCTCTGATGGCGCCGAAGAAGACGCCGAAGGGCAAGTCGGCTTCTTCGGCGTGAGGCAGAAGCCCTCCGGTAACTTCGGAGTGGAGTTCTCCGACGTCGGGAGGCGTTGGTGGATCGGCACGTACCCCTCCGTCCACGAGGCCGCGCGTGCCTACGACGTGGCGGTGTGGCGTGCCGAGAGGCCTCGGGAGCACCTCAACTTCCCAGAGATCGAGAGTCGGGCGGAAGCGGAGATGCTTGTGCCGCAGGGCATCAAGATGAAGGAGATCCCGACGAAGAAGAAGACGACGAAGAAGCCGTCGGTTGCCGTCAGTGCCGGCGAGACCGACGAGGAGGCGATGGCGAGGTTTGCTCGGGAGCATCCGGAGTACGTCCAGGCCGAGCTGGAGTACTACTGGAAGCGTGAGGCGGAGCAGAAGAAGAAGGGGGCGAAGAAGGAGGACGAGGCCGGTCCCTCGACGGTGATCCCCATCGAGTCCTCTTCCGAGGAGGACTGGGCAGACTTCTCGGAGGAGAAGGAGGAGGGGTGCGATGACCCGGAGAAGGAGTTCTGGGCGCAGTTCCGCAGCTCCGACGATGAGGAGTAGTTTATCTAGTAGTTTGAATAAGTAGTAGTTGAAGTTCATGTATGAAACTATGTTGAATTTGATGTTTGAACTATGTTGAATGAACTATGTTAAAATTTACATCTTCATTTTGGACCATCTATTGGAGTTGCTCTTTTGGACCATCAATTTGGACCATCTGTTGGAGTTGAGCTTTTTTCGGAGCTCCAAAACGCACTTTTTGGCGGTCCAAATTTTACATCTCCGGTTTTGCACTGCCAAATTTTGGACCATCTATTGGAGATGCTCTTACGAGGGGAAATCCAGCGTCGTTCTGTGTTGGAGCTTGCTGCTGCAAAGTGCACAACGTTGGTCACCACCCGGTGCTTGACACTTTTATATCTTGTGCAGTCGGCGTCCTAATGGAGAGGTGACTATGCTCCCGTCAGAGTGTACGTTGAGCCAAGCACCACGTCCCAAGTAAACCACTGATCCATCAGTGAGCTAGTTAATTCCATAGCAGAGGCTACGTCAATCGGGTCCACGGTTTCCCGCCAAACTACTGAACTGAAGCCTTTCTTCCTCCAAACGCCTGTGAGTGCAGAATACTTTTACTTGAAAGATGGACGCGAGTGGCCGGCGAGTGATTCTCCGGTAGTAACAAACAATACACCTATGCCTACAAATTTTCACCACCAAATGCGTTCACACATTTCTAGGTTGGTTACTTTGAAAAATCAGTACGTTTGAATTTGTTTGGAAGCTACTTGCACGATGTACAATTCTTCCACCTAATTTTTGTTTGATGTGAGATAAATGTCAAAGGTTGTATCCCAAAAATGATAGTGGTTTAAGGGCCAATCTATCCGTCAGTTGCTTGATCTTTCTCCGTTTCAGTCAATTTTGTCTCGGCCGTTGGATTTGAAATCCTCTCCCGATGAACATTGATTCTCTTCCCCTCGTGACACGACGCAGCCCAACCGCCCTGCCAGCTGCCTCGCCCCCGACGAGTTCCTGTCCAAGCCCTCACCGGCGACGCCATCTTGAGGTTGGCGGCTATCTAATATGAGTGATAGCAAAAATGAAAAGGCTCCCCACCCGCATCGGTCAACCCTTGTCTTTGTCTCTGTCGACGACGACGCGACTAGCCGCATCACCTTCGCCTCGGGCAAGGTAAATGCCATATAGATTTTCTCATATCAATTGTTCTAATTTCTTTCCTACTTTTCAAAGTCAGCTTTCTCTCCGAGACAACACCGTTGCTCAAGTACAAAAGGATTTTTTTTTTCATTTTTCTTGTTCAAAAAGTAATAAAAAGTCCTGAACCATGACCATGAGTGAAGAAGCGATAACCGGCGAGTAGTTTAGTGTGAACTACACATTGCAAACTTACATATGTTGTAGGAGTCATCCGCATCGCCTTCTTCCACTCTTCTTGTGTAGTGCAACTAAAATAGAGCGACACTGATGTGACATTTTAGTTGCACTGCACAAGACACTCTTAAAAAGGTGTTTTGTGAAGTACACTAAAATGTGACACCGGCAACAATGTGTGTACATCACAATGGTATGATTCGTGTAGGAAACCCTGGCCCACAAGAAATTGTTTCATTATACTTATGTAGTTAGGTTTTTTTTTTGACTGACTACTGTAGGGCAAAAGCCCCACAACCCTTTATTAATAACGAAAGAAACAATTATGTAGTTAGGGTTTGACTTGCTAAAATGAACAAGGTATGCATTGCAAAGTTAATAGGCAATTTAACATTGAAAGTGCATGTTAATACCGATTTAAAACTAAATTAACATAGGCAGTGCACGTTAATAATAAATTTAAACACTAAATTAATTAAATAGATTCAAACATGCAGATCTACCATGGACAAAACATGTTCTTGTATCATATCAAACATGCAAGACACAAATATATAATTAACCAATCGGAGACATTATGAGTTGTTCGGTAAGGAGGTAGGAAAAGAGAGTTGGGGGCGGCGCGGCAGATCAGCTTGTCATCAACGGCGAGGCCACCAATGCATCTATGGCATGACGTACATCTATGGCACGCCGCACACAGTGACACCCCGTGCACCTATACCATGCCGTGCATCTATGGCACACCGCACGCAGCGACCCGCTCGTAATCAATGGCAAGGCCGCTGTCGAAGATGTCGGCTGTGGTACGACAGATCTACCGTGGACGCCAATATGGGTAGCGCGGTGGCACCACGCTGTGCGTCAATGGCACGCCACACGCGGCGGTCCGCTCGTCACCAAAGGCGAGGCTGCCGTTGACCGGAGATTTTGGCGGTGGCGCGGCAGATCTATTGTGGACGTCGGCGCGGGTAGGATGGCGATACCACGCCGTGCATCACTGGCACGACACAAAGCGGCGACCCGCTCGTCACCAAAGGCGAGGCCTCCGTCGACCGGAAATGGTGGCGGCAGTGGAACATATCTATCATGGACGCAAACGCCGGTAGCATGACGACTCTACACCGTGCGTCTATGGCATGCCACACGCGGTGACCCGCTCATCGCCAAAGCGAGGCCGTCGTAGACCGGAGACGGCGGCGACGACCCGACAGATCTACTGTGGATGCCGGTGCGGGCAGAACGGCGACACCATGCCGTGCATTTATGGCACGGTGCAAGCGGTGACCCACTCTTCACCAAAGGTGAGGGCGCCGTCGAATGGAGATGGTGACGTGATCTGGCAGATCTATCGTGGACGCTGGCGCGGGTAGCACGGCTACACCACGCCGTTGCGGCTGGGGGTGGGTGATGAAGGAAAATGAGCTAGGATTTGGGACGAATGGACGCTATGGGCTTTATATGTACAAAGAGTTTACGTTGGAGGCGGCTGCAATACAGAAACCGCTTCCAATGTTCCAACTATATAAGCGGTTTCAAAATAACAACACCTTTGATGATAACTACAGGCGGTTTCAAACTTCTAACCGCTTCGACCTCGAAAATAACCACATCCGATGGAATATTACAAGCGGCTTTTGGAACGAGCGCACATAACCGCCTCAAAAGGCCGCTGCTAATGCTCGCTTTTCTACTAGTGGATCTACATGGAGGAATATATAGAAGATCTACATGGAGTAATATATATAGAAGAATTAAAGCTGCTAAGCTAGCTCCATTTTCATGCATTTGAAGTACTTTGCCTTGAGTGCTTTCCTACCTGACACGTGTTCATTAGGATTTTGTGTGTGTGTTAGATGCTGTTTTTAACACAGTACAAGGCAGATGCTCCTATGAATGCACACATGCACACCCTATCTTTATGAGAACCTTTGAGATACTGAGCCGACACTATCTTGAGATCGACGAAGTCACCGCACGTGCTTTCGTGGTCGACGAGGACGTATCCTCCCATTGAATGAATATCACCAGAGAGACTTAAATAAATCCGGGAAAGTGGGAGCATCGGTGCCAACACAGTACAACGTAGATGGTCACGTACACTCACCTCTATGAATGCACCCACACACACCCTACCCCTATAAGGCTATCCGGAGAGCCTGAAATAAATACAGAAAAATGCGAGCACCAGCGTCAATACAGTTACACTCACCCATGTGAACACGCACACACACCCTACCCCTATAACACAGTGAGCAGTACAAACTGTAGCAGCCTTTTCTCATTCTACCTTCTATATAAAGTTAGGTTAATTATGATGCAATACATAGAATTTTTTTTCTTAGGTCACCATAGGATAAGCAAATTAAAGAAAATTTTGTGCCTTAGAGTATCCAGGTTAGTACCATTTAGACTGTGAGAACTAGGCTTGAGTTGCGTGATAATGCGCCTCTAATTCGGTTGATCATGCATGCTATTTTTCATGAATAAGGTTTATGGGTTGCAACAGATATTACTCAAAATATCGTGTATAAAGAAATCGTCACTGCACTGTAATGCCAAAGGTTCTATCTTTTACTAAAGTATCTTCGTTCGATTTTTGTTGTTTGGTGAAGTAAAGTTTGTATGCATTACAGAAAACAATGACATTGTTGGTTTTTTGACTAGGTTGCCAGCATTGAGCCTAAAAGAGTGGACCTTCGTCTAAAGGTTAATCCTTTCTATTTTCTAATTCACTTTTTTGTTTTTTTCCTTCTTCTGTATCTTGCTTCGTTCGCTAATATAAATTTTCATCTATTGTAGGATGGGGTATTATTATCTTTAAAATCTATACTGGAGCAATTTTCTTTCTGTTCGAAGGAAGCTTCATTTTGTACAACATTTGGTTGCACCAGGCGATTTTCAGACTTCGACTATCTTGGTAGGAACAACTTTGGCTGAAGCATTTAAAATATATAGCTAAGTATATGTAATCATAGGTGAACTGTTTTATGATACCTTTCGGTATTTATCGAAGTTAAATTGGCTTCCACATTATTAACTACCAGATTGCTTACCCATGCCTTCTTTTTTTCGATAAGAAGAACAACCCAGCTACGCACACCGACTTCACGATGGGCGCGGCGTGCCGCCGCGCCTCTGCCTACTAGTGCATAATTAATTAGGCCAGTTGCTCTTGGCATACGATGAAAGAGAAGATTGCATGGCAGATAGCTACCGTTTGTAGATTGATCACACTTGGTGTTAAAATTAATTATGCTGCTATATATGTAATTTTTGATATCTTTATGGCGAGTCTAAGAGTTGAGATTGTATATGCTAATTCTTGATATAATTGATATGTTGTCATGGAGTACACATTTTTGATAAATATATGCCAAACAGATACAATTTTAAATAAAACATAAAAGATTAATTATTACACACAAAATAATTAGTGGGGCGTGACAAGTCGTCGCGCATAGCATGGCCAGTATACAGTTAAATCCCATGACCATGAGATCTCTTTCTCGTGAGCACATCTGAAGCCGAGTTTTTTTTTTTTTGGGGTGAAACTTTTGATCTGTCAAGGTAGTATAGAGAGCACCAGAAAAATTACATCCAGGTCCGGAGACCACCTAGTTATGACTACAAGCACTGGAGCGAGGCGAAGGTGCACCGCCATCATGGCCCCTCCTTCATTGGAGCTAGGCAAACATTGTTGTAGTAGACAATCAGGAAGTGGTCGTGCTAATGCCCCATATGACCAGTGCACCAAAACAGCAACCGCCGCCGCTGAAGAGAAACTTACATCGAAAGGATCCAACCTGCAGACACACTGACACAGACGGACCAAGACTGAATCCAAGTGGATCCATCGAAGACAAACGCCGACCAGGTCCCACAAGATCTGCCAAAGTCACACCTCCACACGCCCTCCGACGAGATAGAAGCCTCACCGGAACAGGGGCTGGACGGGGAGAACCTTATTCCATTTTCAAGAAGCGGCCACCGCCTCGTCTTCCTGATCATGGCACAAACCCTAACAAAACTCAGAAAAATAACTAAGAATGGAGCCCTCCCGCCAGCAAGGATCGAGATCCATGGCTCATCCATGGTCCTAGGACCATAGGAGACGAGGCGGACCGGCGCCGGCGCCGGCCAGAGGCACGGAAACCCTGGCTGTGCGCCTTGGGCTCGCACGAGCGAAGGGGTACCGGAACGAGAATAGTCTCTATAATCATCTGAAGCCGAGTTGAATCATGTATATTTTTCATCTCGCATGATATCATCAGCATCCATTCACAACAAAATCTAGGAGCATTGACCAACGGAAAGGTAAGGTGGAAACTATGGCCGGCGTGCCGGATGGCAGGAGAAGCAACGAAGCAGGTACGGCGATGGTGTGTTGATGGACCGTGCCGTGCCGTGCCGTACCGTTTTGATGACTTCGCGGTGGCCGGTGTGCTCTTTCTTTCTTCCCACTCCCAGCCAGATGGAGACGTACGGCGATCTGGGCCTCTCCCCCAAGAAACGGTGTAGCCGTCGATCAAAGCAAAGGCGTACGTCGATGTTGATCGATGGGTTAAGCGATGCACGCACGAAACCATGCACGGATCCCATTTCCCATATACCGGAGGCTGCGTCCACGGTTTCCCGCCAACCAGTACTTTTATTTACTTTCCCATCGAGTACTTTTATTTACTTTGAAAGATGGACGCGAGCGGCAAGTGAGTGAGTGAGTGGGAGATCGATATGATCCCAAGGCAAAGCACGATCGATTTACTCGTAAACCAAAGATTCGCATTGTGCTGCTGCCGGCGAGTTCTTCTCCGGCAACAACACGTCTATGGCTCTCGGTCTAATTAACTACCAATGCAATGCACTTGGTACATTCATATTTGGAAAATTATGCGTTTGAATTTGTTTGGAAGGTATCTGCACGATGTGCAGTTCTTCCACCTCAAAAATGATGTGAGATACTCTCTCCGTTCTAAAATATACTATTGATTTCTCTCAAAAGTCAAACATGTGCATATTTGATCAAGTTTCTAGAAAAACATATCAATACCTTTTTCGATAAAAACATATCAATATCTACATTACCAAATTTATATCATTTGAAATATCATGAAAAGTATTTATCTATTAGGTATTGCAAATGTTGATGTTTTATTGTATAACTTTGGTCAAACACAATGTTTGACTTTGCACAAAAACTAACACACCTTATATTCTCAAAATGTTTGAGTTAAACCCCATGTTCCTTACAAGTTTGATACCCGAAACGATAGATTTCTAAGGGACCTAGTTTTTCCTTTTTTTAGTTTCAGTCATTTTTTCTAGCTACCTATTGTTGGGGAACGTAGTATTTTAAAAAATTTCCTACGATCACGCCAAATCTATCTAGAAGAAGCATAGCAACGAGCGGGGAGAGTGTGTCCACGTACCCTCGTAGACCGAAAGCGGAAGCGTTTAGTAACGCGGTTGATGTAGTCGAACGTCTTCGCGATCCAACCGATCAAGTACCGAACGCACGGCACCTCCGCGATCTGCACACGTTCAGCTCGGTGACGTCCCTCGAACTCTAGATCCAGCTGAGGCCGAGGGAGAGTTTCGTCAGCACGACGGCGTGGTGACGGTGATGATGAAGTTACCGACGCAGGGCTTCGCCTAAGCACTACGACAATATGACCGAGGTGGAAATCTGTGGAGGGGGGCACCGCACACGGCTAAACAATCAACTTCTCTCTATGGGGTGTCCCCTGGCCACGTATATAAAGGAGGGGAGGGAAGAGGTGGCCGGCCCAAGGGGGGCGCGCCAGGTGTGGGGAATCCTACTAAGACTCCCCAGTCCAAGTAGGATTCCCCTCCTCTTTCCTATTCCTAGTAGGATAAGGAGGGAAGGAAGAAGAGGGGAGAAGGAAAGAGGGGGGCGCCGCCCCCTCCTAGTCCAATTCGGACCAGCCCAAGGGGGGGGGGGGGGGGGGGCTACCCTTGAGGCCCTTCTCTCCTTTCCACTAAAGCCCAATAAGGCCCATTAACTTCCCCCGACGAATTCCCGTAACTCTCCGGTACTCCGAAAAATACCCGAATCACTCGGAACCTTTCCGATGTCCGAATATAGCCTTCCAATATATGAATCTTTACCTCTCGACCATTTCGAGACTCCTTGTCATGTCTGTGATCTCATCTGGGACTCCGAACAAATTTCGGTCATCAAATCACATAACTCATAATACAAATCGTCATCGAACGTTAAGCGTGCGGACCCTACGGGTTCGAGAACTATGTAGACATGACCGAGACACTTCTCCGGTCAATAACCAATAGCGGAACCTGGATGCTCATATTGGCTCCTACATATTCTACGAAGATCTTTATCGGTCAAACCGCATAACAACATACGTTATTCCCTTTGTCATCGGTATGTTACTTGCCCGAGATCCAATCGTCGGTATCATCATACCTAGTTCAATCTCGTTACTGGCAAGTCTCTTTACTCGTTCCAGAATGCATCATCCCGTAACTAACTCATTAGTCACATTGCTTGCAAGGCTTATAGTGATGTGCATTACCGAGAGGGCCCAGAAATACCTCTCCGATACACGGAGTGAAAAATCCTAATCTTGATCTATGCCAACCCAACAAACACCTTCGGAGACACCTATAGAGCATCTTTATAATCACCCAGTTACGTTGTGACGTTTGATAGCACACAAAGTGTTCCTCCGGTATTCGGGAGTTGCATAATCTCATAGTCAGAGGAATATGTATAAGTCATGAAGAAAGCTATAGCAATAAACTTAACGATCATTATGCTAAGCTAACGGATGGGTCTTGTCCATCACATCATTCTCCTAATAATGTGATCCCGTTCATCAAATGACAACGCATGTCTATGGTCAGGAAACTTAACCATCTTTGATAAACGAGCTAGTCAAGTAGAGGCATACTATGGATACTCTGTTTTGTCTATGTATTCACATATGTACTAAGTTTTCGGTTAATACAATTCTAGCATGAATAAGAAACATTTATCTTGAAATAAGGAAATAAATAATAACTTTATTATTGCCTCTAGGGCATATTTCCTTCAGTCTCCCGCTTACACTAGAGTCAATAATCTAGTTTCACATCGCCATGTGATTTAACATGAATAGTTCACATCACCATGTGATTAACACCCATAGTTCACATCGCCATGTGACCAACACCCAAAGGGTTTACTAGAGTCAGTAATTTAGTTCACATCGCCATGTGATTAACACCCAAAGAGTACTAAGGTGTGATCATGTTTTGCTTGTGAGAGAAGTTTAGTCAACGGGTCTGCCACATACAGATCCGTATGTATTTTGCAAATTTCTATGTCTATAATGCTCTGCATGGAGCTACTCTCGCTAATTGCTCCCACTTTCAATATGTATCCAGATTGAGACTCTGAGTCATCTGGATCGGTGTAAAAGCTTGCATCGACGTAACCTTTTACGACGAACTCTTTTATCACCTCCATAACCGAGAAATATTTCCTTAGTCCTCTTAGGTAACTAAGGATAACTTTGACCGCTATCCAGTGATCCATTTCTGGATCACTATCATACCCCCTTGCTAAACTCATACCAAGGCACACAACTGGTCTGGTACATAGCATGTCATACTTTTATAGAACCTATGACTGAGGCATAGGGAATGACTTTCATTCTCTTTCTATCTTTTACCGTGGTCGGGTTTTGAGTCTTACTCAATTTTACACCTTGTAACACAGGCAAGAACTCCTTCTTTGACTGATCCATTTTGAACTTCTTCAAAATCTTGTCAAGGTATGTGCTTTGTGAAAGTCCTATTAAGCGTCTCGATCTATCCCTGTAGATCTTGATGCTCAATACTTAAGCAGCTTCATCGAGGTCCTTTTTATTGAAAAATTCTTATTCAAGTATCCTTTTATGCTATCCAGAAATTCTATATCATTTCCAATCAATAATATGTCATCCACATATAATATCAGAAATGCTACAGAGCTTCCACTCACTTTCTTGTAAATACAGGCTTCACCGTAAGTCTGTATAAAATCATATGCTTTGATCACTTCATCAAAGTGTATATTCCAACTCCGAGATGCTTGCACCAGTCCATAGATGGATCGCTGGAGCTTGCACATTTTGTTAGCACCTTTAGGATTGACAAAACCTTCTGGTTGCATCATATACAACTTCTTCTTTAAAAATTCCATTAAGGAATGTAGTTTTTGACGTCCATTTGCCAGATTTCATAAAATGTGGCAATTGCTAACATGATTCAGACAGACTTAAGCATCGCTACGAGTGAGAAAATCTCATCGTAGTCAACACCTTGAACTTTGTCAAAAACCTTTTTGCGACAAGTCGAGCTTTGTAGATAGTAACACTACTATCAGCGTCTGTCTTCCTCTTAAAGATCCATTTATTCTCAATGGCTCGCCAATCATCGGGGCAAGTCAGTCAAAGTCCATACTTTGTTCTTATACATGGATCCTATCTCAGATTTCATGGCTTCAAGCCATTTATCGGAATCTGGGCTCATCATCGCTTCCTCATAGTTCGTAGGTTCGTCATGGTCTAGTAATATGACTTCCAGAACAGGATTACCGTACCATTCTGGTGCGGAACGTACTCTGGTTGACCTACGAGGTTCGGTAGTAACTTGATCTGAAGTTTCATGATCATCATCATTAGCTTCCTCACTAATTGGCGTGGGCATCACTGGAACTGATTTCTGTGATGAACTACTTTCCAATAAGGGAGCAGGTACAATTACCTCATCAAGTTCTACTTTCCTCCCACTCACTTCTTTCGAGAGAAACTTCTTCTCTAGAAATGATCCATTCTTAGCAACGAATATCTTGCCTTCGGATCTGTGATAGAAGGTGTACCCAACAGTCTCCTTTGGGTATCCTATGAAGACGTATTTCTCCTATTTGGGTTCGAGCTTATCAGGTTGAAGCTTTTTCACATAAGCATCGCAGCCCCAAACTTTAAGAAACGACAGCTTAGGTTTCTTGCCAAACCACAGTTCATATGGTGTCGTCTCAACGGATTTAGATGGTGCCCTATTTAACGTGAATGCAGCTGTCTCTAATGCATAACCCCAAAATGATAGTGGTAAATCGGTAAGAGACATCATAGATCGCACCATATCTAATAAAGTACGGTTACGACGTTCGGACACACCATTACGCTGTGGTGTTTCAGGTGGCGTGAGTTGTGAAACTATTCCACATTGTTTCAAATGAAGACCAAACTCATAACTCAAATATTCACCTCCACGATCAGATCGTAGAAATTTTATTTTCTTGCTACGATGATTTTCCACTTCACTCTGAATTTCTTTTGAACTTTTCAAATGTTTCAGACTTATGTTTCATCAAGTAGATATACCCATATCTGCTCAAATCATCTGTGAAGGTCAGAAAATAACGATACCCGCCGTGAGCCTCAACACTCATCGGACCGCATGTAGGGTAACGCAGCAGAAAACAAAAATTTTCCGACCTACGCACCAGCCCAGGACCACTATGGAGACTGCATACAAGGTTTGATCATTTTCGTTACCGACTCGAAGCGCAGCGGAAGTAGAGTCGATGACGATCGGCGGTGCAGATCCCCGCAGCTAGGATTTACAACCTCCCAACCGCGAGGATGTATACCCTCGTCTTCCCTTCGGACAGCCCTCCGGGAGGCTGTCGAACAGTCCCCCAGACGATGTCGCGGACAGCCCTTCGGGAGGACCTTCGAAACTCGAACGGTCACTCGGACAGCCCTTCGGGAGGACTCACAGAACTCGGACCGTCACTTGGACAGCCCTTCGGGAGGCACTCTCGAACAGCCCCTCGGGCACTAAGATCGAAACTACGACCTCTCTACAGAGTTGCACACATACGGTGTCATCTATCCGGCAGGGCTTCGCCGTCCAGAACTAGTTCCCACCGGAACCCAGACAGCCTTTCGGCTCTACGAAACTATTTCGCTGGGAGGGGGAGAGAATGCCAGATCATGCATGGCTTGTGTGAGAGCTAAGGATGGGGAAATGGCTGCCAAGATCACTCCTATATATAGGCTAGCCAAGGGGTAAAATTGTCACACAAAAACCCCAAAGTGCCCTTGGAATATCCCTTTCCAAAAGGGAATATGCCATATGGGAGTGCCATGTGGAGCACCATGGTGCTCCACCTCCTTGGCCGGCCACCCTTGGGGGGGGACCCCCCCCATGAGGTGCCATGCCCTCCTTCCCCTTCTAGAAGGCCCTTTTGGAATTTCCAAAAAGGTGCTTTCCATAAAATTCCCCAAAAGCACTTTCACTATTCACGACGACATTTTTCAGCGTCCGTTCGAACTGAAAATATTTATGTGGGCTTAGAACATTTCCAGTACCCACTAAAATAATTTTCAATGCGTTCTGGAACAATTCCAGTTTAGTGATTTCATCTGCGAAAAGCATCTGAAGCGGTTCCGGCAGCCCCGGAACATTTCCGGTTTTTCTTCCAGAAAATTCCCAGAAGTTTCCAGAATGATTCTGGTATCCTCCAAGAATTATCAGGCATGTGCCGAAACCATTTTGACTTAATGGTATCCCCTGAAACAACTTTTCAGTTTCACCGGAACTCATCCGGTGACCTCTCTCTGCGGAACTTTTCCGCTGTCCGAAACTTTTCGGTGTCCGAAACTTTTTCGGTGATTTTCTCTCAGACTCCCTATCTAGTATTCAGTAGATAGATGACCCTTAAGCGTGTGACCCTATAGGTTCGGTGAAGTATAGACATGACACGGAACCCCTTCCGATCAATGATCAACATCGGAGCCGTGGACACCCATATTGACCCCTATACCCACACGAATGAATATTCGAGTGAACCTCCAGTTGCCGTGTGCTATTCCTGTTGCTTCGTGATATGTTACAAATACCCGAGGTGAGACATGTTGGCATTCCCGTGGATCAACACTTGTCCACTATGCTAGTTACCTCGTTACGGGTATTGTTCTCTTTTCTCGTTACCATGTTCCGGCATCCCCGTGATCAAATCACAAAGTGTCTGGCCAGACGATGATGGATACCGTAACACCGAGAGGGCCCAGAGATATCTCTCCATCGCCGGAGGAGCAAATCCCAATCTTGAGCTGTCAAGTTACTTGACACACTTTTCCATGAACCCGTAAGCCGCCGTAATAGCCACCCATTTACGGATGACGTTTAACAAACCCCAAAGTTCATGAAGCAAGCATGAAGAAACTCGATACTCTCATGGTCTAAGGAATCATGCAAACATTAACCATCTCTGTGTTATTAACCATTAACTTGTGACGAAAGAACCTCATAGCATAACATCAATCGGGTCGATTCAACACAAATGTTCTGTTAACATTGTGCCCTCAAAATTGCTGGCATAGTCATGCCCATGATCAGGAAAACAGGATCATCATGCAATACTTGAGCCAGTCATAGAGGCTTGACTAGGAATACATTTTATCATTTATTATTCCACACGTGCATATGAGTCTTCCTCCGAGCCTCGTTTTATTTGCAGACTCGAGAACCATAGCAGTTATAGCATGGAACATAAACCTAATTATGAACAGGGAGATAATCAATAACATTTATTATTGCCTCTAGGGCATATCTCCTACACCGCATACATCGATATGTATTATTTCCAATAAGTCATTAGCTCGCTCCATTGTTCCGGAGAACGGAGTCTTAGTCATCTTGCCCATGAGGCATGGTTCGCAAGCATCAAATGATTCATAATCAAGTGATTCCAAAAGTCCATCCGAATGAAGTTTCTTCATGCGCTTTACACCAATATGACCTAAACGGCAGTGCCACAAAATATGTTGCATTATCATTATCAACTTTGCATCTTTTGGCATCAATATTATGAATATATGTATCACTACGATCGAGATTCAATAAACCATTTATATTGAGTGTATGACCATAGAAGGTTTTATTCATTTAAACAGAACAGCAATTATTCTCTGACTTAAATGAATAACCGTATCGCAATAAACATGATCCAATCATATTCATGCTCAACGCAAATACCAAATAACATTTATTTAGGTCCAACACTAATCCCGAAGGTAGAGGGAGTGTGAGATGGTGATCTTATCAACCTTGGAATCACTTCCAACACACATTGTCACCTCGTCATTAACTAGTCTCTGTTCATTTTGCAACTCCTGTTTCGAGTTACTAATGTTAGCAACTGAACCAGTATCAAATACCCAGGGGCTACTATGAACACTAGAAAAATACACATCAATAACATGTATATCAAATATACCTTTGTTCACTTTGCCATCCTTCTTATCCGTCAAATACTTGGGGCAGTTCCGCTTCCAGTGACCAGTCCCTTTGCAGTAGAAGCACTCAGTTTCAGGCTTAGGTCCAGACTTGGGCTTCTTCCCAGGAGTAGCAACTTGCTTGCTATTCTTCTTGAAGTTTCCCTTCTTCCCGTTGCCCTTTTTCTTGAAACTAGTGGTCTTGTTAACCATCAACACTTGATGCTCCTTTTTTATCTCTACCTCCGCAGCATTTAGCATCGTGAAGAGCTCGGGAATTGTCTTATTCATCCCTTGCATATTATAGTTCATCACGAAGTTCAAGTAACTTGGTGATAGTGACTAGAGAACTCTGTCAATCACTATTTTATCTGGAATATTAATTCCCACTTGATTCAAGCGATTGTAGTACCCAAACATTCTGAGCATATGCTCACTGGTTGAGCTATTCTCCTCCATCTTGTAGGCAAAGTATTTGTCAGAGGTCTCATACCTCTCGACACGGGCATGAGTCTGAAATACCGATTTCAGCTCTTGGAACATCTCATATGCTCCATAGCGTTCAAAACGTTTTTGAAGTCCCGGTTCTAAGCCGTAAATCATGGCGCACTAAACTATCAAGTAGTCATCATATCGAGCTTACTAAACGTTCATAACGTTTGCATCTGCTCCTGCAATAGGTCTGTCACCTAGCGGTGCATCAAGGACATAATTCTTCTGTGCAGCAATGAGGATAATCCTCAGATAATGGAACCAGTCCGCATCATTGCTACTATCATCTTTCAACTTAGTTTTCTCTAGGAACGCATTAAAATTCAATGGAACAGTAGCACGGGCCATTGATCTACAACAACATAGACATGCAAAATACTATCAGGTACTAAGTTCATGATAAATTAAAGTTTAATTAATCATATTACTTAAGAACTCCCACTTAGATAGACATCCCTCTAATCATCTAAGTGATCACGTGATCCAAATCAACTAAACCATGTCCGATCATCATGTGAGATGGAGTAGTTTTCAATGGTGAACATCACTATGTTGATCATATCTACTATATGATTCACGCTCGACCTTTCGGTCTCAGTGTTTCGAGGCCATATCTGCATATGCTAGGCTCGTCAAGTTTAACCCGAGTATTCTGCGTGTGCAAAACTGGTTTGCACCCGTTGTATCTGAACGTAGAGCTTATCACACCCGATCATCATGTGGTGTCTCGGCACGAAAAACTTTCGCAACGGTGCATACTCAGGGAGAACACTTATACCTTGAAATTTAGTGAGAGATCATCTTATAATGCTACCACCGAACTAAGCAAAATAAGATGCATAAAGGATAAACATCACATGCAATTCAATATGTGACATGATATGGCCATCATCATCTTGTGCTCTTGATCTCCATCATCGAAACACCGCCATGATTTCCATCGTCACCGGCGCCCCAGCTTGATCTCCATCGTATCATCATTGTCGTCTCGCCAACTTATTGCTTTTACGACTATCGCTACCGCTTAGTGATAAAGTAAAACAATTACATGGCGATTGCATTGCATACAATAAAGCGACAACCATATGGCTCCTGCAAGTTGCCGATAACTCTGTTACAAAACATGATCATCTCATACAATAAATTAAATCACATCATATCTTGACCATATCACATCACAGCAAGCCCTGCAAAAACAAGTTAGACGTCCTCTACTTTGTTGTTGCAAGTTTTACGTGGCTGCTACGGCCTTCTAGTAAGAACCGTTCTTACCTACGCATCAAAACCACAACGTGGTGTAGTGATTGCTTTTTGATCTTCTAAAAGAACCCTCTTCATTGAAACCGATTCAACTAAAGTGAGAGAGACAGACACCCGCCAGTCACCTTTAAGCAACGAGTGCTCGCAGCGGTGAAACCAGTCTCGCGTAAGCGTACGCGTAATGTCGGTCCGGGCCGCTTCATCTCACAATACCGCTGAACCAAGTAACAACTAGTAACGGCAAGCAATATGTATACACCCACGCCCACAACTCCTTTGTGTTCTACTCGTGCAAATAACATCTACGCATAGACCTGGCTCGGATGCCACTGTTGGGGAACGTAGTATTTCAAAAAATTTCCTACGATCACGCAAGATCTATCTAGGAGAAGCATAGCAACGAGCGGGGAGAGTGTGTCCACGTACCCTCGTAGACCGAAAGTGGAAGCATTTAGTAACGCGGTTGATGTAGTCGACCATCTTCGCGATCCAACCGATCAAGTACCGAATGCACGGCACCTCCGCGATCTGCACACGTTCAGCTCGGTGACGTCCCTCGAACTCTAGATCCAGCTGAGGCCGAGGGAGAGTTTCGTCAGCACGACGGCGTGGTGACGGTGATGATGAAGTTACCGACACAGGGCTTCGCCTAAGCACTACGACAATATGACCGAGGTGGAAATCTGTGGAGGAGGGCACCGCACACGGCTAAACAATCAACTTCTCTCTATGGGGTGCCCCCTGGCCACGTATATAAAGGAGGGGAGGGAAGAGGTGGCCGGCCCAAGGGGGGCGCGCCAGGTGTGGGGAATCCTACTAGGACTCCCCAGTCCAAGTAGGATTCCCCTCCTCTTTCCTATTCCTAGTAGGAGAAGGAGGGAAGGAAGAAGAGGGGAGAAGGAAAGAGGGGGGCGCCGCCCCCTCCTAGTCAATTCGGACCAGCCCATGGGGGGGGGGGGGGGGGGGGGCGGCCACCCTTGAGGCCCTTCTCTCCTTTCCACTAAAGCCCAATAAGGCCCATTAACTTCCCCCGGCGAATTCCCGTAACTCTCCGGTACTCCGAAAAATACCGGAATCACTCGGAACCTTTCTGATGTTCGAATATAGCCTTCCAATATATGAATCTTTACCTCTCGACCATTTCGAGACTCCTCGTCATGTCCGTGATCTCATCCGGGACTCTGAACAAACTTCGGTCATCAAATCACATAACTCATAATACAAATCGTTATCGAACGTTAAGCGTGCGGACCCTACGGGTTCGAGAACTATGTAGACATGACCGAGACACTTCTCCGGTCAATAACCAATAGCGGAACCTGGATGCTCATATTGGCTCCTACATATTCTATGAAGATCTTTATCGGTCAAACCGCATAACAACATACGTTATTCCCTTTGTCATCGGTATGTTACTTGCCCGAGATTCGATCGTCGGTATCATCATACCTAGTTCAATCTCGTTTCTGGCAAGTCTCTTTACTCGTTCCGTAATGCATCATCCCGTAACTAATTTATTAGTCACATTGCTTGCAAGGCTTATAGTGATGTGCATTACCGAGAGGGCCCAGAGATACCTCTCCGATACACGGAGTGGCAAATCCTAATCTTGATCTATGCCAACCCAACAAACACCTTCGGAGACACATGTAGAGCATCTTTATAATCACCCAGTTACGTTGTGACGTTTGATAGCACACAAAGTGTTCCTCCGGTATTCGGGAGTTGCATAATCTCATAGTCAGAGGAATATGTATAAGTCATGAAGAAAGCTATAGCAATAAACTTAACGATCATTATGCTAAGCTAACGGATGGGTCTTGTCCATCACATCATTCTCCTAATGATGTGATCCCGCTCATCAAATGACAACACATGTCTATGGTTAGGAAACTTAACCATCTTTGATTAATGAGCTAGTCTAGTAGAGGCTGACTAGGGACTCGGTGTTTTGTCTATATATTCACACATGTATCAAGTTTCCGGTTAATACAATTCTAGCATGAATAATAAACATTTATCATGAAATAAGGAAATAAATAATAACTTTATTATTGCCTCTAGGGCATATTTCCTTCACCTATCAGATTGAAATCTTCTCCCAATGCATATTGTTCCCCTTCCCCACGCCGCGCAACGCATCCCAACCGCCCAGCCACCCCTCTGCCCTGCCTATGGTTAGTTTCTATCGAAGCCCACACTGGCGCCATCTTGAGCTCAGCGACTATCTAATCCGAGTGACAGTCAAAACTGAAAACCAAAAATAAAAAGGCTCCCCAACCTCATTGGTCAACCCTTGCCCTCCTCGTCTCCGGCGACGCAACCCTCGTCTCCGGCGAGGTAAATGTCATATAAATTTTCTCCTATAAATTGTTCTGATTTCTTTCCTATTTTTCAAAGTCAGTCTTGTCTCCAAGACAACACAACTGCTCAAATATAAAAGGAATATTTTCCATTTCTTGTTCAAAAAGTGATAAAAAAGGTCCCAAACATGACCATGACTGATGAAGCTGTAACAGCGAGCGGTTTCATTTCCCTTTATAAACTGTCCGACTCCCTCTCCATTCCCATCCCCAACCTAGAACACGAGTTCACCGTCCAATCCGAGTTCCAAATCCTCCGCTTTGATTCCGACCTGCATTCCCTCCCATTCCCACCAAAGATGCACAAGACCTCGTCGCTGTCGGAGCTGGGCTTCGATGCCGGCGACGCCTCGTCGGGCTTCTTCCGCGCGGTGGTCGACGGCTGCCCGCTGACGCCCACCTCCTCCTCCGCCCTGCATCGCTGCCTCACCAAGGATCTATACCGTTGTAGGGACACGCAGTGCAAAATGATAGTACATGGTATATCTAACAGGACAGATGAAAGGGAACTAGTCATTCCTCCAGATCATTGAGCTAGTGCCCAACCCGTTCAGGATCTGTACAGTTATAGGGCCGCGCAGTGCAAAATGATACACGGTCTATCTAACATGACAGATGAATGGGAACTGGTTATTTGTCTAGAATCTACTCTGTAAGACTACCCACAGTGAGAGTAAATTCAGCAGTCACATAAGGCCCAACTCAGCGAATTTGTTTAGCCGTCGATCAAAGCAAAGTTGTCGATCGGCGGTCAAACCATGCATTAATTAACTCCACGCATACCGGAGGCTGCGTCAATCGCGTCCACGGTTTCCCGCCAAACTACTGAACTGAGTGCAGAATACTTTTACTTGAAAAGGTGGACGCCAGTGGCCAGTGAGTGGGAGATCGATATGATCTAAAGCAAATATAAGCACGATCGATTTCCTCGTAAACTACGTACATATTTGCAGTGTGCTGCTGCCGGTGGCTGGTTCTCACGTAACAACACGTGTATGGCTCTCGACTGAACTACCAACACATTCACAGTTTTCTTTTTCCGGGGGTAAAGGAGTTTGTATTACTCTGGAGCAAAGAAATTCTTCCGTACACAGATTAGGGATATTACATGGACCAGAGCCAATTCAAACCACAGTGCGATCCTCGGTCCTACCAAGTTTGCCAAGACATGGCTAACATTATTTTGCTCTTTACTAATATGCACTCTCTTTCACCTAGGAGTCTCTTGATCTCCGTGGTCACCGTCGAGTACTGTGAACGATCTTGATCCTGCGAAGTAATCATCTGGACTGCTTGCTTACTATCACACTCGAGCACATTCATAGATTTTTTTTAACTACCAAAACGCGTTCACACATTTCTAGGTTGTATACTTTGAAAAATCATACCTTTAAATTTCTTTAGAAGCTACCACTTGAACGATGTACAATTCTTCCACCTCAATTTTTTTATGTGAGAAAGTTGTCTCATAGAAATGACGGTCGTTTATGGGCCAATTCATTCCTCAATTGTTTGATTTTTCTTTGATTCAGTCAATTTTGTCCATGTTGTTAAAAAGCCCCGTTGACTTCCTGTCCAAGCCCTCACCGGCGATGCCATCTTGAGCGCCGGTGAAAACGAAAAGGCTCCCCACCCGCACTGGTCAACCTTTGTCCCCCGCCTTCGTCCACGACGACGTGGCTAGCCACGTCGCCCTCGTCCTCAGCTAGGTAGATGTTATATATAGATTTTCTCGTATAAATTGTTCTGATTTCTTTCCTATTTTTCAAAGTCAGCTTTGTCGCAAGACAACACAGCTGCTCCAATATAAAAGGAATATTTTCCCTTTTCTTGTTCAAAAAGTGATAGAAAATCCCAAACCATGACCGATGAAGCAGTGACCGGCGAGCGGTTTCGTTTCCCTTTATAAGCTGCCCGGCTCCCTCTGCATTCTCATCCCCAACTAAGAACACGAGTTCGCCATCCCGGCTTTGATCCCGACCTGCATTAATCCCCTCCCATTCCCACCGAAGATGCACAAGACCTCCTCGCTGTCCGAGCTGGGCTTCGACGCCGGCGACGCCTCGTCGGGCTTCTTCCGCGCGGTGGCCGACGGCTGCCCGCTGACGCCCACCTCCTCATCTGCCCCGCACCGCCGCCTCACCAAGGTCTCCGTGATCGGCGCCGGCAACGTGGGCATGGCCATCGCGCAGACCATCCTCACCCAGAACCTGGCCGACGAGATCGCGCTCGTCGACGCCCTCCCCGACAAGCTCCGCGGCGAGGCGCTCGACCTGCAGCACGCCGCCGCCTTCCTCCCGCGCGTCCGCATCGTCTCCGGCACCGACGCCGCCGTCACCAAGAACTCGGACCTCGTCGTCGTCACGGCCGGCGCCAGGCAGATCCCCGGGGAGACCAGGCTCAACCTGCTGCAGAGGAACGTCGCGCTGTACCGGAAGATCGTGCCGCCCGTGGCCGAGCACTCCCCGGACGCGCTGCTGCTCGTCGTGTCCAACCCCGTCGACGTCCTCACCTACGTCGCCTGGAAGCTCTCGGGCTTCCCGGCCAGCCGCGTCATCGGCTCCGGCACCAACCTCGACTCCTCCAGGTTCAGGTTCCTCGTCGCCGAGCACCTCGACGTCAGCGCGCAGGACGTGCAGGTAACCAACTGCATCTGCATGCTACACTACACTGGATGAAGAGCATTCATTCTCTGTTTCAGAAATTTAACCAGCATTTGATTTGATCGAATGGGTTGCAGGCGTACATGGTGGGTGAGCACGGCGACAGCTCGGTGGCGATCTGGTCGAGCATCAGCGTGGGCGGCATGCCGGCGCTCAAGTCGCTGCGCGACAGCCACCGGAGCTTCGACGAGGCGGCGCTGGAGGGCATCCGGCGCGCCGTGGTGGGGGGCGCATACGAGGTGATCGGCCTCAAGGGCTACACCTCCTGGGCCATCGGCTACTCCGTCGCCAGCCTCGCGGCGTCCCTGCTCCGCGACCAGCGCCGCGTGCACCCGGTGTCCGTGCTCGCCGCGGGCTTCCATGGCATCTCCGACGGCCACGAGGTGTTCCTCAGCCTGCCCGCCCGGCTCGGCCGCGCCGGCGTCCTCGGCGTGGCCGAGATGGACCTCACCGAGGTCGAGGCTGCGCAGCTCCGCCGCTCTGCCAAGACGCTCTGGGAGAACTGCCAGCTCCTTGGCCTCTGAGGAACCTATTTTATCTACTTCTATTGTGATCATGATTACTAAAGCATCTACATAGAAGGACTCTACTGCTATATGTATGTTGCTCTCTTGATGCTGCCACACGAATGCTTGTGTAATTTTGGACTGATTTCTTAGAGCTGGAGTAGTATAGTTTGGTGAAATAAAGTGAGATTTGTGCAAACATTTGCTAGTAAATTTATTTGAATAATCTTGGATGGTGCAGAAGATATAAACTTTATGCCCAACAGCTTCTGCCAAGCTTATCTTGTGCCACTATATGCATTTGCTAAGAAATTACAGAGTAGCTACTAGTTTATCTGATGGGTAGTAATTATTTTACACCATTTGTTTACTGGATCAATACGTACTCTGTTCATATGAACTACTCCCTCTGTAAACTTCTAAATTTAGCCAAGGACGTTAAATACTATTGAGAAATGGTATGCAACTGAAAACATGATGGTCTTCAAGTTCAAGGCAGAGAAACGATAGCTGCATTTGTCAGTTCTACAGAAAAAATGCTGCACTTTTTCAGCTGTACGGAGTGAAACCAAATACAGTTCCGCTTTGTTTTCAACACTCCACTAAAGGAGTAATTCTAGAGATACAGAGGGTTACGGGGGTTTTACGGACATGTGTGTTTTGACTTTTGATTGGAGATTAATTGGGGTGGAGGGGCCCACCACCGTAAACCTTCGGACGTTTAGAAGATCCAGTAGTACAGTGTTTACTGTTTCCTGAATTTGATCCAGCAAAATCCGAGACATACTGTACTAATTTACTGTACAATTGAGTAGTTTATTCTAGCTTAGCAAATGCATTTGCACTTACTAGATCTCTCTCTAGTTAGGTCGGCCTTCCACATACCCTGTCCTTTTGGAATTTTAAGGTCCAACACTTCCACTTAGAATTTTGATGCGCTCTTTTTGATAGTGAATTGCAAAAAACCACCACATTGACGCATAGATTTGCAGAAAACACTAGTTTACGATTTTGAGCCAGAAACCACTGATTTTTGGCCTAATCTTTTGCAGAAAACACTGATCGGTCTTTTTGGGCATTTTAACCAAGATTATGACATGTGGGTCATGCAAAATCTGATGTAGCATAATTGTTGGTCCCTGGTATTTTTGCATAGGCACCCTTGGGGGGAAAATCCAAAACGCAATCAGCTCCTGGGTCAGGCGTGCGGCTGCTGCATGCTTGCGCTCCGCCGCACGGCTGCTGCTTGTTCCGCTGCAGCTGCTTGCTCCGCCTCCGCTGTTGCTGCTCCGCTACGCTGCTTATGTGCAGCCGCTGCTGCCGCTTGCGCGCCGCCACGATGCTGCTGCCGCTTGCGCGCCGTCGCGTCGCTGCTGCTGCTTCCGCGCCGCCATGCTGTTGCTGCTTGCTCCGCTGCTGCTGCTGCTTCCGCGCCGTCGCGCCGTTGCTGCTTGCGCGCAGCTGCTTACTCCAGTGCTCCGCGCCGCCGCGCCGTTGCTCGCGCCCGTGCAGCGTGCCGCCGCGCCGTTGCTCGCGCCCGTGCTGCGCGCGCCGCCGCCGCTTGCTCTGGTGCAGGCCATGGATCCCGACGACCACGACGGCGAGCACTTGCGGCAGTGGTTGGACCTCGCCAGCGTCTAGGGCGCACCTCCTCTTCTCTCTGGATCGGGGTGGGGAGGAAGAGTTGTTTTTGGGAGGGAGGACTTTTTTGGAAAAAGACCAGTCATTAAATGTGGGACCCACATGTCATAATTGTCATTAAAATGGTCTAAGTCATCAATCAGTGTTTTTTGCAAAAGATTAGGCCAAGAACCAGTGGTTTCTGACCCAAATTCGTAGACTAGTATTTTCTGCAAACCTATGCGTCAATGTGGTAGTTTTTTGCAATTCACTCCTCTATTTGAACTAAGACCCTTTTATAATGTTTCTTATTTTGTTAATATACCTATCAAGCCTTAAATCATTTCATTTATATATAAAAAAGGGATAAGTATATTTTTCGTCCTCGAACTCTTCCGAGAGTTTAGAAATCATCCCTCAACTCCAAACCGGATAGTTTTTGTCCGTCAACTATCAAAACCAGATAGTTTTCGTCCCCCGTGCCGCTTCGGGCGATTTTAGTACGTGGTAAACAGTAACTGGATGAACAGTAAAATAAAAAAAAAAGCAAAAAAAAATATAAAAACCTGAAATTTTACAGCATCGAAGATTCTCTGGTGCGCAAGACCCGTGCAAAATATCGTGGTGTTTCGACATTCGAGCAGCTCGTGACAAACAAAAAACTGTAAATATGTACGTTGTGAATAGTAAATTAAAAAAAATATATGAAACTTTTTGGCATAAAAAATGCTCAGGTACGTAAGATGCGTGCAAAATTTCGTGATCAAATGACATACGAGGAGCTCTAGCGAAAAAAACAAAATAGTGCACTTTTTCAAAAAAATAAATTTGAGCCAATTTTTTTTTTTGTCACGAGTTCGGACAATGCCCAAACACCACAAAAAATTGCACGCACGTTGCGCACCCAAGCCTCTTTGATGCCAAAAAAATTCATACTATTTTGATTTTGTTTGTTTTTTTTTGAATTTACTGTTCACCGCCGTATATATTTACAGTTTTTTGTTTGCCACGGGCTGCTCGAATGTCGAAACACCACGAAATTTTGCACGGGTCTTACGCACCAGAGTATCTTCGATGCTGTAAAATTTCAGATTTTTTTTGATTTTACTATTCACCGAGTTACAATTCAACACGTACTAAAACCGCCCGAAAGCGGCACGAGGAACGAAAACTATCCGGTTTGGAGTTGATGGACGATTTCTAAACTCTCGGAAGAGTTCGAGAACGAAAAATATACTTATCTCTATAAAAAATGAACACACCATGATACTTATGTCCTCCCAGGCTACACTAGATGAAAGAGAATTTTCTGTTTCAGAAATTTAAACAACATTTGACCGAATGTGTTGCAGGAGTACATGGTAGGGAAGCACGACAACAGCTCGGGGGCAATCTAGTCAAGCGTCAGCGTGGACGGCATGCCGGCGCTCAAGTCGCTGCGCGACAGCCATCAGAGCTTCGACGAGGCGGCGCGTGAGGGCATCCGGCGCGCCGTGGTCGTGAAGGGGGGGGGGGGGGGGGGGGGGGGGGCGCTACGAGGTTTGGCGGCGCAAAGCGGTTTCCCTCGAGACCAGAATAAAAGACATGCTTCGGCCTACTCTCGTCTCATGCCACCCAGTTGTTTCCTGGTCAGTTAACACCATGTCAAAAATGCGTTGAATTTGAAGAACTAAACAACCATGATATAAACCGCGAAATTTACCAAAACTGAAACATTGACTTTTACATTTTGGGGCTGAGTTGCCATCTTGGCAGTAGACAAAGGATATGACTTAACTTGCTACTCGGGTTTTGGGGCAGCCCTGGGAGTTGCAACCTGAATAACGGCTAGGCAGATCCCCATTTGCACACACATCAGTTGGGTGAGTGCGTGAAAAAAATGGCCAATTAGGAGAACAAACATACCCAAAAAGCTTCTCTAATTCTATAATTCATCACATAACATAACCAATTAGCTAATTAAGCACAAATTTAAGCTACAACAAAACTGAACCAACTTGCAGATTGCTCAAAATCTGAGTAAAGTCAACATACTACCTCACAGACGGATAAATGGATGTAGGAGAGATGAGGCCATGGCAATGCCACTTCAACTCGTGCGGATGTCGCCCCTGATGCTGCTCCTCGCGCGGATGCAGTCCTCCGTCGCTGCTTCCCCGCACGGTGACGACAGCAACAACCCAAACGCCTCCGCCAATGCACCCTCCGTGATGTAGGGCAAAGCACTCGCTGGCCCAATCTTTTGTAATCTTGGAGGGGATCAAGAGGAACACCCAAGAACACAAAGAGGAACACTCAATGACTCAACACAAGATCCAAATCACACATCCACTCTTTCCTCAAATCCACACAAGGTAACAAGATCCATAAGAAACAAGGGAAACAAGTAACAAGGTATGATTCTTCCCAAATCCACTAGGGAAGATGAGGTCTTGAGGGGTAGTCTTCTCCAATCCACAAAGAAATAGGTGGTCTTGAGAATCTCTTGGGATTCTTCTTCAATGGAGGTCTTGGTCTTCAATGGAGTGGTAGATGAGCAAAGCCCTCTTTAGTTTTGTCTAATATACTTTTCTAACCCTAAAGTAGGGGGTACAAAATATATGGTCTAGATAGGTAGAGAGGGGTACCTGAGTATGCACAAGGTCTTCGCTTGAGCTAGTAGCTATGTCTCGTATGTAGTGAATGGTAGTTCAAAGCGGAGCGAGTTAACCTCTTCTTGAAGGGCGCTTGCACGTGCTCTAGTCATCAGTCCACTTGGCGCTTGGGGTCTTGGTGTAGAGTCCATGGGGATGTCCATGGGTTGCTCTGCACCACTTTGCCTCCAATGCAGGCCCTCGCTCGGTGCCGAGCTTGGCAGCCAGCTTGTCAGCGCTGAGACGCAGGAACCAAGCCGACGCCCTGCCGGCGTTGGAGAGGTGCGCGGGCCATGGGGCTGGAGGATGCTCAACGTCCTTGACGTGCCCGCCCCCTTTGCTTCATGCTCTGCCGTCCAGACGACGCCCAACGTCAGCCTTCTGCGCGAACGCTCGATCACGGTCGGCCTCCTCCTTTAAGGCCGATCCGGCAATGACCACGCCGCCTAACACCACCTCCGTCGGCTGCTTCCAGCTCCATCGGCACATGAAGACGACGTCGTTGAGGGAGTCCTGGACTAGGGGGTCCTCGGGCTGCCGGCCTACCTATTATGGGCCGGACAGGTGGACCGCTATATGACTACCACAAGGCCGAGCTATAAGGCGACTCCGTGACTGGACGGGAAACCCTCGAAGTCTTGGTGTGTCCTCCAAGTCAAGATAGAAGATTCGGCATGTTTGTTCCCTTGTTGTAACCGACCATATGTAACCCTAGTACCCCTGGTGTCTATATAAACAAGAGGGTTTAGTCCGTAGAGTCTAGAGCAACAACCATCATCCTACTCGCTGATACGTCTCCGTCGTATCTACTTTTCCTAACGTTTTTTCTCTTGTTTTGGACTCTCATTTGCATGATTTGAATGAAATTAACCTGGACTGACGCTGTTTTCAGCAGAACTACCATGGTGTTGTTTTTGTGTAGAAATAAAAGTTCTCGGAACGGAACGAAACTTGTTGGAGATTTTTTATAGCCTAAAAGAAAAATACTGGAGCCAAGAACCACCGGAGGGGGCCCCTGGGTGAGCACAACCCACCAGGGCACGCCCCCCCTCCTGGCGCGCCCAGGTGGGTTGTCCCCACCTGGTGGCCCCGCAGACCCTATTTCCGACGCTATAAAATCACATTTTTGGAGAAAAAAATCATGAAGAAAGAATTATTGCGTTTCACGAGACGGAGCCGCCGCCACCTCCTGTTCTTCATCGGGAGGCCAGATCTGGAGCCCGTTTGGGGCTCCGGAGAGGGAAATCTTTGATCTTCGTCATCACCAACCCTTCTCCATCGCCAATTCCATGATACTCCCCACCGGGAGTGAGTAATTCCTTCGTAGGCTCGCTGGTCGGTGAGGGAGTTGGATGAGATTCATCATGTAATCGAGTTAGTTTTGTTAGGGCTTGATCCCTAGTATCCATTATGTTCTGAGATTGATGTTGCTATGACTTTGCCATGCTTAATGCTTGTCACTTTGGGCCTAGGTGCCATGATTTCAGATCTGAACCGTTTATGTTATCACCATTATATCTATGTTCTAGATCCGATCTTGCAAGTTATAGTCACATATTACGTGTGATCCATAAACCCCGGAGTGACAGTATTCGGGATACTTTCCATTGATGACCATAGTTTGAGGAGTTCATGTATTCACTATGTGCTAATGCTTTGTTCCGGTTCTCTATTAAAAGGAGGCCTTAATATCCCTTAGTTTCCTTATGGACCCCGCTGCCACGGGAGGGTAGGACAAAAGATGTCATGCAAGTTCTTTCCATAAGCATGTATGACTATTTATGGAATACATGCCTACATTATATTTATGAACTGGAGCTAGTTTTGTATCGCCCTAGGTTATGACTGTTATATGATGAATATCATCCAACGAATTCACCGATCCAATGCCTACGAATTTTCCATATATTGTTCTTGCTAAGTTACTACTGCTGCTGTTACTGTTACACTTGCTACAAAATTATTGCTATCACTGTTACCGTTACCGTTACTGTTACTACAACTATCAAATCTATCATATTACTTTGCTACTGATCATATTGCTGTAGATAATTAATCTCTAGGTGTGGTTGAATTGACAACTCAGCTGCTAATACTTGCAAATATTCTTTGGCTCCCCTTGTGTCGAATCTATAAATTTGGGTTGAATACTCTACCCTCGAAAACTGTTGCGATCCCCTATACTTGTGGGTTATCAAGACCTTTTTCTGGCGCCGTTGCCGGGGAGCATAGCTATATTTTTTGAGTCATTTGGGATTATTATCTATTTATCACTATGAAGAATCCGAAGGATACCAAGACTAAGATTTTTCCCTCTAAGACGAGGGGAGGTAAGGAACTGCCATCACACTCTGCACTTGATTCGCCTTCTATTTTGAGTAGACTTGCAACACCACCACATGCTATTAATCCTGATATGTCGCAAGTTATTGATGATGCTACTTCTATGAATACTACTCATGATGATGCTAGTACCTTGCTTGATGATGGTGTGCCACTAGGTGATTTTCTTGATGAACAAATTGCCAGAGCTAAAGATATTGAGAATTCTGAAACTGATGAAATTGTTGAAACTGATGAAGTACTTGAAACTGAAAATCTTGAAACACCTATTAGACCTAGCACTCCTAGATATGAATTGCCTAAGATACCTGAAGGTTATGTTATGGATGAGGAGACAGCTAGAGATTTTCTTGCTTGCAATGATAGAGATGATCTTAAGAAATTATTATGCAAACTGAAAGAGAAAGTTTGAATGCTAGAATGAAATGTGATCCTAAGTTTGCTACTTCACCTATCTTTGTTGATGATAAGGATTATGAATTCTCTGTCGACCCATAGTTGATTACTTTGGTTGAATCTGATCCTTTCCATGGTTATGAAAATGAAACTGTTGTGGCACACCTTACTAAATTAAATAATATAGCCACCCTATTTGCTCATGACGAGAAGATTCGCTACTACTATATTCTAAAATTATTTCCGTTCTCATTAAAGGGTGATGCTAAGATATGGTACAATACTCTTGCTCCTGGTTGTGTGCGTAGTCCCCAGGATATAATTTATTACTTCTCTGAAAAATATTTTCCTACTCATAAGAAGCAAGCTGCCTTACAGGAAATATTTAACTTTGTGCAAATTGAAGAAGAGAGTCTCCCACAAGCTTGGGGGAGGCTTCTCCAATTGCCTAATGCTTTGCCTGATCATTCTCTTAAGAAAAATGAAATACTTGATATCTTCTATAATGGACTAACCGATGCTTCCAGGGACTTCCTAGATAGTTGTGCTGGTTGTGTTTTCAGGTTACGAACTGTTGAATAAGCTGAGGAATTATTGAATAATATATTGAAAAATTATGATGATTGGACTCTTCCTAAACCACCGCTTAAGCCCACTCCAAAGAAGAGGGGTATCTTATATCTCAGTTCGGAAGATATGCAAGAGGCAAAGAAATCTATGAAGGAAAAAGGTATTAAAGCAGAGGATGTTAAAAATTTACCTCCTATTGAAGAAATACATGGACTCGATACATCACCACCAAAGGTGGTAGAGGTAAATTCTTTAATGAAATTTAATGAAAGGGATAATCCTTACAATATGCATCCTAGTCAATGCCTTTATGAGTTTGATAATTACATTAGAAAGCAAGATCACTTCAATGAAAATGTTATGAAACAGTTGAAATACAATTTTGATATGATTGCTCGCTTGGGTGACTTGTTATTTAGAATCTCCAATGATGTTAGAGGTGTAGGAAAACATGCCTCTATGGTTCAAACTCAACTAGAACAAGTTGCTAAATCTCAAAGAGAGTTGCTAGATGAAATGAATAATAATATAAATGACTTTACTGTTAGAGTAGCAACTAGAGGAGGTAAAATGACTAAGGAACCACTTTATCCCGAGGGACATCCTAAAAGAATTGAACAAGACTCTCAAAGAGTTAACACTGATGCACCTAGTCCTTCTAAAAAAAGAAGAAAAAGAAAAATGATAGGACTTTGCATGCCTATAGTGAACCTGAAATAGAAAAACCTCCTGATAATAATGATGTTTCTATCTCTGATGCTGAAACTCAATCTGGTAATGAACATTCATCTAGTGATAATGAAAAGGATAATGATGATGTTCACGAAGATACTCAACCAGACAATGATAAACAACCAGATAATGATGTGGAAATAGAACCAGCTGTTGATCTTGATAACCCACAACCTAAAAATAAAAGATATGATAAAAGAGACTTTGTTGCTAGAAAACATGGAAGGGAAAGAGAACCATGGGATCAAAAACCCATGCCCTTTCCACCTAAGTCAACTAAGAAAAAGGATGATGAAGAATTTGAACGCTTTGCTGAAATGCTTAGGCCAGTCTTTTTGCGCATTCGCTTGACTGATATATTAAAGATGGCCCCTTATGCAAAATACATGAAAGACATCATCAGTAATAAGAGAAAAATACCGGAAGCTGAAATCTCCAGCATGCTTGCTAATTATTCTTTTAAGGATGGAGTACCTAAAAAACTTGGAGATCCAGGAATACCAACTATACCTTGCTCCATCAAAAGAAATTATGTCAAACCTGCTTTGTGTGATTTAGGAGCTGGTGTTAGTGTTATGCCTTTCTCCTTATATAAAAGACTTGATTTGAATAAAGTCACACCTACTGAAATATCTTTGCAAATGGTTGACAAATCAACTGCCATACCTATCGGTATTTGTGAGGATGTGCCCGTTGTTGTTGCAAATGTTACTATCTTAACTGACTTTGTTATACTTGAGATGCCCGAGGACGACAATATGTCGATTATCCTTGGTAGACCCTTCTTGAATACTGCAGGGGCTGTTATTGATTGCAATAAAAGCAAGGTCACTTTTCATATCAATGGTAATGAGCATACGGTGCACTTTCCGAAGAAACAATTCCAAGTGAATGGTATTAATGTTGTTGAAAAATCTCCGACACTCACTATTGGAAGTTTTCAATTACCTCTACCTACTGCCAAAAAGAAATATGAAATGCTTATTGTTGGGGACATGCATATCCACGTTGAGGTAACTTAGTGTTTTACGAAAGTTCTTCGGTTTCATGCTAATCGAAAGTGGTTGTTAATAAGACTTGATCAACCTTATTAATGGATCATTTTTGAGAGGTATGAAGTTGATGAATTTAGTAAGCACAACCTTCTGCTCCCAACTTTTATTTTCTGTTTTTCTTAGTTAAATAAAATAAAATGCCATGTTTTGTCTGTTTTCTGAATTTTTCGGGTAATAAAAAAATGACCAAAAAATAAAATTTCTTAGAATGTCCTGAAAATTTAATACGATTTTTTTCTTAATATTTAAGAATTTTTAGTGCAAATAACATCAGAGGGGGGTGCACCAGGTGGGCACAACACACCTGGGCGCACCAATAGCCCCAGGCGCGCCCTGGTGGGTTGTGGTCCCCACGTGGGCCCCCTCACTTATCCCTTTAGCCCATGTCATCACCTACCTCCAGAAAAAAATCACCATTGCTCTCTCTCTCTCGTGTTCTTGCTCTCAAACCCGCGGATTTCGATCTCTTTGCTCGAAGCTCCATTTCCGAAACTGTTTTGGGGGATTGCTACTTGGAATAAGATGAGTTTGTTTAGGAAGTTTGCTTCCAAGAAGAACTCTAAGGGAATCATCGGACAACGATCTCCACACTCGGAGAATGGTGGAGGTGCGGCCGTGCGAATGGCCGCATAACCCCTTCATGGATGGAGCCGGAATCCGTCAAGAGTTCGCACAATTTGCTGCTAATGCTGGTCTCACCGACTTCATCGCAGCTGAGTGTGAACAATACCATCTAGTTACAAATTTCTTTGTGCAAAGTTTTCATTTTCTGAGTAGGAATAACCCCCCTGAGGTTCAGTTTAATTTATATGCTGAAACCCATCAGATACCACTTACTGATTTTTATGACATATGCTTGATCCCTTCTGACGGGGAAATAAGAGAGCCTAGGCTTGCAGAGTTCGAGGGCTTTTTATCATACTCTGTCAGTGGGAGATGAGAGAGGTGTGTCTAGTGTCACCGCTACTAGTTTGTAGTTTCCTACCGTGCATTATTTTGCTCTATTTATTACTAAGTGTTTAATTGCTAGAGAGAAGGTCGGTGCACTTTGTGCTCCGGACTTCGCCATTTTACGCCGCGCACTTTACGGTGACAACAACTATAGCCTTGGTGCTATTATTGCACGTCGCCTGCACCTTAACAGATCCAAGGGCAAAATTCATGGCAGTATTTATGCTACTCGTTTAGCGAGTCACTTTAATGTTTAGATCCACGAACATGATTATCGTTTAACCAAGGTTTATCTAGATCACCAGGCGATGAAGGATCACCAGTTTACTGACATTGATGATTCTGTTAACCATATTCCTTACAACCTGGTTTTCAGTGAGGAAACCCATGATATTATTCCGTTGCCTGCACCTGCTTTGTTTGATTCTATTGCCAGGGGTGGATACAGGATCATGCCTGAGGACATTATTGCTTACTAGAACAACCAGGCAGCGGCTGAGGAGGAACCTCAGAAGTGGGACGCTCAGGTTCCCGCTCCACAGCACTTCGAGATGGGACCGGAGGGCTACTACGAGTGGTGATGACCAAGCTAGGCCAAAAGCCTAAGCTTGGGGGAGTACGTGTTTCCACCGACATTACATTCATGTTCACACATTTCATTCCAGTTGTCGGTGTCCACACTTTTTCATTGTATTATCCATGCTATATTTATTTTCTCGCTTTCTTCTTGTGTGTTTGAAAAACTTTGAGAAAACCCAAAAATATTTCTCGCTTCTTTTCGGTTTTTCTTTCTAGTCTAATTTAGTTGTAATGTTAAAAAGAAAACCCAAAAAGATTTCCTTGTTCTTCTTTTGCTTGTTGGGAGCTCTCCCGTGTAAATAGTTTTTCTCGTTTTTATTTTTCTTTCTTTAATTTGCTTTCTTCAAGAAAAACTAAAAACTCCAAAAATATTTCAGTGTGTTTCTCTGAAATTCTTTTCTTCTAATTGAGTCATACCGAGGAGAAGACCAGGATGAAATTGTTGAGTGGCTCTCATATGCATTGATATTGATCTAATAAAGAGCCCATATTACCTTGTCTTCTCCTTTTTGAATAAAATGTTTGCAGATTCCAGCTTAGTCCACGGCACTCTTGCACTATTATTATTTTCATACCATTCGGTCGTGCAAGTGAAAGGCAATGATGACGATATTTGATGAACTAGCTGTGGCAGAGAGAAACGGGTATGAACTCAACTTGTTCTGGTTTTGTAAATATGTTTAACCTAGTATCCATGATTCAGCCTATTATGATCAAACATTTTTGCAATGACAATTAGAGATTATAGTTTCTCATGCCATGTTTAAGTAGCTAGGAGTGTATAATGATTTATCTTAGATGTCAACATGCATTAAAATGATTGTGATGTGGTATGATGACATGGTATCCTCCTCTGAATGTTTCAAGTGGCTTGACTTGGCACATGTTCATGCATGTAGTTGAATCAAAACCAACATAGCCTCTATGATATTTATGTTCATGGTGTTCATATCCTACTCATGCTAGTATCCAATGTTACTTATGCATAATGCATGTTCATGACCGTTTTCGCTCTCTAGCTGGCCACTTCTCAACCTATTTGCTAGCCTTCGCCTGTACTAAGCGGGAATACTGCTTGTGCATAAAAATCCTAAAACCAAAGTTGTTCCAGATGAGTCCACCATATATCTACCTATATGCGGTATTACCCTGCCGTTCTAAGTAAATTTGCATGTGCCACCTCTAAAAACTTCAAATAAGCATTGGTTTTTGTGTGCCTGGATTGTTCATAGAGTGATAGGAGGTAGTCGGTATCTTCCATGCTAAGCGGGTTATTCTCATGATGAGTGTTTATTCACTCGTCCTTGCACGAGAGGGGCGGTAATAGGGATTCCCAGTCCCGAAATCAAATTGCAAATAATTAAACAAAACTCCCCCAGGACTAATGTTGGTATGGACGATACCCGTGGATTCGGCTAGCCGTGGAGTGTGTTTGTTGGTGGAGGGGGAGTAAACCTTTACTTTTATCGCTTGGGAACCGCCACTAATGTGTTTAGCATGGTGTCGGTGTCAAAACCGGCGGATCTCGGGTAGGGGGTCCCGAACTGTGCGTCTGAGATCGATGGTAACAGGAGATGGGGGACACGATGTTTAGCCAGGGACGACTCTAGAGCCGGGTAAACACGTTCTTTCGAAGGGAGTCCGTACTCCCGCGGCCGCTCCCAGGGATCCGGGGGCGCCGGATACAATGACGGGCATGCTGCAACATGCGTCCATTTCAGAGGAACATCGTACCTTAATGGGTATGGTAATTGAGAGGATTCTGTCTGCAAGAAGGGGATTGAATGAATCCTTCATGAGCCTGCTAAGAGGCTTCGAGGTATGCAATGTAATATTTTTAATTGCAGTTCAATATGCAAAATGTACCTGTGTATAGATAGTAGCCCCTGAGACTCTGGTTGGCGTCCGAAGGGCGGCGATCAGAGGATCAAAAAAGATATTCCTAGGAAATAATCTTATGGATTGGAACACAGGCTGTTTCATCCATGATGACTGCCCAAGCAACAGAAGGTGCAAGGCTGAAGCAGAAACTTGAAGTGGCGGAGGACGACCTCACACTTATTAACAAGCGGCTTGACGAGGCGCAAGGTATGTTATTTGGGGCAGTCAGTATATGTATGTATGATAATATGAGCATGACACTAAAAATTGTATACTGAGATATGTATAACTGCAGATAATGCTGCCGCAGTTGAGGCCCTACGGGCTGAGCTTGTCCGGGCCAAGGAGCAAGCCAGGATGAGTGAGGCGGCTGCCACGAAGGCAGCTGCTGAGTTAAAGGCCGAACAGGCTGCTCGGCGCCAGTGCGAGGAGAGAATATCTACCATGACGCACGAGCTAAAGGATGCCAATGTCCGATGCGAATTCCTCGAGAAGGATAACAAAGCCAGAACGGTCAAACTCAACAAGGCCTTACAAGAGGCGAGAGAAGCTCGGTCCGAGTCTAGAGCAGCTCGGGAAGAGGTCCGGCAAGCTGGGGAGATAGCGGCCGGTAAGCCTTTCTTATTACAGACTAAATTCGGCGATCCGAAGTATGCCCCCTTAATCAAATGTGGAGTTCTCCAGACGCATTCTCGGACTTGCCGAAGAGTGTCTCCGATGCAGCGCAGTTTTTCCAAGCGCAAGAAGGATGTGCAATGGAGAAGCTTTTCTGGTCGCAATTCGACATGCCGAAGCGTCCGCTGTTGCTGAACGAACAGATGGCCCAGTGGGCCGAGCTCCACAAGATATCCGGGTCTGCCATGAAGGACGTCGTGGTCCGGCTGTGGCCGACTGAGCCAATTCTGAATAGTTATTTCGGTGTGGTGCAGCGACTTGTTGATGCGGTGCCGCGTATCGACACTGTTAAGCTGTCAACGTGCATTGAGGGTGCACGGATGGCCTTTGCCCGTGTCAAGACGTACTGGGCGAAGATGAAGGCCACCGATATTGCACCGAAGAGTCCACCCGAAGGCCAGGACTATCATACGCCGGAGCATTATTTTGAGGATGTCCTAGAGGGTGCCCGCTTGATAGAGGGTCAGTGCTCGAAAAATATGATGTTCGAGTGAATATACCAACTGTGAAAAAACAATGTTATGATATATTAAGGCCATATTTTTATACTTTTGCCTAAAAGTTTTGGTGCCTCCTGTGCGGCCGTTCTTTATATAATCTGAAAGTTTGCCAGTCGTCGACTTCAGCCCCCTCGCATATAATACGGGGGTGTTTGGAAAAACACTTGATCACTCTTGACCCAACGTCTTGGTCCATGAAGGAGGTGTCATTGCGGCGAACTAGTCAATCGGACTATAGGGCTTTAACACTTTCACTTAGCCATAGGAGTTTGACGGCGGGTCTACGATATAGCCCCTGGTATGTACGCATTTTCCCGAATACGGTTCGTTACATAGGTGACCAGAAAAACGGTCCTTCGTGTAGTACGGAAAGAATCGCGAAAGACTCTGATGAGTCATTGAGTGGTTGACCAGCTCTCGCCGCATCATGACAGTCAGTTTTTGGCTTTCTCTACTGAGGTGCTCATCTGGGCAAACCAGGACACAATCGCAGTAGTTCTCCCTTTACTACCCTAGCCGATATAGCGGAACGTAGGGTAGTAAGCACAGGAGCCGGGCAACCCAACTATTGACCAAAGACATGATTCGGAGCTGATGCATATAAGGCCAAACTCATGACGCCGAAGTATGCTGAAAAGCTGTTCGGACTTGCCGGCAACTTATGTGTTGCCGTGTCGAGCCCCTGGCAATTTGTGCCGAGGTGCGTTCGTGAAACAACTAAAGAAGCGAAATTCAGTACGTAGAAAAAACGAATACTGAAAACCGGTTATGTTCACTGGAATCTGATTGATACGTCAAACGCAATTCTACAGATTATAGCGCCCCTACCCGGGCTATTTAACATGCCGGGGGCCGAGGGTTGAGGAAAAAGGCAATTTACAGGTATAAAATAAATAATGCGGTCTTACAAAAATCACTAGGCCGTCCTGTCGCACGTCTGCGCTGCCTTGCCTCGGTTAAAGGACTCCTTAGTAGGAATAGCCTTTGGTTATTTACAACGCCGAACTTTAGAAAGAGTCTGTAAGATGACCAGGCTTGGAATCACCTGTTGTAAAGGATAGAAAATAGTTTAGAAAAAGAAAAAGGATTATGAGGGTGCTGACCGTATTGTAGGCCTGTCTGTACTGTGCCTCCGCCGATGACCATGGTATTTTAAGTGCATAATGATGTATGCGCGGTGTAAACTTCGCGGCTATATAGGGCGGACGACGGAGGCCGAACTGCTAATCCAGCTCTGAGATTGATTGGTCCTGTTTAGTAGAGACCGACGGCTTGACGGCCGATGAGATATGCGGCTTGATAAGGCCGCTGTGTACTTCGGCTGCAACAGCCATAGTACGCTCCTTTGTACGGAGGGAGCATTTCGTATTTCCGTTTATCGTGATGACGCCGCGTGGACCGGGCATCTTAAGATTGGAATAGGCGTAATGTGGGACCGCATTAAAACGAGTAAAGGCGGAACGCCCGAGGAGTGCGTGATAGCTGCTGCGAAACGATACAATATCGATGGTCAAGCCTTCGCTTCTAAAGTTGTTCGGCAAGCCGAAAACGACTTCCAGTGTAATTGAGCCCGTGCAGCGAGCTTCTACGCCGGACACTGCTCCTTTGAAGGTAGCTGTGGTGGGCTTGATTCGTGAAGGATCAATGCCCATTTTGCGGACAGTGTCTTGGTAGAGTAGATTAAGATTACTGCCGCTGTCCATAAGGACTTTCGTGAGATGGAACCCATCGACAATTGGATCGAGGATCAGAGCTGCCGAACTTCCGTGACGGATACTGGCTGGGCGGTCCTTGTGATCAAAAGTGATCGGGCAGGCCACCCATTTGCTTGATTTTGGGGTGCCTGGCTCCTGTGGTGCGCGCTTGCGCTCCTCTGTAGGGATGTGTGTCACGTGTACCATGTTGACTATTTTTACTTCGGGGGGAAATTGCTTCTGACCCCCAGTGTTCGGCTGGCGAGTCTCTTCGTCATCACTGTCACTGGGTAGCCCCTTCCCCTTGTGTTCGGCGTTAAGCTTGCCGGCTTGTTTACAGACCCAACAGCTTCTGTTGGTGTGATTGGCTGGTTTATTGGGGGTGCCATGAATCTGGCAGGGCCGATCCAGTATCTTGTCTAACTTGGATGGTCCGTCTTTGTTTGCCTTGAATGGCTTTTTCCGTTGACCGGTTTTGGAGCCGCTGAATCCGGCGTTTACCGCCGTGTCTCGCGTTCCTTCATTATTATTTCGACGCTTGTGTCTAGTGCGTCGTGGCTTGCCGTTGCCGTCTCGAACTTCGGAAGTGCTCGGATCATTGGCGTTGTTGCTTCTACGAGCGAGCCAGCTATCTTCTCCCGCACAGAAGCGGGTCATCAGAGCAGTTAGGGCTGCCATGGATTTTGGTTTTTCTTGACCGAGGTGGCGGGCAAGCCATTCGTCTCGGACGCTATGTTTAAAGGCCGCAAGGGCTTCGGCGTCTGGACAATCGACAATTTGATTCTTTTTAATTAGGAACCTGGTCCAGAGCTTCCTGGCTGACTCCCCGGGTTGCTGGATGATGTGACTTAGGTCATCGGCCTCCGGAGGTCGTACATATGTGCCTTGGAAGTTGTCGCGGAAAGCGTCTTCCAAGTCCTCCCAGCTGCCAATAGAGTTTTCCGGCAGACTGTTTAACCAGCGCCGAGCTGGCCCCTTGAGTTTTAATGGGAGGTATTTGATGGCGTGAAGGTCATCACCGCGGGCCATATGAATATGGAGAAGAAAATCCTCAATCCATACCGCGGGATCTGTTGTTCCATCATATGATTTGATGTTTACGGGTTTAAAACCTTCTGGGAATTCGTGCTCCATTACTTCATCAGTGAAGCAGAGGGGGTGTGCGGCACCTCTATATCGGGCCACATCGCGACGTAGTTCGGATTGAGTTCGTCGACAGTCTTCGGCCCGGGCGCGGTTATGATCGTTACGTCTGGCTTGATAGCCATCGTTGCGCGCCAGGGCATGCCCCCGCGATCCGTAGATCGATCTGGACTGACCTGCTCTGTTCTCCAGGTCTCGCCGTGGGTCATATGTTTGTTCCCGAGCTGTAGTGTCTTTGCCTTTATGGCGAGGTAGTATGGGCAGGTGTTCGGCTTGGGTTGCCGCTTTGTCCCGGCCACGTGGTGGTCGGTCAGCCGCATTGTGCGTTGATGGCATGGGCTCGAGTGCCTCGTCGTCGAATTGGGGTAGCAGTTTATGCTTCGGGTAACCTTTAATGGGGCGCTCGAGTCCGTATTCCTCGGCTGCCAGGACATCAGTCCATCTGTCGTTGAGTCGGTCTTGATCAGCTTGAAGCTGCTGCTGTTTCTTTTTCAGGCTCCTCGCAGTGGCTATTAGCCGGCGCTTAAAGCGCTCCTGCTCGACGGGTTCCTTAGGCATGATGAAGTCTTCGTCGCCGAGGCTCACCTCATCTTCGGAAGGTGGAAGATAGCTGCTATCCTCCGAGTCTTCGTTTATGGCCTGTTCATCCGGGCTGGCTTGCCCATCTTCCCTATCGTCTTGTTCGAAAGCCGGCTCGACGGGATCTTCTTTGTCTTCGGCCTCATCCGGAGTGTTGTTTTCTCTCATGCCGGTATTGCTGTCTTTTTCACGGCGTGATTTGGGGTGGCGCCACTGACGTCGGCACTTTGGCCGTGTCTCAGGAGGTGTATCCTCGACTGGATCTTTCTTGTTATCGCCGTTATCCTCTTTGGGGGTATCCACCATGTACACGTCGTACGAGGAGGTGGCTGTCCAGCGCCCAGTAAACGGTGGGTTTTGGGCCTGCCCCTCTCCGGCATCGTCGTCCATACCGTCGATGTCTCCGGAGTCATAATCGAGCATGTCGGTTAAGCCTTTGACAGTGGCAATAAAGTGGGAGGTGAGTGGGAAACGAAATTCTCCATCATCAGCCTCCAGTTCAAACCGGATATAGTTCGGCTGTGAGTCCCCCGCTAAGGAAAGGGTTTTTAATGAGTTTAGCACGTCACCCAAAGGTGAGTGCCGGAAGAAGTCCGCGGAGCTGAACTCGACGATCGGCGCCCGATCGAGCTCGATGGGCACGGACGCACGCGGTTCGGAACCTATAGCTGGAGACGAATCCGGGGTTCCGGTGACACAGATCTTGTTTGAAGTTGGGTCTGTGTGTGGCTACAACGCCACTGAGTCTGTGTGCGGCTCCAACGCCGCTGAGTCTGTGGCTTCCGTGGCGGGGTTGAGCTTCCCGTCTTCGGATGGCGCAGTCTGCTCCGGATCTAGGGCCAGAGCAGTTACAGGAGCTATCTCCCAGGTATGGTCTGATGACAGATTTAGGTCATGTTCATCGCGGCGGCAGGGAGCGGCTGCCATGGGATCGAATCCGTCAAAGATCAAGTCTCCGCGGATGTCCGCAACGAAGCTCAAGCTTCCAAATCTAACCTGATGGCCAGGGGGGTAGCTGTCGATCTGCTCCAGATGACCAAGCGAGTTGGCCCGCAGCATGAAGCCGCCGAATACGAAGATCTGGCCGGGGAGAAAAACCTCCCTCACGGCAGCATCGTTGTGGATGATTGATGGAGCCATCGAGTCTTATAGCGATGACACAGTGGAACTCTCAATGAAAGCACCAATGTCGGTGTCAAAACCGGCAGATCTCGGGTAGGGGGTCCCGAACTGTGCATCTGAGATCGATGGTAACAGGAGATGGGGGACACGATGTTTACCCACATTACGTTGCCCGGACGCCCGAGGACCCCTTAATCCAGGACTCCCTCACATGGAAGATATCGATAACTAATGGTCGCGAAGTAAACAAGAAGGGTGCATTTCTCAAAATTTCATTTATCTCTATTTTAAAAATCTGAGCTCTGGCACCGCTGCAAATCACTGCTTCCCTCCACGAAGGGACTATCTATTTAATTTTATGTTGCGTCATTGATGTCGCTTGAACTACGTTGGTATTTCCCCAAAGAGGAAGGGATGATGCAGCACAGCTACGGTAGGTATTTTCCTCAGTGATGAGACCAAGGTTACTGAACCAGTAGGAGAACCACGCAACACTACATGAACGGCACCTACACACAAAGAACAAATACTCGCAACCCGACGTAAAAGAGGGGTTGTCAATCCCTCCCGGGTAAAGAGATAGATAAATTTTTAGTAGATCGGATAAATAGATCTCACGGGAACGCGAGATAAAATAAATAACAATAAATTGCAGCAAGATATTTTTGGGTTTTTGGATTAATAGATCTAAAAAAACAAAAAAAAAAAGATCTCGAAGGCAAATATGATAAAGAAGAGACCCGGGGGCCGTAGATTTCACTAATGGCTTCTCTCGAGAAAAATAGCATACGGTGGGTAAACAAATTACTGTTGGGCAATTGATAGAACTTCAAATAATTATGACAATATCCAGGCAATGATCATTATATAGGCATCACGTCCAAGATTAGTAGACCGACTCCTGCCTGCATCTACTACTATTACTCCACACATCGACCGCTATCCAGCATGCATCTAGTGTATTAAGTTCATGGAGAAACGGAGTAATGCAATAAGAACGATGACATGATATAGACAAGATCTATTCATGTAGGAATAGACCCCATCTTGTTATCCTTAATAGCAACGATACATACGTGTCATTTTCCCTTCTGTCACTGGGATTGAGCACCGTAAGATCGAACCCATCACAAAGCACCTCTTCCCATGGCAAGAAAAATCGATCTAGTTGGCCTAACTAAACCAAAGATTCGAAGAAGAAATACGAGGCTATAAGTAATCATGCATATAAGAGATCAAAAGACTCAAATAACTTTCATGGATAAAAACATAGATCTGATCATAAACTCAAAGTTCATCGCATTAGTTACATCAAATAGATCTCCAAGAGACCATTGTATTGAGAATCAAAAGAGAGAGAGGAAGCCATCTAGCTACTAACTACAGACCCGTAGGTCTACAATGAACTACTCACATATCATCAGAGAGGCACCAATGAGGATGATGAACCCCTCTGTGATGGTGTCTAGATTGGATCTGTGGTTTCTGGAACTTGCAGCGGCTGGAATTGTATTTTGTCGACTCCCCTAGGGTTTCTGGAATATTGGGGTATTTATAGAGTAAAGAGGCAGTGTGGGATGCCACTGAGGTGGGCACAACCTACCGGGGTGCGCCTGGGCCTCCAGGCGCGCCCAGGTGGGTTGTGCCCCCCTCAGGGCACCCCTCTGGTACTTTCTTGGCTCAACTTGTGTCTTCTAATCCAGAAAAAATCACCAAAAAGTTTCGCTGCGTTTGGACTCCGTTTGGTATTGATTTTCTGTGGAGTAAAAAACAAGCAAAAAACAACAACTGGCACTGGGCACTATGTCAATAGGTTAGTCCCAAAAAATGATATAAAGTTGCTATAAAATGATTGTAAAACATCCAAGATTGATAATATAACAGCATGGAACAATCAAAAATTATAGATACGTTGGAGACGTATCAGCATCCCCAAGCTTAATTCCTGCTCGTCCTCGAGTAGGTAAATGATAAGAACAGATTTTTTGATGTGGAATGCTGCCTAACATGTTCATCACATAATCTTTTCTTTGTAGCATGGACATTTGGACTTTTATATGATTCAAAGCAATAGTCAAGTTTTGACATGAAGATTTCAATACTCAAGCATATCAACAAGCAACCATGTCTTTCAAAATATCAACACTAAAGCAAGTTATCCCTAGCCCATTATGCTCAACCATTGATCCATTCATGAAACACACTCGCATATTAGCTACACCCAATGCTCAAGTACGATCATAGTGCCCCTTAGTTGGTGCTTTATAAGAGAAGATGGAGACTCAAAAATAAAAATTGGATAAGGTAAATATAAAGGCCCTTCGCAGAGGGAAGTAGGGATTTGTAGAGGTGCCAGAGCTCAAAGCGAAAAAGATAGAGATTAAAAACATTTTGGGTGGCATGCTTTTCCTGTCAATGAAAACGATCGAGTAGTTCCCAATACTTTCCATGCTAGATATATCATAGGCGGTTCCCAAACATAAAATAAAGTTTATTCCTTTTCCACCATACTTTCACATTCCACGGCTAACCGAATTCACGGGTGCCGTCCATACCAACACTTCCCAAGGAATTTATTATTTGACAACATAAAGTAAATTCATTTTTCATTTCGGGACTGGGCATCCCTAATACCTTTGCTGTACTCTCGTGCAATGGCAAGTGAATAAACACTCATCTTGAGAATAACACATCTAGCATGGAAAAATATCAGCCACCCCCTACCGTTTCATGAGCGGTACGAGCACACAAAAGAGAAATTTATTTTGAAAATTAGAGATGGCACATACAAATTTGCTTAGAACAACACAGAAATACCGCATATAGGTAGGTATAGTGGACTCATATGGCAAAACTGGTTTAAGGATTTTGGATGCACAAGTAGTGATCATACTTAGTGCAAATGAAGGCTAGCAAAAGATTGAGAAGCATCCAACCAAGAAACGAAAAATCTCATAAGCGAGCATTAAGCATAATTAGCACCGAATAATGCACCACAAGTAGGATATAATTTCATTGCATAACTATTGACTTTCATGCTTGCATAAGGAATCACAAACCTTAACATCAATATTCTTACTAAAGCATAATTACTCATCAACATGACTCACATATTATATCATCATATCGCAAAACTATTACAAGATCAAGTTTATTTTGTCCAATGATCTTCATGAAAGTTTTTATTATATCCCTCTTGAATATCTATCACTTTGGGACTAGTTTAATGTGTTGCTTTTGATAGCTCAAACAAATCTAAGTGAAGAACATGAGCATAAAAAATTCCTTCTCCCAAAATAATATAAGTGAAGCATGAGAGAATTTCTTCAAAATTACTACTCTCAAATAGATCTAAGTGAAGCATGAGAGCATTTCTTTAAAAATATTAAATCACACCGTGCTCAAAAAGATATAAGTGAAGTACTATAGCAATTCCATAGCTCATAAAGATTTAAGTGAAGCATAGAGAGCAATTCTAACAAATCATAGCATAATTTTGGCTCTCTCAAATAGGTGTGTCCAGCAAGGATACGTGACTCAAAATAAAAAGTAAAACAAGCAAAGACTCATATCATACAAGACGCTCCAATCAAAACTCATGATATGTGACGAATAAAAATATAGCTCCAAGTAAAATACCGATGGTCGTTAGAAGAAAGAGGGGATGCCACTCGGGCATCCCCAAGCTTAGTTGCTTGCTTCTATTTTAGATAATAGCTTGGGATGCCATGGGCATCCCCAAGCTTAGGCTCTTCTTCCTCCTTATTCCTTCATCCATCGTGATCTCACCCAAAACTTGAAAACTTCAATCACACAAAACTCAACAAAACCTTCGTGAGATCTGTTAATATAACAAAGCAAATCACTACTATAAGTACTGTTGCAAACCCATTCATATTTTATTTTTGCATTATATCTACTGTATTCCAACTTTATGGCTTATACCCTCCAATACAAACCATAGATTCATCAAAATAAGCACACAACGCAAAGAAAACAGAATCTGTCAAAAACAGAATAGTCTGTAGCAAACTGAAAACTTAGAATACTTCTGTAACTCGAAAAATTCTGAAAAATTAGGACAACGTAGGAAATTTGTATATCAATCTTGTGTAAAAAATGCAGAATCTTTCGTTACATATGTGAATTTGTAAAATTATTTTACTGGACACAAAATTTTCTGTTTTTCAACAAGATCAAATCAACTATCACCCAACATGATCCCAAAGGCTTTGCTTGGCACAAACTCTAATTAAAACATAAAAAACACAATCATAATAGTAGCATAATTGTGCAAACACTCAAGAATAGAAAGAAAAATACAAAAATAAATTTTATTCATTGGGTTGCCTCCCAACAAGCGCTATCGTTTTATGCCCCTAGCTAGGCATAATGCAAAGATCTAAGTGTTGTCATCTTTAGTTTCCAATTCTTCAATCAAACACTTGAAATTCTTCAAAGATTTAGCATACAAATTTTCAATAACAATACTTCTAGGAACAAGATTGAAAAATTCATTCTTGCAAGTAGGATCTCTTATTACTTCGATAAAATCGGGGTAAATACTAATCATTTTAAGATCCTCTTTATTATTATTACTAGAACTTGCACCCTTGTTCTTAGTGATTTGAGAAATCTTGCTAACCTTAACGGAAGTTTTTTCAATAGTTTTAGCAGAAGCAAAAGCCGAGCTTAAATTGCTAAAAATTTCTTCCAACTTATCGATCTGAGATGGATTTTCTTCAATTCTTTCGTGAATTACGTTTCCCTTTTCTTTTAACAACTTAAAAACCTCTCCCGCTTTTGACCCAATTTTACTAGCAAGATTATGCATCTTTTTATCCAAGTTCTCAAGATGTTCTTCAGTAAGAATTTTCTTTTCAATAGCCTCTAGCCTTTCCATAACATGCTCAAGAGTCAAAGTTATTTCATTAATCATAAGAGGTGGTGATCCCACTAAATTTCCCAAAGCATTAAAAGCATCTAGAGATGGACACATCAAGAAACTTCCACCGGTAATCATATCAAGGACGAATCTATACCTGGTAGTGATGCCCACATAGAAACAACAAAGAAGAACAACGGTAGATTGCTTACGAATAGATCTATTATGAGTATTGCAAATTCTATACCAAGCATCCTTTAAATTCTCCCCTCCCCTTTGTTTGAAATTAAGAACCTCATTTTCGGGGGTGCACGCAATAGAGGAATAACTATCCATAATGGCAAAAGTGACGAACAAAATTGCACACAAAAATAGATCTAACGAGAAAACGGCGAATGAAAAAGAGGGCGAATAAAACGACAAATGTTTGTGAAGTGGGGGAGATGAAAATGAGAGGCAAATGGCAAATAATGGAAATTGCAAGGAGATGAGATTTGTGAGTAGGAACCTGGTAGATGTTGATGATGTCTCCCCGGCAACGGCGCCCGAAATTCCTTTTGATGTCGCTTGAACTATGTCGGTATTTCCCCAAAGAGGAAGGGATGATGCAGCACAGCTACGGTAGGTATTTCCCTTAGTGATGAGACCAAGGTTATCGAACCAGTAGGAGAACCACGCAACACTAAGTGAACGACACCTGCACACTAAGAACAAATACTCGCAACCCGACGTAAAAGAGGGGTTGTCAATCCCTCCCGGGTAAAGAGATAGATAAATTTGTAGTAGATCGGATAAATAGATCTCGCGGGAACGGGAGATAAAATAAATAACAATAAATTGCAGCAAGATATTTTTGGGGTTTTGGATTAATAGATCTAAAAATAAAAGCAAATAAAAATAGATCTCGAAGGCAAATATGATAAAGAAGAGACCCGGGGGCCGTAGATTTCACTAGTGGCTTCTCTCGAGAAAAATAGCATATGGTGGGTAAACTAATTACTGTTGGGCAATTGATAGAACTTCAAATAATTATGACGATATCCAGGCAATGATCATTATATAGGCATCACGCACTAGTAGAAAACAGGGCTTTGGTCCAGGCCTGGCCAGCCATTAGTCCCGGTTCAGTAACGAACCGGGACCCATGGGGGCATACGTCCCGGTTCGTGCGCCCAGGGGGCCGGCCGGGCCTCGTGGGGCATTGGTCCCGGTTCTTCTGGACTCTTTGGTCCCGGTTCCAGACACGAACCGGGATCAATGGGCCTTGCTGCTGGCCCACATCCATTGGTCCCGGTTCATGGCTGGAACCGGGACCAAAGGAGGTCCTTTAGTCCCGGTTCATGGCTGGAACCGGGACCAAAGGAGGTCCTTTAGTCCTGGTTCCAGCCACCAACCGGGACCAATGAGGTGCCTATATATACCCCCTCGCCCGCAAGCAGAGCACTCCACTGCTCTGTTTTTTCTGGCCGGCTAGGGGAGGGCTTTGTGGTGCTCTAGCTCACCTCCTATGCACATGAGGTGTTCGATGAAATGCCCGAGCCACACTACTTAAGCTTTCTTCTCTCCAAGCTCGACCTCCAAGCTCCATTTTCCTCAAGATTTGTCTAGGTTTAGTGGTCCGTCACGTCCCGTCCCCGTCTTCACCGCCGTCGATCGCCCGCGCCGATCTCATCGCCGACACCACCGTGGTGAGCCTCTTGTTCTTATCTTCTTTCTAAAAGAGAAAAATTCTTACTTGTATGATTTAGATAGATACTTGTATAATTTTCTTACTTTTATTATTGTTTGTTATTATATAGTGCGATGGTTTTGGTATCCGCCCCCCGTCGGCCCTCGTCCTATCTACGATTCGGATGTGGTATATATTATATTTTATAACTATTTGGTTCCTTTATTGTTTATGACAATTATGCCGACCAACGTGACATAGATCTTTTTATCTAGGAGGTATGTGAATCAGAAATTCCTACCGACCCTATTGTCGAGAGGTTAAATTTAGTTGAAGAAGAAAGCAATTACTTGAAGGAAAAATTGAAAAAAATTGAGGAGGAGAAGATGATATTGGAGTTGCATGTTGCGGATGTCGTCGATGATCACAAGATCAAGATGGATGCAATGTGCTTCAATATTAGAAAGTATAGAAAATATGCCATTCATACCGAGGCTTGGTATCATTATGCCGTTGGATCAATTGTTACCTTGGTTGCAATTATGATCGCATTTGTTGTTGCATTGAAATGTTTTACATAGTTTCAATGTATGGTTTAATTAGATGCTCTGGAGAGCTATATGTTGTTCAATGAGAACTATGTATGTACTTTGGTTTTAATGTGATGATGAACTTCTATTAATTTGGTCACTTATCTATTCATGATGTTCTGTAATGGTTTTTGACACACTTAATTATATATAATGCACACAGATGAACCGACAATGGATGTACGGTGACAGACGCACCTCCGAGTACATTAAGGGCGTGCATAATTTTCTCGAAGTGGCTGAGGCAAACAAGCAAAATGGTTTTATGTGTTGTCCATGCCCTATATGTGGGAATACGAAGTCTTACTCTGACCGGAAAATCCTTCACACCCACCTGCTTTATAAGGGTTTCATGCCACACTATAATGTTTGGACCAGGCACGGAGAAAGAGGGGTAATGATGGAAGAGAGCGAAGAAGAAGAGCATGATGACAGCTATGTGCCCCCTGAATACGATGATGCTGCAACAGGGGAAGCTGAAGATCAAGAGGAACCAGACGATGTGCCCGATGATGATCTCCGCCGGGTCATTGTTGATGCAAAGAGACAGTGCGAAAGTGAAAAGGAGAAGCTGAAGTTGGATCGCATGTTAGAGGATCACAAAAAAGGGTTGTACCCCAATTGCGAAGATGGCAACACAAAGCTCGGTACCGTACTGGAATTGCTGCAGTGGAAGGCAGAGAATGCTGTGCCTGACAAAGGATTTGAGAAGCTACTGAAAATATTGAAGAAGAAGCTTCCAAAGGATAACGAATTGCCCAACAGTACGTACGCAGCAAAGAAGGTCGTATGCCCTCTAGGATTGGAGGTGCAGAAGATATATGCATGCCCTAATGACTGCATCCTCTACCATGGTGCGTACGAGGATTTGAACGCATGCCCGGTATGTGGTGCATTGCGGTATAAGATCAGACGAGATGACCCTGGTGATGTTGACGGCGAGCGCCCCAGGAAGAGGGTTCCTGCGAAGGTGATGTGGTATGCTCCTATAATACCACGGTTGAAACATCTGTTCAGAAACAAAGAGCATGCCAAGTTGATGCGATGGCACAGAGAGGACCGTAAGAAAGACGGGAAGTTGAGAGCACCCGCTGACGGGTCGTAGTTGAGAAAAATCGAGAGAAAGTACTGGAAGGAGTTTGCAGGTGACGCAAGGAACGTATGGTTTGGTTTAAGCGCGGATGGCATTAATCCTTTTGGGGAGCAGAGCAGCAATCACAGCACCTGGCCCGTGACTCTATGTATCTATAACCTTCCTCCTTGGCTGTGCATGCAGCGGAAGTTCATTATGATGCCAGTACTCATCCAAGGCCCTAAGCAACCCGGCAACGACATTGATGTGTACCTAAGGCCATTAGTTGAAGAACTTTTACAGTTGTGGATTGGAAATGGTGTATGTGTGTGGGATGAGCACAGACAGGAGGAATTTGACCTGCATGCGTTGCTGTTTGTAACCATCAATGATTGGCCTGCTCTCAGTAACCTTTTAGGACAGACAAACAAGGGATACCACGCATGCACGCACTGTTTAGCTGACACCGAAAGTAAATACCTGGACAAATGCAGGAAGAATGTGTACCTGGGGCATCGTCGATTTCTTCCGACCAACCATCAATGTCGAAAGAAAGGCAAGCATTTCAAAGGCGAGGCAGATCACTGGAAGAAGCCCACCATGCGTACCGGTGATCACGTACTTGCTATGGTCAATGATTTACACGTAATCTTTGGAAAGGGTCCCGGCGGACTATCTTTTCCGAATGACGCTGAGGGACGCGCACCCATGTGGAAGAAGAAATCTATATTTTGGGACCTACCCTACTGGAAAGACCTAGAGGTCCGCTCTTCAATCGACGTGATGCACGTGACAAAGAACCTTTGCGTGAACCTGCTAGGCTTCTTGGGCGTGTATGGGAAGATAAAAGATACACCGGAGGCACGGGAGGACCTGCAACGTTTGCACGAAAAAGACGGCATGCCTCCAAAGCAGTATGAAGGTCCTGTCAGCTACGCTCTTACCAAAGAAGAGAAGGAAATCTTCTTTGAATGCCTGCTCAGTATGAAGGTCCCGTCTGGCTTCTCGTCGAATATAAAGGGAATAATAAATATGGCAGAGAAAAAGTTCCAGAACCTAAAGTCTCATGACTGCCATGTGATTATGACGCAACTGCTTCCGGTTGCATTGAGGGGGCTTCTACCGGAAAATGTTCGATTAGCCATTGTGAAGCTATGTGCATTCCTCAATGCAATCTCTCAGAAGGTGATCGATCCAGAAATCCTACCAAGGCTAAGGAGTGATGTGGCGCAATGTCTTGTCAGTTTCGAGCTAGTGTTCCCACCATCCTTCTTCAATATCATGACACACGTCCTAGTTCATCTAGTCGACGAGATTGTCATTCTGGGCCCTGTATTTCTACATAATATGTTCCCCTTTGAGAGGTTCATGGGAGTCCTAAAGAAATATGTCCCTAACCGCGCTAGGCCACAAGGAAGCATCTCCATGGGCCATCAAACAGAGGATGTCATTGGGTTTTGTGTTGACTTTATTCCTGGCCTTAAGAAGATTGGTCTCCCTCAATCGCGGTATGAGGGGAGACTGACTGGAAAAGGCACGCTAGGAGGGGACTCAATAATATGTAGGGACAGGCATTCTTGGTCTCAAGCACACTACACAGTTCTATAGAACTCTACCTTGGTGACCCCGTATGTCGATGAACACAAGAACATTCTGCGCTCCAAACACCCGGAGCAGTGTGACGACTGGATTACATGTGAACACATCAGGACTTTTGGCAGTTGGTTGGAAACACGTCTCAGAGGTGACAACACTATTTCTGATGAGCTGTACTCGTTGTCCAGGGGACCATCTTCGACTGTATTGACTTACAAAGGAGACGAGATAAATGGGAATACATTTTACACGATCGCCCAAGATCAAAAGAGCACCAACCAAAACAGCGGTGTCCGCTTTGATGCAGCAACCAAGAGGGGAAAGGACACATATTATGGTTACATAGTGGACATATGGGAACTTGACTACGGACATGATTTTAAGGTCCCTTTGTTTCAGTGCAAATGGGTCAATCTGTCAGGAGGCGGGTGTAGGAGATATGCCCTAGAGGCAATAATAAATGTTATTGATTATCTCCCTGTTCATAATTAGGTTTATGTTCCATGCTATAACTGCTATGGTTCTCAAGTCTGCAAATAAAACGAGGCTTGGAGGAAGACTCATATGCACGTGTGGGATAATAAATGATAAAAATGTATTCCTAGTCAAGCCTCTATGACTGGCTCAAGTGTTGCATGATGGTTCTGTTTTCCTGATCATGGGCATGTCTATGCCAGCAACTTTGAGGGCACAATGTTAGAAGAACATTTGTGTTGAATCAAACCGATTGATGTTATGCTATGAGTTACTTTCGTCACAAGTTAATGGTTAATAACACAGAGATGGTTACCGTTTGCATAATTCCTCAGACCATGAGAGTATCGAGTTTCTTCATGCTTGATTCATGAACTTTGGGGTTTGTTAAACGTCATCCGTAACTGGATGGCTATTACGGCGGCTTACAGGTTCATGGGAAAGTATGTCAAGTAACTTGATAGCTCAAGATTGGGATTTGCTCCTCCGACGATGGAGAGATATCTCTGGGCCCTCTCGGTGTTACGGTATCCATCATCGTCTGGCCAGACACTTTGTGATTTGATCACGGGGATGCCGGAACACGGTAACGAGAAAAGAGAACAATACCGGTAACGAGGTAACTGGCATAGTGGACAAGTTGTTGACCCACGGGGATGCCATCATGTCTCACCTCGGGTATTTGTAACATATCACGAAGCAACAGGAATAGCACACGACAACTGGAGGTTCACTCGAATATTCATTCGTGTGGGTATAGGGGTCAATATGGGTGTCCATGGCTCCGATGTTGATCATTGATCGGAAGGGGTTCCGTGTCATGTCTATACTTCACCGAACCTATAGGGTCACACACTTAAGGGTCATCTATCTGCTGAATACTAGACACGGAGTCTGAGAGAAAATCACCGAAAAAGTTTCGAACACCGAAAAAGTTTCGGACAGCGGAAAAGTTCCGCAGAGAGAGGTCACCGGATGAGCTCCGGTGAAATTGAAAGGTTGTTTCGGGGTATTCCATTAAGTCAAAATGGTTTTGGCACATGCCTGATAATTCTTGGAGGGTGCCAGAATCATTCTGGAAACTTTTGGGAATTTTCTGGAAGAAAAACCGGAAATGTTCCGGAGCTGCCGGAACCACTTCAGATGCTTTTCGCAGATGAAAATCACTAATCTGGAATTGTTCCAGAACGCGTTGAAAATTTATTTAGTGGGTACTGGAAATGTTCTAAGCCCACATAAATATTTTCAGTTCGACGCTGAAAAATGTCGTCATGAATAGTGAAAGTGCTTTTTTGGGTTACTTTTTGGAAAGCCATTATTTTGGGCTTTGTCCCAAGATATTTTTTGGGGGTGACATGGATGGATGAGGCTCCCTTGGGGGGGCCCCTCCTAGGTGTGGCCGGCCACATGGGGACTCCTCCTTGGAGCCCCCTCTTGTGCCTTGGTTTCACATTTGGGTCCTTGTGGAAGGACTTCATCCATGTGCTTTTTGGGTTTTCTTGTAAAACCACCCTACCCCTTGGGATTTCCTATAAATAGAGGTGGAGGGGCAGCCCTCCACACTCACTCCTTCTCACATACAAGTGCCATTGCATGATCTGGCTTCTCTCTCCCTCCCCGCAAAATAGTTTCGTAGAGCCGAAAGGCTGTCTGGGTTCCGGTGGGAACTAGTTCTGGACGGCGAAGCCCTGCCGGATAGATGACACCGTATGTGTGCAACTCTGTAGAGAGGTCATAGTTTCGATCTTAGTGCCCGAGGGGCTGTTCGTGAGTGCCTCCCGAAGGGCTGTCCAAGTGACGGTCCGAGTTCTGTGAGTCCTCCCGAAGGGCTGTCCGAGTGACCGTCCGAGTTTCGAAGGTCCTCCCGAAGGGCTGTCCGCGACACCGTCCGGGGGACTGTTCGACCGCCTCCCGGAGGGCTGTCCGAAGGGAAGATGAGGGTATACATCCTCGCGGTTGGGAGGTTGTAAATCCTAGCTGCGGGGATCTGCACCACCGATCGTCATCGACTACTTCCGCTGCGCTACGAGTCGGTAATGAAAATGATCAAACCTTGTATGCAGTCTCCATAGTGTTCCTGGGCTGGTGCGTAGGTCGGAAAATTTTTGTTTTCTGCTGCATTCCCCTACAGTGGCATCATGAGCCGTGCTATGCGTAGATGCAGGTTGCGATCTAGAATACATGGAGATGTATGGGTGTTGCACAATATAATTAGGTAGTAGATGAGTTCTATTACTGAAAATTATTTGTGCGGGTAGCAGATGAAATCTGTTACCCGATGTTCTTGTTGCTTCCCTGGAAATTGCATATTTCTGATCTTGATAACAGCATGGTGGAGTTTCAATGTTCTGGCAATCCGCGATCTTGATTGATCAACGAAGTGCTAACAGTCCATTGAATTCCACCGTAGTTAAAAAGAAAGATGAAATTTCACAAACGAAAGGGCATTGCATATATGATCTGCACGGGGGTCATGCGTATGACGAAGTTTAGTATGGGGCTCGAGATTTTATTATCTCGGTTTTCATACACCCTGGAAAGTTAATCTAGCGACTTGAATTATCATACTTGATGATGGACGTTGGTAGCTTCGGTTTGTTTCAAAACCTTAGAAGCCACGTACAACAAGTTTTTGCTTGAACCGATTAGAGACGTCTAACTTGGTTTTGCAGGAGGGTTTGCATGTGTATGTGATGTGGTATAGCAGTGCTCATAATAATTTGATTATGTATGAGATGACTATATGATGTAAATTGATTAACATGACCTGCGTGTCATGATTTGGCATGATGGCTGGAGCCATATGATTGCACTTTAAATGACCTGCGTGTCGACCTTGTGTAATGCACTTATTTTATTAGCTATAGGGATAGCAATATTATCTGGTGCATCGACAAGGTGGTGGCAATCTTCGCAAAGGTGAACACCGACGCGAATGCCGAAGACGAAGAAATACAAGACTTCTCCGTCAGAAAGGGCTATACCATATCATGCTATTATGAATTGCCTGAGATGTTTATCCCTTATGATGCACCCTTCTTGATTGCGCGGTAGTCGCTTTTATTAGGGTGATCTCTCACAAAAAATATCAAGTAGTTAGTGTTCTCCCAAGTGTAGCACCGTCACGGCACCTAACTTTTCAGGGTATCACATGGATGCATGGGTACGAACGATTAGGGAAGTGTGAGGTGGGTGAGTTGAGACCTCGCAGCGTGATCACTTGGTTGTCTTGACGTTCAGGCATGAAAGTCATGAGGTCGGAACACACGCATCGAAAGATGAACAAGAGTCACATAGAGATGTGATTGGCAAGTTGGCCTACCGATTGCACTTCTCATCACTTGAGATGGATGCATCCTTGGCGTTGAATTGTAATATGGATCTTGAATCACTCACAATCAATTTTGAGAGATATTGATTTGAGTGGGAGCGCACTTTTGAATTGACTTGTTTAATTCTCAGTGCAATTAATTACGAACACTGTCTAAGTGTGGTTTGCATAATAGTTGTAGAATTATGGCTCGCATTTCCACCTTCCCTATTTAAAATTGAATAGCTGTTAAATATCTGGTTAAAACTTTATGGTTGGTAACGTAATGTGAGGATTGTCCTCAAGAGTGCCGAGAAGGACTTTGTCCTATCGCATACTTTCGGTATTCTCTCGCTTATGCTATGGATCATGTGACTCTCGTCCTTCGATCCAAAAGCTAGAATTCCGTTTTAGTCAAGTGCAATACATTTGCTTCCATGAGACCCGAACTTCGAAAGCTTGGATAGTTATGTGATATTCATGGAATCTGAAAATCATTTTCAGAGACAGACAAAGGCTAAAAGATATGAGATATCCAAAGCAATGTTTGTTTGCAAACTATTAGTAAAGGAGTTTACTATGCATTAGACTGATATGAGAGGGATCCAGAAGAACACCTGTCATATGATGAAAGGTGAATAAAACAACAACTTAAAGAGAAAGGAAGTGTCCAAAGGGTGTTAGTGAAACTTTCACGCCTAGGAAGTCCAGGGCTAACGCCACTCTTAAGTTGGGTGCTTCTTCTGAGAGTAGGTGAAATACTAAAAGTTAAACTGTTAGAAGTATAAAGGCAGAAAGAAAGAAGACTGGAATATCCAGCTCATGTATGAATGTCATACAAGTTTTTGATGTATAGAAGGCTGGTCAAAGATATAGTTCTTGGGAATTATGATTAAATTGTTAATCACTAATTCTTGGGTATTGTGAGTTAATCACAAAGATACTCGCTCGATTGCTTTCTGTTGCAACTCGATGTAAGAACTACTATGGCCTGAAAGACTAGCCATGAATGAGGTTTAGGTATACACAGGGAACATAGTAAATGTTACTATAGCTTCCATCGGTGTATTACCGTCTGTATTTATTTTCATAATTCATTTAGAGTTTTACAAACTCTAGCCCATTGCATAAGGTATCTTGCAAGAAGGTTGTTCATAAGAGAACTTTTGATGTTCGATGTTATGAATAACATAAGGGCCATACTTTCATTGAGAATGAGATGTATGTTATGAATAATGATAATAATATATTACCTCTGGATTTACTTTCATAATTCATTTTAGAGTTTTGCACTCTAGCCCCTTGCACATTGTTTTTGCAAAAGGGTTGTTCATAAAAGAACAATTGTTGTTCAGTATTGTGAATAACATGAAGGGCCATGCTTCCATCCAGATGGGACGTATGTTATGAATATTGATGGTAATATGATACATCCATAACACTGACGCTAAATGTCGCAAGACTAAAAGAATACCACACAAGTGTGGCACTGCATTTGGTCACATTGGAGAAACCCGCATGGAAATTTCCATTATGATGGATTTTGAAGTCATTTGATTTTGAATCATCTGACACTTGGAACTTTTCTCCGAAAAGTGAAGTGACTAAAATACCGTTCACAGGCCATAAGGAACGAGCAAAGAACGTATTGGTGATCATGCATCATGATGTATGTAGTCCAATGAATGTTGTTGCAAGTAGTGGATTTATCTATCTTCAGAAATGACTCAAGTAGATATATGGATATTTACTTGATGTGACGTAAGTCTTGATCTTTTGAAATCATTCGAAAGGTTTTCAAAAATGAAGTAGAAGTTATTGTAACAAGAAAATTATGTTTCTACAATTCGATTGCAGAAAGGAAAATTTGAGTTACAAGTTTAGCGAATGTCTGATGAGTTGTGAAAGGGGTTTCATAACTTGCACCTCCCGGAACACCACTGCAAGTGGGAAGTCCGTGAAGATGTAATCGAACCATTTATGACATGGTAAGATCAAAGATGACATAAATAAATTTGCCATTATCCCTTTTATATAGTGATGCTTTAGAGACTATGGCTTTTACACTGAAAAGAGCTCCATCGGGTCTGTTGAAATGACGCCATGGTATGGTACGCCCAACCATGTTATATCTTTTCTTAAACATTTGGAATATGGGGCTTGTGTAAAAGGTTACAAACCTATTCCAAATCAGACAAGTGCTACTTTGTAGGTTATCCCAAAATGTTGGGTATTCCTCCCTCACTATACCAAGGCAAATAGGTTTGCCACAAAGAACGGTATGCTTTTTGAAGAAAATGGTTCTTTCAAAAAGGTGAGTGGGAGAATAGTGCAACTCGACGAGATAAATAGTATCTTCGTCATTAGATCAAAGGAAAGAGACCTTGGAAGTAATTCCAAGAGTTTCCTACTGCGACTGATACGGAAGTCTCTACAATAAAATGTAAGGACTTCGGTCGAACTTGCAGCTGAACCATGTAGGCAAGGCTCGTGTAAACCTCTCAGGTGGGCAAATGATATATTGTTGTTAGACAACAGTATACCTACGATACACAAGGAAGCATTGATGGGCCCAGACTCCGGAATTGGCTAAATGCCAATACAATCCGAGATAGTTTCCATATAAGTGATTCAAGATTAAAACCTTGATACACCTTTCGAAAGACTTAGAGTCTGATGAATATTTATGTAACTATAACTGATATGAATAAAAATGTTTTATCCATAAAGCTCGACTTGTTGCAATATACAAGTTCAAGGAGTTGACTACGATGAGGTTGCTTCACCGTAGCGATGCTTAAAGTCGGTTCGGGTTGAACTAGCAATTAATACATATTTCAATCATGAGATATGAAACAAGGATGACGAAAGGATTTCCATCTGATGGAAATAAAACCAAGGACTTGCATGTGTTACAGTCCAAGGTATTTTGTCAGTCCAAAGGATGCTAGTAAGTATGCAAACTTCAGAGTTCCAGCGATGGACAGAAGAGAGCAAAATGGAGTTGGAATCGTCGTGTTTTGATGATATGGTTAAAAGGGTTTTGACTTCATCAATGGGTAACGAAGATGCTTATGATTCAAGAAAGTAAGTGGGAGCATAATAAAATTTCTAAAAAACGTTGTGTGCTTGACACATTGTTAATTGGAAATAAATTTCTTGACACGAATTAGGACTTCATTTGAAAATAGTTTTTCGATGAAGTGCTTGGGCTAAATAGCCTTTATATTAGGCATGATGATCTATGGAGATAGATTTACCTAATGGGGCTGAGCAAAGATACATATTGACAAGATGCTAAAACCTTTTAGCATTAAAAACGTTAAGGAGTGATTCTTGCCGAAGTCACATGGAAAGAGTTTTTGCAAGACTCGGTGTCCCAAAACACTGATGAGCAAAATACATGATGGAGATTCCACACACTCTTGTGTTTGGATTAATCATGTATTCCATGGTATGTAAAAACAACCAGATATGTCCAATACTCCCAAAGTTGTTGCAAGTATAGATACCAAAGTGATCAAAAGTACTGATCATGGGACAACAGTGAAAAAGGGTCATTGAGTACTATAGTAGCACTGATGACATGTTTTCTCGCAAGCGGAGATCATGAAGAGTTCGTTGTAAAAGGTTACATCGATACAGTCTTTATCCATGCTCCAAGCGATTTTTGATTTAAGTTAAGGGTTTTGTGCAATACACAATATGGTGGCACGGTAGTTGGAAATTGTTCCAAACAAATTATTGTGGCGAATTCTATAACAGAGGCAAAGTATGTTGCCGCTTTTAAAAGTGACAAAGAAGATGTTGAATCATATAGTTCATTCATGAACTTAGTATGGTTCCAAGATGGCTTTTGTCAATGGGACACTACTACAGGTAGTTGCTCCATAACTCAGTCTGAGGAATCCAGGTTCGACCTGTGATTCACATACATGCAAAGCCAAGTCCACACAAAATACGAATTTTGTGAAAGCGTGAAAACGCGAGGATATGCATAGATACACACGGAGCTGAAATCGTCAGATCCGTTGGACATCAGGCTATACCACAAGCGAAGCATATTTACACCGGTGTGCCACAGGTGTGAAGTGCATTAGCATTAACTAGATTATTGACTCTAGTGCAAGTGGGAGTCTGTAGGAGATATGCCCTAGAGGCAATAATAAATGTTATTGATTATCTCCCTGTTCATAATTAGGTTTATGTTCCATGCTATAACTGCTATGGTTCTCAAGTCTGCATATAAAACGAGGCTTGGAGGAAGACTCATATGCACGTGTGGGATAATAAACGATAAAATGTATTCCTAGTCAAGCCTCTATGACTGGCTCAAGTGTTGCATGATGGTTCTGTTTTCCTGATCATGGGCATGTCTATGCCAGCAACTTTGAGGGCACAATGTTAGAAGAACATTTGTGTTGAATCGACCCGATTGATGTTATGCTATGAGTTACTTTCGTCACAAGTTAATGGTTAATAACACAGAGATGGTTAACGTTTGCATAATTCCTCAGACCATGAGAGTATCGAGTTTCTTCATGCTTGATTCATGAACTTTGGGGTTTGTTAAACGTCATCCGTAACTGGATGGCTATTACGGCGGCTTACGGGTTCATGGGAAAGTATGTCAAGTAACTTGATAGCTCAAGATTGAGATTTTCTCCTCCGACGATGGAGAGATATCTCTGGGCCCTCTTGGTGTTACGGTATCCATCATCGTCTGGCCAGACACTTTGTGATTTGATCACGGGGATGCCGGAACACGGTAACGAGAAAAGAGAACAATACCGGTAACGAGGTAACTGGCATAGTGGACAAGTTGTTGACCCACGGGGATGCCATCATGTCTCACCTCGGATATTTGTAAGATATCACGAAGCAACAGGAATAGCACACGGCAACTGGAGGTTCACTCGAATATTCATTCGTGTGGGTATAGGGGTCAATATGGGTGTCCACGGCTCCGATGTTGATCATTGATCGGAAGGGGTTCCGTGTCATGTCTATACTTCACCGAACCTATAGGGTCACACGCTTAAGGGTCATCTATCTGCTGAATACTAGACAGGGAGTCTGAGAGAAAATCACCGAAAAAGTTTCGAACACCGAAAAAGTTTCGGACAGCGGAAAAGTTCCGCAGAGAGAGGTCACCGGATGAGCTCCGGTGAAACTGAAAAGTTGTTTCGGGGTATTCCATTAAGTCAAATTGGTTTCGGCACCTGCCTGATAATTCTTGGAGGGTGCCAGAATCATTCTGGAAACTTTTGGGAATTTTCTGGAAGAAAAACCGGAAATGTTCCGGAGCTGCCGGAACCACTTCAGATGCTTTTCGCTGATGAAAATCACTAATCTGGAATTGTTCCAGAACGCGTTGAAAATTTATTTAGTGGGTACTGGAAATGTTCTAAGTCCACATAAATATTTTCAGTTCGAACGGACGCTGAAAAATGTCGTCATGAATAGTGAAAGTGCTTTTTTGGGTTACTTTTTGGAAAGCCATTATTTTGGGCTTTGTCCCAAGATATTTTTTGGGGGTGACATGGATGGATGAGGCTCCCTTGGGGGGGCCCCTCCTAGGTGTGGCCGGCCACATGGGGACTCCTCCTTGGAGCCCCCTCTTGTGCCTTGGTTTCACATTTGGGTCCTTGTGGAAGGACTTCATCCATGTGCTTTTTGGGTTTTCTTGTAAAACCACCCTACCCCTTGGGATTTCCTATAAATAGAGGTGGAGGGGCAGCCCTCCACACTCACTCCTTCTCACATACAAGTGCCATTGCATGATCTGGCTTCTCTCTCCCTCCCCGCGAAATAGTTTCGTAGAGCCGAAAGGCTGTCTGGGTTCCGGTGGGAACTAGTTCTGGACGGCGAAGCCCTGCCGGATAGATGACACCGTATGTGTGCAACTCTGTAGAGAGGTCATAGTTTCGATCTTAGTGCCCGAGGGGCTGTTCGTGAGTGCCTCCCGAAGGGCTGTCCAAGTGACGGTCCGAGTTCTGTGAGTCCTCCCGAAGGGCTGTCCGAGTGACCGTCCGAGTTTCGAAGGTCCTCCCGAAGGGCTGTCCGTGACACCGTCCGGGGGACTGTTCGACCGCCTCCCGGAGGGCTGTCCGAAGGGAAGACGAGGGTATACATCCTCGCGGTTGGGAGGTTGTAAATCCTAGCTGCGGGGATCTGCACCGCCGATCGTCAGCGACTCTACTTCCGCTGTGCTACGAGTCGGTAACGAAAATGATCAAACCTTGTATGCAGTCTCCATAGTGTTCCTGGGCTGGTGCGTAGGTCGGAATTTTTTTGTTTTCTGCTGCGTTCCCCTACAGCGGGGTGTAGGTAGACCCACAGTACGGAATGACAATTGTGGATCTGAACAATCTTGGGTACACAGACGAACCATTCATCCTAGCCAATGATGTGGCACAGGTTTTCTATGTGAAGGACATGTCTACCAAACCGAGAAAAAGAAAAGATAAGGAAGCGAATACATCATACGATGAGCCAAAAGCGCCACATAGTTCTTTCAGGAAAAAGAGATATCGTGGGATTGGAGGGCAAGACAGACATGTCTGAAGATTATGAAAAGTTTCATGAAATTCCTCCCTTCAAAGTGAAGGCTGACCCAAGCACCCTGTTAAATGATGAAGAATATCCATGGTTACGGCGCAATAAGCAAAGGACACAAGCGAAGAAAAAGTGAAGACTTTCCCTCCACAACTATTATGATGATGCCTTTGATCTAGAATATCACTGCAGTTACATGTGAAAAAATGAAATGCCTTTTGTAACAGACGAGTTTCCGTATGAAACCTTGATACTTCGAAAGAGATTGTCCGTTTTGTACATGAAGTGCATCCAGTTTTTGCCGTAACCCTCTCAACTTTTTAGCACATGCTATGTGGCTGAAATGATGATACCATGCCAATTTTCAACCTCTTCAGAGTTCATTTGAAGTGCTTTTCAATTTCAGGGTCATATAACTCAAAAAAATCAGTAAATGCATGAAAAATAATAAATGAAGTCAGAACGGGTTGGAAGTTGATGATGTGGCTTTGAATGGTGCATTTTGAACACACAAAAAGTCTGGAGTTCAAATAAGTTCAAAAAAATGAAATCCCTTTGTAACAAACGAGTTTCCGTATGAAACCCTGATACTTCGAAAGAGATTGTCCGTTTTGTACACGAAGTGCATCCAGTTTTTGCCATAACCCTCTCAACTTTTTAGCACATGCTATATGGGTGAAATGATGATACCATGCCAACTTTCAACCTTTTCAGAGTTCATTTGTAGTGCTTTTCAATTTCAGGGTCATAGAGCTCAAAAAAATCAGTAAATGCATGAAAAATAACAAATGAAGTCAGAAAGGGTTGAAAATTGATGATGTGGCTTTGAATGGTGCATTTTGAACACACAAAAAGTCTGGAGTTCAAATAAGTTCAAAAAAATGAAATCCCTTTGTAACAGACGAGTTTTCGTTCGAAACCCTCATACTTCGAAAGAGATTGCCCGTTTTGTACATGAAGTGCATCCAGTTTTTGCCATAACCCTCTCAACTTTTTAGCACATGCTATGTGGGTGAAATGATGATACCATGCCAACTTTCAACCTCTTCAGAACTTTTTTGTTTGAAACTTTAATAGCAAACTAAAATAACAAAATCTGTTTTTGATTAAAACAGACATTTCAAATAACCTAAAAATTACCAAATTGAATTTAATGATAAAACACAGTAATATTAAATAGCAGGAAAAACAATCACTCAAAAATCTATTTTTATAGTAAAGTTATTCACAAACTAGTGATTCACACAAATTTCAAAAAATTCAAATTTAAACTATTCAAATTGGAAAACTAATGGCACTAACAGAAAGTTTATAATTTTTATTACCTAAAAGCAAAAAGAATCACTGAAAAATAGTAAGTATTTTGCTGTAAGTAGAAACAAAATAAAATAAATAAAGCAAAAAAGAAAACAAAAAACTGGAAAAAAATAAAAAATGCCACCTACTGGGCCACCACGGCCTGAATACGACTAGAAACCCAACCATGGGCCAGGATTCAGGCCCGCTGCAGGCCCAGTAGGCCCACAGGCAAGCAGTGACAGTTTAGGCCCGAAAGCCTGTAGTTGAGAGGAGCTCGAGAGGGTGGGCGCAGCAGCGCTTATAAACCACTCTCGAGCACTCTCAACTAGCGAGGTGGGACTAAACATCCCACTGCACCGCGCCAGCACAGGGCCTTTGGTCCCGGTTGGTAGAACCAACCGGGACGAAAGGGGTGAGTTGGTGCCGGTTCGTGGCACCAACCGGGACCAATGCCCACCTTTAGTCCCGGTTGGTGCCACCAACCGGGACCAAAGATCTCTGTTTCCCGCCCTTTGGGCTGCTGAAAACTGACCTTTGGTCCCGGTTGGTGGCACGAACCAGGACTAAAGGAGGCATTGGTCCCGGTTGATGCCACGAACCGGGACCAAAGGCTTTCCTATATAAGTGGCACTTAGGAATTTTTCAGCAAGTTCTCACATTCTCCCCGACGCCGCCGCCCAGCGCCCCGACGCAGACGCCCTGCTTCTCGTAGCTATCGCCGTCGCCGTGCGCTGCCCCATCACCGTCTGCTCCTCATCGCGGTCGCCGTCGCCGGCCCTGCCTCCTCATCTCCGTCGCCGTGCCCTGCACCGACACCGTCGCTGCGCCCTGCCCCGTCACCGCGCCCTGCCCCGAGCCCGTCCTTGTCATCACCGCCCCCGAGCCCGCTCCTCGTAGCCAACGTGTCCTCGCTGTGAACGCCGCCTCGATCCCCTCCTCCTCCTCCTATTCCTCCCTGTACTGGCTGCCGTCGCCGCGCCCTGTCGCCGACCCCGACGCCCTGCCGCCGACCCCGATGCCATCGGCAGCGAGCCACTGACCAAGGGGGTCCAGTGTGGCGATGCCGTGTGGGATAGAGGAAGATGAGGAGTGCATGGCATCGATTCCCCCCTCTGTCCAAATTTTTCTGAATTTACTGAATTTTTTGACAGTGCTAAACAGTGCACATCAAGTGTATGATGAAATGCCAAAGGGCTCTAGGAATTTTAAGAATTTTTGAGAATTTTTGTGGTGAGGTGTTGATGCACAAAAGAGAGTCTGGCAAAGTTTGAGAATTTTTTGTCCAATTTAAATTGCGCTTTGACCATGGAGTTTGAATCTGGTCTAAATTTGAACTGAATGATATTTGAAAAATTTGAACTATAGAACCAAATGTTTTTGGCGGAATGGGTTGTGGGTACTGTCAAATAGATGGAGTAATTTTTGTGGGTGCAAAAGAATTGGGGAGAATATAGCTCCTTTGCAAATCAAAGGAAATATGAATAATTGAAATTCCAACTTTGGAATTTATTAGATATAAGAAAAATATTTACATAGTTAGAGATATTTGCACAGTTAGAGATATTCATGATCAAAGTCAGTTTTTTAGAGAAATTTGCATAGAGAATTTTTTTCATAGTAACTTAGCAAAAAAGAGAAAGAAAAAATTCCTTCTTCTTCTCCTCTTTTTTTTCTTCTTTTTTTTCTTCGATCTTCTCCGATATTTCTTTATTCTATTTTTTCTTCTTCTCCTCTATTCCTTCTTCTTCTCCTCTTTTTTTTTCTTCTTTTTTTTCTTCGATCTTCTCCGATATTCCTTTCTATTTTTTCTTCGATATACCCCCTCCCCGATAACTTCGACATGAGGGGGGGGGGGTCGATATACCCCCTCCCCGATAACATTTTTTCCCATGTATGTATGTCATCGTTGTCGATATACCCCCTCCTCGATAACTTCAACATGAGGGGGGGGGGTCGATATACCCCCTCCCCGATAACATTTTTTTAAGTTACTAAGGTAAAATGTTCCTATCATGCATAGACCGATTTTAGACCACGGGAGCACCCCCCCTCTCGCTTGACCAACTCTCGAGGACACCCAAACCCTAGAAAAAAAACGATGTCGGTCTCCTACCCCCTCCCGCCCCTACCCGATAAACTCTCTCGAGATTTATAAGAGATTTATCAAGAATGCCCCCATTATGGATGTGCATAATTAAGTTGATCCATATTTTTCCTGATCTCATCTACCATTCTATATTTGCACGTTCTCTTGTGTCAAAGTATTGAAGAAATCCATGGTTTCATAATTGGCCGGAATTAACAGGCGCATGATGGTATGAAGCTCTCCAAAATTGTTTTGGAACGGAGTCCTGATAGGATAATTCGCCTTTTGGTACGAAGTTCAGCAAAGGCCATCTAAATAGCGATATTCGAAAGGCTCTTGCTGAACTTCGTACCAAAAAGCGAATTATCCTATCAGGACTCTGTTCCAAAATAATTTTGGAGAGCTTCATACCATCATGCGCCTGTTACTTCCGGCTAATGATGAAGCCATGGTTTTCTTGAATCCTTTGACACTAGACAACGTGACATATAGAAGGGTAGATGAGATCAGGAAAAATAGGGACCATTTTCTGCACATCCAGAATGGCGTCATTTTGTTAAATCCCTTGTCGGTCCGGAGGTCGGACATTCATGAGAGAGGAGGTCCAGCCCAAACCCTAGAAGCGTCGAGCTAGCTAGGTCTACGTTTGCCACTAATATATCCATCTCTCATGTTTGTATATTAATTGCCATGTTGTAATATTTGCAGAAACTATGGATCATCAAAGAGACTTCGAAGAAGAAGAGTTGTTGGGGGACATCATCCGTGGAGGAGGTGGTGTCATGTCGTATCTCAACGACACCGATGGTCTGGAAGGAGAGGGTGAAGCAGGCTCCGGTGATCGAACAATGGAGGTGGAAGGACATGATCATGATGGCTCCGGTGACCGAATGCCGGTGGAAGAAGGAGACCGTGATGACGGCTTCGGTGACCGAACGGAGGAAGGAGCTGTTGCAAAGACCGGCGAGGTATATATATTAATTAAGCCTGTGCTGACTAGCTAATTGATGCATTAATTGTTTTGGTATGTACACATATTAACTCTCTTCATTCTTCTTTTCTAGCCCTCCGGATCGAGCCAAACTTCGGTAACGAGACAAGGCCCGAAGAAAAGGTTGCGCCAGGATGAAAGGTTCATGATCACAGCAATCAAGGGCGATGGCCAACCGATTGAACCCAGCCGGACCAAGGAAGCATTTTCTGCTCAGTGCGGGGTTCTTGTTAGGGACATGATCCCGATCAGCATCCACCAATGGAATCAGCCTAAGAAGGAAGACCCTCAAGTGTCTTATGTCAACGATAGACAGAAAGATGATCTTTGGACCGCGCTGAAGGCAAATTTCACCCTACCGCCAGAGGAGGATCCGGATAAGCCAGTTATAGAGCCATTGGTCAAGGCTCATGCTCTAAAGAAGATGGTAGATCTATTTAGGAGGTGGAAGAATGAGTTGAAATCAACGTTTGTCGACAAAGGAAAGACTCCAGAATTCACCGGCCGATTTGAGAAGATAAGAGATCACTGGACCGCATTTGTGGCCTACAAGACATCGGAGAAGAGTAAGAAGATGTCAGTGACAAACAAGTTAAATACTGCAAAGAAGGAGCATCACCATCGCACGGGGTCAGGTGGCTACCTCAAAGCCCGGCCGTTGTGAGACAAGGCTGAGAATGACCTGCTTGATAAAGGGGTCGAACCAGAGACATTGCACTGGCCAGACCGTTCAAGGACTTGGTTCTTCGGGGTTGGGGAAACCTTGGACCCTGAAACAGGGAAGTGCGTTTGGGCGGATGAGCAACTTGAAATACCGGTCAAGAAGCTTCAGAAGTATATCGCCGCAACGCAGCAAGGGATGTTCGTTCCCGACAGAGAGAACGACGAGCTCACACATGCCCTCGGGAATCCTGAGCACCCAGGACGAACACGAGGCACGGCAGGCTCCGTTGCGTGGAAGGTTGGGTTTCCCGGCGCAGGCGGTTACAAAACCTGGGAGAGGAAGAGGAAACAGGAGCTGAGCGAAATGCAGAAGCTGAATGAAAGGGTACGAAAGCTAGAGGAACAAGCAGTTGACAGCCAGCAACCTGCCGGAGCTACCCCAGAAGCTACCCCGTCATCTCAGCGGAGAAGCAGCGTGGCTTCCACTGAGCTCCTTTAGCAGCCTGACTTCACGGCTCCTAGCTACCCCGTGGATGCTATCACGGAGGCTCAACATTGCCACCTTATGACGCAATGGCAGAACCTCAAAGTCAAGGCGGCTGTCGGCTCTATTGCACCTCCTGAACCCGACACAACTTATCACTGCCGTTCGATTCCACAAGGCTATGCTGTTGTGATGGTGGATGAAATAACGGAGGGATTTGAGGAGCTCGAGCTTGACCACCCTACCGGTGAAGGGGAGGCTCAGCTATGTCTTGCTCTGAAGACTCCATGTCTATGGCGGAAGGAGCTCATCAAGCTTCCGAACTGGACGCCTCCGCCTCGTCCTCCTCCTCCGGCGAGTCAGGGCACTCCGCCTCCTCCTCCTCCGGTGAGTCAGGGCACTCCGCCTCCTCCTCCTCCGGCGAGTGATTAGGGCACTCTGCCTCCTTCTCCGGCTGCTCCGGCACGTGAGGCCACTCCGCCTCCTCCTTCACCTCCTCCGGCGCGTCCGAGCAGTCCGCCTCCTCCTTCGACTCGTCAGCAACGGCGAAAGACAGACGCCGCCGCTCCGGCTCCTACGGCGCGTCGGAGCACTCCGCCTCCTTCTCCGCCTCGTAAGCAACGGTGGAAGAGAGACGCCGCCGCTCCGGCGGCTAGCAGTACAAGCAGAGGCGGGAGGCAATTTAGATACGGTCCATCTCTCAAGCCTCTGGAAAAGTTACCATATGAGAGGACCGACAAGGAAAACGAGGACATCTCTCGTGCCCAAGTGAGGGACTTTTTTGCAAAGAAACCTCCACCTTCGAAGGAGACGATAGATCCAGTGAAAGCAAAGCGCACTCTCGATGCCCTGAAGCGACCACCATCGTCTCCACCGCAAACCAACTATGAGCGCATTATTGAAAGGACATATCAGGAAGCAGAGCGGTCGGGAAGTACTTGCAGTGATCGAAGGTTAGTAGAATGAAGAAGTGGGAAAAAATTCCCCAGCTCAGCGAACAAGCGAACCAATCATGCCCCCCGCTCAAGGTGTCTACCGATATCGTCGCTAATCATCCGGGGATGGTGCCCGGTACCAATCCTGCAGATTACCTGCCCGACGATGCACATTTTGATACAATGGAGGTGGACGAACACAAATACCGGCATGGGAAGCCTCTCGTCAAACCTGGTCATCCTCCTCTAACAACGATGATGCGAAGATTCCATGAGTGGTACATGGACACCTGCAGCGAGTCTGGGAAGGATACTTTGACGCTGAGAGTTAAAGAGGAGCACGACCTCGTTGGAATTGATCTGTTGTCTGTTCCATTTGAGGAGTTCTTCCAGTTTTTCAATCAAAAGGCCCTCGATAAAATAATCGTCACTTGCTACTGTCTGTAAGTACTACTTCTGTAATTAAGTCTCTATATATAGCTCAGCTCTTTCATTGCATGTATATATAATTATCCACACTATATTATGCAGATTGAAGATCGTCGAATGCAGAAAAGCACAAATCTATGATATTGGGTTCATTAACACAAATCTCATAGATGAATGGACGGTTAAATATAATGCCAAAGAAACCGAGGCCAACTTGCTACAATCGTTGCTTCGAAATCAAAACAAAGATAAAATACTCTTTCCTTACAACTTCAAGTGAGTGTTACTGTCTTGTGCATATTCGATTTCCCTTATTACTCGAGGTTATAGTAATGTAATTGATGAGTTATGCATGCGTGCGCAGCTTCCACTTTATTCTCCTAGAGATTAAGCTTGAGCAGGGACTAGTAACCGTCTTGGACTCGAGACAAAAAGATCCCAAGGAGTATGCGGCCATGACTAAAATGCTCGAGAAGTAAGTTCGATCGATCGTTATCGCACCATATCGGCAACTTTGTTCATTTCCTGATATCAAGTAATTGTTTTCTTTGTCTGGCAGGGGTTGGAAAGAGGTCACCGCAGAAGCTCCGGGACTGCCGGGGGAGCTGCGATTTACACACCCGAAAGTAAGTACTACTAGCTAGTTCCGCGCATCTCCCATTGATTCTAGCTAGTATCATCAATCCCATTTAGCATGCTTGCTTATCAGTTTGATTGACCTCTATTTCTCGTAAAGTGGTTGTGGCAGGAAGCCGGGAATGATTTATGTGGATACTACGTTTGCGAGTTCATCTACAACGCGACGACCTTTAATAAGCGGGGGTACTCTAAAAAACAATATGAAGTGCGTAAGCAATAATATTCACAATTTTATTTTATTACCATCATTTGTGTTCAGTTTCATTCATATATATGTATTGACCCCCTTCTTCAAATTAGATGTGGCAGATGCGGGATGAACTCCTACCACAAGATCGCATACGAGCAATTCAAGAGGAATTGGCGGGATTCTTTCTTGACCATGTCATAAATAAAACCAGAGAATACCATGTGGAACTTGACATCAGATGTTAGAGATTGTAAGAGATATTATATTGTATATATGTAGCGAGTAGCGTCGGATAGATATACGAAAACTTGTTGTTCGACCAATCTCTCGGAGAAGGAGAGGTCGATCACTTCTCTCTGTATATGTTCATGACGATCTTGTGTACTTAATGGTTTCCTTCATTTGCTTACTAGCTAGCGTGTCGAGTCCTCTCTATACGTATAGTACGTAGCATCGACCAAGCACGGAGATAAGAGAGGACACTTCTCTCTATTAGCTAGCTAACACAACATATGAAACCCCTAAATTAACCCTACAAAACCCCCAAAACCCCCAAACCCCCCCCCTTTCAAAAACAAAAAACAAAAACCCCAGCCCCTGAACTGCTGACGCGTGGATGCTTTTTGGTCCCGGTTGGTGCTACCAACCGGGACAAAAGGCCCTCCTGCCTGGGCAAGCTGCAGCGGCCACGTGGAGCCCCATCTGTCCCGGTTCGTAGGCGAACCGGGACTAAAGGTATTGGGCTTTAGTCCCGACCCTTTAGTCCCGATTCCAGAACCGGGACAAATGGGCCTCTGGAACCGGGACAAATGGGCCTTTTTCTACTAGTGACGTCCAAGATTAGTAGACCGACTCCTGCCTGCATCTACTACTATTACTCCACACATCGACCGCTATCCAGCATGCATCTAGTGTATTAAGTTCATGGAGAAATGGAGTAATGCAATAAGAACGATGACATGATGTAGACAAGATCTATTCATGTAGGAATAGACCCCATCTTGTTATCCTTAATAGCAACGATACATACGTGTCATTTCCCCTTCTGTCACTGGGATTGAGCACCGTAAGATCGAACCTATCACAAAGCACCTCTTCCCATGGCAAGAAAAATTGATCTAGTCGGCCTAACTAAACCAAAGATTCGAAGAAGAAATACGAGGCTATAAGTAATCATGCATATAAGAGATCAAAAGACTCAAATAACTTTCATGGATAAAAACATAGATCTGATCATAAACTTGAAGTTCATCGGATCCCAACAAACACACCGCAAAAAGAGTTACATCAATTAGATCTCCAAGAGACCATTGTATTGAGAATCAAAAGAGAGAGAGGAAGCCATCTAGCTACTAACTACGGACCCGTAGGTCTACAATGAACTACTCACGCATCATCGAAGAGGCACCAATGAGGATGATGAACCCCTCTGTGATGGTGTCTAGATTGGATCTGTGGTTTCTGGAACTTGCGGCAGCTGGAATTGTATTTCGTCGACTCCCCTAGGGTTTCTGGAATATTGGGGTATTTATAGAGCAAAGAGGCGGTGCGGGAGGCCACCGAGGTGGGCACAACCCACCAGGGCGCGCCTGGGTCTCCAGGTGCGCCCAGGTGGGTTGTGCCCCCCTCGGGGCACCCCTCTGGTACTTCCTTGGCCCAACTTGTGTCTTCTGGTCCAGAAAAAATCACCAAAAAGTTTCGCTGCATTTGGACTCCGTTTGCTATTGATTTTCTGCAAAGTAAAAAACAAGCAAAAAACAGCAACTGGCATTGGGCACTATGTCAATAGGTTAGTCCCAAAAAATAATATAAAGTTGCTATAAAATGATTGTAAAACATCCAAGTTGATAATATAACAGCATGGAACAATAAAAAATTATAGATACGTTGGAGACGTATCAGTCATCACCTTCTCAAATAAGTGCCAGATCTGATAGCACTATTGTCATCCTCATGCATTGTGTATAGCTAATGTTGGATGCATCATGACTAGATCTTTTCTACCATGAATTACAATGTTTAGTCGCTGCTTGGACTTTGGAGGTGCTCTGCATTTATGTTTTGCGGTCTCAGAAAGGGCTAGCGAGATACCACAACTGTCATATTATATCATGATTGTTTTGACAAAGTGTTGTCATTTGAGATATCTTATTATTGCTCGCTAGTTGCTTATGCCATTGATATGAGTTAATATAATTTTTAAGAGTTATTGTCAACGTGGTTAGTCATAATCTTTGTTGAAAACCTGGGTGCTACTTAAGCTTATTTATGTAAACAAGAGCAAAAGAGTTCGTAAAAGTTTTTCCTTTTCACTTTCAGTTTGTCAACTGAATTGCTTGAGGACAAGCAAAGGTTTAAGCTTGGAGGGGTTGATACGTTTCCGTCGTATATACTTTTCCTAACGCTTTTACTGTTGTTTTGGACTCTAATTTGCATGATTTGAATGAAACTAGTCCGGACTGACGCTATTTTTAGCAGAACTACCATGGTGTTGTTTTTGTGCAGAAATAAAAGTTCTCGGAACAGAACGAAACTTTTTGGAGATTTTTTATGGAATAAAAGAAAAATACTAGAACCAAGAACCACCGGAGGGGGGCCCCTGGATGAGCACAACCCACCAGGGGGCGCCCCCCTCCTGTTGCGCCCAGGTGGGTTGTCCCCACCTGGTGGCCCCGTAGACCCTATCTCCGATGCTATAAAATCATATTTTCATAGAAAAAAATCAGGGAGAAAGAATTATCGCATTTCATGAGATGGAGCCGCCGCCACCTCATATTCTTCATCGGGAGGCCAGATCTGGAGCCCGTTTCGGGCTCCGGAGAGGGGAATCTTCAATCTTCGTCATCACCAACCCTTCTCCATCGCCAATTCCATGATGCTCCCCACCGGGAGTGAGTAATTCCTTCGTAGGCTCGCTGGTCGTTGAGGGAGTTGGATGAGATTCATCATGTAATCGAGTTAGTTTTGTTAGGGCTTGATCCCTAGTATCCATTATGTTCTGAGATTGATGTTGCTATGAATTTGCCATGCTTAATGCTTGTCACTTTGGGCCCAGGTGCCATGATTTCAGATCTGAACCGTTTATGTTATCACCATTATATCTATGTTCTAGATCCGGTCTTGCAAGTTATAGTCACCTATTACGTGTTATGATCCGTAAACCCCGGAGTGACAGTATTCGGGATACTTTCCGGTGATGACTGTAGTTTGAGGAGTTCATGTATTCACTATGTGCTAATGCTTTGTTCCGGTTCTCTATTAAAAGGAGGCCTTAATATCCCTTAGTTTCCTTATGGACCCCGCTGCCACGGGAGGGTAAGACAAAAGTTGTCATGCAAGTTCTTTCCATAAGCACGTATGACTATTTACGGAATACATGCCTACATTATATTTCTGAACTGCAGCTAGTTTTGTATCGCCCTAGGTTATAACTGTTATATGATAAATATCATCCAACGAATTCACCGATCCAATGCCTACAAATTTTCCATATATTGTTCTTGCTAAGTTACTACTGCTGTTGTTACTGTTACACTTGCTACAAAATTATTGCTATCACTGTGACCGTTACCGTTACTGTTACTACTACTACTACTATCAAATATATCATATTACTTTGCTACTGATCATATTGCTGCAGATAATTAATCTCCAGGTGTGGTTGAATTGACAACTCAGCTGCTAATACTTGCAAATATTCTTTGGCTCCCCTTGTGTCGAATCTATAAATTTGGGTTGAATACTCTACCCTCGAAAACTGTTGCCATCCCCTATACTTGTGGGTTATCACTCGCCTAGGGTTTAGCTCATCTGATCTTGTGGTAGATCGACTCTGTAATCATCCTATACACTTTAATATAATCAAGCAGGACGTAGGGTTTTACCTCTTAGAGAGGGCCCGGACTTGGGTAAACATCGTGTCCTTCATCCCTTGTTCCCCATCAATCCAAGATCCACAGCTCGGGACCCCCTACCTGAGATCCGCCGGTTTTGACACCGACATTGGTGCTTTCATTGAGAGTCACACTGTTGGATTACCGAACGATCGATGTCTCACCTGATCATCGGAGATGGCATCAACACCGGGGACATCTTCGTCCCCGGCAAGCTTTTCGTGTTCGGGAGCATCGTTTTGCATGCCAACTCGGTCGGTCATCTCGACCAGGTCGACAGTTTCGCCCCTGAGCATCAAATCAGGTTCGGTAACCTAGAATATGTCGCTAACACTAGGGGCGATCTGATCTTCACCGGCTTCTCAGCCTTATCTGAGGCGCCTACGGACCCTGAAGCATCGACTTTGGGGCATCTTCCCGATACGATCTCTGGATCGGCTCTCACCTCGCACCTGGCTTCGAGCCTAGAGGCGACCACCGCGTCCGAAGACCAGGAGTCAAACCCGGCCAGACTCTCCCTCCTTATGGCAGACCTGGCTTTGAGCCTTGATGCAAGTTCAACATCCGAAGACTGGGAGTCAGCCCTGGCCGGACTCACACCCCACCTCACCATCGCTCCGAAGGTCGACTCCGAAGAAATTTCACACGCTAATCTGGCTAGTTTCGCCCTGTTAAATGAGGCGCTAGATCAGATCCAGATGATTACTATCACGGATGGCCCATCCTCGGCCTACGCCCGGCGGGGCCATGAGGCTGGCCACAGGGAATTTTACGTCCCACCCACCACCCACTTGGTAGCCACTGTCGAGGAATTAACCGATATGCTGAGCTACGCCTCTGAGGAGGCCAATGACATGGACGAAGACAACAAAGCCATTGCCCACGCTGACACTGCCCCTCCCGTCACCGGCAGATGGACGGCCACCTCCAGCTACGATGTTTACATGGTGGACACCCCCAAGGACAACGACGATGGTGCTAATAGCGGAGACGACACCCCCAGGAAAGATAGAAACAAGCCCGGCGAGGAGCCACCCAAACGCTGGAGACAACACCGATGATCCAAGGGGCGTCGAGGCAGGGAAAGCAACATGGGCAACAGAGAAGACGAAACCCCGGACAATGCGGAAGACCTCGGCGACCCCACCCCGAGCAACAGTTTGATGGCCCAGAGGGGCATGGGGCTCAGTATAACCCCGAGGACCCCAATGACTCCAAAGATAGTAACTACCTACCTCTCTCCGAAGAGGAGGTCAGCCTCGGAGCTGAGGATTTCATCGTTCCAGAGGATTCACTGGACCAAGAGCGGTTCAAACAGCAACTCATAGCCACTGCGCGAAGCTTGAAGAAGAAGCAGTAGCAGCCGAAGGCCAAGCAAAACACCCTCAATCATAGATGGACAAAAGTCCTGACAGCCGAAGAGGGGTACGGCTACCAACAGCAAACCAAAAGCTACCCAAAGCGGAAGCTGTTGCCACAATTCGACGACGAGGCCCTTGCGCCCACACCACCAAGATATAAATAGGCAGACCAGCCCGACCGCCCCCTCGAGGAAGGGACAGGCCGGCTGGAGAGGCCGAACACCCACCCGTCCCCCCTCGCCGTAAAGGCAAGGAGGCAGCATAACCAGAATACCAATATGATCTCCATCATGACCTGGCCATTAGAGCAGGTGACACGTCTCCAACGTATCTATAATTTTTGATTGTTCCATGCTATTATATTATTTGTTTTGGATATTTTATATTCATTAATATGCTATTTTATATTATTTTTGGGACTAACTTATTAACCCAGAGCACAGTGCCAGTTTCTGTTTTTCCTTGTTTTTGAGTTTCGCAGAAAAGGAATATCAAACGGAGTCCAAACGGAATAAAACTTTACGATGATTTTTCTTTTACCAGAAGACACCTACGAGACTTGGAGATGAAGTCGGAAGACCCACAAGGCGACGAGAAGCCGTAAGGGCGCGCCCTAGGGGGGGCGCCCCTGGGCTTGTGGCCCCCTCGGAGGTCTCCTAACCCTATTCTTCGGCCTATAAATTCCCAAATATTCCCAAACCCTCAGAAGCATCCACGAAAATACTTTTCCGCCGCCGCAACCTTCTGTTCCCGTGAGATTCCATCTTGGGGCCTTTTCTGGTGATCTGCCGGAGGGGGATTTAATCACGGAGGGCATCTACATCAACCCTATTGCCCTTCCGATGAAGCGTGAGTAGTTTACCTCAGACCTACGGGTCCATAGCTAGTAGCTAGATGGCTTCTTCTCTCTCTATGATCTTCAATACCATGTTCTCCTTGATGTTCTTGGAGTTCTATCCGATGTAATGTTCTTTTGCGGTGTGTTTGTCGAGATCCGATGAATTGTGGATTTATGATCAGATTATCTATGAATATTATTTGAATCTCCTCTGAATTCTTATATGCATGATTTGATATCTTTGTAGTTCTCTTTGAATTATCGGTTTGGCTTGGCCAACTAGATTGGTATTTCTTGCAATGGGAGAGGTGCTTAGTTTTGTGTTCAATCTTGCGGTGTCCTCACCCAGTGACATAGTAGGGGTAGCAAGGCTCGTATTGTATTGTTGCCATCAAGGATAAAAAGATGGGGTTTTCATCATATTGCTTGAGTTTATCCCTCTACATCATGTCATCTTACTTAAGGCGTTACTCCGTTCTTTATGAACTTAATACTCTAGATGCATGCTGGATAGCGGTCGATGTAATAGTAGTAGATGCAGAATCGTTTCGGTCTACTTGACACGGACGTGATGCCTATATGCATAATCATTGCCTTGGATATCGTCATAACTTTGCGCTTTTCTATCAATTGCTCGATAGTAATTTGTTCACCCACCGTATTATTTGCCTTCAAGAGAGAAGCCTCTAGTGAAACCTATGGCCCCAGGGTCTATTTTCCATTATATATTTTCAGATCTATAAACCAAAAAAGACAAAAATACCTTGCTGCAATTTATTTACTTTTATTTAGTTTTACATTTTAGTAATCTTTTATACCTATCTCTATCAGATCTCACCGTTGCAATTGACCGTGAAGGGATTGACAACCCCTTTATCGCGTTGTGTGCAAGTGTTTGATTGTTTGTGCAGGTGCATAGATTGGAGACTTGCTTGTACCTCCTACTGGATTGATACCTTGGTTGTCTAACTGAGGGAAATACTTATCTCTACTTTGCTGCATCACCCTTTCCTCTTCAAGGGAAAAACCAACGCAATCTCAAGAAGTAGCAGGAAGAATTTCTGGCGCCGTTGCCGGGGAGGTCTACATCAAGCCTACCAAGTACCCATCATAAACTCTCATCTCTTGCATTACATTATTTGCCATTTGCCTCTCATTTTCCTCTTCCCCACTTCTAAAATGTTTTCAGAAAAACACAAAAATACTTGCCTTCTTTTCGTTTGCCTTTTATGTCTTACTTGGTTTGTTTGCTTGTTCGCTTGGAATAATTGTGTATTTATTGAAAATCAGAAAGCAAAAATTTTATGGATCCTCATCCACTTGCTAATCTTTTTAAGATATCCAATTAAGATGAACCAATTGCTAGTGAATTGAGTGCGCTAGATTATCTTTATGAAGTTTTGCTTGAGATTCGTGAATCTGAAATTTGTGATGAAGTGTTAAAAGAAGAAATTTATGAAGTGATTCACGATAGCTCTTTGAATAAAAAGCATGATTGCAATGATGTTACTATAAATCTTATTAATGTAAATTTTGCTAATAATATGCAAAACCCTAAGCTTGGGGATGCTAATTTTGATATGCCCACTACATATTGCAATGATCATGATTGGGGTGACAATGCTTCTTATGATCTTGAAAATTTATTTAAGCCTCATGATGAATATGTTTTCTATATTATTGAAAGTGGGTTTGGAAGAGTGTCAACTTTAGGAATTAATGATCTCACTACTTTGGAGATTGATCGATCTTATGAAATTTTTGATAAAAGTGGCTTGGAGAAGTAATGATTTTATTTTATGTTGATCCCACTATTTTGAAAGAGTGTCAACTTTGCATGCATGAGGATCATAAAGAGAAAATTTTATGTGATAGCTATATTTTTCAATTTGATTATGATCCTACTTGTAATTATTATGAGAGAGGAAAATATGGTTGTGGAAATCTTCGTGTTACTAAATTACCTCTCGTTACGTTGAGTTTGCTATTATCTCTTTCTTCTTCTTTGCATATGCTAGGATTTGCTTGCCTTGATAATTTGTTTGATTATAAGATGCCTATGCATAGGAATTATGTTAGACTTAGATGTGTTTTTCACGTACTTTATGATGCTCTCTTTGTGCTTCAATTCTTGTCTTTCATGTGAGCATCATTAAAATTATCAATGCCTAGCTAAAAGGCTTTAAAGAAAAGCGCTTGTTGGGAGTCAACCCAATATTTTTCCTTTTCTATTTTATGAGTAAATTTATCATCTAGCCTCTGGTTATATGTGTTTTGGTGTTTTAATTACTGTTTGAGCAAAGTAAGACCTTTGGGATGGCTTACGGTGATAGTTGATTTGATCTTGCTGAAAAACAGAAACTTTTGCGTCCAGAAACAGAATTGTTTAAATTCACTGGAGCGTGGAAAAACCCTGAATGTTTTACAAAAGATTTATATACAAATTTCCTCTGTTTTCCTAATTTTTCAGAATTTTTGGAGTTACAGAATTATTAGAACAATTCAGATCTTCCCAGACTGTTCTGTTTTCGACAGATTCTGTTTTCTATGTGTTGTTTGCTTATTTTAATGAATCTATGGGTAGTATCGGGGGGTATGAACCATGGACAAGTTGGAATACATTAGATATTACACCAATATAAATAAAGAATGAGTTCACAACAGTACCAAAAGTGGTGATTTTATTTTCTTATACTAATGGATCTCATGAGTTTTCTGTTGAGTTTTGTGTTGTGAAGTTTTCATGTTTTGGGTAAAGATTTGATGGAATATGGAATAAGGAGTGGCAAGAGCCTAAGCTTGGGGATTCCCAAGGCACCCCAAGTTAATATTCAAGGACAACCAAGAGCCTAATCTTGGGGATGCCCCGGAAGGCATCCCCTCTTTCGTCTTCAATCCATCGGTAAATTTACTTGTGGCTATATTTTTATTCACCACATGATATGTGTTTTGCTTGGAGCGTCTTGTATGATATGAGTCTTTGCTTTTTAATTTGCCACAATAATCCTTGCTGTACACACCTTTTGAGAGGGACCCGCATGAATCGTGAATTTATTAGAATACTCTATGTGCTTCACTTATATCTTTTGAGCTAGGCAATATGCTCTAGTGCTTCACTTATATCTTTTTAGAGCACGGCGGTGGTTTTATTTTATAGAAATTGTTGAACTCTCTTGCTTAACTTATTTTATTTTGAGAGTCTCTAAACAACATGGTAATTTGCTGAGTTTATGAATTTAGTCCTAATATGATGGGCATCCAAGAGGGATATAATAAAAACTTTCATATTAAGTGCATTGAATACTATGAGAAGTTTGATTCCTTATGATTATTTTGAGATATAAAGTTGGTGATATTAGAGTCATGCTAGTGAGTAATTGTGGATTGGTAGAAATACTTGTGTTAAAGTTTGTGATTCCTGTAGCATGCACGTATGGTGAACCGTTATGTGATGAAGTCGGAGCATGATTTATTTATTGATTGCCTTCCTTATGAGTGGCGGTCGGGGACGACCGATGGTCTTTTCCTACCAATCTATCCCCCTAGGAGCATGCATGTAGTACTTTGTTTCGATAGCTAATAGACTTTTGCAATAAGTATGTGAGTTCTTTATGACTATTGTTGAGTCCATGGATTATACGCACTCTCATCCTTCCACCATTGCTAGCCTCTCTAGTACCGCGCAACTTTCGCCGGTGCATTACACCCACCATATACCTTTCCTCAAAACAGCCACCATACCTACCTATTATGGCATTTCCATAGCCATTCCGAGATATATTGCCATGCAACTTCCACCGTTTCGTTTATTATGACACGCTTCATAATTGTCATATTGCTTTGCATGATCATGTAGTTGACATCGTATTTGTGGCAAAGCCACCATTCATATTTTTTTATACATGTCACTCTTGAGTTATTGCATATCCCGGTACACCGCCGGAGGCATTCATATAGAGTCATATATTTGTTCTAGTATCGAGATGTAATTCTTGAGTTGTAAAGTAAGTAAAAGTGTGATGATCATCATTATTAGAGCATTGTCCCATGTGAGGAAAGGATGATGGAGACTATGATTCCCCCACAAGTCGGGATGAGACTCCGGACGAAAAATAAAAAAAATGAGAGAAAAGAGAGAAGGGGCAATGCTACTATCCTTTTTCCACACTTGTGCTTCAAAGTAGCACCATGATCTTCATAATAGAGAGTCTCCTATTTTGTCACTTTCATATACTAGTGGGAAATTTTCATTATAGAACTTGGCTTGTATATTCCAATGATGGGCTTCCTTAAATTGCCCTAGGTCTTTGTGAGCAAGCAAGTTGGATGCACACCCACTTAGTTTCTTTTTGAGCTTTCATACACTTATAGCTCTAGTGCATCCATTGCATGGCAATCCCTACTCACTCACATTGATATCTATTGATGGGCATCTCCATAGCCTGTTGATACGCCTAGTTGATGTGACACTATCTCCTTCTTTTTGTCTTCTCCACAACCACCATATTCTATTCCACCTATAGTGCTATATCCATGGCTCACGCTCATGTATTGCGTGAACGTTAAAAAAGTTTGAGAACATCAAAAGTATGAAACAATTGCTTGGCTTGTCATCGGGGTTGTGCATGATTTAATACTTTGTGTGATGAAGATGGAGCATAGCCAGAATATATGATTTTGTAGGGATAACTTTCTTTGGCCATGTTATTTTGAGAAGACATGATTGCTTTGTTAGTATGCTTGAAGTATTATTGTTTCTATGTCAATATTAAACTTTTGTTTTGAATCTTATGGATCTGAATATTCATGCCATAATAAAGAAAATTACATGGATAAATATGTTAGGTAGCATTCCACATCAAAAATTCTGTTTTTATCATTTACCTACTCGAGGACGAGCAGGAGTTAAGCTTGGGGATGCTTGATACGTCTCCAACGTATCTATAATTTTTTATTGTTCCATGCTATTATATTATCTGTTTTGGATGTTTTATATGCATTAATATGCTATTTTATATTATTTTTGGGACTAACTTATTAACCCAGAGCCTAGTGCCAGTTTCTGTTTTTTCCTTGTTTTTGAGTTTCACAGAAAAGGAATATCAAACGGAGTCCAAACGGAATAAAACTTTACGATGATTTTTCTTGGACCAGAAGACACCTACGAGACTTGGAGATGAAGTTAGAAGACCCACGAGGCGACGACAAGCCGTAGGGGCGCGCCCTAGGGGGGCGCCCCATGGGCTTGTGGCCCCCTTGGAGGTCTCCTAACCCTATTCTTCGGCCTATAAATTACCAAATATTCCCAAACCCTCAGAAGCATCCATGAAAATACTTTTCCGCCGCCGCAACCTTCTGTTCCCATGAGATCCCATCTTGGGGCCTTTTCCGGCGATCTGCCGGAGGGGGATTTGATCACGGAGGGCATCTACATCAACCCTATTGCCCTTCCGATGAAGCGTGAGTAGTTTACCTCAGACCTACGGGTCCATAGCTAGTAGCTAGATGGCTTCTTCTCTCTCTATGATCTTCAATACCATGTTCTCCTTGATGTTCTTGGAGTTCTATCCGATGTAATATTCTTTTGCGGTGTGTCTGTCGAGATCCGATGAATTGTGGATTTATGATCAGATTATCTATGAATATTATTTGAATCTCCTCTGAATTCTTATATGCATGATTTGATATCTTTGTATTTCTCTTCGAATTATCGGTTTAGTTTGGCCAACTAGATTGGTATTTCTTGCAATGGGAGAGGTGCTTAGTTTTGTGCTCAATCTTGCGGTGTCCTCACCCAGTGACATAGTAGGGGTAGAGAGGCACGTATTGTATTATTGCCATCAAGGATAAAAAGATGGGGTTTTCATCATATTGCTTGAGTTTATCCCTCTACATCATGTCATCTTACTTAAGGCGTTACTCCGTTCTTTATGAACTTAATACTCTAGATGCATGCTGGATAGCGGTCGATGTGTGGAGTAATAGTAGTAGATCCAGAATCGTTTCGGTCTACTTGACACGGACGTGATGCCTATATGCATAATCATTGCCTTGGATATCGTCATAACTTTGTGCTTTTCTATCAATTGCTCGACAGTAATTTGTTCACCCACCGTATTATTTGCCTTCAAGAGAGAAGCCTCTAGTGAAACCTATGGCCCCAGGTCTATTTTCCATTATATATTTTTAGATCTATAAACCAAAAAACCCAAAAATACCTTGCTGTAATTTATTTACTTTTATTTAGTTTTATGTTTAGTAATCTTTTATACCTATCTCTATCAGATCTCACCATTGCAATTGACTGTGAAGGGATTGATAACCCCTTTATCGCGTTGGGTGCAAGTGTTTGATTGTTTGTGCAGGTGCATAGATTGGAGACTTGCTTGTACCTCCTACTGGATTGATACCTTGGTTCTCTAACTGAGGGAAATACTTATCTCTACTTTGCTGCATCACCCTTTCCTCTTCAAGGGAAAAACCAACGCAAGCTCAAGAAGTAGCAACAGGACATACAAGATCCATATATGGATCTCGAGATTACGCTCTGGCTGGACGGGACGGATACCAAACTTGGCGTGACCTAAACGATAGAGTTCGGGAGCAGCACCGGGCCGAGATGGCAGCCAATCTTCGGTGCGACATAGCCCGGATCAGGGGTGCCGCTCACCCCATGTGCTTTACGGATGAGGTGATGTGGCATCAGTTCCCCGAAGGATTTAAACCCGTAAACATCGAACAATACGACGGAACAACAGATCCGGCCGTATGGATCGAAGATTTTCTTCTCCACATTCATATGGCTCGAGGAGATGATCTCCACTCCATAAAATACCTACCACTTAAGCTCAAAGGACCAGCCAGGCATTGGCTGAACAGCCTCCCTGAAAATTCCATAGGAAGTTGGGAAGAGCTTGAGGATGCTTTCCCAGCCAACTTTCAAGGCACTTATGTCCGGCCTCCGGATGCCGATGACCTGAGCCATGTGGTCCAACAGCCCGGCAGTTTTGGAATCGGTTTTTGTCCAAAAAGAACCAAATCGTCGATTGTCCGGACGCCGAAGCTATTGCCGCATTCAAGCATAGTATCCGGGACAAGTGACTCGCTCGCCAGCTCGGCCAAGATAAGCCGAGGACATAGTCAGCACTTACCTCTCTCATGACCCGCTTTTGCGCGGGGGAAGATAGCTGGTTGGCTCATAGAAGCAACAACCCAGAGGACCCCGTCACCTTGGAAGTCCGGGACGGCAACGAGAAGCCACGGCGCAACAAAAACAAGCGCCGACACAACGGCGCCGACGCCGATGACACGGCAGTGAACGCCGGATTCCGCAACTCCAAATCAGGACCGCGGAAGAAACCCTCCAAAGGGAACCAGGATGGACCCACAAGTTGGACATAATTCTGGATAGGCCCTGCCAGATCCACGACACATCTGACAAGCCTGCCAACACACCAACTGTAACTGTTCAGTGATCAAACAGGCCGACAAGCTCACAACCGAGGATGCAGGCAAAAGCCCCCACAGTGAGGACGATAAGGAACCTCGTAGGCCGAACAACGGGGGCCAGAAACAATTCCCTCCTGAGGTAAAGACGGTGAATATGATCTATGCCACCCATATACCCAAGAAGGAGCGGAAACACGCACTTCGGGACGTCTACACCGTAGAGCCTGTAGCCCCAAAATTTAACCCATGGTCGGCATGCCCGATCACTTTCGACAGCAGGGACCATTCGACCAGTATCCATCATGGAGGGTTGGCGGCCCTGGTTCTTGACCCCATTATCGATGGGTACCACCTCACTAGAGTCCTTATGGATGGTGGCAGTAGCCTCAATCTGATTTACTCAGATACAGTGAGGAAAATGGGTATTGGCCCGTCAAGGATCAAACCCAGTAACACTACCTTTAAAGGGGTAATCCCAGGCGTCGAGGCCCGCTGCTCGGGCACCCTGACTTCGGAAGTGGTGTTCGGCTCGCCGGATAACTTCCGCAGCGAGGACTTGATCTTTGACATTGTCCCTTTTTGCATTGGCTATCATGCACTCCTGGGCCAAACAACATTTGCTCGTTTCAATGCTGTCCCCATTATGCATACCTAAAGTTAAAGATGCATGGACCTAAGGGCATCATCACAGTCAATGGCAACATGGAGCGCTCACTCCGGACCGAGGAACATACAACAGCCCTGACAGCCGAAGTCCAAACCAGTATCGAGGGGCCCAAGTACTAGCCCGCCGTCAAGGCACGGGAAGCAAGGAAACAGGCCCGAGCTCTGTGTCCGTTTGAGGAGCCTCCCTACGCTCCACGTAAATAGGGGCACACCCCCCACAGCATGCCCACCCCAGTTGCACAACACGTGCCTCGCAGGCACAACTTCGCACTTAAGATACCATGGGCAGCGGTGGGGACCAATCACCCGAACGCCAAGTGTTCGGCTCAACCGAGCTATGGTCACACACGTCTTAGGCCGTTGAACAAGTACCATCTAGGACCCATCCGACATTAAGCTGGAACAGCACGGTGACCTCTCAAGGCTCTCTGTCAAAAGCCCATCGGCCGATTATCACTCCCTCCACGGAGTTCTTCTTCCCAACAGAAGCAAAGGCGTAGACGTGCAGCAGGGCACAGTAGGGGCATCAACCCATGCATCACGGCCCTGTGTAAACCTTTCCTCTGTAAAACTTTCTCCTTTTTCTTACAAAGTACCTGTAATAGACGCTCCGGCAGTTCGAATTATATGGCTTGACATCATGAGCTCATTGGAAATAAAGACCACCTTCTACGGTCCTCTTGCAGTCATTTATATTGCACCCTTTTTCCGCTCTTCGACTAGTTTGGCACACATTTTCTCTAAGATGCAATCGGCTAATAGACCGGGGGCTCGATCGTAATACTCGCCCTATGCATCAAGTCCAACACTGTTTTTTCTCTATGTGTTCGGCGTCTCGGATATTGCATTATATGAATCGGTTTCGTATTATGTCTTGGGTCAATAGTTGGGTTGCCCGGCTCCTGTGCTTACCCTCTTACGTTCCGCATGTTCGGCTAATAAGGTAAAGGGAGAACCACTGCGATTGTACTTGTGGCTAGTCCGGTCAAGTACCTCAGTGGAGAAAGCCGAAAACTGGCTGTCATAATAAGCGAGAACTGGTCGGCGATCCGATGACAAGTATCAAACTAAGAACCGATGGAGATTACCCCGTGTTATATGAAGGGTTTTGTCCTTGCACAAACCACGTGATATACCTCGTCTCTCTCGAACATCACAAAAACACTGGGGGCTAGTCACTAGCCCCCGCAGTCAAGCTCCTATGGCTAAGTGAAGGTAATAAAACCACATAATCCGATTGCCTTGTTTCCCTCACACACTACCGCCTTCGGGCACCGAGACGTCGGCTAAGGGTCACAGTGCGGAGGACGAAACACCCCTCGTAGCATCTACATGGGGGCTGAAGCCGACGACTGGTAACTTTCAGATTAACAACGGCCGCACAGGAGTCAAAATAAAATAAAAAAAGATACAAGCATGATAAACCATACAAAACAGCCGCATTATGAAGCAAAAGGCCCAATTTCCATTCAACACATGGTCGCACACTCATTCATGGATTACATCTTTGGGACACTGGTCCTCTATCGCCCAAGCACCATCCATCACGATGGGGAAATATTGCTCGGGACGACGGTGCTCCTTTCTAGCAGGTGGGGGACCAGTGGCCACCTCAGCTGGCTTAATCTTGGGCCAGTGCACCATGGTCTTCGCGAAGGCCATCCGAACTCCCTCAATGCAGACAGAGCGCTTAACAACGTCAATCCGGGAGGCCGCATCGTGCAGCTTCTGCTCCAGGTCAAAGTAACTGCTCGACATTGGCTCTGCAGGCCACAACCGGACACAGAGGTCCGTCATGGCTGGCTCAGCCATCCAATGCAGCTCCATCAGCTGCTTCATCTGGTTGCTTAGGATGGGAGGGTGTTCGGTATCACCCTCCCGAGCTGCATAATGCCTCGCCGCATCTGCCGCACTCCTTGGGAGCTCCACAAATGGGTCTAAAGAATGCCAGACTTGCGTGAGCAATGCGAACCTGTGGCCACTGATAACCCACAAGTATAGGGGATCGCAACCGTTTTCGAGGGTAGAGTATTCAACCCAAATTTATAGATTCGACACAAGGGGAGCCAAAGAATATTTGTAAATATTAGCAGTTGAGTTGTCCATTCAACCACACCTGGAGATTAAATATATGCAACAAAGTGAACAGTAGCACAGTAATATGATAGTTTTGATAGTAGTGGTAATAGTAGCAGTAACGGTAACAGTGATAGTAATGATTTTGTAGCAAGTGTAACAGTAATAGCAACAGTAGTAACTTAGCAAGAACAATATGTGCAAAATTCGTAGGCATTGGATCGGTGAATTCGTTGGATGATATTCATCATATAATAGTCATAACCTAGGGCGATACAAAACTAGCTCCAGTTCATCAATATAATGTAGGCATGTATTCCGTAAATAGTCATACGTGCTTATGGAAAAGAACTTGCATGACATCTTTTGTCCTACCCTCCCGTGGCAGCGGGGTCCATAAGGAAACTAAGGGATATTAAGGCCTCCTTTTAATAGAGAACCAAACCAAAGCATTAACACATAGTGAATACTGATAATCCACAAGTATAGGGGATTGCTTGTAGCCTTTTTTGATAAATAAGAGTGTCGAACCCAACGAGGAGCTAAAGGTAGAACAAATATTCCCTCAAGTTCTATCGACAATCAATACAACTCTATGCACACTTTATGTTTGCTTTAACTAGAACAAGTATAAAACTATTTGGTAGGTGAAAGGATAAGTTTGCAAGAATTAAACTAGAAGTACTTTGCAAGAATAAAACAACGAGTAAAATGCAAGACAATAAAAGTAGATAGCTTTTGTCAACAAGAAAGTCATTTGTCCCTAGGTGATCGATAACTAAACCGGTGAATCATATGCACTTATGAATGGAACTCTAGCAAGCATCCGAACTACTAAAGATCATTAAGGTCATAAAACCCAACCATAGCATTAAGTATCAAGTCCTCTTTATCCCATACGCAATGACCCCCAAACTCGGGTCTGTGCTTCTGTCACTCACGCCACCCACCATAAGCGAACCATGAACGTATTGCAACACCCTACAGCGGGTATCCCTCTATTTGCGCAATACGGAGGGCACCGTAGGACAGCACCAAAATAAAATATACAACTCAAACCAATCATGATCATATATCAACCCATAGGACAAAACGGATCTACTCAAACATCATAAGATAGCCATAGATCATTGGGAAATATTATATAGCATTGAGCACCATGTTTAAGTAGAGATTACAGCGGGGAGAAGGGGTGTTACACCACCGCATAGAGGGGGAGAGAGTTGGTGTTGACGGCGGCGAAGTTGTTGGTGTAGATCGCTGTCACGATGATTGCCCCGGCGGCACTCCGGCGCCACCGGGAGAGAGGGGGAGAGAGCCCCCCTCCTTCTTCTTCTTCCTTGGCCTCCCCCTCGATGGGAGGAGAGCTCCCCCTTTGGTCCATGGCCTCCATGGTGGTGGAGGGGCGGGAGCCCCTCCGAGATTGGATCTCCCTCTCTGTTCTCTTCTGTTTCGCGTTCCTGTTTTCTGGCCCTTCACCGTTTCTTAAATTTCCGGAGATCCGTAACTCCGATTGCGCTGAAATTTTTACACGATTTTTTTCCATAAATTATCTTTCTTGCACCCGAAGAAGGGCACTAACCGACTTATGGGGAGGGCACAAGACACCTGGGCGTGCCAGGGGGTTCCCGGCGCGCCCTGATGGGTTGTGGAGGCCGTGGGCCTCTGTTTGCATTGATTCCACATCCCAAAAATCACATATATTCCAAAATAATTCTCCATAAATTTTTATCGTGTTTGGACTTCGTTTGATATGGATATTCTATGAAACAAAAAACATGCAACAAACAGGAACTGACACTGGGCACTGGATCAATATGTTAGTCCAATAAATCATATAAAATGTTGCCAAAAATAGGCGAAAGTTGTATAATATTGGCATGAAACAATAAAAAATTATAGATACGATGGAGACGTATCAGTATCCCCAAGCTTAATTCCTGCTCGTCCTCCAGTAGGTAAATGATAAAAAAGATAATTTTTGATGTGGAATGCTACCTAGCATAATCTTGATCATATATCTAATCATGGCATGAATATTAAGACACGAGTGATTCAAAGCAATAGTCTATAATTTGACATAAAGACATCAATACTCAGGCATCCCAACAAACAATCGTGTCTTTCAAAATATCAACGCTAAAGAAAGCTATCCCTACAAAATCATATAGTCTTGTCATGCTCTGTCTTCTTAACACAAAGTATTTATCATGCACAACCCCGATGACAAGCCGAGCAATTGGTTCATACTTTTTAACACGCTTCAGCTTTTTCAACCCTCACGCAATACATGAGTGCCAGCCATGGATATAGCACTATGGGTGGAATAGAGTATGATGATAGGGGTAAATATAGAGAAGACAAAAAGGTAAGAAAGTCTCACATCGAAGTGGCTAACCAACGGGCTATGGAGATGCCCATCAATTGATACCAATGCGAGGTGTAGGGATTGCCATGCAACGAATGCACTAAGAGCTGTAAGTGTATGAAAGCTCAACATGACAACTAAGTGGGTGTGCATCGAACTCTATAATAAAAAATTCCCACTAGTATATGAAAGTGACAACATAGGAGACTCTCTAAATGAAAAACATGGTGCTACTTTGAAGCACAAGTGTGGAATTAGCATGCCCCTTCTCTCTTTTCTCTCATTTTTTTTCTCTTTTTTTTTCTTTCCCCCCCCTTTTTGGGCTCTTTTTGGCCTCACTTTTTTATTTTTATATTTGTCTGGAGCCTCATCCCAACTTGTGGGGGAATCATAGTCTCCATCATCCTTTACTCACTAGGACATGCTCTAATAATCAATAATGATGATCATCACACTTCTATTTACTTACAACTCAAAAGAAATAAAAATTACAACTTGATACCTAGAACTAAATATGACTCTATATGAATGCCTCTGGCAGTGTACCAGGATGTGCAATGATCTAGCATAACAACGATATAAAAAAACGAACAAGCCATGGAAATATCATGCTAGCTATCTTACAATCATGCAAAGCAATATGACAATGAATGCTCAAGTCATCAAAATGGAAGCGGTGGAAGTTGCATGGCAATATATCTCGGAATGGCTATGGAAAGGCCATAATAGGTAGGTATGGTGGCTGTTTTGAGAAAGATATAATTAGGATTATGTGTGATAGAGTGTATCATATCACGGGATTTGGATGCACCGGCAAAGTTTGCACCGACTCTCGAGGTGAGAAAGGGCAATGCACTGTACTGTAGATGCTAGCAAATTGCGGAAAGGTAAGAGTACGTATAATCCATGGACTCACATTAATCATAAAGAACTCATATACTTATTGCAAAAGTTTATTAGCCCTCGAAGCAAAGTATTACTACGCATGCCCCTAGGGGGATATATTGGTAGGAAAAGACCATCGCTCGTCTCCGACCGCCACACATAAGGAAGACAATAAATAATAAATCATGCTTCGGGATCACCGGAAAGTATGTGAAAGTTGTATAATATTGGCATGAAACAATAAAAAATTATAGATATGATGGAGATGTACCAAATACATGAACTCCTCAAACTACGGTCATCACCGAAAAGCATCCCAATTACTGTCACACTGGGGTTTACGGATCATAACACGTAATAGGTGAATATGACTTGCAAGATCGGATATAGAACATAGATATAATGGTGAAAACATAAACGGTACAGATCTAAAATCATGGCACCCGGGCCCTAAGTGACAAGCATTAAGCATGGCAAAGTCATAACAACATCAATCTCAGAACATAGTGGATACTAGGGATCAAGCCCTAACAAAATTAACTCAATTACATGATGAATCTCATCCAACTCCTCACCGACCAGCGAGCCTACAAAGGAATTACTCACTCCCGGTGGGGAGCATCATGGAATTGGTGATGAAGGAGGGTTGGTGATGATGAAGACCGAAGATTCCCCTCTCTGGAGCCCCTAACGGGCCCTAGATCTAGCCTCCCAATGAAGAACGGGAGGTGGCGGAGGCTCCGTATAGTGAAACATGATGAAACTTCTCTCCTATTTTTTCTCCGAAAATAGGATTTTATAGCATCAGAATTAGGGTCTGCTGGGCCACGAGGTGGGCACAACCCACTAGGGCGCGCTAGAGGGGGGGCGCCCTGGTGTCTTGTGCCCAGCCAGGGGGCCCCCGCCGGTGGTTCTTGGCTCCAGTATTTTTCTTTTATTATAAAAAAATTCTCTAAAAAGTTTCGTTCCATTCCAAGAACTTTTATTTCTGCACAAAAACAACACCATGGTAGTTCTACTGAAAACAACGTCAGTCCGGGTTAGTTTCATTCAAATCATGCAAATTAGAGTCCAAAACAAGAGCAAAAGTGTTAGGAAAAGTAGATACGATGGAGACATATCAACTCCCCCAAGCTTAAACCTTTGCTTGTCCTCAAGCAATTCAGTTGACAAACTGAAAGTGAAAAAGAAAAACTTTTACAAACTCTTTTGTTCTTGTTTACATAAATAAGCTTAAGTAGCACCCATGTTTTCAGCAAAGATTATGACTAAACATGTCAACAATAACTCTTAAAAATTATATTAACTCATATCAATAGCATAAGCAACTAGCGAGCAATAATAAGATATCTCAAATGACAACACTTTGTCAAAACAACCATGATATAATATGACAATAATGGTATCTCGCTAGCCCTTTCTGAGACCGCAAAACATAAATGCAGAGCACCTCCAAAGTTCAAGCAGTGACTAAACATTGTAATTCATGGTAGAAAAGATCCAATCATGATGCATCCAACATTAACTATACACAATGCATGAGGATGACAATAGAGCTCTCAGATCTGGCGCTTATTTGAGAAGGTGATGACTCAACATAAAATTAAATAGATAGTCCCTTCGCAGAGGGAAGTAGGGATTTGCAGCGGTGCCAGAGCTCAAAGTTTTTAAAAACAGAGATAAATATAATTTTGGGAGGTACACCCTTCCTGTCAATGTTACGACCAAGAGTTATCAATATCTTCCATACTAAACACATTAGCGGCGGTTCCCAAGCGATAAAAGTAAAGGTTTACTCTCCCTCCACCAACAAACACACTCCACGGCTAGCCGAATCCACGGGTACCGTCCATACCAACATCAGTCCTGGGGGAGTTTTGTTTAATTATTTGCAATTTTTCATTTCGGGACTGGGCATCCCTATTACCGCCCCTCTCGTGCAAGGACGAGTGAATAAACACTCATCATGAGAATAACCCGCTTAGCATGGAAGATACTGACCGCCCCCTGTCGCTCCATGAGCGGTCCGGCACACAAAATAGATGTTCATTTGAAATTTTAGAGGTGGCACATGCAAATTTACTTGGAACGGCACGGTAATACCGCATATAGGTAGATATGGTGGACTCATCTGGAATAACTTGGGTTTTAGGATTTTGATGCACAAGCAGTATTCCCGCTTAGTACAGCGAAAACGGTCATGAACATGCGTTATGCATAATTAACATTGAATACTAGCATGAGTAGGATATGAACACCAGGAATATAAATATCGTAGAGGCTATGTTGGTTTTGATTCAACTACATGCATGAACATGTGCCAAGTCAAGCCACTTGAAACATTCAGAGGAGGATACCATATCATCATACTACATCACAATCATTTTAATGCATGTTGACATCCAAGATAAATCATTATCCACTCCTAGCTACTTAAGCATGGCATGAGAAACTATAATCTCTAATTGTCATTGCAAACATATGTTTGATCATAATATGCCGAATCATGGATACTAGGTTAAACATATTTACAAAAACAGAACAAGTTGAGTTCATACCCATTTCTCTCTGCCACAACCAGTTCATCAAATATCGTCATTATTGCCTTTCACTTGCATGATCGAATGGTATGAAAATAATAATAGTGCAAGAGTGCCATGGACTAAGCTGGAATCTGCAAACATTTTATTCAAAAGGAGAAGACAAGGTAATTTGGGTTCTTGTTAGATCAATAGTATTGCATATGAGAGCCACTCAACTTTTTCATCGTGGTCTTCTCCTTGGTATGACTCAATAGAAAGAAAGGAATTTCAGAGAAAACACTGAAATATTTTTAGAGTTTTTAGTTTTTCTTGAAGAAAGCAGATTAAAGAAGGAAAAACAAAAATGAGAAAAACTATTTACATGGGAAGGCTCCCAACAAGCAAAAGAAGAACAAGGAAATCTTTTTGGGTTTTCTTTTAACACTACAACTATTTTAAGCTAGAAAGAAAAACCAAAAAGAAGCAAGAAATATTTTTGGGTTTTCTGAAAGTTTTTCAAACACACAAGAAGAAAGCAAGAAAATAAATCTAGCATGGATAATACAATGAAAAAGTGTGGACACCGACAACTGGAATGAAATGTGTGAACATGAATGTAATGTCAGTGGAAACACATACTCCCCCAAGCTTAGGCTTGTGGCCTAGCTTGGTAATCACCATTCGTAGTAGCCATCCGGTCCCATGTCGAAGTGCTATGGCGGCGGAACCTGAGCGTCCCACTCCTGGGGCTCCTGTTCTACCGCTGCCTGGGCGTTCTGGTAGGCAATAATGTCCGCTGGCATGATCCTGTATCTGCCCCTGGCAATAGAATCAAACAAAGTAGGTGCAGGCAACGGAATAATATCACAGGAATCCACGCTAAAAACCAGGTTGTAACGAATATTATGAAGAGAGTCAGCATTTTCAGTAAACTGGTGATGCACCATCGCCTGGTGATCTAGATAAACTCGGTTCAATGGATAATCATGTTGGCATATCTGAATGTTAAAGTGGCTCGCTAAGTGAGTAGCCTAAATACCGCCATGAATTTTGCCCTTGTTTCACTTAAGGTGCAGACGACGTGCAATAATAGCCCCTAGGCTAAAGGTGTGATCATTGTCTAATGCACAGTGTAAAATGGTGAAGTCTGGGGCACTGAGTGCACCAACCTTTTCTCTAGCAATTAAACACTTGGCGATGAATAGAGCAAAGTAATGCACAGAAGGAAATTGCAAACTAGTGGCGGTGACACTCGATACGCCTCTCTCATCTGCCGCTGACAGAGTACGATAAAAGTCCTCAAACTCTATAGGTCTAGGCTCTATTATTTCCCCGTCAGAAGGGATCAAGCATATATCACAAAAGTCAGTGAGTGGTATCTGACGGGTTTCAGAATATAAATTAAACTGCACCTCAGGAGGATTATTCCTACTCAGAAAATGGAAATTTTGCACAAAGGAATTTGTAAGGAGGTGGTATTGATCACACTCAGCTGCGATGAAGTCGGTCAACCCAGCATTAGCAACAAATTGGGTGAACTCTTGATGGATCCCGGGCCCCTCCATGAAGGCACTATGTGGCCATTCGCATGGCCGCACCTCCGCCCTTCTCGGAGTGTTGAGGTCATTGTCCGAGGATTCCCCAATGACTCCTTTAGCATTTTTCTTGGAAGCAAACTTCCTAAAGAAACTCATCTTATTCCAAGTAGCAATCCCCCAAAACAGTTTCAAAAACGGAGCTTCGAGCAAAGAGATCGAAATCCGTGGGTTTGAGGGCAAGAACACGAGAGAGAGAGAGAGAGCTATGGTGATTTTTTATTTTCTGGAGGTAGGGGATGACATGGGCTAAAGAAGTAAGTGAGGGGACCCACGTGGGGACCACAACCCACCAGGGTGCGCCTGGGGTTGCTGGCACGCCCTGGTGTCTTGTGGTCACCAGGTGCACCCCCCTCTGATGTTATTTGCACCAGAAATTCACAAATATTTAAAAAAAATCGTATTAAATTTTCAGAGCATTCTGAGAACTTTTATTTTTGGGTCATTTTTTTATTGCACGGGAAATCCAGAAAACAGGATAAACATGGCATTTTATTTAATTTAACTAAGAAAAACAGAAAACAAAAGTTGGGAGCAGAAGTTTGTGCCTACTAAATTCATCAACTTCATACCTCTCAAAAATGATCCGTTAACAAGGTTGATCAAGTCTTATTAACAACCACCTTTGATTAGCATGAAACCGAAGAACTTTCGTAAAACACTAAGTTACCTCAACAGGGATATGCATGTCCCCAACAATAAACATTTCATATTTCTTTTTGGCTGTAGGTAGAGGTAGTTGAAAACTTCCAATAGTGAGTATCGGAGATTTTTCAATAACATTAATACCATTCACTTGGAATTGTTTCTTTGGAAAGTGCACCATATGCTCATTACCATTCATATGAAAAGTGACCTTGCTTTTATTGCAATCAATAACAACCCCTGCAGAAGGTTCTACCAAGGATAATCGACATGTTGTCCTCGGGCATCTCAAGTATAACAAAGTCTGTTAAGATAGTAACATTTGCAACAACAACAGGCACATCCTCACAAATACCGATAGGTATGGCAATTGATTTATCAGCCATTTGCAGAGATATTTCAGTAGGTGTGAGTTTATTCAAATCAAGTCTTTTATATAAGAGAAAGGCATAACACTAACACAAGCTCCTAAATCACACAAAGCTGTTTTAACATAATTTCTTTTGATGGAGCAAGCTATAGTTGGTATTCTTGGATCTCCAAGTTTTTTAGGTACTCCATCCTTAAAAGAATAATTAGCAAGCATGATGGAGATTTCAGCTTTCGGTATCTTTCTCTTATTGCTGATGATGTCTTTCATGTATTTTGCATATGGGGCCATCTTTAAAATATCAGTCAAGTGAGTGCGCAAAAAGGCTGGCCTAAGCATCTCAGCAAAACGAGGGCATGGGTTTCTGAACCCATGGTTCTCTTTCTCTTCCATATTTTCTAGCAACAAAGTCTCTTTTATCATATCTCTTATTTATCGGTTGTGGGTTATCAAGATCAACAACTGGTTCTATTTCAACATCATTATCTGGTTGTTTATCAATGTCTGGTTGAGTGTCTTCATGAACATCATCATTATCTTTTTCATTATCACTAGGTGAATATTCATTACCAGATTGAGTTTTAGCATCAGAAATATAAACATCATTATTATTTTCAGGAGGTTTTTCTATTTCAGGTTCACTAGAGGTATGCAAAGTCCTATCATTTTTCTTTTTCTTCTTCCTTTTAGAAGGACTAGGTGCATCAGTGTTAATTCTTTGAGAGTCTTGTTCAATTCTTTTAGGGTGTCCCTCAGGATAAAGTGGTTCCTGAGTCATTTTGCCTCCTCTAGTTGCTACTCTAACAGCAAAATCACTTATATTATTATTCATTTCACCAAGAAATTCTCTTTGAGATTTAGCAACTTGTTCTAACTGAGTTTGAACCATAGAAGCATGCTTTCCCGCACCCCTAACATCATTAATAATTCTAAATAACAAGTCACTCAAGCAAGCAATCATATCAGAATTATATTTCAATTGTTTCATAACATTTTCATTGAAGTGATATTGTTTTCTAATGTAATTGTCGAACTCATAAAGGCATTGACTAGGATGTTCATTGTAAGGGATGTCACTTTCATCAAATTTCATTAAAGAGTATACCTCTACCACCTTTGGTGGTGGTGGTGCTATGTCGAGTCCATATATTTCTTCAATAGGAGGTAAATTTTTAACATCCTCTGCTTTAATACCTTTTTCCTTCATACTTTTCTTTGCCTCTTGCATATCTTCGGGACTGAGATATAACATACCCCTCTTCTTCGGAGTGGGTTTAGGCGGTGATTCAGGAAGAGTCCAATGATGGAAATATGCCCTAGAGGCACTAATAAAATGGTTATTATTATATTTCCTTAATCATGATAAAGGTTTATTATTCATGCTAGAATTGTATTGATCGAAAACTTAAATACATGTGTGGATACATAAACAAATACCGTGTCCCTAGTGAGCCTCTACTAGACTAGCTCGTTGATCATAGATGGTTAAGGTTTCCTAACCATAGACATGAGTTGCCATTTGATAACGGGATCACATCATTAGGAGAATGATGTGATGGACAAGACCCATCCGTTAGCTTAGCATATGATCGTTCAGTTTATTGCTACTGCTTTCTTAAGGTCAAATACATATTCCTTCGACCATGAGATCATGCAACTCCCGGATACCGGAGGAATACCTTGTGTTCTATCAAACGTCACAACGTAACTGGGTGATCATAATGATGCTCTACAGGTATCTCAGAAGGTGTCTGTTGAGTTGGCATGGATCGAGATTGGGATTTTTCACTCAGTGTATCGGAGAGGTATCTCTGGGCCCTCCCGGTAATACAGCATGACAAGAAGCTTGCAAGCAAAGTGACTAAGGAGTTAGTTACGAGATGATGTATTACAGAACAAGTAAAGAGACTTGCTGCTAACGAGATTGAACTAGGTATGAAGATACTGACGATCGAATCTCGGGCAAGTAACATACCGACAGACAAAGGGAATTACGTATGTTGTCATAAGGTTTGACTGATAAAGATCTTCGTAGAATATGTTGGAACCAACATGGGCATCTAGGTTCCACTATTGGTTATTGACTGGAGAGGCATCTCGGTCATGTCTACATAGTTCTCGAACCTGTAGGGTCCGCACGCTTAACGTTCGTTGACGATATAGTGTTATATGAGTTATGTGATTTGGTGACCGAATGTTGTTCGGAGTCCCGGATGAGATCACAGACATGACGAGGAGCTCTGGAATGGTCCGAAGGTAAAGATTGATATATAGGACGATGCTATTTGGACACCGGAAAGGTTTCGGAGTGTATCGGGTAGTCATCGGATCACCGGAAGGGGTTCCGGGAAGCCCCGGGAGGTTAATGGGCCTTATGGGCCAAGAGGGGGGAACACACCAACCCACAAGGGGCTGGCGCACCCCTTCCCTTGGCCGCCAGCCCTAGGGATGGAAAGGAGGGAGGGCTAGCCCCTCTTTCCTTCCCTCCACCTTGGAGGAAGGAAAGGGGGGCGCCACCTCCTCCTGCCTTCCCCCCGCAGGCATACAAGGAGGGGGGGCGCTTGAGGGCAGGAGCCCAAGGGGGCCGGCCAGCCACCCTTGGGGCGCCTCCTGGCTGCCTCCCCTCCCCCTATATATATGAGGGAGGGGGCGCCACACAAGGCCACGACAATCTCTTAGCCATGTGCGGCGCCCCTCTCCATAGTTTAGTCCTCCGTCCAGTTTCTTCGTAGTGCTCGACGAAGCCCTGCGGGAACGAGTTCACCATCACCGTCACCACGCCGTCGTGCTATCGGAACTCATCTACTACTTCACCCGTCTTGCTGGATCAAGAAGGCGAGGACGTTATCGAGCTGAACGTGTGCTGAGCGCGGAGGTGCCGTACGTTCGGTACTTGATTGGTTGGATCGCGAAGAAGTTCGACTACATCAACCGCATTAATAAACGCTTCCGCTTTACGGACTACGAGGGTACGTAGACACACTCTCCCCTCTCATTGCTATGCCTCTCCATGGATAGATCTTGCGTGTGCGTAGAATTTTTTTGTTTTCCATGCAACGTTCCCCAACAGTGGCATCCAAGCCAAGTCTATGCGTAGATGATATACATGAGTAGAACACAAAGGAGTTGTGGGTGGTGATGGTCATACTGCTTACCACCAACGTCTTATTTTGATTCGGCGGTATTGTGGGATAAAGTGGCCCTGACCAACCTTACATGTCCACGCACATGAGACCGGTTCCACCGACTGACATGCAACATGTTTTGCATAAAGGTGGCTGGCGGGTGTCTGTTTCTCCTACTTTAGTTGAATCGAATTTAACTACGGCCGGTCCTTGAAGAAGGTTAAAACAGCAAACTTGATAATCACCGTTGTGGTTTTTCCGTAGTTAAGAACGGTTCTTGCTAGAAGCCCGTAGCAGCCACGCAAAACTTGTAACAACAAAGTAGAGGATGTCTAACTTGTTTTTGCAAGGCATGTTGTGATGTGATATGGTCAAGATATGATGTGATATATGTTGATGTATGAGATGATCATGTTTTGTAATATCGACAACCGGCAGGAGCCTTAGGGTTGTCTCTTAGTTATTGTATGAAATGCAAGCGCCATGTAATTGCTTTACTTTATCACTATGCATTAGCAATAGTTATAGAAGTAATAGTTGGCGAGACGACCCCGACGCAACGATGGAGATCAAGGTGTCAAGCCGGTGACGATGGAGATCATGACGATGCTTTGGAGATGGAGATCAAAATCACAAGATGATGATGGCCATATCATGTCACATATTTTGATTGCATGTGATGTTTATCCTTTATGCATCTTATTTTGCTTAGAGCGGCGGTAGCATTATAAGATGATCCCTTCACTAAATTTCAAGATAAAAGTGTTCTCCCCAAGTATGCACCATTGCCAAAGTTCATCATTTCGAAGCACCTCATGATGATAGGGTGTGATAGACTCTACGTTCACATACAACAGGTGTAAGACAGTTTTGCACATGCAGAATACTTGGGTTAAACTTGACGAGCCTAGCATGTACAGACATGGTCTCGGAACACTGGAGACCGAAAGGTCGAACGTGAGTCATATAGTAGATATGATCAACATAGAGATGTTCACCATTGATGACTACCCCCCATCTCACGTGATGATCGGACATGGGTTAGTTGATTTGGATCATGTATCACTTAGATAACTTGAGGGATGTTTATTTAAGTGGGAGTTCATTAGTAATTTGATTAATTGAACTTAATTTATCATGAACTTAGTCTTAATAGTTTTTGCATATCTATGTTGTAGATCATGGCCCGTGCTACCATTCCCCTGAATTTTAATACGTTCCTAGAGAAAGCTAAGTTGAAAGATGATGGTAGCAACTACACGGACTGGGTCCGTAACTTGAGGATTATCCTCATTGCTGCACAGAAGAATTATGTCCTTGATGCATCGCTAGGTGATAGACCTGCTGCAGGAGCTACTGTAGATGTTATGAACGTCTGGTAGACTCGATCTGATGACTACTCGATAGTTCAGTGTGCCATGCTTTACGGCCTAGAACCGGGACTTCAAAGACGTTTTGAACGTCACAGAGCATATGAGATGTTCCAAGAGCTGAAATTGATATTTCAAGCTAATGCCCGGGTTGAGAGATATGAAGTCTCCAACAAGTTCTATAGCTGCAAGATGGAGGAGAATAGTTCTGCCAGTGAACACATACTCAAAATGTCTGGGTATCATAACCACTTGACTCAGCTGAGAATTGATCTTCCAGTTGAGAGTGTTATTGACAGAGTTCTTCAATCACTACCACCAAGCTATAAAGGCTTTGTGATGAACTATAATATGCAAGGGATGACGAAAACGATTCTCGAGCTCTTTGCAATGCTTAAGGCCGCGGAGGTAGAAATCAAGAAGGAGCATCAAGTTTTGATGGTTAACAAGACCACTGGTTTCAAGAAAAAGGGCAAGGGAAAGAAAGGGATCTTAAAGAAGAATGGGAAGCAAGTTGCCACTCCCATGAAGAAGCCCAAAGCTGGACCCAAGCCTGAAACTGAGTGCTTCTATTGCAAAGGAAATGGTCACTGGAAGTGGAACTGCCCCAAATACTTGGCGGATAAGAAGGATGGCAAAGTGAACAAAGGTATATTTGATATACATATTATTGATGTGTACCTTACTAATGCTCATAGTAGCACCTGGGTATTTGATACTAGTTCGGTTGCTCATATTTGTAACTCGAAACAGGAGCTACGGAATAAACGAAGATTGGCTAGGGACGAGGTGACGATGCGCGTCGGGAATGGTTCCAAGGTCATTGTGGTCGCCGTCGGCACGCTACCTCTACATCTACCTTCGGGATTAGTTTTAGACCTCAATAATTGTTATTTGGTGCTAGCGTTGAGCATGAACATTATATCTGGATCTTGTTTATTGCGAGCCGGTTATTCATTTAAATCGAAGAATAATGGTTGTTCTATTTATATGAGTAATATCTTTTATGGTCATGCACCCTTGATGAATGGTCTATTCTTGTTGAATCTCGATCGTAGTGATACACATATTCTTAATATTGATGCCAAAAGATGCAAAGTTGATAATGATAGTGCAACATACTTGTGGCACTGCCATTTAGGTCATATTGGTGTAAAGTGCATGAAGAAACTCCATGCGGATGGACTTTTGGAATCACTTGATTATGAATCATTTGATACTTGCGAACCATGCCTCATGGGTAAGATGACTAAAACTCTGTTCTCCGAAACAATGGAGCGAGCTAATGACTTAATGGAAATAATACATACCGATGTATGCCGTCCAATGAGTGTTGAGGCATGTGTCGGGTATCGTTATTTTCTGACCTTCACAGATGATTTGAGTAGGTATAGATATATCTACTTGATGAAACACAAGTCTGAAACATTTGAAAAGTTCAAGGAATTTCAGAGTGAAGTAGAGAATCATCATAACAAGAAAATAAAGTTTCTACGATCTGATCGCGGAGGCGAATATTTGAGTTACCAGTTTGGCCTTCATTTAAAACAATGTGGAATTGTTTCACAACTCATGCCACCTGGAACACCACAACGTAATGGTGTGTCCGAATGCCGTAACCGTACTTTATTAGATATGGTGCGTTCTATGATGTCTCTTACCGATTTACCACTATCGTTTTGGGGTTATGCATTAGAGACAACCGCATTCACGTTAAATAGGGCACCATCTAAATCCGTTGAGACGACACCGTATGAACTATGGTTTGGCAAGAAACCTAAGTTGTCGTTTCTTAAAGTTTGGGGATGGGGCACTTATGTCAAAAGGCTTCAGCCTGATAAGCTCGAACCCAAATCGGAGAAGTGCGTCTTCAAAGGATACCCTAAGGAAACTATTGGGTACACCTTCTACCACAGATCCGAAGGCAAGATCTTTGTTGCCAAGAATGGGTCCTTTCTAGAGAAGGAGTTTCTCTCGAAAGAAGTGAGTGGGAGAAAAGTAGAACTTGATGAGGTAACTATACCTTCTCTCGAATTGGAAAGTAGCACATCAGAGAAAACCGTTCCCATGATGCCTACACCAACTAGAGAGGAAGCTAATGATAATGATCATAAAACTTCAGATCAAGTTACTAGAGAACCTCGTAGGACGACCAGAACATGTTTCGCACCAGAGTGGTACGGTAATTCTGTCTTGGAAGTCATGTTGTTAGACAACAGCGAACCTACGAACTATGAAGAAGCTATGATGAACCCAGATTTCGATAAATGGCTTGAGGCCATGAAATCTGAGATAGGATCCATGTATGAGAACAAAGTATGGACTTTGGTGGACTTGCCCGATGATCAGCAGGCCATTGAAAATAAATGGATCTTCAAGAAGAAGACAGACACTGATGGTAATGTCACTATCTACAAAGCTCAGCTTGTCACAAAATGTTTTCGACAAGTTCAAGGGGTTGACTACTGTCATGGTTTTGTCACGGTAGATGCCCTTGTGAAAGGACTTAGGTGTGGAGCCATCGCAACGAGGGTTATCTTGAAGGGGTTGAATGGGACAAATGACACAAGGAGTTTACCCAGGTTCGGCCCCTCTTAACGAGGTAAAAGTATACGTCCTGCTTCTAGTTGTGTTGTTGTAGTTTCGATTACAAGGGAGCGAATACGCTTAACCTAGTTCTCGATTGGTTGTTTCTTGAGTTAACCCGCCGCTGGGTCTCACCTTTATATACACAGGTCGAGGCCCGGAGGCTTACAGAGTCCCGACCGGCTCACACAACGTGGCCGGCTCGGTTTCTAACTAGTCATGCCTTACAGGGCAAGTCATCATACGGCGGTTCACAGGCCCGGGTCTTGGGCTTTCTCCAGGCCTACCCCTAGCAACCGTCGTCTTCACACCTTGGGCCCCCTTGGACCTTCTTCATACAAAACCGCCAACGGTGTAACCCGGCCCCTCCTGGGCGGGTCACACCTCAGAGCTATATCCCCAACATTAGGCTCCAGATTGATTTGAACTTGTCCATGTCAATCTTCGCTGTTTAACTTAACCAGACTGTGCATCAGTGTCCAATTTTTACACAGTCCTCTGTAAGCCGCCATGACGTCATATATATAGAATCATTGTAACCCGCCATGATCTCATGTGCATTAATGTCGCACAGGACCCAGAATATCTCAAGGGATCTTTATCTTCAATGGGCTTCCCGAAAATCGAGGCGCCCATAGCGTTAACATAATCATCTTGCCTCCTCGATTTCCGCGCATGCCATCTTATCACCTTCTTATAAATAGGGACAGGGGGCCCTCCTTTTCACTTTTACCCCTACCTCTGCCTCTTCTTCTTCCACCTTGCGATGACCGACGCCACCGGAGCACTCCTGCCCCAGTCAACAGCTTCGTCTTGGCCACTGCATCAACCTGATTTCGACCAGAAAAACTGCGGCGCCCCTCCGCTGTCCATCAGCATCCCCAGGTACCTATCCCCTTTCACTTCCAATCTGCATTAGGGTTCCCCAGTTCTTCAGTGTTCATCGACGTTCATCGCGTTTTGCTTAGTTGAGCCCATATGCGTTGCTGAAGTCATGCCTTGGTTACTTTAGTATCTGCTATCAATCATAGATCCATTCTCTCCTTGGAGATTCAATCCCCAACACAGTAGTTCGTCCTCCGTGTTTTAGGTTTACCAACTTCCATCTGTTTTTCAAACTTACCACAGATCCAAAATCATAAGCAGGACCTGTGAAACCTGTTTGTAGCACTTAGTGAAATTTCACTTAAATCCAGATCTGTAAATGCCTGCTTGACCATTGCTCTATGGGCGGCTCAAACGATACTTTGTAACCCGCCAAACGCCAACCGGCTTACTTATGAATTTTTAAACCGCCAGTATTTATCCAATGTTAATATTACCCGACTGTGCTCTGCCGATTTAGCCATGCCATTCATTTTCTTCTTTCATAGCAATCAATCTCTGCACATAACCAATTCTGCATAATAAACTTGCTTTCTTTAACCATTGGGCGGCTTACCATCATGAATTTGACCCGCCAATACCTCCTCTCTAGGCTTTTCGTGACAAAAAATGACTAAGACTGTCACCTCATGCAATTGGGTCGCTTCCATTGTTACGGAGCAAAACCTTAACAAATATGTTCAAGTGGGCATCCTGGCAACCAAAGATGTTATCCACTGGCGAGCTCCAGGGACAGAAGTGAGACCTCAGCCAAAGGAAGGTGAAGTCATAGTTTTTGCTGACCATATGATCCGTGGCTTCTCACCACCCGGCTCAAAATTCTTTCGTGATGTACTGCATTTTTTCCAACTTCACCCCCAAGATATTGGACCGAACTCCATTTCCAACATCTGCAATTTCCAAGTCTTTTGCGAAGTATACCTTCAAGAAGAGCCCAGCGTTGATCTTTTCAGAGAGTACTTTTATTTGAACCGCCAGACCGAGTTTACAGACGGGCCCAGCCTAGAACTTGGTGGAATTTCAATTCAAAGACGAAGAGATTCTATCTTCCCCGCAGCCGCACTTCCCAGTCACCCTAAAGACTGGAACCAAACTTGGTTTTATTGCCAAGATACATCTCCACCTGGTGAAAATCCACTGCCGGGTTTCCGCGACTGCCGGCTTAGCCCAAAACACCCACTTCCAGACCGGATCAGCATCGCTGAATGAGCTAAGTATATGCCTACCTTTTCGAAGGTAAGAGCCTTACTGGCTAATGGATTAACCGGAGTTGATTTGGTCCGATGCTGGGTCGCTTGGAGGATCATACCTTTGAGCCGCCGGCCCGGCTTAATGTGTGAATACACTTGCGATGTCAAAGATCCACAACGTCACTGTCAAGTCCGTCTGGAAGACAAAGAGATTAATGAGATGACTAAGACGCTGCCCAGGGAAAGCTTAGAAAGTTGTAGCAAGACGGGGTTGAATCCCTTTTGCGCTCTTAATCCGGCTCCAGATGTAAGCGTTTCAATCCAATTTACTTTATTCAGTATTCGCATAAACTGCACACTCCTTATCATCACTTGCTTTCTTCAGGCTGACTCTTCTTTCTGGAGCAAAAACTGCAAGACAAGCCAGCCAAAAAGGCCAGGGAAAAAATCAAGGCCCCAAAGAAACCCAAGAAGAAAACAGACGCAACAGAGCTATTTTCCCTAGATGATGAGTCGGAGGTAGAACTTGATTCTCTTGGCTCCTTTTTTATGCATCTTATTGACGCTGACTCCTCTCAGGATGACGCGGAGACCAGCCAGGCAGACGAAGAGCTAATTATTGTTTCCTCCGACTCAGAGCCTTTGCCAAGACAGAAAGTTCGGCAAGTGACCCGGAAAGTAAGGTTTTCTCACCCTTTAGCTTACTTGGATCCCAACTTTATTTTGAATAAACAACAGCATGAACCCGGCGCAGAACCCGGAACAGCGGAAGCAGAGATCTTGCTGCCAGCTTACCCAACACGACGACCCCTCGTAAACACCGAAAAGAGGTGCCTCAGAGCTCAATCTTGTCCTTTCCAAAGGCGGGTCTTATCCGTCAGCCACTTAACCCTTCTGACTCAAATTATCAGGGAACTTCTCACTCATCCTCTGGCGACTCTACTAGGACTCAGATGCCTCCCTTCAAAATTGCCCCTGGGTAAGAACATTTGACTTCTTTGTTCTAATACTTTTATTAAACTGATATACTCACATCCTCATATGTCTCATTTTCAGTGGTATAGCCAAACCAAGCAAAAAGTTGAAGATAGGTAAACCGGCCGAAGATCCTAAGGTCAATGAGCCGGAGAAAGAGACGCCAGCCTCGGAAGTTTCACATCAGAATCCCGAAGCCACTGCCAATGACTCGCCACCAGAAACTCATGACACTCCAGTGGATCCAATGGGTGTTGACCCGTCCAGTGCTAAGCCGCCAAGCCCTATCAAGCCTGCCGAAGAAAATACTGAGGATCTCATGGTTACTAGCACTTGTTACACAGAATCGGGAAACCCCACGATCTTGGCTAAGCTTTCTGCCAGGGATGAACTTCTTGCTTCTGAGAAGAGCAAAGCCAAATCTAACATTGCGAGCTATTCAAACTTGGATGTCAATGAATTATATTCTGGCTATCTAAACCGCCTGCATACCAATCGTGACTTGGAAGCTGATTTAGTTAAGAGAATGCGACAGAAATATGAGGTATGAACCTCTGCTTCCCTGTAGACATAGTCATCCAGCCCCCAAGTCTTATCCATAGGAAAGAATATGTTGAGTATGGTGTAAGACTTATCAATATACTACTGCAAATTTCAAGTCATAGCCCTCATGGGCCGGCTTATCTTGAGAAAGATGAACCGGGTCATTTTTGTTCAGTCAAAAGAATAGCTTCAATTCCTAGCCCTCAAGGGCCGGCTTATCTGAGAAAGATGAGCCGGTTCTTCAGCAATATAATTTGAAAAGAATTTCCTCGTACATTAGCCCCCAAGTGCCAAGTGTATTGCTTGCAATGTACTTGGGACTTGTATGAAAACCATGCCCTGACTGACATACTTATATCCTTTGACTCTTATTTGCAGGATGTCTTAAGCCTGCATGAGTCCCAATTGGTGGAATTGAAGAACAGACTTGAACACCAAGAAGCAAGCTGAAACATGCAAATCTGACTCCAAATTTAAGTTTAGCCTGGATGAAAACGAGAAGCTCAAAGCCGGATTTACCATAGAGAGAGACGGCTGGGAGAAGGAGAAAGCCACCTTATTGCAAAGGGCATAAGCTGCTGAATCATCCTTGAAGGAGACCACTGCGGAGCTGACCGGCTTAAAACGCCATATCTCACAGATGACATCTGCTATCTTTGGTAAGCAATTCAGAATGTTTCAACCTTTCCAAAATTTGCTCAATTTTTAACCTGCCTGGCAACTCATCGGCATGTTTACTCAATAGGCCCCAGGAGCGCCAATCTTGGCCAAGACATGCTGCTGAAGCTCAAAGCCGTGTACACTCTAGTGGAACAATTATACACAGGCACACAACGGACTCTTGTAGCTATCTCCAATGGTAAAGAGCCGCCGACCCTCCTCAGGGAGGTGCTAGATAACTGTCTATCATGCCCCAAAAACTCGAAGAGATCAAACGCTCAGCCGCCCATACTGGCGCCATTACAGCTCTTACCCGAGCCAAAGCATGGCAAGCAGAACTTGACCCGGAGGAGATGGCCACCGGTTGTCCAAGCCTTAAAGAAGATGGGTCTCCTTTTGATCAGACAGACTTTGCAAAGTGCATAAAGGAGATGCGTCCCCTGGCATACAAGCTGGCCGAGGAAACTGATTTATCCAGATATCAGTCGGCGTACACCATGGAGAATACCAAAGTAAAAGCGCCGGCTTATGACGTTGTGGATCTCACCCCTCCAACGCGTAAGCATACTTTTTCTCCTGATGTTGATCCGTCCCCCATTATGAATGATGAAGCTGTATTCGAAGCCTTAACCGGCATCGACTGGACGTCACCTAACCTCCAGATGGGCGAAGAGGAAGAGCCGGAGCAGGATGACCCGGAGTCATCAACCCGCCGCGACGAAGGCAATTGATTCCAGGCGGCTCTTAAACCAGGGCACAAGCAAAATGTGCTCAAAAAACACTTTCCATTTGGCAGGTCCACTGTGGCCTTGTAATAGCCTAGGTTTGCAAACAATGATCTGTTGTGCCATCGCGCATATCTAGCCGTTTAACTGTTAAACCGCCAGTATAATCGTTTTGTGATTCGCCGCTGTTCCTTTTCATAGTATCACCATCCATGTGGGGCAGATCGATGTTTTCATATTTTCTGCACACAAGGTAAACAGTATATGCCCTGGCGGTTTAAGACAAGGCGGGTAACAAATCCTGATATAATAGTCTTTGAAATATTGCATAAAAGGACTAGAATAAAGGCCATTTAAGCCGGAAATATGCTGGCAACTTTAAAGTCGAAAGCCAGGGCGGGTTACCAAATCCCGAATATTCATATAATTATTGGACATACATGTAGATTGATATCATGATGATACTTTGATAATGAGAATCCAGAGCGGGTATTTGACCCATAGGTATGAGATATCATGATGTGAATTTGCTCAAGGCAAATATCTTGGTGACTTATAGCCCGCTATCAGGGCGGGTTACCAACCCAATATGCTCAATTATGAGTCATATAATCAAGGCTACATGGCCTGAATCATACAAAATACACTTGAGCAGAAGAAATCTTTGATGGACGCAAATTCAAAATGTCCAAAAGAAAAGAAATTCAGAAAAAGTCAAGTGCTTTCATGGGTCGCACAGCCACAAAGATTCAAGTGCTTTCATAGGCCGCACAGCCTTAGAGTCATCCTCGCTCACTGTAAGCCGGCCCTCACATGACAAACCACCATTTTAACCTTGACAAGTTCAGGGTCTTATTTAAAAGATTAACTGTTAAGAGTACGGCGGGTCATTCAGGATTACCTGGTGGAGAAGCATCTTGCATACAGGCAGGTCAAACTCAGGTTTCGGCATCTAGCCTGGTCACAAGGGTAAGAAAGCTAAACCCATTGGGTTGGAAGCCCCCAAGCAACCTATAACATGGCGTGGAGGCCAATCAAGAGGGTAAGAATAGCTATGCTCATTGAGCAGGAAGCCCCCAAGTGACCTATAACATGGCATGGAAGCCGATCAAGAGGGTAAGAATAGCTATTCTCATTGAGCAGGAAGCCCCCAAGTGACCTTATGAACAAACAATAAAGACTCAGATACTTAGAAATGAAACGACAAAGGCCCCGAATTATCAGGGATGCCGGCTTTACTATATTGATCATAATATATACATTGATGAAAGTATGTACAGCACAAGAGCCGATGGCTCAAGTGTAATAAGGTTGAAGATGAGCGATGTTCCAAGGCCGGTGGGTCTCCTCCTCCGATGTGCGCGAATCCTTGTGTTCTCGAATATCAACGAGGTAGTATGACCCATTGTTCAGGTTCTTGCTGACCACAAAAGGTCCTTCCCAAGGTGGGGATAACTTATGCATATTTGTTTGATCTTGGATTAACCGAAGCACCAAATCACCTTCTTGAAAGGTTCGGGTCTTAACCCAGCGGCTATGATAGCGACGCAGATCTTGCTGGTATATCGCCGAACGAGCCGCCGCAAGGTCACACTCCTCATCCAACACATCAAGTGCATCCTGACGTGCTTTTTCATTAACAGCTTCAACATAAGCCGCCACACGGGGCGAGTCATGACTGGTATCGCCTGGAAGAACCGTCTCTGCCCCGTAGACCATGAAGAAGGGCGCGTAGCCTGTGGACCTGTTGGGAGTAGTATTGATACTCCAAATTACAGAAGGTAACTCCTCAACCCAACAACCTGGCGCTCGCTGTAAAGGAACCATAAGCCGGGGCTTTATGCCTTTCAAGATTTCTTGATTGGGCTTCTCAGCCTGACCGTTAGACTGTGGGTGAGCCACTGATGAAACTTCAAGACGAATATGCTCCCGTTGACAGAACTCTCTCATAGCACCCTTAGACAGATTAGTGCCATTATCAGTTATGATGCTATGAAGGTAGCCAAAACGGAAGATGATTTTCTTTATGAATTGAACCGCCGTTACCGCATCACACTTGCTGACCGGCTCTGCCTCAACCCACTTGGTAAATTTGTCAACCACCACCAAGAGGTGGGTCTTCTTATCCTTAGATCTCTTGAAAGGTCCAACCATATCAAGCCCCCAGACTGCAAACGGCCACGTAATTGGAATCATCCGCAATTCCTGAGCCGGCACATGAGCCCATCGAGAGAATTTCTGACAGCCGTCGCATTTACTGACAAGATCCTCCGCATCAGCATGAGCCGTCAACCAGTAAAATCCATGACAAAAGGCTTTAGCCACAAGAGATTTAGAACCGGCGTGATGACCACAATCACCTTCATGTATTTCCCTAAGAATTTCACGGCCTTCTTCAGGGGAAACACAACGCTGGAATACACCTATGACACTGCATCGGTGTAACTCGCCATTGATAATAGTCATAGACTTAGACCGCCGGGTTATCTGCCTGGCCAAAGTTTCATCCTCAGGTAACTCGCCCTGGGTCATATAAGCCAAGTAAGGAACTGTCCAATCAGGAATAACATGGAGAGCCGCCACCAACTGTGCCTCCGGGTCAGGAATAGCAAGATCTTCTTCGGATGGCAACTTAACTGAAGGATTATTCAACACATCCAAAAAGACATTAGGGGGTACCGGCTTACGCTACGACCCAAGCCGGCTCAGAGCATCAACCGCCTCGTTCTTCCTTTGATCCAGATGATCCACTTGATAACCTTTAAAGTGACCAGCAATATTATCCACCGCCCGGCGATAAGCTGCCATGAGCGGGTCTTTAGAATCCCAAGTGCCAGAGACCTGCTGAGCCACCAAATCTGAGTCTCCAAAGCACTTGACTCGGCTTAAGTTCATCTCCTTGGCCACCTTAAGGCCATGAAGCAAGGCCTCATATTCAGCTACATTGTTCGTACAGGGAAACATGAGCCTTAAAACATAACAAAACTTGTCACCTCGTGGGGAAGTCAAAATAACTTCAGCCCCTGAGCCTTCCAATTGCCTGGACCCATCAAAATGAATAGTCCAATATGTGTTATCAGGCTTCTCCTCAGGCACCTGCAACTCTGTCCAGTCATTGATGAAATCCACTAAGGCCTGAGACTTGATTGCTGTTCTCAGCACATATCTTAAGCCATGAGGTCCAAGCTCTATTGCCCACTTAGCAACCAGGCCAGTGGCCTCTCTGTTTTGAATAATATCTCCTAAAGGAGCAGAACTGACCACAGTAATAGGATGGCCCAGAAAGTAGTGCTTCAGCTTACGACTCGCCATGAACACTCTGCAAACCAGCTTCTGCCAGTGTGGGTATCTCTGCTTGGATTCAATCAACACCTCACTGACATAGTAAGCCGGCCGTTGGACTGGGTACTCTTTTCCCGCTTCCTTGCGCTCCACAACAATTGCCACACTGACAGCCTTACTGTTAGCAGCCACATATAAGAGCAATGGCTCTTTCTCAATAGGAGCTGCAAGAACCGGTGGCTCAGCTAACTGCTTTTTAAGCGCCTCAAACGCCTCATTAGCAGCCTCACTCCAGACAAAATGATATATTTTCTTCATCATCTGGTATAGAGGAATAGCCTTCTCTCCCAGGCGGCTTATAAACCAGCTTAAAGCTGCAATATGACCCGCCAAACACTGGACATCATTGATGCACGCCGGCTTAGCCAATGAAGTGATAGCTTTGATTTTCTCCGGGTTAGCTTCAATACCTCTCTCAGACACCAAAAAACCCAAGAGTTTGCCTGCAGGCACACCAAAAAGCATTTGGCCGGGTTAAGCATCATTTTGTAGACCCGGAGATTATCAAAGGTCTCTTTCAAATCGTCCAACAGAGTATCCATCTTTCTAGACTTCACAACAATATTATCCACATAAGCATGAACATTACGTCCAATCTGACTATGAAAATAGTTCTGTACACAACGCTGATAAGTCACCTAGACACTCTTGAGCCCAAAAGGCATAGACACATAGCAGAAAGCTCCAAAAGGTGTGATAAAAGCCGTTTTCTCTTGGTCTTTGACTGCCATCTTGATCTGATGGTAACCAGAATAAGCATCCAGGAAACACAAATGCTCACAACCCGCCGTGGCATCTATGATCTGATCGATACGGGGAAGAGCAAAAGGATCAGCTGGACAAGCTTTATTGAGGTCTGTATAATCCACACACATACGCCAAGTGCCATTCTTCTTAAGTACCAGCACCGGGTTAGCCAACCACTCAGGGTGAAAAACTTCAATGATGAACCTGGCAGCTAAGAGCCGGGCCACCTCTTCTCCAATGGCCTTACGTCTCTCTTCATTAAAACGATGAAGGAATTGCTTGACCGGCTTAAATTTAGGATCAACATTGAGAGTGTGCTTAGCGAGTTCTCTTGGTACACCTGGCATGTCTGAAGGCTTCCATGCAAAGATGTCCCGGTTCTCACGGATGAACTCGATGAGCGCGCTTTCCTATTTCGGATCCATATTAGCATTAATAGTGAACTGTTGAGATGAGTCGCCAGGGACAAAGTCAACCTGTTTGGTATCATCTGCCGATTTAAACTTCAACAAAGGGTATTGCTCTGTGGTTGGCTTCTTTAACGGAGTCATGTCAGCCGGGTCAACATTATCCTTATAAAACTTAAGTTCCTCTGTAGCACAGGCAGACTCAGCGTAAGCAGCATCACCTTCCTCGCATTCCAAAGCAATCTTTCTATTACCATGGACCATAATGGTACCCTTATGTCCTGGCATCTTGAGCTGTAGATACACATAACAGGGCCGTGGCATGAACTTAGCGTAAGCCGGCCGTCCAAACAGAGCGTGATAGGTTGCTTTTGATCTTAACCACTTCAAACCACAATGTCTCTACCCGGTAGTCATATTCATCGCCAAAAGCCACTTCTAAGGCAATCTTACCAATTGGGCATGCCGACTTACCAGGTACCACACCGTGAAAGACTGTGGAAGACGGCTTAAGATCCTTGTCAATCAAATTCATACGGCGAAAAGTATAGTAATAAAGGATATTGATGTTGCTGCCTCCGTCCATAAGCACCTTAGTGAATTTGTAACCCCCAACCTGAGGGGCTACTACTAATGCCAACTGACCCGGACTGTCAACCCGGGGTGGGTGATCCTCACGGCTCCATACGATTGGCTGCTCTGACCATCACAAGTATCGAGGCACCGCCGGCTCAACTGTACTAACTGCGCGTTTATGAATCTTCTGATCTCGCTTGCAAAGGTTTGTAGTGAACACATGGTACTGGCCACCGCTAAGCTGCTTAGGATTGGACTGGTACCCCGACTGTTGTTGCTGGTTACCCTGATTGGGCTGCTAATTATAACCGCCGTGGTTGCCTTGTCCTTGATATCCAGAACTTGAGCCGCCACCCCCAAAGCCAGGCCCGTGTGAACCGGATCCTGACCTGCCGTGCGGGCCATTATTGTTATTGTGGTCCTGATGAGAGCCGGAACTCTTATATTCCTTCATAACAAAACAATCTTTCCACAAATGAGTCGATGGTCTATTCGGGAAACTATGTTTTGGGCAAGGTTCATTCAACATCGCCTCCAGGTTGAATTTCGGTCCACCAAATTTTGGCGTACTCTTACGATGATGATTATTATGTTGTGTATTGGCATTGGCCACAAAGTCTGACCCGCCATCGGCTTGCTTGCACTTACCGTTGTTGCCCTGGTTATGCCCTGTCATATTTTGCTGTTGACCTTTCCCATTGTCGTTCTTCTTCCCTTTGCTGGACTTCTCTTCATCAGACCCAGGGTCCTTAGTATTGTCTGAGTCGGCGTATTTGATGAGAGCCACCATGAGCTCTCCCATGTCATTGCAGTGACGTTTAAGCGGCCCTAACTTCTGCTTGAGGGCGAGGAAACGACAATTTTTCTCCAAAATTAGAACAGCAGAACCGGCGTTGATGCTATCCGATGAGTGAATAACAGCCGAGACCCAGCGCACCCAGTGGTGGGCCAACTCATCCTCGTGCTGGACACAAGCATCTAGGTCGATGATCGACGGAGGCTGCTTGCACGTGTCTTTGAAATTCTGAATAAAATGCGCCTTCAACTCAGCCCACGAGTTGATGGAGTTGGCAGGCAACCCTTTCAGCCAAGTTCGAGCCGGTCCATCCAGCATCATTGTGAAGTATTTGGCGCATACAGTGTCGTTAACATCCATCATCTCCATGGCCAGCTCGTAGCTCTCGATCCAGGCCTCAGGCGGAAGATCAGCTGTGTAATTAGGTACCTTGTGAGGACCCTTAAAATCTTTAGGAAGACGCTCATTACGCAGAGCCGGCACTAGGCATGGCACACCCACCGTCCTGGAAGTCATCCCAGCCTCCACAGATGCTGAAGGGTTTTGCTGAAGCTGCTAATGAGCTGCTAATTGAGCTGCCAGTTCTGCCTCTTGGTGTGCTCTCACCTGATCCCTGATGGCTTGAACATTGTTATCATCGTGGGGCGGGTCATGCCCATGGGGAGGGTTACGATGCCGCTCACTGCTGGAAACCGCCGGCGACTCAACATGCCGGCTGTAGCTTCAACTGTGGCACGGAGTTGAATGAATTCGCTCACGGCTGTATGAGTATGCCGCTTGCTGGGTCACAACCATCTTAAGAAGTTCCACGGTGTTCCGGGCCTCTATCGCAGCTGCCGATTCACCTTCAATTGGAAGAGCCGCCAGCCACGAGGCTGCAGCAATCATATTATCTAGTGGGTTGGAGTAATGACCCGGAGGTGTTGGCACTCGCTGAGGCGGGGTCAAGTTCACACGAGGCGGGTCCGCTATACAAGGCTGAGCCACCGCCCTGGTCGCAGGCGCCTCAGCAGCCCGGGTCTCACCGGGCAGGTTACTCGGCCCTGCTCTGGGTGTGGTAAAAAGATTCCTCCCCTCAAACTGCAGTGGCAAATGGCTCTGGTGCCACCTTCGCATGACAGCATTTGACGCGTTCTGGTCCAGACTTAAACGAAAAGCCTTGGCCCTTATCCGCTGCGTCTCAGCCTCTAGGGCGGTTTCTGCAGCCATCCTGACATTTTCTGCCTCAAGATCCTCTCGGGCCTTGGCTACCTCGTTTCGCAACTTTGCGACCTCCGCCTTATGCTGCACTTGAGTCTCCGGGGTCACCTCTGTGGCCAACAGAGTCGCCAAAGCATCCAAAAGCTCGGATAAGACTTGAGCCGGCGGGCGCGCAGAGCCACTCGCCCCAGCCATTGCAGTAGCCGTTGAACCAGAGGTCATAGCTGCAACGGTTGATGAATTCACCATCTGCTGCGTACCGGCCATGAAGATAGTAGCCTTGCTCGGTGGCTCATAGGGGTCCGGAATACTGTCACCATCGGAGTAGGCCCCAAGCCCGCCGTCTTGTAGTTGATAGATAGATTCGGTTTCGCCGGTTGAAGACTCATCACCTGAATAGATGGTTGTCTCTCCACCAGACACAGAACCTTCCTCAAGATCCACCTCATGCACAAAGCCGACGAAAACGCGCTTCTGGGCGGGTTGAACCTTGGCGGATTGCACGTGCCGAGCCATCTCAATGGTGTCGGTGCTGGCATCCGGCTCAGGCTCCGACTCGCCGATCTTGCTGATGAACACGTGAATTCCTTCGAAGGGGACCTGGTATCCGTATTCAATTGAATCGGCCTCGGGACCCCAGCCAGCGTCGTCGATGTAGATCTTGCCGTAGCGGCTCTTGGTCATCCGGCCCACGGTGTATCCCTTGATCCCTGAGAAGCTGCCCTTCAAGAACTCAAAACCACCGTGCTCAGGCCCCACGGTGGGCGCCAACTGTCGGGGTTTTGTCACAGCAGATGCCCATCTGAAAGGACTTAGGTGTGGAGCCATCGCAACGAGGGTTAGCTTGAAGGGGTTGAACCGGACAAAGGACACAAGGAGTTTACCCAGGTTTGGCCCCTCTTAACGAGGTAAAAGCCTACGTCCTGCTTCTAGTTGTATTGTTGTAGTTTCGATTACAAGGGAGCGAATACGCTTAACCTAGTTCTCAATTGGTTGTTTCTTGAGTTAACCCGCCGCTGGGTCTCACCTTTATATACACAGGTCGAGGCCCGGAGGCTTACAGAGTCCCGGCCGGCTCACACAACGTGGCCGGCTCGGTTTCTAACTAGTCATGCCTTACAGGGCAAGTCATCATACGGCGGTTCACAGGCCCGGGTCTTGGGCTTTCTCCAGGCCTGCCCTATCAGCCGCCGTCTTCACACCTTGGGCCCCCTTGGACCTTCTTCAAACAAAACCACCAACGGTGTAACCCGGCGCCTCCTGGGCGGGTCACACCTCGGAGCTATATCCCCAACAACTACGATGAGACTTTCTCACCCGTAGCGATGCTTAAGTCTGTCCAAATCATGTTAGCAATTGCCGCATTTTATGATTATGAAATCTAGCAAATGGATGTCAAAACTGCATTCCTTAACGGGTTTCTTAAAGAAGAGTTGTATATGATGCAACCAGAAGGTTTTGTCGATCCTAAAGGTGCTAACAAAGTGTGCAAGCTCCAGTGATCCATCTATGGACTGGTGCAAGCATCTCGGAGTTGGAATATATGCTTTAATGAGATGATCAACACATATGGTTTTATACAAACTTATGGTGATGCCTGTATTTACAAGAAAGTGAGTTAGAGCTCTGTAGCATTTCTGATATTATATGTGGATGACATATTGTTGATTGGAAATGATATAGAATTTCTGGATAGCATAAAAGGATACTTGAATAAGAATTTTTCAATGAAAAACGTTGGTGAAGCTACTTACATATTGGGCATCAAGATCTATAGGGATAGATCGAGACACTTAATAGGACTTTCATAAAGCACATAACTTGGCAAAGTTCTGAAGAAGTTCAAAATGGTCCAGTCAAAGAAAGGGGTCTTGCCTGTGTTGCAAGGTGTGAAGTTGAGTAAGACTCAAAGCCCGACCACGGCAGAAGATAGAGAGAGAATGAAAGTCTTTCCCTATGCCTTGGCCATAGGTTCTATTATGTATGCCATGCTGTGTACCAGACCTGATGTGTGCCTTGCCATGAGTTTGGCAAGGGGGTACAATAGTAATCCAGGAGTGGATCACTAGACAACGGTCAAAATTATCCTTAGAGGACTAAGAAAATGTTTCTCGGTTATGGAGGTGATAAAGAGTTCGTCATCAAAGGTTATGTCGATGCAAGCTTTGACACTGATACGGATGACTCTGAGTCTCAATCTGGATACGTATTGAACGTGGGAGCAATTAGCTAGAGTAGCTCCATGCAGAGCATTGTAGACATAGAATACATACGGATCTGAATGTGGCAGACCCGTTGACTGAACCTCTCTCACAAGCAAAACATGATCACACCTTAGTACTCTTTGGGTGTTAATCACATGGTGATGTGAACTAGATTGTTGACTCTAGTAAACTCTTTGGGTGTTAGTTACATGGCGATGTGAACTATGGGTGTTAATCACATGGCGATGTGAACTAGATTATTGACTCTAGTGCAAGTGGGAGACTGATGGAAATATGCCCTAGAGGCAATAATAAAATGGTTATTATTATATTTCCTTAATCATGATAAAGGTTTATTATTCATGCTAGAATTGTATTGACTGGAAACTTAAATACATGTGTGGATACATAAACAAATATCGTGTCCATAGTGAGCCTCTACTAGACTAGCTCCTTGATCAAAGATGGTTAAGGTTTCCTAACCATAGACATGAGTTGTCATTTGATAAAGGGATCACATCATTAGGAGAATGATGTGATGGACAAGACCCATCTGTTAGCTTAGGATATGATCGTTCAGTTTATTGCTACTGCTTTCTTAATGTCAAATGCATATTCCTTCGACCAAGAGATCATGCAACTCCCGGATACCGGAGGAATACCTTGTGTGCTATCAAACATCACAACGTAACTGGGTGATCATAAAGATGCTCTACAGGTATCTCCGAAGGTGTCTGTTGAGTTGGCATGGATCGAGATTGGGATTTGTCACTCCGTGTATCGGAGAGGTATCTCTGGGCCCTCTCGGTAATACAGCATGACAAGAAGCTTGCAAGCAAAGTGACTAAGGAGTTAGTTACGAGATGATGTATTACAGAACGAGTAAAGAGACTTGCCGGTAATGAGATTGAACTAGGTATGAAGATAGCGACGATCGAATCTCGGGCAAGTAACATACCGACAGACAAAGGGAATTACGTATGTTGTCATAAGGTTCGACTGATAAAGATCTTCATAGAATATGTAGGAACCATTATGGGCATCCAGGTTCCGCTATTGGTTATTGACCAGAGAGGCGTCTTGGTCATGTCTACATAGTTCCCGAACCCGTAGGGTCCGCACGCTTAACGTTCGTTGACGATATAGTGTTATATGAGTTATGTGATTTGGTGACCGAATGTTGTTCGGAGTCCCGGATGAGATCACGGACATGACGAGGAGCTTTGTAATGGTCCGGAGGTAAAGATTGATATATAGGACGATGCTATTTGGACACCGGAAAGGTTTCGGAGTGTATCGGGTAGTCATCGGATCACCGAAAGGGGTTCCGGGAATCCCCGGTAGGTTAATGGGCCTTATGGGCCAAGAGGGGGGAACACACCAGCCAACAAGGGGCTGGCGCACCCCTTCCCTTGGCCACCGGCCCTAGGGATGGAAAGGAGGGAGGGCTAGCCCCTCTTTCCTTCCCTCCACCTTGGAGGAAGGAAGGGGTGCGCCACCTCCTCCCGCCATCCCCCCGCAGGCATACAAGGAAGGGGGGCGCTAGAGGGCAGGAGCCCAAGGGGGCCGGCCTACCACCCTTGGGGCACCTCCTGACTGCCTCCCCTCCCCCCTATATATATGAGGGAGGGGGCGCCACACAAGGCCACGACAATCTCTTAGCCGTGTGCGGCGCCCCTCTCCACAGTGTTGTCCTCCGTCCAGTTTCTCCATAGTGCTCGGCGAAGCCCTGCAGAAACGAGTTCACCATCATCGTCACCACGCCGTCGTGCTGCCGGAACTCATCTACTACTTCGCCCGTCTTGCTGGATCAAGAAGGCGAGGACGTCATCGAGCTGGACATGTGCTGAACGCGGAGGTGACGTACGTTCGGTACTTGATCGGTTGGATCGCGAAGAAGTTCGACTACATCAACCGCGTTAATAAACGCTTTCGCTTTACGGCCTACGAGGGTACATAGACACACTCTCCCCTCTTGTTGCTATGCATCTCCATGGATAGATCTTGCGTGTGCGTAGAATTTTTTTGTTTTCCATGCAACGTTCCCAACATCCAATCATCATAATTTTTCAATATATTATTCAATAATTCCCCAGCTTGTTCAACAGCTTGTTCCCTAAAAACACAACCAGCACAACTATCTAGGAAGTCCCTAGAAACATCTATTAGTCCATTATAGAAGATATCAAGTATTTCATTTTTCTTAAGAGGATGGTCAGGCAAAGCATTAAGCAATTGGAGAAGCCTCCCCCAAGCTTGTGGGAGACTTCAATTTGCACAAAATTAAATATTTTCTGTAAAGCAGCTTGTTTCTTATGAGCAGGAAAATATTTTTTAGAGAAGTAATATATCATATCCTGGGGACTTCGCACACAACCAGGAGCAAGAGAATTGTACCATATCTTAGCATCACCCTTTAATGAGAACGGAAATAATTTGAGAATATAATAATAGCGAATCTTCTCATCATGAGCAAATAGGGTGGCTTTATCATTTAATTTAGTAAGATGTGCCACAACAGTTTCAGTTTCATAGCCATGAAAAGGATCAGATTCAACCAAAGTAATTAACTCTGGGTCGACAGAGAATTCATAATCCTTATCGGTAACAAAGATAGGTTAAGTAGCAAACTTAGGATCACATTTCATTCTAGCATTCAAAGATTTTTCTTTCAGTTTGCATAGTAATTTCTTAAGATCATCTCTATCATTGCAAGCAAGAAAGTCTCTAACTATCTCCTCATCCATAACAAAACCTTCAGGTATCTTAGGCATTTCGTATCTAGGAGAGCTAGGTCTAATAGGTGTTTCAAGATTTTCAGTTTCAAGTACTTCATCGGTTTCAATAATTTCATCAGTTTCAGCATTCTCAATATATTTAGCTCTAGCAATTTGTTCATTAAGAAATTCACCTAGTGGCACATTATCCTCAAGCAAGGTACTAGCATCATCATGAGTGTCATTCATAGCAGAAGTAGCATCATCAATAACTTGCGACATATCAAGATTAATAGCATGTGGTGGTGTTGCAAGTCTACTCAAAATAGAAGGAGAATCAAGTGCAGAGCTAGATGGCAGTTCCTTACCTCCCCTCGTCTTAGAGGGGAAGATCTTAGTATTTGTATCCTTCAGATTCTTCATAGTGATAAATAGATAATAATCCCAAGTGACTCAACAAAAATAGCTATTCTCCCCGGCAACGACACCAGAAAAAGGTCTTGATAACCCACAAGTATAGGGGATCACAACAGTTTTCGAGGGTAGAGTATTCAACCCAAATTTATAGATTCGACACAAGGGGAGCCAAAGAATATTTGTAAGTATTAGCAGTTGAGTTGTCAATTCAACCACACCTGGAGATTAAATATCTACAGCAAAGTGATCAGTAGCACAGTAATATGATAGTTTTGATAGTAGTGGTAACAGTAGTAGTAACAGTAACAGTGATAGCAATGATTTTGTAGCAAGTGTAACAGTAACAGCAGCAGCAGTAACTTAGCAAGAACAATATGTGGAAAATTTGTAGGCATTGGATCGGTGAATTCGTTGGATGATATTCATCATATAACAGCCATAACCTTGGGCGATACAAAACTAGCTCCAGTTCATAAATATAATGTAGGCATGTATTCCGTAAATAGTCATACGTCCTTATGGAAAAGAACTTACATAACATCTTTTGTCCTACCCTCCCGTGGTAGCGGGGTCCATAAGGAAACTAAGGGATATTAAGGTCTCCTTTTAATAGAGAACCGGAACAAAGCATTAACACATAGTGAATACATGAACTCCTCAAACTACGGTCATCACCGGAAAGTATCCCAATTACTGTCACACTGGGGTTTACGGATCATAACACGTAATAGGTGAATATGACTTGCAAGATCGGATCTAGAACAGAGATATAATGGTGAAAGCATAAATGGTTCAGATCTGAAATCATGGCACTCGGGCGCTAAGTGACAAGCATTAAGCATGGCAAAGTCATAACAACATCAATCTCAGAACATAGTGGATACTAGGGATCAGGCCCTAAGAAAACTAACTCAATTACATGATGAATCTCATCCAACTCCTCACCGACCAGCGAGCCTACGAAGGAATTACTCACTCCCGGTGGGAAGCATCATGGAATTGGTGATGAAGGAGGGTTGGTGATGACTAAGACTGAAGATTCCCCTCTCCGGAGCTCCGAACGGGCTCCAGATCTGGCCTCCCGATGAAGAACAGGAGGTGGCGGCGGCTCCGTATCATGAAACGCGATGAAACTTCCTCTCCTATTTTTTTCTCAGAAAATAGGATTTTATAGCATTGGAATTAGGGTCTGTGGGGCCACGGGGTGTGCACAACCCACCAGGACGCGCCAGAGGGGGGGCGCCCTGGTGTCTTGTTCCCAGCCAGGGGCCCCCCTCCGGTGGTTCTTGGCTCCAATATTTTTCTTTTATTATAAAACAATTCTCCAAAAAGTTTCGTTCCATTTCGAGAACTTTTATTTTTGCACAAAAACAACACCATGGTAGTTCCGCTGAAAAGAGCGTTAGTCCGGGTTAGTTTCATTCAAATCATGCAAATTAGAGTCCAAAACAAGAGCAAAAGCATTAGGAAAAGTAGATACGGCGTAGACATATCAGCCGCCAAAGACACTCTGCAGTAAGTACGACTTACCATCGGCAATCTGCTTCACTTGACGGAGCTCCTCTCGGGCGCCCCGCGTCTCCGTCCTCGCCTCTTGGATCTCCCGCTTAACCTGGGACAGCTCGGTGGCTTGACCCTTATTTTTCTGCTCAAGGTCCTCACATTTAGTGACGGCATCCTTGAGCTCCTGCTGCACATCGGCCACTCTGGCCTCATGCTTCTCACTGACGGCCTTCACCGTCTTTAGTTCGGCGGCTGCTTGCTCGGCCACCGCCTTCTGTTTGGCCGCCTCTTCCTTGGCCTTCTTCAGTTCGGCCTTGAGGCCCTCGACCTCAGCGGCGACAGCTGCAGCTATAATTAAAGTAATTCCGGCTTGGGGATGACCCCGAATACCTTGCTCGACAAGAAAAATACAAAGTCTTGACCGGACTAACCTTGCGCTTCGTCAAACAGCTTCTTGACAAGGTCGAGCTCCTCATCAGAGCTCTTGAGCTTCCGATTCATCTCGTCCAACGCCGCGGCATTAGCAGCCGCCACCAAGGACGAGGCCTACAAAAACAAAAAAATCACATAATTTAGACTCTCGATTCCATGATTTTCGATCCTCTACCAGGTTTCTCAATCCTAACAGAGTCTCGGGGGCTGCTATATATGAGGATTGTGCAAACTTTGTTCACAAAAACCATTTTATGGAAAGAATATTACATGGCTTACCTTGAAGCCTGTCAGGAGGCCACCAAAGCCTCCTTCAGTCCGTTGTTAATGGTCCGAATACTTTTCAAAACAACGCCCATCAGGGCGCGGTGTTCCGTGACAATAAAGGAGCTATTAAAAGTCTCCTCCATCATGTCCAGCCACCCAGTCGCAACCCGATCTCTGGTGTCCGGCGCTGGCGGCGGGGCCCCGGCTCCCCCTTCGATGGAGCGCGGAATTGACGCCTCCAAAGGCCATGGGGGCTCCGGAGCCGTCTATCGTGAGGGCTCAGATTGACCGGGCTCCCCTCCTTGTTCTCCAGGAGGGATCTCCCTCCTGGTCTTCGGTGACGAAGGTGTTAACCTCGGCCATGATTTCATCACCACCACCCCCCGTGTTCGGACCGGGAGGGGTCCTTCGGGACGGCACCTCCCCGGTCTCCCTGATGACTGGAGGAGGTGTAGAGCGTGATGCGGTCCCGCTTTCTGCTAGTTCAGCTGGCGGAGAAGTCCCCTCCGAGACTTGATCAGTGGGGAGGTCGCGGGATGGGCTTTAACATGAAATACATATATACTACTAGTAATAGACTAATGAAACAAGCGCCTGGGGAATCTTCGAGTTCGTACCTTTCGGCGGGGGGCTTGACCCTGGGGTTCCTCTTCGAAACCTCTTTGGACGTTGCGGACTCCTCGTCGGAGTCCGAGCTATCATCAAGCAGGACCAACTTGGGCCTGCACTGCTTTTTGGGGCGTGGGGAGGTTGTTCCTCCTCGGCGTCATCTGACGCCACCCTCTTCTTCATACGGGAGGAGTCTCTCTCCTCCTCGTCCTCCTCTTGCGCCCCCTCGTGAGTGGAGGGTGCATGGGTGTCCCCGAACTTGGTGTCCGGATGCACCCTTGGGCGGAGGCCTTCCCTGGCCTCCTGCACCTCGTTCTTCTTCTTCTTTTCTTTCTTCTCTGGCGCCTTGTACAGCGCCACGGTCAGCATGTCCCCCAGCCGATCTAGCTTAGGGTCTTCGGGCAGCAGGGCGGGACTGCTGATCTACCTGGCCTTCTCAAGTGAGCCCTGTGGAGGTGAGAGGACAAGGGTTAAACCTCCTGAAATACAAACATCCGAACATAGAACGGATAGAACTTTGTTACCTCTTTAGGAGGGTGCGCGGCGTTGAGGCTGATGTCTTCCTCCTTGGCCGGCCACGCCTTCTGGGGCTTGAACAACACCTTCCATTGCTTGTCGTGGGCGGTGCCATAGAAGTGGTGCACGGTGGTCGGGTCCTCGAGCTTGTAGGACCATATTGGGGCAACCCTTTGTTGGCAGGGTAGAAGGCGGCGGCAGAGCATCACCTGAACCACGTTGGTCAGTTTGGCACCCGCCTTTATCATGTTAGAGATGCGCTTCTGCAGCAGCTCCACCTCCGTGGGTAACCTCCAGTCGAGGCTCTTCTTGCTCCACGAGGTTAGCCTCACGGGCGGTCCGGATCTAAATTCGGGAGCTGCTGCCCAGGCTGCGTCGCGTGGTTCTGTAATGTAGAACCACTCCTTCTGCCAAACCTTCACAGTATCTATGAATGTGCCCTCCGGCCACTCGACTCGGGCGAGCTTGCTGATCATCGCCCCCTCCCCCCCCCCCCCCCCCCCGCCCGCGTAGTCCGCTTGCTGGCCATCGACAATCTTCAGCTTGACACTGAAGACTTTTAGCCATAAGCCGAAGTGTGGCTGGACCCGAAGAAAGGCCTCGCAAACGACGATGAAGGCCGAGATGTGAAGAATGGAGTTCGGGGCCAAATCGTGAAAATCTAGCCCATAGAAGAACATCAAACCCCCGGACAAAGGAGTGGAGCAGGAAGCCCGGTCCCCGGATAAAGTGGGGGACGAACACCACCCTCTCGCCTGGCTGGGACGTGGGGATGACCTGGCCTTCCTCTGGAGCTCGGTGAACGACGTTGGCCGGGATGTAGCCGGCGCGCTTCAGGTCCTCGATGTCATCGTTGGTGACGATGGAGGCCTCCCACTTGCCCTTGGCACCGGATCCGGTCATGGTCGAAGTGAGGGGGTGGCTTAAAGGGATTTCTCGTGGAAGAATGGCACAGGGCGCTAAAGCTCTGTAGATTGGGAAAGTGATGGCGAGAAGAAGGAGAAGGCGTACACCGATAGCGGTGGCCATTTCCCTTTTATAAGTTGTCGAAATACCAAAGGTCCTTTTACTGCGCCGCAGGCCTCGCTACCTCCCTATATGCTCGTGACGTTATGCGTGAGTGGGATAATCGAAATCATTGATCGTATCCCTTAAAAAAGGGGCACGATCCCCACCTTGATGAGACGTGCCTATGGAGGAGCTGCCTCGAACCACGCATCGAGTGCTCACAATGGTTCGGCGTTTATGACCGGCCACAACCTTTCGCCAAAAGTTGTCAGGCGACGGCACTATTCACACTTGAGCGGTTGGCCTTCGAGGCTAAGTAAAATCAATAATCCGTATTTCGGATACAGCTTAATTGAGCAAATGGCCGGACTTGGCCGAGTAGTTTTCGGAGGCTCGGCCATGAAAGATTATTCTGAACACACAGGGGGAGAAGAACTCGCCTGCAAGCCGGAGACTGCAGATGCGGGAGTTACAAGACGCCGGCGTTGGAGGCTAGTTCGGGGGCTACTGAGGGAGTCCTGCACTAGGGGGTCCTCGGGCTATCGGCCTACCTCTTATGGGTCGGACAGGTGGACCGCTATATGAGTACCACAAGGTCGAGCTATAAGGCGACTCCATGACTGGACAGGAAACCCTCGAAGTCTTGGTGTGTCCTCCAAGTCAAGATAGAAGATTCGGCATGTTTGTTCCCTTGTTGTAACCGACCATATGTAACCCTAGTACCCCTGGTGTCTATATAAACCAGAGGGTTTAGTCCGTAGAGGCTAGAGCAACAACCATCATCCTACTCGCCTAGGGTTTAGCTCATTTGATCTCGTGGTAGATCGACTCTGTAATCATCCTATACACTTCAATATAATCAAGCAGGACGTAGGGTTTTACCTCTTAGAGAGAGCCCGAACCTGGGTAAACATTGTGTCCTTCGTCCCTTGTTCCCCATCAATCCAAGATCCACAGCTCGGGACCCCCTACCCGAGATCCGCCAGTTTTGACACCGACATTGATGCTTTCATTGAGAGTTCCGCTATTGGATCGCCGAAGAATCGATGTCTCGCCTGATCATCAGAGATGGCATCAACACCGGGGACATCTTCGTCCCCGGCCAGCTTTTCGCGTTTGGTAGCATCGTTCTGCACGCCAACTCGGCCGGTCATCTCGACCAGGTCGACAGTTTCGCCCCTGGGCATCAAATCAGGTTCTGTAACTTAGAATATGTTGCTGACACTCGGGGCGATCTAATCTTCACCGGCTTCTCAGCCTTATCTGAGGCGCCTACGGACCCTGAAGCATCGACTTTGGGGCATCTTCCCGGTCCGATCTCCGGATCGGCTCTCACCTCGCACCTGGCTTCGAGCCTGGAGACGACCACCGCGTCCGAAGACCGGGAGTCAACCCCGGCCGGACTCTCCCTCCTTCGACGAGCAGCTCGGCCGCTCACCTCTCTCTCAGCTCGGTCACTCGGCGCTCGCGAATGGAAATGTGGGAGAAGAAAGCGACTGGGGGAAGGATAAGGTCGTCGTCTCGTCATCTCGCGTGTTCACGTCGACACACTGTGTAGCGAACGAAAGGCAAAAACTAACGTGGCAACTTCCGGTGCTTCAAGATTCGTGTAGCCGATCTGACTGTGATCAATGTGTTTGCTACGAGTTGCAAAATATCTGGCGTTCGCTGGTGAACATTTCCCTAAAACTTATATAAACACATACATTTGGCATTTTGGCATATACTCCCTATTTAACTACACAATTTTATATTGACCAGACAAAATTGAAGTCCTGGCACCCTCCACCGAGTGGGATTGCTATTTAGAAATAAGACTAGAAATTCATATATACCACAAAGCTACAGCCAAATGAATGGTCAACATACGCTAGCTCCGCATGCAAGCTAGCCGTATTACCAGGTTTCATGCAACGCACGCAAGCTGTTCGATCCAAAGCCGACTAGCTAATCTCCGCCTCTAGATCCGGACCAAAATTTAAAAAAATCAGGGTTCCTCCATGGCTAACTCACTATATAAACCCTACCAGCATGCTGAGGCCCTTCACAACAACGCAAACGGGAATGGCTATCTCTACCAGTAGTGGCTTCCTCTTCATCACGCTCTTGTGTTCTGCTACACTTCTCCCTTCACCTGTCAACGCCAGGCATTTCCCTGGTAACCTTGGCAGTACCAGCGCCATCGATGCCGCCGGCAGCAAGTTCTACTGGCCCTTCTCAGGGGACGGTGCCGGCAGTGGCCATGGCTCCGGCCATGGGTTCGGTTGGGTTGTGTCGCGGAATGGGTCCGACACGACCATCGGGGTGGGCGTCGGCATCGGCGGCGGCGCGGGAAGCACCCGCAACGGCGAGGGAGGCAGCGCCGGTGGTGGAGTTGGCGCCGGGGTCAGCATCGACATAGGGAAGGACGGGATCGACGTGGCGATCGGCGTCGGTGGAGGCGGCGCCGCGAGCGCGCACAACGGGGGCGCCAGTGTGGGTCTTGGCGGCGGGGAAGGCTTTGGTTTCCATATCGGCAAAGAAGGTGTTACTGTCACGGTGACACGCGGTGATGGTGGTGGAGGAGGTGACGGCAGCAGTGCCGGTGCTTCGGGCGGCGGCAGCGGGGTTGGACGTGCAGGAAATGCCGTGGGGAGCGGCCAGGGTTCTGGGAGCGCGAGCGGTGGCACTGGGAGCGGCGGCGGGAGTGGTTCCGGCTCTGGGCCAGGAGGATCCGGTGGCGGTGGAGGCGGTGGCGCCGGCGGGAGCAGCGGCCACCCGTGAGCATGATGTGTGTTCAGTTGTCATCCATGTTCCCTAGTCCATGTGTGTTCAGAACTTCAGATCGATCTCTAGTGTGTAAGCCTGCAAGGGGTGACGTGTGGAACATGTAGGCCGATGTGAGGGATATGTGTGTGCAAAGTGCTGATGAATAATATTGGCTCTTGATCACGTAGTACGTTCTGGAGGCGAAAGGCCTCCCGCCACGCCCGCGCAGTTGGGTTGAGGATCTGAACTCCACCAGCAGATCGGCGGTGGTCCTCAACAGGGTGCCGGGCAAGTGGCTCAATTCTCGAAGAGGGCTCCTGATCCTCTGTTGCCCTACCTCTTAATCCTGGTGCTTCAAGCATTAAAAAAATAGCGCGTTATAGCGATTCTAATTGCACGCTATAAATCAGTATATAGCTATACATTGCGCGCATGATATAGCACGAATTTCCTGAGTCTTATGGCCTGCACTATTTTGCTATAGCAGGCCTTTTTTCACTGGCTCCAACGCCGAATCCTCGGCTCCTCGCTATTGGTGCTGACGATGCCTTGCAACACCCACTCAACCCTCTGTTGCCGTGCCCCATTCTGCAGTAGAGCGCTGATGTCACCGTGGGGGTGCATGCGTGTATGACCAAGCAACATTGTGTGAAGCGTAAGAATTGGAGACAGGATAATCTTCATTCTCCATAATGGAGCGTCAGGGCCACTCTTGTTTTATACTATTTTACCTTAGAGAGGGTAGTAGGTCCTAACTAATACTCATGATCATGTGCTAAGAACAATTAAATAGGGTTGGTTAGATGACTAAGATGATGATGAGTATGACTTGTTATTATGATAACGAGTAGAAGTTGTATGATGATGATGATGAGTATGACTTGTTATTATGATAACAATGATGAGTTATTTATTATTATGATGATGCATGATGCTAAGTTGTTATATGAGCATGATGAGTTATTATATATATATCAGTGGGTGAAATGAACGTGAATTAGATTCAAGTGGAGGCAACATATGGTGCACATATCGTATGACTTGTTATTATGATAACAATGATGAGTTATTTATTATTATGATGATGCATGATGCTTAGTTGTTATATGAGCATGATGAGTTATTATATATATCAGTGGGTGAAATGAACGTGGATTAGATTTAAGTGGAGGCAACATGTGGTGCACATATCTAAGCAGCATTTTCAAAAATACAGGAAAAATTTAGCAGTAGCGCTTTTCATAAGAAACGCTACTGCTACTTACTATTATCAGTAGCGCTGTTTTCGACCGAGCGCTACTGCTAATTATGTATAGCAGTAGTACTGGAAAACCAGCGCTACTGCTACCAGTGAGCTGTGGCGTCTTAGTGGTAGTGCTTGTACAAACGCTACTGATAGCTATAAATTCAGCGCTAATACTAGAGTTATCCCTAGTAGTGTCTGATAAAGATCATTGCACGCATTCACTCGCTGCCGTCCACTGGGAGGGGATGAGGGCTGGTGGCGGCTAGGTTACTCCGGGTCGCTAATGGAGCGATGCGGGAGGGTTATTTTTTTTTCTCCAACATTAGTCCTGGTCATCATCGACTTACTTCGACCTTTTTCATCCACCGACCCTTCAACAAAGGCCGAACCGCCTTCCGCGGCACGCCATCTCGCCGCTCCGCCCTGCCCGAGCTGCCGTCGCCATCGCCTACCCGTCGGGCGTGAAGGAAGAATCAACTGGAGCGAAAACAAGTTGCAGCTGCCACAAACAGACAGTGCTGGACACGCCCCCGCGTCGCCCTCCCGCTAGGGCGGCTCGGGTGGAAACCCTAGCCCCCGCCGCCGGGCACGTCCATCCTCCCCCTCCCCTCCGCCGCCGCTAGAGGAGGTCGCCGGGCGAAGCCCCAGGCGGCTGATGGCGGCGGCGGAGGCTCTCTTCCCTCCCGCGCCAGATCAGGTGAGGCGGGTCACCCATGGCGCCGGGGCGCTCTCCCCCGATCTGCGTGGCGGCGGCGTGGCGGCGCAAGGCGGCGGCGTGGTGCTGGGCGGGGGCGGCGGAGCTGCTAGGCTCCAAGGAAGATCTGGTGGCGCCGGCCGTTCGATGGGCTCGCGGGGTCATGGCGGCCTTCGCGGTGGCCGGCGGCTCGGCCTGTCGGCGGCGGCTGGATCCCGGGGCGGCGGCCCTGGAAGGTGGCGGCAGGTGAAGCTCGGGCTTCCCGCGGCGGCATGGCGTAGTACTGTCCCTATCCAAGGTGGATCTGCATCGCCGATCTTGTGGTTTTGCTGCGGATTGGTTCAGATCGGAGACGGTGATGAGTGTGCGGGATCATCTCGGCGGCTCTCGCGGTTTGGCGAGGTGGGGTGAGAGCCCTCCTCCCAGGCTCCAGTGGTGGCGCACTCAGGCAGTGGCCGGTGCGCCAGGGCTCCTACGGTGGCACTGTTGTTGCGGTTGGTCGCCGGATCTAGGCGGCTAGATCTGGGGCTTTGAAGACGGTCGAGACAGTGCACAGGTTGTCGGGTGGATTTCTTGGGGCGGATCCGGGTGAAAACTTAGTCTTCGGTCGTTGGCCGGAGCCGGTGATGACGATGCCCTTATCATCGTTTCCTTCATGAAGGCATCATCGGGGTGAAGCTCCCAACCCCACCCAATACCTCCGGGGGAAACCCTAGATCAGCTGATCGGATGACGGCGGCATTCATGTGTCGTTACCCCCTTGGGGGCGGCATTCTTGGAGAGGCACTCGGGCTCGAGGGACCAGCGGATGGCTTCTTCGGTGGAGCGGTGTTTATTTCTACATATTCATGGCGGCGGTTCTCGGTGGCATGGAGCAGTGGAGGCTTGGCATCAGATGTGTGGCGATGGACACGCGCAGGAGGTCGACGTTGTCTGGCGTCGTGGTGGCGTCGATGGCAGAGAGGCCTGACAAGATCGATGCGTCAGTACATGCTTTGAGGATGGATCGCGGGAAGACGGAGGTGACGGCCCTCTGCAGCGTGTGCGTGTGGTACTCACTGAGAGTGCGCCGGACCGGAGTGTTACCCAGTCCCGCCTATGTGGCTTGGATGGGGCATCCGGCGTTAGATGTTAGGCTTTTGTGCGATGTCTGTTTGGTATTTGGCCCGGACATTCGGCACCCCTTCATCAAGAGGATAGGAGTAGTGACAGATGTCGTCTAGATGGTGGTCTCGGGCTTACTGTTGTATTTTTTTGTAAGGTCTTTGTGAATAATAAATAATATGGCCGCATGCATCTCCCAGATGCAGAGGCCGGGGGTGATTCCTCCTTTTCTAAAAAAAAAAAAACAGACAGTGTTGATGTGCTTAATTGCTTGCTGTTCGTGGAAGGATAGTAGATTCCTCCTAGTTAGTTACTCGACGTAGATTCCTGTAGTTAGTTACTCGTTACTAGTACATCTGTTAGGGATGTGGCTAGATCTTAGTCGACTGAGATTTAACTAAAGTATCACTCAAATGACATATCATATAAAAAAATCTGAAAAGAAAATTTTACACGGATCTCAATGTATGATCCCACGAATATAGCATCGATTGAGACATAATCAAGTCTCAGTCAACTAAGATTTAGCAAGACTGATCTGTTAACGGTAAAAGTGAAGCGGGAGGCAGAATTTGGTATAGGGAACACGCACGGGGCAGTGTAGTTTAACTTATTTAACGTGAGAACTGATCCCCAGAATGTCCGGGGATTCAGAAGTGCGGGCGAAGCGATATCCTCGAGCTGGTGTCCTCGCGAGCTTGCTATCCTTAGGGAACACACAAACTTGCTGATCGGCCGTATTATGTAGCGTCTAGCGTGTGCCATCTGAATCAGTTTTTCTTTTATGTGGAGTGCGCAAGGCTCGGGCCTTGGGATCAACGCCGTGTAGCTGGGCATTTTAGAGGTTAACTGTAACTTTAGGTTTAGAAATATACAGCTGAATATTTCAACATTTTAGAGCTTAACTGTAACTCCCAGTTTCATTTTCTGAAACTGAAAGTTGCATGTAACAGCTAGCCGGGAGATCCTCTCAATTACCACCACCCACCCCCCCCCCCCCCCCCCCCCCCCCCCCCCGCGCGTCGTCCGCCTGGGCGACACGGGTGGCGACCAGGGTTCCCCCCGCTCTCCCCTCTCCGCCACATGAGGATCTCACCGGGCTTTATCCCGTGGACGCCCGGGAAGGTGGCGGCGAGGCCTCTGACGCTCCGTTCCTGGCGGAGGTTTCCGGATCTCGGGCGGCGGCCCTTCTTGGCGAGGCAACGTTGTCCTTCTCGGCTGGAGCCGGTTGCGGGTGATTCTGGCCGGCTTGCTCGACCACGCGGGTGGTGAGCCGCCGGCGGGGGTGGCTGCGGCGCGGAATTCCCCCTCCTCGCAGGATCTGAGGTCTGGCTCCCTCCTCTTTGACCACCTCTGCACCGCCGTTTCCAGTTTCTAGTGTCACGCGCGCCGGATCTGGAGCTGGTGTGTGCTCGGTGGTGAGGTTTAGGACTGCGGGAAACCGTTGGTCGGCTTGTCCGGCCCGGCGGCAGCGACGCCATTGGCGCCGTTCTTCCTCCTTGGAGGTGCAGCCGAGGTCCTCCCCTCTCCACCCTCGTTCCCCCTTCCGGGTGAAAGCCCAAAATCCGGCTAGGATTGGACGGCAACGGCGCGTCTCGTGTCGTGCTCCTCCTTGGAGGTGCCGCCTGGGGAGGGATCGTGTTCGGGTGAGGTGGTTCAAAGTCTGAGCTTTGGGCGTCTCTAGTTGTCTGGCGGCAGCGGTTCCGTCGGGATTTGCTTGGCTGGCATTGTCTCCGTTCCCCTCATGGGTGGTGCCCACTGGTTGCGGCGTGTTTCACACAAGGCTGGCGGTGCGGCGCCTTCGATCCGGCGGTAGGGGATAGGGTTCCCGTTCCCAGCAATAGCAACACGTCCCGGCTGTGGCCCCCCGGTTCTCTTCTTCAACGGCCGACGGGCCTTGCTCCTCGATGTTCTGCGGTCTTCATTGATGTCCTTGCTGGCCTTTCTTTAGCAGCTGCTCTTGGTGGCTTTCCTGCAGTTTACTGGTGTCCTAAGTTGCGGCAGTATGGTGGATGTTGTGTGCTCATTGACCATGGGGTTGTGCTCTGCGGTTGCTCCAGGTCTCGAGGTCGGCACCTCTTCTGCTCTAGGGTGAGCGCTTCTTAGGTCCGCTGGTTCGACGCCTTTCGATCCAAGGCGAGAGGGAAGGGTCCCTCTGCGGCGCGAGATGAGGAAGATGCTTAGATTTCTTCATCCTAGGCGTCAGCCCAGTCCATGCCCACACTCTGTATTAGCAGGTCCTCATCCTGCTTGCTGGTCGCTACCCTTGGTACCAGTTTTGCTGCGGTCTTCGGCTAGTGCAAGCAATGGGCTATGTTTTACTTTTCTTTCGTGCTTGTGCGCTGCATTGAGTTGTAAGCTTCCTAGAATGCTCCCTTGTATCGTTGGGCCGATGTGGTATGTTGTGTGTCTGTAATTCCTAGCCGGTTGATGGCTTTGTTAATTCAAAGCCGGACTCTTCGCGAGCCTTCGTTCTAAAAAAACCCAGCTAGCCATCGGTAGGCCTTACGGACCAGAAGATTAAACACTACCAACTCTGAATTACATGGATATATAGAACACTAGCAATACACTCCAACAATATTTGAACATTCTGCAACTTAATATTGTATATAACTTTTAGTTTTATGAGGCACCTTTGTAGTCCATCTGGTCAACACAATTATAGACATGATGATGTGCACCTCAGTTGACTCATACTTACGGTGTGCTAAAATAGATGTTTGGTGTTTTAAGGGATTTTGTAGAGCATCTATCCTGTGCACTGGGTCCCTTTATGTTGATTGGCTAACTCTCAGTCATTTGAAAATTAATTAAACATCGATCAACTTCATAGCCATTTATTTCATATATATTTTTAGAGAAACCTGAAACTTTATTCAAACTTGATGAATATTACATATACAATGCTTCAGATCATAAATCCAAGAAATTACAAAGTAACTCTTGTAACTAAGAACTAAGTGAAATTTCTCAGAAACAACTTCTCCGCGGCATCAATCTTTGCAACACGAAATATTGTTAAGGCTTCAATAAAGAAAGTGCAATTAGACTGGAGGAGTGATAGTGCCACTCATACGTCTGCACATGCTTGACTACCTTCACTTCATAGCCGATCATTTAAGGTGTCTAGATTTCTGAGACTCCTAGCTCCTATAGCATCTGATTTGTCGAGGCTATGTTATCAGCTAACAGTGGGAGCTCCCGGGCTAACTGTTTTGTTCGCCCATCACACCCTTCCCCTTTGTTTCGTGCGCTATTTTCCTATTTCGAGCGTCCCTTTACTGTTTGGAAGTTTCATTTCCTTTTTTTGTTTGATGTTTCGGGTGTGCCTTTGGTTCAAAAGTCCATTTCTCTTGAAAGAAATTGTGAGCTAAGAAGAACTAAAAGAAAATTGTACCGGTTTTCTAGCAGGCACAAACACACGTTTTTTTAAAACATATAATGTGAACACTTTTTAGTGCATGAATATTTTATTAATTTTTTTAGAAAATTGTGAAAAATTATGTAAAATAGATGAACACCTTTTTAAAGAAGTTCACTGTGTATTTAGAACTGTTCACTATGTATTAAAACACTGTTTACTATGTTTAAAAAAAGTTTTTCATGTATTAAAAATATTTATTACATGCTTATAAAATCGTTTACTTTGTATTAATTTTCTTTAACCATTTCTTTTAAAATAAATAATAAAAAGAAAAAGGGAAAAAGAAAAAAAGAAATACCAACAAAAATATATAAAATAACATAAACCCCCAAAACACTACAGCAGCGTTGCAAAGAAACAACATGAAAACTAGAACTAAAACCCACAACAAAAACCTGAAGTAAAAAAACTGCTGCCGCGGCACAGCAAAAGAAATGGCAGGAAAAAACATAGAAAAACATGAACAAAAAAAAAAAAAAACTCGAGCAGCGCACCAAAGAAACAGCAGAAAACCTGAAGTGGGCCGGCACAAGTCGCATCACATGTGGGCGTCGTGGCATCCATTTGACGCCTGCGGGCGTCAAATAGGATTTGCCAAGATTTCTACTCCGTGTGTTTACTTTCAAACAGCGTTGCGGAGCCTGTTAGTATTTTGTAAGGCTTGATGATGAGCGACTGTGCCTGCAACTGTACCTGTCGTGGTTTTAGTTAAAAATTTCAATTTTGAACTAAAAACCACGGCAAGTATTTTGGAATGGAGGGAGTACTAGAAAAAGTTCTATAGCATGAGTAGTTTACATACGTTCCTGTTGGGCTTTGTATCCCCCCCACCCCCAAATAATAATAATAATAATAATAATAATATTCTGAATTAAGAAAGTTCTGATTTTTCTCCTGGAAAAAGAAATATGAATATCATGGTGTAACCACCTTTGCTAATAAAAAGTTCCCTAACTTTTTTTATGAAATCGTATATGAATCACATATTATAAACTTTTTTACAAAATTATTTAGTTATCTGATTTTAAGGTTATATCTAGTTGCATGTTTCAGACATAGTAGTGCATAAAGTGCAAACATCTTATTTATTTATTTTTATTAAACCACAATGGAGTTGAAGAAGAGATATATATTAGAAAATCTTATGTGATGGACCTTATTTTGGTTAGTCACCCACAATAGATGGATCTTCAGATGGATCTTCATAGGGACTAGAGGCTGACACGCGCTTCACCACGCCGTCCTTCACTTGTGGAATTAACTCTTTTATACCTAGTAGATTATTGTGATCAGATGTGTTGTTTTAATTTTATCTGTGTTGGCTTGTGTTTTAGTGATGTTATGGCGGTTGGTTTTTTCCTCTGTATATCGTTTCAGGTTGCTGTTGGAGATATTATTTGTTCCGACAGGAGAGTGAAGTTGTTTGGTGCATAGTTGTGGTGTTTGTACACGTTTCGGTCTCGGTATTAGTCGGTGGTAGTTGTTTCAACCTCATGGGAGCTCCTATTCAACGCTAAAAATGTGGAGTTGTTGTTATAACGCACACATCAGCCGGCCCAGAAAGTTCTCCCTCGCTAGCTTCGCTCCCTCCTCCTCTTGCTTGTTTAGCGCTTTTTTCTCGCCCCACTACTAGCTCAAAAAAAATAGGCTATCTTTTTTATTTGAAAAAAAATCGGTAATTACAAGATGTTCAAGGATTTAAGAAAATGTGAATTTTTCAAAACCATGAATTTTAGAAAATGCTCACCAATTAAAAATATATTCATGGATATCAAGTTTTTTTCAAATTAAATAAGTTTTCAAATTTTAAAAATGTTCACAAGTAGTAAAAATGATAGTGAACTTGAAAAATATCTACAATTTGACAAATATGTTAATGAATCTGAAACTTGTGAAATTAAAAAAATGTTTATGTTTTTAATGTTCAGATATTTTAGTAAGTGTTCATGATTCAAAATTTGAAATAAAAATAAAAAGAAAATTAAAACTAAACAACACACCCCTTATAGGCGGGTCCTTAGTGGCCCCACAAGCAATGGGATGCTTCAAATCATTGGAGCTTAGAACCCCTATAGATAGATACATAGACATATCACTTCCAATAGTTCATCATAGTTGCAAGAACAAAGACGAGTTTGTTTTGAAGGCTTAACATGGTTAAAAAAGTAAGGATACACCAAAAATTCTCATAGGAAAGAAACTATTTGGCCATCTATCATAACTGCAATCAAACAAACCACAATTGGTAGACAAGCAAACCACAATCTATAGATCATCGTAACTTAAACATATCACAATCTTCATAATTATACCTATAAACATTAAATCTAATAATGCAACTTCACCATACCCAAATAAATATATAACAACCGACAGATTTCATAGGTGTGGCTAAACATATCGCAAATGCGATTGTAAACTAAACGGTCGATAATTTGCGTGTTACCCTCACATATTAATTAATATTATGTAAAAACTACTGGCCAACTTATGAAATTTAGTTCTTCGTACATATCTAATATCACGGCTAAACAACACATATGGTCGCCACTATGGCACTTCTGAAATTGGCACATTAATCATCCGCTCGCAAATTTAAAATATTGAAAAATGCCACATGCAAAGGCTACGCTTAATTTGATGTATATAAAATATATTGTGTGTTTGATGTGAAATTGTGGTGAACATTTGTTGGATATGAAATGTGAATTTGCTTATTGCAAGGATTAAATAATGGGCAAATAAACCAGTTGTTCTGGTCATTGCAATGAGTGTCGTAGGCAGGATTGTGCCAAGCCCCTGGCAAGCCTTGGGCCAAACACTACCTACAGTGCTAAACAGTGGTAATTGCTAGAGTAACGAAGCCATCTATCCTCACGACCCAGGCCATGGCCCTGGTAGCCTTGGGCTTGTCTACGCCCCTGATTGCAATGCACATAGTTCAGTAAAAAAAACATGTACAATGAACACTTCCAACACATATGATTACAACAAATGCATCGTCGTGATGAATGAACCAACACACACACACACGATTCTGGTAGAGACAACATGTGCGATGGATGAACCAACACCATTCCACACGATTGTGCTACTCCCGTCGTATGCAATGGGTGGTACGAACACATACGTTTCCATCCTATTAATTCGGTGGGATGTATGAGCTATAACACACATTTTCTTTCACAAAATCGTGTGTGACACACATGGCCTCTTCCTTTACAATCATGTGCAATCGAGTGTCCTATCGCACATGGTATCCTCTAGACTGTGTGATGCAACCCCCTTATCGTACACCATTGGAAGGTGACATTTTCATAACTACGAGTTCAATAGGTTTTTTTAGCCGTGTGAGATGACACAGTCTGCACATGCAAAGCCAACTCAGGAAATGCCACTCTTTTCTGGTCTGTCTACTGGTGGGATCAACCACTTATTAATAAATTTCCAGAGCTTATTTCTTTCTCCAACAACAAGAACATTGCTCTCCAGCAGATCCTCAGAAGACAAGACCTTGCAGAATACTTCCACAGACCCATGACACTAAATACATTCCAGCAATTCGACATACTTCAGACATATCTACATGGTAGACCTGAAGTTAATGTTGCAGATTCATGGACTGTCAAGGGGACTCCCGGAGGATATTCTTCCATGCATATGTATAAGCACATGATGGGAATTAACAATGCTCATACTTTATTCAAAGACATATGGAAAACCTCCTGTAGACTGAGACACAAGATTTTCTTTTGGCTGCTCCTTCATGATAGGGTTAATACCAGAAACCTCCTTAACCATACGACTATGCACTCGGACAACTATAATTGTGCAATCTGTGTGGATAACACAGAAGAAACTTTGTTGCATCTCTTTTGGAACTGCCCTTTTGCTCTTCAGTGTTGGGACTGTATCATCCCAAATAGAAACAGAGGAATCTTACTGTTTGATGACATTCAACTTCCTCTACTTCAGCTTCCACAGGACATTGTTATAATGGGATGTTGGGGTATCTGGTCAACCAGAAATGATAAGATCTTCAATTTTGCTGCTCCTCACATTCCTGGATGGCTTCACTACTTGCAAGAAGGCCTATGGGTCGCCGAGATCAAAGCGAAGCCGGCCAAAACTAAAAGGATCTGTATTTGGGTAGAACAGAACTTGTAATTTTTTTATTATCATGTTGCCTAGAACTGGAATTGGTTGATTGCTTTATTGCACACTTGTACTTGTATATATATTATTTATTAATGAAAATTACCGTAGAACAATTGTTTTAAGGTTTGCGGTTCAAAGTAACAATAATTGGATGCTATGGGAAATGCTATGCTTCAGAAATTTGAGAAGTACCGGAAATAGTGCAATTTTTTCTAGCAATAGCATGATTTTTTGATCCAAGGTACAAGATGGATCTAAAGAAATTTTGTTTTCCTAAGATTTATGTTGTCCGTGACATTGAACACAACATTGACTCGAAAAGTTCAACACTGAAGGAGTTGTACACAATTTATAAGAGTGACCACACATCCAATTTGGGTCCATCACAAATAAAGTGGAGAGTCCTGTCGTAGCTTCATAAAATATGGATCCAAGCAATAGTAGGTTGACAATTTCAGCTCAGTTTCGTACCTTCATGAAAGTTACTGCTAAAATATCTTCCAAGTAGGATCCACTTGCATATTTCAGATGAGGTTGCACTTACTGATTGGTCAGAATACTTTGATGCACTAGCTTGGTGGAAGCAAATTCATCAAGATATCCATACAATCCATAGTTGTGAAGGATACTCTTACAGTGCCAATCAGTATTGTTTCTTCTGAATAAACTTTTAGTACTTGTAGTAGAGTGCTTACTAATTTTTAAAGCTCTTTACGCCCAAACGTGTTTGAGGTTTTGGTGTGTTCAGCTAGTTGGATCAGAAGCTCCCAAAAGAAGAAGAAAGATAACGAGGTGGGTTCTTGAATACTCTACTTATACCATACATATCTATTAGTCTAATATATATATATATATATATATATATATACACACACGTACACCTTACTATTTTTTTGTGCACCCATATTTTCAGGATAAAGAAGATCGGGATGACATACTTGAAGTTCCTTTTCTGTATAAAGATCATTTGATGCTTTCCAAAGATAGTAAGAAACAAATATAATATCATGAACATTAATTTGCATTGTTGCACTATTTGTATTATCTTGCAAACTAATACAAATAAGCAATATGCATGTCAGTTACGCTTCTTTAGTACAGTGACGGAGGGAACTACTTCAAGTCCTACGACACCTCCAAGACCATCTCCAACATGTGCACTAGACTACAACATTTTATGATCTGTTGTGGATCTTTATCTTATGTTGCAATTATCATATGAGAGAGAACATCTCAAACTACCTTGAATTTTGTATATTATCATCATTTGCGCCCATGAGCCCTCGCCAAAAGTTCTTATATTTAACATGGATTGATAGAACAAATAAGAAAGACTATTTGTGTTCAGTTTGTGGCCGATCAAATGTGTACAGTCAAACTTGTTTTATAATCGACTACAAAAAATAGCTAAAAATATCAGAAAAAGGTGGTCACCTACACAAAAGTTAAAAGCTAGCTAGGTACGTGATCATCATATGTAATTCACAACAACATCAAACATTGTTCAGCACATGTTAGCCGCCGGTCCAGCATCGGAACTTGTGAAAGTCGACCATGACAGATAAAGAGTGCGGATATTCATGTAGTATTTTACACTACTCTAGGCAGGAATCTCTCTCTCATTCTCTCTCCCTCTCTCTCACACACACATAAGAATTCTCAGCACAACTCTAGCTAACATGAATCTTGGACAAAGTAGACATGCCACTTGGCTGATTTTTCTCTCCTCACTCATAACTTGACGAGAGAAAAGTGGTGGTCACTGACCAGTTCCACTAGCAAATCAAGCATAATAATTTCCATCAATTTGATAACCATTAGTCATAATTGCATTTTAAACCGTATATTTTAGATTAAAATATGATGGCACATATGAAGTTACACTTCATGGCCGCTTTGGGCTTTTTTTTAATCTTTTCCCAGGCCATGAAGGATCGAGCGACTGAGAGACGCGTGTAAATCTGATACTAGTTGGGTGTCATGTTAGAAACAATGAGGAAGAAGAAAATAGACAACACTTATCCTATTTACCGGATAAGAGCAACAACTCTAGCAGCATCGCCATATTTGCTGCCTCCATAATGTGCATGGAGCGCACTTCATAATATTATAATGCTTTAGAGGTTGCGAAGGTTGTGTTCAAACACAGGGTCATCATAATGTGGTCTCCATTTTTACTTCCCGTTTTTCTTGTTTCTACCCATAGTTTAGATCAAGCAAGTCAACAATTCAATAAATATTATTACAAATTGTTAATTTGAGTACAACAAATAATACACACTAACAACAATCCAAATGCAACAAATAATCCAACAAAAGGTACAAATATTAAAAAAAATGAATTCTAGAATAATAAACATACTATCTCTCAGCTAGTGGCTATTGATACTCAATAAGATCCTCCTTCCGCTGATGATGGGATGCCCGGTCTTCAATCTTTCGATAAGCCTCAAGAAATGCTTGAATGTGTTTTGACTGCCTCGAGGCCTGACGATTGTGTCAATATTTTCATAGTCCATGAGGCTTGGTATATCTCTCTCAACCTCGACGATCATGTTGTGTAGGATCACACAACATGTCATGATGTTTTCCGAGACATCTTTGTTTCGGAAATGAACAAGCCTTAAGACAATTGTAAACCTTACTTGCATCACTCCAAATGTTGTCTCAATGTCCTTCCTCACTGATTCTTGTGCTTTGGTGACATGCTTAAGTTTCTTAGTCTCGGTGTCTTCACAAACGTTGACCAAGATGGATTGATGCCATCAGCTAGATAGTAGCCTTGGTCATACCGATGGACATTCACCATGAAGTTGAAAGGTGGAGTAGTACCACTAGCTTGCCTTCCATTTAGACGAGGTCTCTGCAAGAAATTGATACAATTGTGAGATCCACGCAACCAAAAGTAGCACCTAATCCAGAAAATTTCGGAGGCAATCGCTTCCAAAATAATTGTTGGTTCATGGTAATGCCCGGTGAATTGGTCGTCCAAGCCGCATGGCAATTCTTCTGCCACCAGTGCATTCAATCAACACTCTAGCATCCCAGGTCACCCCCTTGATGCATTCATTGCCAGAAGCCATGTCGTGTCCTCGACATTGGGTGCTCATGAATACTTTTCTCCCTAAACCCTCACTATAGTTTCAGCGAATACTTCGTGCACTTTATAATTGTATCTTTGGCCATTCGAGATAGTCATCCAATGCATCTGTAAAAACGCCATATGCAATCTTATGAAGTGTCGCTATCACCTTCCGATAAGGGGGGAAACCCAGGAGACAGGTTGCATTTCTCGACTGTTGCAAGAAAGGTTCATTGGCTTTCATGTTGTCAGCAATCTGACGGAACCGTTGTATGGTCGTGCGGAAATTTTGCCGGAACACATAACCAGTGAAGGTACAACACAACAAAAAGTAGTTGCGCATGAGCTTGTAGTTGCCTTCAATACTAATCTGGTGAAATGTCGCGCTACCAACCTACAACCCCACACGCTTCTTCTTTGTTCTCTTTGTTGCTATCTAGTTTGCAACCATCAAGGGAATCTTTTCTTCCTTGACATCCATGACCTCACTACCAGACTCGAAGCTCGAATTCGATGACGAATGTTCAAACAACAGCTCTACCAACAGATTCATCTAAACAGAATGCGAATCTAATGTCATGTACGCGAATCTATTAGCCGCTAAACTAAATTTAGAAGAAAAAAAGGGTTGGGTAAATTTACCTCCAAGCAAGTCATCGAACATTTAGAGGCCACACAGTGGAAGGGGTGGCACGACCGAAAATCAGGAAGCAGACGCGGGGCTGTGGCGAAGGCGACTGGGGCCAAATAGCGTTGGTCCAGGTGACGGAAGTGGCACCAAATGGTGGCGGCGTAGGGGGTGGGTGACGACGTAAGCGAGTGAGTGTCTTGAAATATTTGTGGCACCAAGATTTGGGTGGATGGAGGGCAACCACCGTACATACAACAACACTGCACTTAAAAACATGAAGATGAATGCCCGGGATAATATTTACACGCTTAGAAACTCTATCGTAACAGGTTTTCAATTCGCGTTGTAGATAAAACACCAACCACCTTACATACAACCACACTGCACACCACCTCACCACACAACTCAGAAGACAAGATACAAAAAAAGATACAAGGTGTCAAGCAACAACAGCACAACTCCAGGCAACACCAAGCAAACTACAATTCGAAAGGAACACCGCTTGGGGTCATCAGAGCCGTCATTCATGATCGAGCAACCAACGGGAAGAGACATAACCGAAAAACACCTAACTATGGACTAAAAAGATGCGCCTTCAGGAATGGCACACCATAGGAGCTAGTATGAAAATCAGCATAGCATCTCCCAACACTGAGAATTTCACTTTTTTGAAAGTTTATTTTTAATCTTGGCATCATCTATATAAAAACAACTTCAAGCTAGCAACCCTGTCCAGATCATGATCAAGCCAAATCACGGTGTGAAGAATTCAGATTAGAAAATTTTGCGGCAGTGATAAAATACCTAGTATCATCTATCATGGTTGTTGATTTTTGTTCGAAATTTCTTACTGTATTACGTATCTTTTTGTCCTGTTTTTATTCATAGCTAGCATGAAAATGAGAGAAAAAGCGATGGACGATGTAACCTCGCTTGTTGCCTTGCGTTTGCCGCCTGCGGTGACGTACGCGATTCGGTGCTTTGCATGATCTGACCGAACTTGCTAGACGAACGTGCGCAGATATAACCGAGTCACTGAAGCTAGCTGCGCACAAAGCGGCGAGAGCTCAGCTCGCTCACTCACTCACGGTCACGCGCACCGCTAGCTCCGATGGACTACTCCACCTCCCTCCTCCGCCTCACCTTCCTCGCCCTCGGCGCCGCCTTGGTCCTTATCGTCGCCCGCTCTGCGTTCCGCCTGCCGCTCGCCATCGACGCCCCGGCCACCTCCTTCTTGCACGGCGCCGGCGGCTGCACCCGGTTCTCGCCGTGGGCCTGCCGCTCACCGCGAACCGGCAAGTCCCCGCCACGCCGCCCGTCGCACGAGTCCGACGTGCCGCGCCACCCGCTCGACCCGCTCACGGTGACGGAGGTCAGCCGCGCGCGCGAGCTCCTCCACGCGCACCCGACGTTCGCGTCGGCGCCGTCGGCCCTGGCCGTGCACGCCCTCGCGCTCGACGAGCCGGACAAGCCCGCCGTCCGGCGCTGGCCGAAGGGCGCCCACGCGCTCCCGCCGCGCCGCGCCGTCGCCGTCGTCCGCTTCCAGGGGGAGTCCCACGTGCTCGCCGTCGACCTCGCCGCAGGCGTCGTTGCTCCTCTGCCCGTGCCGGCCTCCGGCTACCCGACGATGACCATGGACGAGCAGACCGCCCTCTGCGCGGCGCCGTTCAGCGACCCGGCGTTCAACGCCACCATCCGGCGACGCGGCGTGCGCCTCGCCGACGTCGCGTGCCTGCCCATCTCCTCCGGGTGGTACGGCCCCGCCGAGGACGGCGGCCGCCGGCTCATCAAGAGCCAGTGCTACTCCACCGAGGGCACCGCCAACTTCTACATGCGCCCCATCGAGGGCCTCACCGTGCTCATCGACATGGACACCGGGAAGGTCGTCGACATCTCCGACCGCGGCGCCGGCATCCCCATCCCCGCCGCCAAGAACACGGACTACCGCGGCGCCGCCAACGACGACGACGACGGCACCGATAGATTCGGGTACCAGACGGTGCGGGCGCCGTCGATGGAGCCGGCGCCGGAGGGACCAGGATTCCAGATTGAGGACGGGCACACGGTGCGGTGGGCCGGGTGGGAGTTCCACCTCAAGGCGGACGCGCGCGCCGGGCTGATCGTGTCCGGCGCGACGGTGCAGGACCCGGCCACCGGGGCGCGCAGGGAGGTGATGTACAAGGGCATGGCGTCGGAGCTGTTCGTGCCCTACATGGACCCCACGGAGGCGTGGTACTTCAAGACGTACATGGACGCCGGCGAGTACGGCTTCGGCCTGCAGGCCATGCCGCTGGTGCCGCTCAACGACTGCCCGCGCCACGCGCGGTACATGGACGGCGTCTTCGTCGCCGCCGACGGCCGGCCCTACGTGCGGGACAACATGATCTGCGTCTTCGAGCGCTACGCCGGCGACATCGCGTGGCGACACTCCGAGAGCCCCATCACCGGCATGGACGTAAGCTTCCCTCCCGCACACCCACACCTACCCTCCCTGCTACGTAGCTTGTTTTGTCTCGCCGCGCTACTGTGCTTCGAGCCAAAGCTACGAGTCGTATGCTAAACCTGCACAAGAGTAAAATATAAAAGCTGATGACGCTCAAGTTTTGGCAACTAGTTAATGAAGAATCTTTGATTTCATATATACACACTCAACAACAACCAACCTTGTCAATTCTTGCAAAATAAAAAAAGGACCTCGACAATTTCGCACTCATCTCAAAGTCTCAAACAGGGTGCCGTGTATTTCTTTTCGGGGGATTATATTCTAAAGAAAAAATGGTAGATTCGTGTGAAACCACATGTCACATCGAGAAATATGTGTATACGTTTTTTAACACAGTACAAACGCATGCACTCATATATTTTTTTCAATTTAAGATTGCTTTTACAACACTTGCCGTGTGGTATGCATGCACTCATATAAACGCACATACACTCATTCGAGAGATTGAGACGGCATATCATCTTGAAATTGACGAAGTTATCATAGACATGTTCGGGTGTTTCAATAAAAAAAGATTATGTACATATTTAAGTATGGACCACGTGTCAGAAAATATTCTACATGTGACCTTGTGTTTCCTCTCTCAAGGAATCTTCAACACTAGTCTAGCTACCTGGGAAGGGAGAATCTTGGACAGAAAATATCAGCCCAAAGAAATGGTGCCACAATAGTAGTACTACAATAGTAGGCCGAAGGGTCATATCTTTGCTGATGCTGACCGAGTGACGGCCGGCTTGGCCGCAAGTGGAAATCGCCATCGCCCGTCGAGTGAACCTCACTCACTTTGTTGCGTTGCGTCTGCCGGTTGCATGCTCTGATCGAGATTGCTGGATGGTTGTGTATGTGCGTGCGTGCAGATAAGGGAGTCCCGGCCGAAGGTGACGCTGGTGGCTCGCATGGCGGCGTCGGTGGCCAACTACGACTACATCGTCGACTGGGAGTTTCAGACGGACGGACTCATCCGCATCAAGGTACGTACGCCATCCATCTTTCATCCCGAAACGTACATACAAATTCAATTTTGTCACGCTCACAAAAATGCAGAGCAGTGTGGTTCGTACGAGCCTATTTTCTTATGAGTGCAAGGATCCGACTTTGGGTCAGCGATTTTCAGGAGAGGTGGGGGGGGGGGGGGGGGGGGGGGCTCGCCGGAGGAGAAGAACCAGAGGCCGCGCCGGGGGGGGGGGGGGTGCTCGCCGGAGAGGCTACCCCAGTATCTATCTTAGGGTTCAGGGTGGGGGCGATGGTCGCCGGCGATGGTGGGGCGGTGGCGTGGGGATTCGCCGGAGAAAAACTTCGGCGCGGGGGGCCTAGAGGGATGGCCGGGGCGGCGGTGGGGGGTGGTTTCGGGGAGGGCGGGGCGGCCAAGCGGCGCCGGCCGCGGGCGGCGAGGGGGCGGCAGTTCGGCCGGTGGTGGCTGGCGGCTCAAGGGCTGGAGGTTAAAGAAGCAATCTAGGCCTTTGATTTCGAATCCAATGGCTCAGAAATCGACTGACCTCAACTGAAAAAATCAGCTGACTGATTTCTAGCCATTCCCAAAAATATCAGGCTTCTTGCTTTTTATTAGTGGAGCTTCACGTCATACAGCACCTTGATCGCTACATGCATTGCGCTCGTACGTCATCCTTGGGGCACTGAGTGCCCAGTTTGCCGGAATAAAAAGGGGTGTCATTTTCGCTCCTTCCGTCACTGCGAAGAAAATTTGTCCAACGTGCACTGTCTTTGCATAGTTCCTTGCATCCGTCTCCATCTTGGGTAGCTTTCCCCCTTTTATTCCAGAAGAAAATGGAAGGGTATCCAAGAATGATGACTGAATTACTTGTAACTGAAGAAGTAGTTACGTAAAACGTCTTATATTAATTTACAGAGGGAGTACATAACAGAGATCAAAATACGAAAATGAATGATTTGATTGTTCCATTTTTACCGAAGTTCACATGATCTTCCCTCGATGCTTCCAGGTCGGGCTCAGCGGGATCCTGATGGTGAAGGGCACGCCCTACTCCCACATGAACCAGGTCCGGCAAAACGAGGAGATGCACGGCACCCTCCTCTCCGAGAACGTCATCGGCGTCATCCACGACCATTACATCACCTTCCGCCTCGACATGGACGTCGACGGCGCCGACAACTCCTTCGTCCGTGTGGAGATGGCCCGCCAAGACACCGCGCCTGGCGAGTCCCCACGGAGGAGCTACCTAAGGGCCACACGCCATGTCGCGAGCACGGAGAAGGATGCCCGGGTCCGGCTGAAGCTCTACGAGCCGGCCGAGTTCCACATCATCAACCCGACCAAGAAGACACGTGTCGGCAACCCTGTGGGCTACAAGGTCGTCCCGGCCGGCACTGCCGGTAGCCTGCTGGACCCCGAGGACCCTCCGCAGAAGAGGGGTGCATTTACAAACAATCAGGTGAAACGTCTACTTGCACGAATTAAAGGTTTTTTGTGATACCACTATTAGGAGATGCGCATACTATCTTCTTGTTGCCACGTTATGAGTTAGTAAAAGCACCATTTATCAAGGGACAAAAACAAGACGCACACATACTTGGTGAAAATCAGTTTGTCTTCATCATTTGGTTTCGTGCAACAGATTTGGGTCACGCCCTACAACAAGAGTGAAGAATGGGCCGGTGGGCTGTTCGTGTACCAGAGCAAAGGGGAGGACACGCTGGCTACTTGGTCGGAGAGGTACGTTTGTGTATCTACAAAAACGTTGGATTTGATGGTCTGAAAAATGTTTGCCGTCTGATTTGCATACGTGGGCGCACAGGGACCGTCCGATCGAGAACAAGGACCTCGTGCTGTGGTACACGCTGGGGTTCCACCACATCCCTTGTCAGGAGGACTTCCCCATCATGCCCACTGTGTCGTCCAGCTTCGACCTCAAGCCGGTCAACTTCTTCGAGAGCAACCCCATCCTCAAGCAGCGGCCCACCATGGAAAAGGACCTCCCCGTCTGTGCCGCTACCGCCTGAGACCATGCACCAGGATACATATGTGCTCGAAGAAAAACCCCGGGCACACTGGGGCTGTTGCCCGGGGCATGAGGCCGTGCGTAGGCTTCCGGCAGCACCATGCAGTGCCCCGAGCCTTACATAATCCTTCCTCTGCCTCTGGCTAGCCAATAGCCTTAGTATGTATAGCTCTATGTTTGTGTTGTATGGTGCTCCCCCCATCATGAATATGAGGTGTATTTAGGCCGTCTAAGAATCTTGGACCAACGGTAATAAATTGGGTGTCGTACATGAAGGAAAATTAAATTTGTGGCCAGAGTTTAAGCTTGGACAACCAAAATACATCCTAACAAACGGAGAATGGTCGTACTAAATATTAGCAATAAAATCCAGCAATCTGTATCTTGTGTGCAAATACTAATATTAGCCGTAATTTCTGACATGAGAAATAAAGTGTGAGAACCTTGGACACGGAACCAAGAAGTGCATGACTGTTTTCTTTTGGATGCCCTCCATCGCCGCCTCGTCAAAGCTCCGGTGGCTGCCGTGCATCGACATGGGCGCCGACATGGCGCCCACGCTGATGGTCGACCAGATCGCCACCGAGCTGTCGCCGTGCACCCCCACCACGTACACTTGCGAAGGGGCCCATTTGCTTTGCTTGGTTAGATTGCTCACCAATCAAAAATCCATCCAACCTCAGTCCAAACTGGTATTAACAATCCTTTCCTTTTACAACCCATTCAAGCCAATGTTGGTTAATATCCTGCAAAAGAAAATTCTCTTCATCTAGTGTAGCATGCGTGGACATAAGTATTGAATTCATGCTCCAGCTAATTCATCCAAAACTCTGAACTGATGGAGAGATGCGGGTAAATATATTTCAAAACACCCCCTCACGTCTAGGCTTTTTTATTCCTTAGATGCGGGATCAACGTAGGCCACATGATCTTTTTTTTAAATATTGCATTGACAGGGTCTTGAACCCAAGACCTTTTACTCGAATACTATATTTTAATTCATTGTCTAGCCAATTCATCCAAAAGTCCAAACCGATGAAGAGAGACGGACAAATATTTCAACAATAAGTATCGTTGTGCAGTGGTACTAATCAATAAGATACCAATACATTATAAAAGGATCTCAGTCTGGAAGAGAGTGCCTTAAAATTGTAAATGCAAGTGTTGGGACCTTAAAACTCCAAATGAAGAAGTGTGCACTAACTTCAGGGCCGTCTCCAGGAATTCGAGGCCCGCTGCGAAATGCAAATGGGGCCCTAAAATTTGATTTTTTTTCCTTAGAACTAAGCACACTCTAACTTAAACTATATAACTTTAATATGTGTTAATTTGCATAATATTCACAAATATGTCAAAAATAACAACTATCTTCCTCAAAACAATTCGACTGCGAAATAATTAACATGTAGCAATTTATTAATTAACCGGAGAACTGGTGTACATGTAGTGTATGCTCATTAATCATTCAGATAGAAAAATAGCCTAAAATAAATCTGCCTTGGGTGCACATAATGGACATGGACATATAGATTGGTCGGTGATGCTTTCAAATCAAAGCTCCCCATAGATTTATCTTGACCTTAGCGCTCAGCCAGCGGATTTCGTTGTTTACAACCAACGCCTGCCGTAAAAAATAAATCTGCTTAGCCTGGCTATCAAGTTCTGGGATTCTTCCCGAACTTGAACGCCACTGCGTTGGCTTGGCCTGGCTAGCACTGGTTTGTGCTCAAATTCATGGTGCGGATTCTGCCGCTGCCGAAGCCAAGCAGATTTGATCGAGTTGGGGGACCTCGGAAGATTGGGAACGAAGTACATGGCCTGTTCGAGAATGAGTTTAGGATAGGCTCGGGCCGTGTGCTCGATTGGGAGGGAGTTCCGGTCGATTAGAGCAAGCTGGCTAGCCCAACACCGTGCGAACTAAAGGAAACTGCCTAACAGAAAAAGTCAATTACACTGGTAGTGCTACAACTTGACGTAAACGATCACTTTGGTGCTAGAAGTTATGGTGTACATCGAAGTGGTGTAAAAAATTGGCATTGACGTGCAAATACAGTCCTTTTCTCGTTTGTATATGGAATCGATGTTGACCAGGCATGTGGGGCCGGATGTCAGCCACTGGAGCAGAGAGAAGGGACGTGTGGCCTGATTTTTTTTTTTTTGAAAACACCCTCGAAAAATTATTTTCGTTTAAAAACATACCTGTTGACGTGGGAGATTTTGTAACCTCTATAAGAGAAGTGGGTCCCGACAGAAACCTGAGAGCGAAAACTAAATGATAATTGCGGCCGGCAGGTCTCGAACACAAAACCTCGCCAACGCAAGGCAAACGGCTAACAACTCCACCCACTACGACCTATTTACCAAATTTGAATAACAACTTCTATGTTTTCACATCGATGCAGGAGGAGGTCAAACAGGCTGCAGATGTTGCGGCCCGTTTTGCACCTTTAGTTTAAAAAAAAAATTCTGTACAAAGTATCTAAATTATAATCTCAGTAATAAAAACAAGGAATGAATGTTTGTGTTTATAAATATTGTACATAAAACAGAATAAATTATTTTGAAACATTGTTCACATATTAAGATAAAATACTCATATATTTAAGTAATATTTACGAATTATAGAAATGTTTGCATAATTTATAATAAAATTAAATTTAAATTCAAAAAATACTTTAGTTATACAACATTTCAATAATTATACGCATGTTTGTATAACTAAAAATATTCATAATTTGTAATTTAAACTGTTCATATGAATATTCATTTTTTATAATTTAAATATAAGCCGCGATTGTATAATATTTATGTATTCATTAAACATTTTAATTTTAATTAAATGTCTGTATTAACTAAATACTTTTTATATCATACATGGATGTATATTTAAATATTATTATTTACTAATAATCATTTCTATTTATAATATTTGTATCACACAAATATTTGAACATAACTTTTATTAATTATGTTTTACAAATAAATTTTACAAAGGAACAGGTGTAGAATGGGCCGCACTATCTGCGGCCCTTATAAGCTCCGGATGCGGTCAGATTAATATATATATACGGTTGTTATCCATGTTGAACATGCGAACGTAATTGCCAGTTGGTTAGCTGGATTGGTATTAAGGTGCTGGTCTTGGGTTGGATACGAAGCGCTTTCACTTTTAGTTTAGTTTAATTTTCAGTCTCTTCTGACAGGCAGAACCCACTAGTCATACAGGTGTAAAAAATGCCACCTCTCCCCGTCAGCAGGGGCTTTTTTGTGAAAAAATATATCTCAAGGGTGTTTTACAAAAAATAAGGCCACATGCCCCTTTTCTATGGTCCAGTGGGTGACAGCAGGCCCCACACGCTTAGTCAGCACCGACTCCGTATACAAACGAGATAAGCACTGTATTTGCACGTCAATGCCAAGTTTTTGCATCACTTCGATGTACACCACAACTTCTAGCACTAAAGTGACCGTTTACGCTAAGTTGTAGCACCACCAGTGTAATTGACTCAAAATATAACCCTGACGCAAAACTGGGGCCCTATGCGGTCGCACAGCCCGCATAGGCCCATGGACGGCCTAACTAAATTTCTCTATGTCTATGCACTAGATGGAAATGGAATTGCGTGACTTCAATAAACAAGTCCAAATGATTCAGTAAATTAACATCTTTTGGATTTTGAAAGAGAGGGCCATAAAATTCTAATTTGAGTCTTGGTACATTTACAATTCAAAATGAAAGTAGTAGACTAACTTTCTCTGTGCTTCATCAGTAAGTGCAAACGCAGTTGCGGAACTAGAATAAACTAGCCAATGAAAAATTCAGTAAATTAACATCGTTTGGATCAAATTCACAATGCATTAAACACCGGGCTACCAGAGTCATTTGATTATTTCTGGTTAACATTCAAGTAGGGTGTTTAAAATTTGGCTTCATTTTGTACACCTGAAAATTAGAATTAGCCAAGCATACCAAACTACCGATTCTCCGCCCTGAACGTGAATCATGTTTTCACTTGGATGCCATTTCTTGATAGCGTGTAATGTTCTTTACTAAATTTGCATATATTATATAGGGCGAATGATCAGAGAACTTATTGATCCAGTAGACAAATGATGTAAAAATATTTGACATCCATCAGATAAAGTACTCTAGACTTTCTTAAAAAGAAATGTGCCTAAAGTATAATATGACACCCCTTGTCCGAAGAGGAGACTAGTCAACGACAAGCACATGCTACCTGCCACAGCGGCGATCACCCTATTAACTCCACCCGCATCACCCTACTGACTTCACCAACTTTCCACTCCGTCGATGGGGAGAAAATGTCTGTTGAGAGAGCAAAGAGCTAACAGATTGATTTAGAATTGAGGATTCAGTTGGTTGCCTCCTTTTCCCGCTTAGTAAGAACTTGTGTATTTTTGTTGAGTAACTTATGGAAAGGAGTTCGCTCGGTTAAAAAAGGAACATCTTCATAGAGATACAAGACATGCATTTTATTTATTAGCTAGGAACATGTATGCATCGACAAGTTAGCTAACAATTTATGGTGCAATAGCAAAGCTGACGCATGCCACCACACTTGCCTCCTGTGAACCCTTCAGTCCGGCAAACACTTATGCACTTGTTCTCGCTCACGCCTTTCACACAGTTTCCTTTAAACGTCACGCTCCGTACTGTGCACTCTATAAGTGGTGTAACCACCTGTACCACCCCTTGTTTCTCTACACATTCCGTCGCCAAAGCCACCTGCACCGCCTCTTGGTTCTCTGCACAATAAATAAATAAAGTGAATTTTGGCGTGCCTACCAACTTTCTTTATATTATAGGATCCAAATTTTAATGTTTCTTGCTAATAAATTGAATCAAATGTCTTTTTTCCTTTATGTTTTGCATGACATGGGACATTTTTTTAATTTAACAGAGAGACACATATGTTTCAAGAAACAATAAAATACAATAAAGGGACATGTATATATATCACATTATCCATAGACCCACCATATAATTTGGTAAATAAACAAGCGAAACAATGAAAATCACGTCTCAAATTAAACAAATTTTGAAATAAACTTTCTAATGACATCCAAACTAGCATCCCATATTATGGTTCAAAGTTAGATAAGTTGGCTATAAACTCATCTTGTTCACCATATGTTTATTTCTCCTTATAGTTCTAGTAGGAAGGTTTGGGAGGTGGTACCATGGTAGTAGCCTACAAGCAAGAATCCGGCCACCATGATAAAGATGGGTACGGGGAGCAGATGATATGGCAGAAATTTCAATGACAGAAGAGGAGTGGGGTGGAGCGACATGTCAAGAGATTATTGAAAGAGTGGAGAGGATAAGGCTTCTTTCAAATTTCACATAGAAAATTAAGAAACCTAAAAAAACAAGTGTACCACCTACTACCTATGTACCAAAACATAAGAGGTTTTCACGGACTAAACTAGCCTACAAAAACGTCTTATATTTTGATACGGTGGGAGTATATGTTTGTGCACAAACACTCTAGGAACATATTTTGAGGTATTGTTCATGATGATAGAGGCACCTGTGGCTACAGGAAGTAAGATGAGGATGCCCACGAAAAGATTTTGGGACAAACCCATCACTGTATCTTTTGTAGGATCAAAGTGATTTATGTTGACAGTAAGATACATGAAACTCGAGAAAGGGACACAAGCGTAAACTGAAAAAGAAGTGTTCATTCTTATATATTGGTAGCAGTACATAGATGGGCATCGCATTGATTGGTAAACTAGTATTGTAACTGATGCCCAAAGATAGGAAGGCTATCCAAGACCTTTTTCGATTGGGGTGGGGGCACCTTTTATTTGTGATGGGTCTATCTCTTTATTTATCTTTATTGTCATTTATTTGTGATGCATAGGATAAGGATCAGTTTTAGAACATTTTCATTTTCAGACAAGTGGACCATAGAATATCCATATGATAGCAAGTTTCTACAATAGTGTCATTTGATAATGTTGTGACATATGTGCCAACTGATGCCTTAAATTTTGATAAGTACTACAAGGAGTTCAATTCAATTACCAAGCATACTTTTTTTTGCGGGATAATTACCAAGCATACTGACATGGTAGTTAATGCTTTAAATGTATAATCCTTTCATGAGGCCCTATGAAAATACGCTCCGACTCGGGCATGACCGCATGAGGGCCTATTGGTAAACAGTTCCAGTGGCTAGCAGCGAGCGCTCTGTACTATGAGGTCGACTCATTTCTAGTGCACTGCAGTTTTTGTGCTTTTTCTGTTGCGCGCTAAAAAATCAACTCCCTCGCTCGCTCACTCTGTTCCTCGTTCGCTCGCTCCTGTTTTTATTCTCTCAGCTGTGTTGTTAGTCCACGTAAAAGAGACCGGCCACCGTGCTTTTGCTATTTTGAAATGGTTGTGAAACAAAAAAAATCCAGGAGGTTGACTCCTCCTTAGTGCAGTGTCGTTTTTGTGATTTTTATGTCGCGCGCTAAAAAAGTAACTCCCTCGCTCGCTCGCTCCTGAGTTTCTCCCTCTCAGTTGTATTGTGCTGTTGGTCCACATAAAAAAGACCCGCCACTGATATTTGCTATTTTGAAAAATGGTTGTGAAATAAAAAAACTGGATCTAAAAATGTTGAAAATGTTTAAAAAGATTCACGAAATTGAAAAGGCTCACGAATTGCAAAAAACAATGAATACGAAAAAAGTTGGTGAATTCAAAAAGTATTGTGAATTCAAAAAAGTTTCACAAATACCAAAAGTGTTAATTAATCCAAAAAAATCATGGATTAAAAAATGCCAACATATAAGAAAAAAGTTCAAATTGAAAAAATTCGTGGATTTGATTTTTTTATGAAATTGAAAAGAGTTAGCGACATTGAAAATTGTTCATGCATTGTAAAAAGTTCAGGAAAATAAAAAAAATGTGAATTTGAAAAACTAAGTTCATGAATTTTAAAAGAAAAGGAAAGGGAAAAGGAAAATAAAAAATAAAAAATGAAAATGAAAAAGATTCTTGAATACTTAACATGTTCAGAAATTTGAAAAACAGTTCATGAATTTGACTTTTTTTTTGCCAATTTGGGAAAAAGTTCACAGATTGGAAAAGGAAAGTTCTAGAATTTTGAAAATGCACATGAATTTGAAAACAAATCAAGAATTTAAGAAAAGTTCACGAATTTGGAAAAAAATCGCATTAAAAAAAGTGTTCACAATGATTTTTTAAGAAAATCATGAAATTTGAAAAAAAAAAATTATGAAATTTAGAAACATGTTTCATGACATTGAGAAAAGTTCACATTGTTTTAAAAAGAGTTCAGAATAGTTTTTTGAAAAATCACAAAATTTGGGAAAATTTTAAAAAAATTAGTGAAATGTTTTGGTAATTTGAAGTTGAAAAAATTTCACAAACTTAAAAAAAGTTCACGGAAGTAGTAAAAAGGAAACGAATTTGATATCTCCCACCATAACTACAAAATTATTTGCCTAATATCGAAAATCTCGTGTGCTTCGCATATCCAGCAATTATGCTCTATAACGGATATTAACGTCATCTTTCAGATTCTTGCTAAATGGTACGTGATGTGTGATGTCTACTACAACTTCTGTTAGTAGTAGCGCGGGAGCCACCGGCGCTACTATCACTTAGCTGTAGCGCGAGCCTGGACCCTGCGCTACTGCTACCTCTGTGTAATAGTAGCTTGTGCCAAAAGTTTGCAAGTTTGGAATAAACGAATTTCAAATAAAAAGCCCACAAATTTGAAAAAGAAAAAATCTTCAAAAATAAAATGAAGAAAAAGGAAAAAAATGGAAAATAAAGAGAAACCTATACAGTGCTAATTGGGTTGGCACGTTTTCGTCGAGGTCAAGCAAACAGCTCCTGTAGACTGTTGCACTGACCAATTTGATTATATGATCGTGAGACCGCAGACGCCTTTCTGAAGATTTATTCTTCATAATTTTTGGTGCATTTATTAATTTGCTGCTTCAAACTGATGTGCACACAACGATATCTAAGATCTGCTCAGTTCTACTGCTTTAAATTGATGAAGCAGATTTGACGTATCCGGTATGTTTATTTTTTACAGGAGCTGTTTGCTTGACCTTGTGTATGGTGCCAAAAAGCTGCAGCAGTAATATTTTCCATCCCAGGAAATCAATTCACTCGAGCATAACTTCTCATGTATTTCTTTCAGGTAAAGCGTTACTAATGTGTTACATCTCCAAGTGAAGTGTGTTATCTTTTGACAGAAAGGGTGGTTTTCTCTTGATACAAAAAGTTAATTCATACTATGTAGCACGTAGTTTTGCTGATTTAAGGATACATAAATATTGAGTTCAAATTCTAGATTTATTGTGCTTTTGAACCATTTTCTCATGTGGTATTTTTTGGGTAGTTTTTTTAGGCAATGGTATTTTTTTGGTAGTTATAAGTTAGTTTGGGTAGTTATAGGCGGTAAAGATTTTTTGTCTTGCCTAATTTTTTTAGGCCTGTGGTTTGCTCCAATCCCGACACCGCCACTGCATGGGTCTAAATGAAAAATTCAAAGCATGTAAATGCATTGGGACAAAATTTGAAATACATCAGACAACTATTCAGGTAGTGTTTTTTTAGAAATACAGTGCAAATGTAGAGCTCACATTAAGACATATACACTCACTCCTATGAATACGCACAAACACACGCATAACCCCTATGAGCATCTCCAAGAGACTAAAGCTGATAAATCTTGATATTGTGAAGGTCACCACTAGAGTCTCATAGTCGACGGGAACATCGTCTTATAGTGAATAAATATTGCCAATAGTTATGGAATAGTCTAGGAAAATGTGAGCTTCTGGGCTAGCAGACGTACTAGGCCGAATGAGGTTTCGGTTCTGAACACAAAATCATGTCTGGACAAGCCACATATACTAGCTTAAACAGTGAGCGAGTAGAAAGGCTATTCCTACTCCCCATGTAACGCGGCAGGATGCGAGCAAACACGCACCCTCCTGCATGCTCTATGGATTCTATTGGGCCGATCTTTTTCCTTTTTCCCCTTTGCTTTTGGAAGGTTCTAACCTTTCCTTGACCGGTTTTCTCTTGTTTTTATTTTTCATTTTTGATTTTCCAAGTCTTCACAAATTCATGTATTGCAATATTTTTTGAAGTTCATGAATTTTTTTTCAAAATTTTAAATACTTTGTTTTGTAATTCCAAAACATTTTATAAAATCATGATTTTTTTTAATTCGAGAACAGTTCCAAATTCATGTAAGTGAATATTTTTAAAATTTGTGTAATTTTTGTAAAATATTATGAGTTTTTTTGGAATTAAATTAAAAATGGAATAAAAAGTAAAAAATAATAAATTCGAAAATTAAATAACGGAAAGGCAGCCTAAAAATACCCCCCAGCCGCTCCCACACCGGGCCGGTCCAAAGAGCGCGGTGGCTGTCAGGCGGCCGGGTGTGGCGCGGGGGCTGGCCCAATTTGGAGGTCTCGAGAAGTTTATCTCTGAGGCTAATTGCGTGAGGTAGGCGACCAAACGCACATGTGCGTGTTTGTTGGCCAGCTCGCTAGGGCGCTAGAACTCATGTATTTTTACGAGTATTTTTCTTCTTCTATTTGATCCAGTTTTATTCATATCCAACATGGTTATAAAACAATAGTTTGCCCCAGTTGAACATTTTTATATAAAATGAATACTTTTCGAATCACTGACTTTTTTATATAAATATATTTTTCAAATCTGATTATTTTTATACCTTTGTGATACTTTTTTTTAGAATTCCAAATATATTTTTATTTGTGAACATTTTTAAAAGTTCTGAACATTGTTTTGAAATTTGTGAACAATTGTTTGAATGTATAAATTTTAGAAATTGTGTGAAATTTCAAAAAATGAATATTTTAATATTGGGAGTTTCTAAAAGAAAATAAAAACTGAAAATACACAAATAAATGAATAAAATAAATGAAATGTAAATAAAACCCCAAATTAAAACTGGTAGATAAAATAATAGAAAATGATAAAAACCAACAAATGACACAAGAACCTCCCTAAAACTAGAAAACCGTACCCAAGAACCTTTCCATAACTGGTAACCTGGCATGCTACCTGATTGGGCTGGCACAAAGTCGCATGGCTTGTACGATTACTCAACTACTTGACGTAAAGTGTGTCAAATATGATTTACCCTAGTTGAAGTCCATAGACATCCGCTTTTTGAAATTTCATGACATAAATAAAATAAGAGATAATGCCATGGTAGCTGAATATTAATATTTAACATAAGTTCATGTTCTAGTAATAAATTTGTATTGCTAAAAAATATGAATAAAACAAGCAAGATCAAATAAACATATAGGGCTCCTTTGGTTGAAAGGAGAAGTGGAGGAAATTGTAGGAATAGAAATTTTTTATGTGGTGCTACTATTCATGCCTTTGTTTCAAAGGAACAAGGGAAAGGAAAACTGGAGGAAAATTTCCTCTGACCACAGTTTTAAAGGAAAACCCAGGTATTCTAACATCTTATCAAATTCATATGCACCACGAATGAGACTAAGGGCCTCTTTGGATTGGAGGAAATCAGGAAACTACAAACATAGAAATAGGAAAAACACATGATTGAGTTAGTGTGAATTGCTATAGGATTTCAAAGCACGAGATTTTTGTTAAGAGTTGCCTTTGGATGGTGCATAAGAAAAACATAGGAGTTTTGAAGGATTGTTTTTTAACGGTGCACTTTTGAAGGATTGTTGAGAGAGAGTAGATAAAGATAGAGCAAAGTGCACTGACCTTCTCAAAAGGAAAAATAAAACGAGTTTTGAGCTCATGTTGAAATTCCTATGGAATTAAGGGCATAGGGATTGGTTCCGTTGGAATGTGGTGAACTCAGTCCTACAATCCAAAGGGCTTCCACAGGAAAAATATCCTAGGGATTAGAATTCTCCAGAATTCTTATGAAATTTCTTCATTGCAAAGAGGCTCTAACCACGTAAGATCCTTAGTGGCATATTAGCATTCCAACTATACATTTTCATATGGTATAAGCCGACAAGTTGCAAAAAGATTATCATAAAGTGCAACCTAGAAATAATAGACATGAGTAAACAAAAATATGCACCATCGACCAAGTCCTATATGGATTATTTTACTAATAATAATATGTAGCATTCAAGTGGTGCATTTTGGATATGTCTGTCTGAGAAACAAATTGTGCAGAAGTTGAGTGTATCAATTCAAAAGGTGCAACCACGAACAAATGAACATGAACTTGAACAAATGAATACATGCACTATCGACCAATCATAATGAAAATAAGTAAATGTATATAATATAACAAATTTCATAATTGCATGAGGTCAATTACAAAAAACGATTATGTGCAACTCAAACTTACAAAAGTGCAACTGTAAAAGAAGAATAAAAAGGAGCAACAAAGAAAAACATCATGGCATATTTGAAATATGTATACTGTAATAAAAACATAAAAATAAAATTTGCTAAGTTTAGACACACACTACTAGGGAAAAGCCTAGTAGTAGCGTGGGTTAAACAGCTAGTAGTAGCGCGGATGCCCGCGCTACTACTGGCGCGCTACAGTTAATTGGGTAGTTGTAGCGCGGGTGCCACCAGTGCTACTGCTAATTATCTGTAGCGAGTATCTTATACCCCGCGCTACTACTATTAATTTCAAAAACAAATAAAAATTCTCGATCCTATGCGTTGTGACGCCCCCGGCTCAATCGTGCACTAATCATACACGCAAATGCACACGATCAAGCCTAAGGACTCACGGGAAGATATCACAACACAACTCTAAAACATAAATAAAGTCATACAAGCTTTATATTACAAGCCAGGGGCCTCGAGGGCTCGAATACATAAGCTTGCGTACAAGCGTCAGCGGAAGCATCAGATATCTGAGTACAGATGTAAAAGAAAACACAGAAAGGCCTTAAGAAGGCAAGACAAAGAAAAACACTACGATCGAAAGGCGTAGGCCTCTTGCCTGGGACCCTTCGATCCTACTCCTGGTCGACGACAAGCTCGTAGTAGTATCCACCTCGGGGTAGTAGTAGCGATCGTCGGCGGGGTCAGCTGTATCTGGGGCTCCGTCCGCTGGTCTCGACAAACTGATACGGGGAGAAAAAGAAAGCAAAGCAACCGTGAGTACTCAGAAGTACTCAGCAAGCAAGGATCTACACTACATATGCAACATTTTCAAAGGAAGGCTGTATATGTGGACTGGGCTGCAGAAATGCCAGAATAGAGAGAAGGCCTAGTCCTATCGAAGACTAGCATCTTCAGAGGTCTTGCAGCATTAGAAGAGTGTAGATTAGTACCATATAAAGTAGTAGTATCCTTAAGTCTCAGCCTCACCCAGAGATCCTTTCTCAAACTCCTGTGAGAAAGCAATCCCAGAGCCATACAGTCGTCAACCTCGTCCTGAGATCCCTTCTCGACTCCCTGCGAGAAGCAATCCCGGAGCCATAGTATCCAATTCTAATTATATCAATCGGGATACAACTCCGAGTGTCCGTTACCGATGATCCGGCTATGCATAGATTAGTTCTTCCCTGCAGGGGTGCACCAACTTACCCACCACGCTCGCTTAACTCCGGCCGGACACACTTTTCCGGGACATGCCTGACCTCGGCCAAACGACACATCGCAACCCTACCTACAGCTCAGCAGAGAGGTCCCCGCCGATCTACATCCTAAGCGCAAGGGGGTCTTGGCCATCGCCCCTCACCCTCCGGGTCGTTGCGCACATGGCTCAGATCCAAGCACCACCGCAATGGCGCCAATCACTCCATGCCACACTGCTGAACTGGACGTCTGACAGAGCTTTCGGCTGATGCATACAATGCAGAACGCCCATACTATGCCCACGTGGTGGTTAGTGCTATCGGGCCAGAGGCCCACTCAGATCACATATCCAAATCGTTAGTACCTTGGGGGTGCGGTTACGAGCAGAGACTCATGAAAGACGTGACCCCGTCGCCCCGTCTCGAGGACTTGCGGCAAGGGCCAAGAATGCCCGGCCACGCCTCGTATCCATCACTCGGACACCATACAGGCAACCCGTCTTCACATCACACGCGGGTACCCCTCAGGGTCGACCCGCCTTCCAAGTATCAGTGTAAAGTTATCTGTGTGTCCATAACATCAGGGGAATCTGAGGTATCACCCTCGTTGGATTCCTACTTGATGTATCCGTCAAGGTGAACTCGGAGGAATCACCCTCGCTGGGTTCACCCTTGAGGTGTTGTACGACGGCGTCGTTATCGGAAGTGGTGAAGGAGGAATCACCCTCGATGACCACGACCGAATAGCTACTCTACAGAGTTAACATCAGAAGTGCTACAAGAGGTTTCACCCTTGGCACTTGATAGTAACGTTGTAGTGTCGTTACAACTAAGGGGGGGGGGGGTGATGTGTGGTGCCGGGGTCTGGTCTTCAATCCTGTTGATCGGGTCTTCGTTAATCCAGCGGGGCAGTCGGGATTAGTGGGGTCACTGATAGGTCTCTACCCAGCCTATACTAAACAGTTTAGGATATGCAGCTAATTATCAACAGCAGGTTACAATAAACAGGCTATGCATCAGAATAGGTAAAGCAGTAGCAGCAGCAATTCTAATGCAAGCATGAGAAAATAGAATGGGCGATATCGGGATGATCAAAGGGGGGGCTTGCCTAGTTGCTCGGCGGCAAGGGCAAGGTTGTCAATGGTGTCTTCGGGCTCCGGAGCTGCGTCGGTACCGGGAACTGCGTCGGGGTCTAACGAAAGAGAAGAGGGGGAGGAACAGTATAAATATAGAGCAAACATAAGTAACACGGAGCATGTTATGCTAACGTGCAGTGCAGGGTTGCCTGAAGACATGTCAAAGTCATTTAGTTATTTTAGGAATTTGTTTGGAATTATTTTATTAAGGTCATGCACTATTCATTTATCTGAAACAGGCAAAAAGTTGCATGTTCAGATAGTTAGGGGCATCTAACAGGTATGTGGGTAGCGTATTCGGATTCGTGGGATTTTTCTGATCATTTTTCATATATAATTTATTTTCATCGGAGTTACGGATTAAAAGATATGATTTTCTAAAGTTTTTATTAATTTCTGGAATTTATTTAATTATTTAAATTCGAATTATTCAAAACAGTAAAAGATGACGTCATCATGACGCAGGGATGACGTCAGCAGTCAACAGGGGCCGGCCAGGTCAAACCTGACCAGTGGGCCCCACGTGTCATAGACTGGACTAAATAACAGGGTTATATTAACTAATCTAATCCTAATCAACTAGCGGGACCCACCTGTCAGTGTCTTATACTAATTACAATTAGTTTAAAATTTGATTAGGGTTAATTAGGCGCTGGGGCCCACATGTCAGTGGCAGTAAGCGCCACGTCACCACAGTTGACCAGGTCAACTGGTCAACCGGGGCCTGGGGGCCCACTTGCCAGCGACCCAGGGAGGGCCCCCGTCCAGCCACGTCGGCGGTGAGCCACCGGCGACCTCCAGGCGCGGCGGAGGACCTCGGGGGCGGTCGGATTCGCGTTAGGAACGGCCTAAGCGCGCGGTTTTGGGCGTGTTAGAACGGGACGACCGAGCCGCGTGCATCCGCGGTGGTGGCGTGGGCTAGAACGGCCGGAGTCGATCGCTACGTTGACGCCGGCGGGCGGCCCGTTCGGGCGGAGCTCGGAATCGGCGCTACGGGGCACGGGGTAGCACGAGCGCGTGCGCATTGGACTCGCACGAGTGCGCTGAGCACGGCCATGAGCTTAGACGCGAGCTGTGCGGGCGGTGGCCGCGGTGGCGAGGCGAGCTGCGGCGGCGAGCTCACTGCAACGGCGGCGAGCTGGCTAAGGGCATGGAAAAAGAGGGAGAAGAGGAGGGATCGACGCGGCTGCTCACCGGGAGCCTGCAGGTGTGCGTTAGCGTGCTTCGGGTGGATCGACGATGACGAATCGGCACCGGAGAGGACAACGACCATGCGGGGAGGTCGAGCTCGAGGAGCTCAATGCGGGGCTCCCCGGCTCTGATGGCTGGGCGCAGTCGGAGCAGCAGACGATGGCGGTGCTTCACGGCATCTTGGCGAGGCACGGGGAGGCCGGTGGCATCGGGATCGACGGCGGCGACGGCGGCCGTTCTCGGGCGAGGTGAGGGGAGCCAGGGAGAGAGAGGGAGTGAGCGAGAGGGGGGGGGGGGCAGAAGAGCGCGGGAGCCGCGGCTTTATCCTCGACGGGCGGGCGCCGGCGCGTTGTCGAGCGCGGGGCAGGGGGGCCGGCGCGGCGGGTGCGGGCGAGGCGACAGCGAGCGGCGTGAACAGGGGGAGGTAGGGGACGAGCTAGTTGGGCTGGGCCGCGCGGGTGACAGCTGGGTCTGTTGGCCCAGGGGGGGGGGGGGGTGGGGGGGGGTTTCTGTTCTTTTTCCTTTTGTTTTCTTCTTTTCTTTTCTTTTTCTCTTTTCTCCGTTTTGTAAATGGTTAGGCACCCAAATGACTTTTGTAAAAATTGTGACCTGGTCCACAAATCACAGGGCATTGTATACCACTGCAATAAAATGGTTTGGTGCCCATATCTTTTTATTTGAATTTTATTTAATTGAAAATGGATTAAATAGTGCTGTTTTGCTGCTGTTAGAGTCTCTCAATTAATTTATTATTTGCTGGTTACAATTTTAGAATGATCTCTGGAATATTTGCCATTTAATGAACAATTTAGTTTCTGATTTGAATAACTTTTATTTTCCATTTTAGTTTTAATTTGAATTTTGAGTTGGGGGTTGAAATGCAACATGATGCAAATGAGAATTTGGCACTGTTAATCATGCTGACTTGGCATTATCAAAATGGGATTACTGTGGCTAACTACTGGGGGTGTTACATGCGTGCTGTCAGTGGCGGCAATGGTTCGATCTAGCGACGACAGGGATCGCCGTAGGCGTGGATGAGTAGCGGTAGACTAGATCCGGCGACGACTGTTGGAGAGGGCCCGGATCCAGGCAGAGCAAGGCGGCGGTGTGGGGCTCCTCTTCGCGGCCAAGGCAGAGAGCTCCTGGTCGTTCATGGCGACCTGCACGAGTATGGACATGGGAGGGTGAGTCAAACCAGAGGGAGAGAGAATAAGAGGAACGGGGGAGAGAGGAAGGAGATGGAGGGAGCGGCGGGGCTTGTCGCCGGTGGTGAGGTGCTCCGGCGTGGTGGCATGGAGACGCATGGAAAGACCGGCGAGCTCCTGGACGCCGACGATGCGAGGCGGAGGCCTCTTTCGGCACCATGGAGGAGGAGGTGCGCATATGCAGGAGCCCCATGGGAGAGCCTATGGAGAGAGGGGGAGAGTGATGGAAGAGAGGAGGGATTCGGGTGAGGAGATGGGGATTTCAGGGCTGTTAAAAATCCCTGTACTTAGTAGCAGCGCGGGGTTTATACCCCTCGCTACTACTATGGCCTGTCCCAGGGGGGCCGGTGGAGACCACTTAGTAGCAGCGTGGGTTTATACCCCGTGCTACTACTACTAGTAAGGTACACGTGCATTACACGCATGAGATTTGGCAACCAAATTATGAATAAATACCACACTATAGCATGTAAGCTTTGAGTCATATATGCATGATGTAGATGTTCGTTTAATTCTTATAGTTCATCTCATTCAAAATCAATTAGTTTTTATAAAAAAGTTAATATATTTTAAGATTCATGGAATTGTGCGTTGTAAAGCATAAAGTAAAAACAAATAAGCAATTCATCTAGAAAAAATAAGTTTGGTCAATTATGATACAGAAGATTCTAGAACAAAGGAGAAGTGCTTGTGATTTGAGGTTTGTGCATTATGCTTAAGTTCAACCATGGAGTCTTCTAGATTGTATATGTTGCAGAATCTGGTGGAATGTAGATGATATCCAACGGCCAGTAGTGCTCGGATTTGCCATCTTTGCACCGTCGGATTGACTTCATCCAACGACCATCTTCAAAGTTATTCGCACACTATATAGGGGTATAGATCAACTTAGTAGTACCGCGAGGCTTATACCTCTCGCTACTAATATGGTCTGTCCCAGGGGGCACGGTGCAGACCACTTAGTAGTAGCGTGGGTTTGTACCCCGCGCTACTACTACCAACTTAGTAGTAGCGAGGGGTATAGACCCCACGCCACTACTAATTAGCAGCAGCGCGGCCCATGTACCTCTCGCTAATGCTAAGCATCTATCTATAAGGTATTTCTTAGTAGTGACATTTGTTAATAATCTGTAGCCTGAGTGTATCAAAAATTACAACTGATTTTTTCAATGACAAGCGTGCACACTCAATTAGTCGTATATATATATATACAAAGATTAAAGCGGCTAAGCAAGAGCTCACCTCGTGCAATTTCAATGCTGGACGAGGGGCTCTCACAGGTTGCCACGTTTGTAACTTCTATGGTTGCCACGTTTTTCTCTCTTTTTTAATTTTCTTTTACCATTTTGACCTTCCAATTATTATATTCAGATGTTTTTGTCATTGGAAATATGTATAAGAAAATTAAAGCGGATAGACTTTCACACCTCATGTGCGTTTGTAGTGCTAGCCGTGAGCGACACGCGTCCGTTTTTTCCCTCCGGTTAACTCTGGTTTTTCATCATAGTTCATTCCCGATTTTATACTGTGTTTAGAAGACGTTCTAGTGTTGTGAGCAATGCCTTCGCTAGATAATTCAGTGTACATAAGTGACGTGCGTCTTGTTTTTTCACATGCTCACTCTTGATTATTTTAACACAGTTCATTCCCAGATTTGTAATGTCTTTAGACCACTGAAAAAATAGCACGCTATAGCACCACTAATAACACGCTCTAGCGTGTTTCCTCCTGTTCACTCTTGGTTCTTTTAACATAGTTCTCTCCTTGTTTTGTACTGTGTTTAGACCACTGAAAAAATAGCACGTTCTAGCATTCTGAGCAATGCCTCGCTAGATAATTTTGTGTATATAATCAACGTTTGTCCGGTTTTTCCTCTGATTCACTCTTAGTTTTTTAACACAGTTCACTCCCAATTTTATAGTGTGTTTAGACCACTGAAAAAATAGTACCCTATAGCACCGCTAAAAGCACGCTCTAGCGTTCTGTGCAATGTCATGCTAAATGTGTATAATTTCTCGCAAATCGTGTATTTTAAAGGTGGCACTATTTTGTTATAGCGTGCTAATTTTTTTTCATTGGTTTACACTAGACTAGATGTTTCTCATGGACTCCGGAAACTGCGCAGGTCCCACCCTATCGCTTTATCCTCTCGCATCGATCTGGCGCAACCGTGTCTTCTTCTCTTCTTCATCATCCCGGTTCAGATCCACCCCTCCCTATGCATCAGAAGCGTCAGCTCTCCCATGGCCGTTGAACCATGCCCATCCTCTCCCCATGGCCGCTGAGCACCGCATGCCCCAACCTCGCCCACTCCACCACACCTACCCTGGCTGGCTATGGGAGCCAGCGGCCGCCGTCATGGATTTCTTGGGATGGGTTTCGTCGCATCATGGCCTTACACCCGACCTCATCATCACACTCTCTATGCCAATGCCTCTCCCCGCTGGCCATGGGAGCCAGCGCCACGAAGTCGGCAACCTCGCCATCCTCCAGTACCCGACACCCCTCCGTTGACCCCCGCCAATTTCACCTAGCTCGCCGGCCCTACCTCGGTCGTCTCCCTGACTCCCCAGCTCCAGCACCTTACCCCGGTCACTTCCACCTTGTCGACCACCTCCACTACATCGCAACTGCCGCGTCCCCGACTTCAACTCTACTAACCTCTTCCTCCTATTCGACCACATGCGGTTTTTTTCTCGCTGGGACCTATGCCCCTACTTCCTATGTGTTTTGGTGCAAGAAATGTTTGGCCAGTTTTAGAGGCTGCAAATTTTCAGATTTTGTAGGATATACATTTAAATATGCTGCTTTCCTAAGAAATAAGGCGTGTACACATGTTTAATTTGATGCTTATGCCTTGTGGAATAGTACTGATATTTTATAGTTAGCTTACAGAGGTTGCTTGACTAACATACTTGTTTTATCATTTTAAAAATGTTGTCAAATATTGCACCAATGAATGTCCATGAGCAAACTCGTGATAGACATATATGAGGGAAAAATCCCACGAATTTTTTTCAAATTGGTCACTCAGTTTGGGACTATAACATATATGATAGACATTAACCATTGCACTAAATATACTTCGTACCTTGATCTATGTTGCATGCTGATGCAATGGTTCAGCGGGAGTTTGATTAATTAGTATCTACATCCTGACTCCGAACTCCAGTTTCAGTTACACAATTTGTTAGGAGGAAGGGACAACAAAACGCATGCTCCAACATAGAAAGAAGGAAACATGTCACTACTACTATAAGCCATGCGAGGTCGATGAAGGGCAATACTAACATCTTTTTCATTGTTGACTAGCTAAGCACAAATTTGAGTAAAAACTAGAGGCTCTTCTAGAGCATCATTTTTTTCCCACTTTAGCTACTTCATGGATTTTTTATTTCGGAGGGTCTGATTGAATAAGGATTGGGATGAATATGCAAGCTCCATTTCATTAAGGATTAGGATGAGTATGCGAGCTACATTTCATTCCTGCATACAACAAAACAAAAATTTATAATATGTAACCAGAAAAGTTTTGACTACTTGAGGCTATGCACAATGTAGTAAAGGTACTGTATACTTGGTCATATGTTATAGTTCAAATGCATGAAAGGCTCATGATCTCATCTTCTGGACGCGGAATTTCAAATAAAAGGAAGGTTCATGATATGTTGTTCCGAACATAGTGTCCTCCTATATACAAAGAGTTCATCATCGATGCTTGGTAGCCTTACAATGGTCCAAAGGAGCAGATAATGTTCTACTAATTGTTACAGTGTTACCTGATCGCCATATGAGGTGAACGCTGAAAATATGGGAAATACTTGGCATGTCAGCTTTAGTTGAGGTTAGTGAATTGTTTTCGCATTATCTCTTCAACTCTCCTTTCTTACTACACTGAGTACTTCTATTTGCTTTTACAGAATAAATGAAACGTGTCTATAGTATACTAAGCTGATAGAATTCACATGTTCATTATGTTGTTGAAGGTGCATTATGAAAGGGGAAGGCACGATAGATAACATTCAGTTTATTGGCATATATAATACTTTCCAACATTGGGCATCATGAGCAAAGTGATAAGTGGAAGGGAGCAATCACAGGAGGATAATATGCGCCGACAGCTATCAAGCCATAAAATCTGGTTATTTTCACTTTATGAAGTGTATAACCTTTTAGTCCAATGTTCGCTTCATTGTACTCCTCCATTCATCTTTATATGTATGGCACCAGATTCTGTAATCGACCCAACAATTTGTACTCTTTTCGACAGTTCTTAATCTTCTCGCGCTACTTAGTAAAACTGAACAACATAAAGTAAACACGAGCAACCAACAAATTAAGCTGCAATTTAGCCAACAACGGGCTCATATTTGGGCGCGGCGTGCCGCCGCGCCTTCCGCCTGCTAGTTAGAAATAAAATACACTAGACCGTGGTGTTTTTGAATGTGCAGCTGGTCCACTGGAAAAATGTAGACATAGAAAAATATATTTCTTTTTAAGAAAAAGTAAAAAAATATTTCTCCTATTTTTATAAAAGAAATACAGAGAAACTGGTATAAAAATGTAGACCTGGAAATATTTTATTAAAGTAATACAGAGAAAATTGTATTTTTTGCGAGAATCTTCCAATCTATTTATCTTCAATCATGACAATACAAAGAACAACAAAGGTAATAAAATTATAACCATGTCTGTGGACCACCTAGCAACGAGTACAAGCACTGGAGCGAGCCGAAGGCGCGCCGCCGTCATCGCCCCTCCCTCATCGAAGCCGGCAAACATTGTTGCAGTAGACAGTCGGGAAATCGTCGTGCTATGGTCTCATAGGACCAACGCGGCAGAGTAGCAACCATCGCCGATGAAGAAAATTGTAGATCAGAAGGATCAAACCTGTAAACACCCATGCGACGACAAACGAAGACCGGATTCAAACAGATCCACCGAGGAGCAGCACTGATCGAATCCCGTGAGATCCGATGGAGATACACCTCTAACTGAGAATTAACAAAACCGTATTTCTGAACCTAGAGCTGCAGTTAACCTCTAACATGCGCAGCTACACGGCGCTGATCAATGTCCCAGGGCCCGAGCCTCTTGCACACTTCACATAGAAAAAGATACTGATTCGCATTACACACGCTACATAATACGGCAGGCCAGTAAGTTTGTGTGTTCCCGAAGGATAGCAAGCTAGCGAGGACGCCCGATCCAAGACATCGCTTCGCCCGCACTTCTTGATCCCCGGACCTTTTGGGGATCAGTTTTCAGGTTAAATAAGTTCAACTACACTGCTCCCGGTGGCAAGCGCGTTCCCTAGAGCAGATTCTGCCTGGATCCCGCTTCTCTCATACCGTTAGCAGTAGTACTAGTAATTAACGAGGAACTAACTAGGCAGCTTTCAGAAAAAAAAGGCAGGAATCTACATATCCATGGTTGGACAGCAAGCAAATTTTTATTTTTGAGTTGGACAGCAAGAAATTAAGCACATCAATACTATTCCGGATTTGCTAATCGTCAGTTGCCTGGAAGGAAATTTTTTATTTGTTGATTTTTGTTTGGAGAGGAGAAGAGGCAGCACCGACTGGAGACGGGGACCCGCCGTCCCTGTTGAGGGCTCGCCGGGAACAAGCCGGAGCCGCCGCCGATACCTGTCTCACAATTGGAGGCGAGGCGGAGGTTGACGGTTTGAGTGTGGGTGTGGGGTGGACCAGTGGCGTCGGAGAAGAATGGGAAGGGTATAGAGGGATGTTCGAACGGCGGCAGCACGCCGGACGAACCGGCTTGGGCAGGCAGGGGCGGCGCTGGCGGAGCCCTGCGGCCAGGCCTTGGTTGGAGGGCGGCATCGTCGGGATGGATGAGAAGGAAGAAGGTGGGGCGAGGAGAAAGAAGGTGAGACGACCGTTCGACCGTGATACAATTGGTTTATAAGTGAATCGAGTGATAGAAAAAAAAACAAAAAACTTGTTTTTTGCGGTGTAGAAGAAAATAAATTCAGCACCTGGTTTACAGGTTTTCCCATATTATTCATCAATGCCTACACACACACAATTGCACACACATAGCTTCGTTCATACTCGTGCGGTTCTACGTCTGACCTACATGTTCCACAGGTCAACCCTTACTGGCTTACACACTGCAGATCGATCTGATCTCGCATATTTAAATCAAGTCATATGGCTTGCTTCCTACGTGGATAAGCTGACATGCATGCATGACAACTGAACACATCGTCCTCACGGGTGGCCGCTGCTACCGCCCGCGCCACCTCCTTCACCGCCACCGGATCCTCCTGGCCCAGAGCCGGAGCCACTCCCGACGCCGCTCCCCGTGCCGTCGCTCGCGCTCCCGGAACCCTGGCCGCTCCCCACGGCATTGCCTGCGCGTCCAACCCCGCTGCCTCCGCCCGAAGCACCGGCACCGCGGCCGTCACCTCCTCCACCACCACCACCGTGTGTCACCGTGACACTGACACCTCCTCTGCCGAAGTGGAAACCGAAGCCTACCCCGCCGCCAAGACCCACACTGGCACCGCCGTTGTGTGCACTCGCGGCGCCGCCTCCTCCGACACCGAGGCCCACGTCGATCCCGTCCTTCCCGACGTCGATGCCGGCCCCGGCGCCGACACCGCCACCAGCACTGCCTCCCTCTCCATCGCGGGTGCTTCCCACGCCGCCGCCCATGCCGCCGCCGGCCCCGATGGTCGTGTCGGACCGGTTGCGCGACACGGTCCAGCCAAACCCGTGGCCGTCTCCGGAGCCATGGCCATGGCCACTGCCAGAACCGTCCCTTGACCTTGAGAACGGCCAGTGGAATTTGATGCCGGCACCATGGATGGCGCCGGCACTGCCATGGATACGAGGGAAATGCCTCGCGTTGACAGGTGAAGGGAGTAGTGTAGCAAAACACAAGAGTGTGAGGAAGAGGAAGCCACTACTGGTAGAGATAGCCATTCTCGTTTGCGTTGTTGTGAAGGGTCTCAGCATGCTGGTAGGGTTTATATAGTGAGTTAGCCATGGAAGAATCATTTAATTAGGTCCGGATCTAGAGGCGGTGATTAGCTAGTTGGCTTTGGATCGAACCGCTTGCGTGCGTTGCATGAAACCAGGTAATAGGGCTAGCTTGCATGCAGAGCTATCGTACGTTGACCATTCATTTGGATGTAGCTTGTGGTATATGGATGCCCAGTCTCATTTTAACTTTTTGTTTCTCACAATAGTTAGGGCCTGTTCGGTAGCCCTCTAACTTCTTAACTCCTCAACTCCATGTCTGGAGTGCACCCGAACGGTCTAATTCCCGGCGATGCGAGCGAGAAGCTGGCTAACCACGCAGTGTAAATTTGAAGGATTCATGGAGTTGAGAAAACCAAGCTCCACAGAAACTGAGAAGCGAGAGTTCACATATATTACACTTCGCTGCCACCGCCAAGTGACTTGCTGCGAACCGGTACGCGGAAACAGCCACGACCGAACAGCCATATGAGGTGTGCCACCGACGAGGCCTAGCCATTTAGACGGCCCACTATTCCTTTTTCCAGGCCACAGCCCAATAAAGCCAGCCACCGACCAGGCCCAGTCTTTTACACAGCTCGCAGGCAGAAGCTAACACACCGAACGGATCGATCACTCCAGGAGTTTACACGAGAAGCCGGCTGCTGGCTAGCGGCGACGGAGTTGGGGAGTTTGCAGCTGTGGAGGGCTACCGAACACGCCCTTATACGTAAGTTGATTGAATTTGCAATTTGGATAAGTGAATTCGTAGGATGGAGGTATGGTTGGTGGAGAAAGAAAGCTAGAGATAGAAGAAAGAAGGCTAGCCGTTGGATCTTTAATCTACTTTTTCTTCTTCTGACAAGGCCAAAACCCACCCTGCAAAAAAGAGAGAGAAGCCAAACTATATTTTTCGTCTTTTAACTTTCTCTAAAAGTGTAGAAATGGTCCCTGAAATTCAAAACCAGTAACTCTTAGTCCCTTAACTTTTTATACCGGATAACTTTAGTCCCTGTACCACTTTGGATGGTGGTTTTGACCAATCTTGACATGTAACCTGGGTTTGACCGCCATGTCCTTGCGCCTCTACGCTTGCACATGCTCTGTGCGCGCGGGCCGTGCCAGGGCGACCACGGGCTCCGCCTCAGCGTTCAGGTTGAGGCCGCCTACAGGGGCGAGGGCGTGCGCCTCTACGCATGCACGTGCTCCTGGCTGTCGATGAAGCGTGTGCCCATCAGCTCGCCAAACCACAGTATGCACCCGGTCCCGCCACCACGGATGTCCGACGCGGCGTGCACCATGCAGGAGAAGTTGGACAGGCAACTCCAGCCGCTCCATGGTGTTGCCGTGTGCCTCCTGCAGCTTCACACCGTGCACAGCGCACAAGCCGTCACCGGCGCCGCCGTAGCAAAGCAGCGGCGTACTACGAGCACACCCACCGGACGCGCGCGTTCCGCATACGCCGCTCTGCCTGTGACCTCGGCAAGACCTCCCTGATGCAGCCGCACACCACAAAATCCACCACGCCGTTGACGCCGAACGCGCCGTACATGTCGCCCTAATCCCTCACCCCGACATGAAGATGCTCCACCCTGTTAGAGTTATATCAGTGATGTCTTTTGATCTTTTGCATTCAGTCTTTTGACATTCTCCTGTAGCCTTTTGGCATCCTTATGTATGTTTATATGTGTTGGCTTTGGCCTTCTAATAATACAAATTGCTGTTCCTAACATGATATTAGAGCATTAGGTTTTTTTTTCCGCACGCGCAACTCGTGCGTCATCCGATCCATCTCACATCCGACGGTACTCCCGGCCGTCGCTGTCTTCTTCCCTGCCGGCAGCCACTGCTCCTTCCCCGTGGCTGTCCGTTGCTGCTTCACCGCACCCGCCCATTGGACCTCCGCTATCCACGCGCCTCCAGCCGCCGATCCGCCCGCCCGCTGGATCTCCTCTGCCGCCTGTCAAGGAGCAGCTCGAGCCGCCGCTGCTCTCCTCCTCTGGATCGAGTCCGCCTTGGTCGCACGTCTGCCGGCCGCCGCCTCCTCCCGGCTCGCGGCCTCGGACTTCTCCGCCGGCCGCCGCCTCCTCCCGGCCACGGCCCCGCGACTTCTCCGCCGGCCGCTGCCATCGATACCTTTCTCTGGTTGGAGTGAAGACCGAGGGAACTAGACCCGATCCGACGTCCAGATCGGGACGCCCGTCTCCCGATTCGGCCGCCCTCGATCGGGGCGCTCTTGCTCGTGCTCGTCCTCTGGATCGAGCGCCCTGGCCGCCGCTGCTTCTTCTGGTTTTGGCCGCTGGTGCTTGCCTCGCGCGTGAGTGCGCTGCTCTTTGTTCGGCCCGCTGGGTGCACGTCTGCCTTTTGGGCTGATTCTGTTGGTTGTCCCTTAGTGTAAAAAAAAAAGAAAGAAAAAAAAGAAAGGAAAAAAAATAAAAAAAGAAAAGAAAGAAAGACAAAAAAAAAACTGATATGGCGTTTACGCCAGGCCTGCATTTCCGTCGCTGCCTGCAGACTTCCGACGGTGTTCCGTATATTAATCCCGTCTCGCACATGCGTCGTCGCTCGGTGCTTGGTGCTTATCCGTCTGTGACGTTGTCCCCTACGGCGTCTTCAGCAGGTTTTGACGGTCGTTATTCGTCGAGTCTTCTCACGGCTTTTGCCCGTGATGGTGGTGTCTGCTCTACACCGACTCCTCGCGCGCGTCGATGACCGCTCTACATCAATTCCTCTCGCGGCTTTCGCGCGCGGCGGTGACCACTCTACGCCGACTCCTCTCGCGGCTTTCGCGCACAACGCTGACCGCTCTACGTGGACTCCCCATGTGACTTCCACATGTGGCTCTACGCCGACTCACTACTCTCGGTCGACTCTACATGCGGCTTCCACGGGTGGTGGCGACTGCTCATCGTCGTCAGATGTTTCTACGTCGACCTCTTCTGCCGAAGCTTCTGCTGTGTCCCTGTCTGTGCGTGAGATTGCACAGCTGCGATGCCTGCTTGATGCTTGGGATTCTTCACCGACAGTTTCTGCAGCTTCTGTGACTAACTCTTCTGGCATTGAGAAACTACCTTCAACTCATTCAGGTACATCCCCATGGATTCTTGATACTGAAGCGTCTTTTCATATGACTTATGATTCTTCCACTTTGACCTCCGTTCGACCTGTCGAGTCTACTGTTCGTGTTCTTACGGCTGATGGCACTTCCCTCCCTGTAGCTAGTCGAGGCACTCTTAGCACTTCTTCATTTCATGTTCCCTCTGTCGCTCATGTTCCTCGGCTTACCATGCAACTCATATCTGGTGGTCAGATTGTTGACTCTAGTTGTAGGGTCATTCTTGACTTTGGTTCGTGTTCTGTTCAGGATGGTCGCTCGGGTGCTCTGCTTGGTGCTGCCCCTCGACGCTCTGATGGTCTTTGGGAGCTTGACTGACTTCGTCTTCCCTCCGCTGCCACTGCCGCCAGTCTTGCAGCCCCTGTAGCTGCATCTACTAGCTCTTTACAACAGTGGCATCATCGTCTTGGCCATTTATGTGGTTCTCGTCTCTCGTCTTTGGTTCATCTCGGTGTTCTGGGGTCTGTCTCCGGTAATGCTTCGTTGGATTGTCTGGGTTGTAGACTTGGTAAGCAGATTCAGCTGCCCTACCCTCATAGTGAGTCAGTGTCCGAGCGTCCTTTTGATCTCGTTCACTCTGATGTTTGGGGTCCGGCTCCCTTCGTTTCGAAAGGGGGTCATCGCTACTATATTATCTTTATAGATGATTTTTCTCGGTACACTTGGAACTATTTCATGTCTTCTCATAGTGAGGTCTTATCTATATACAAAAAATTTGCTGCCATGGTTCACACCCAGTTTTCCACTCCTATTCGTGTTTTTCGTGCAGATTCAGCTGGTGATTATATCTCTCATGCACTGCGAAGATTTCTTGCTGAGCAGGGTACTCTTACTCAGTTCTCTTGTCCTGGTGCTCATGCTCAGAATGGTGTGGCTGAGCGCAAGCATCGTCACCTTCTTGAGACGGCGCGTGCGATGATGATCGCCGCCTCTCTTCCGCCTCACTTTTGGGCTGAGGCTGTTACCACTTCCACCTATCTCATCAACATCCAGCCTTCTACTTCTCTACAGGGTGGTATTCCTCTCGAGCGTCTTTCTGGTCATCCTCCTGATTATTAGGCGCTTCGTTTGTTTGGTTGCGTTTGCTAAGTTTTGCTTGCCCCTCGTGAACGCACCAAACTGATCGCTCAGTCTGTTGAGTGTGTCTTTCTCGGATACAGTGATGAGCATAAGGGCTATCGGTGTTGGGATCCTGTCGGCCGTCGGATGCGTATTTCCCGGGATGTGACTTTTGATGAGTCTCGTCCCTTCTACCCGCGTTCATCTGAAGGAAATATGCCCTAGAGGCAATAATAAAGTTGTTATTTTATATTTCCTTATATCATGATAAATATTTATTATTCATGCTAGAATTGTATTAACCGGAAACTTGATACATGTGTGAATACATAGACAAAACAAAGTGTCCCTTGTATGCCTCTACTTGATTAGCTCGTTAATCAAAGATGGTTAAGTTTCCTAACCATAGACATGTGTTGTCATTTGATGAACGAGATCACATCATTAGGAGAATGATGTGATGGACGAGACCCATCCGTTAGCTTAGCATAATGATCGTTAAGTTTTATTGCTATAGCTTTCTTCATGACTTACATATTCCTCTGACTATAAGATTATGCAACTCCCGAATACCGGAGGAACACCTTGTGCGCTATCAAACGTCACAACGTAACTGGTTGATTATAAAGATGCTCTACAGGTGTTTCCGAAGATGTTTGTTGGGTTGGCATAGATCGAGATTAGGATTTGTCACTCCGTGTATCGGAGAGGTATCTCTGGGCCCTCTCGGTAATGCACATCATATGAAGCCTTGCAAGCAATGTGACTAATGAGTTAGTTACGGGATGATGCATTACGGAACGAGTAAAGAGACTTGCCGGTAACGAGATTGAACTAGGTATGATGATACCGACGATCGAATCTCGGGCAAGTAACATACCGATGACAAAGGGAATGACGTATGTTGTTATGCGGTTTGACCGATAAAGATCTTCGTAGAATATGTAGGAGCCAATATGAGCATCCAGGTTCCGCTATTGGTTATTGACCGGAGATGTCTCTCGGTCATGTCTACATAGTTCTCGAACCCATAGGGTCCGCACGCTTAACGTTCGATGACGATATGTATTATATGAGTTATGTGTTTTGGTGACCGAAGGTTGTTCGGAGTCCCAGATGAGATCACGGAAATGACGAGGAGTCTCGAAATGGTCGAGAGGTAAAGATTGATATATTGAAAGGTAGTATTCGGACACCGGAAGGGTTCCGAAGTGTATCAGGTACATACCGGAGTACCGGAACCCCCCGGTGGAAGATATGGGCCATATGGGCCATAGGAGGGAGGCTAACCAGCCCACAAGGGGCTGGTGCGCCCCCCGCAAGGGAGGAGGCCGAATTGGACTAGGGAAGGGGGCGCCACCCCCCTTTCCTTCTCCCTCTCCTACTCCTTCCTCCTTTCCCCTCCGGTAGAAGGGAAAAAAAGGTGGGGGCCGAATCCTACTAGGACTGGGAGTCCTAGTAGGACTCCCCCCTTATGGCGCGCCCCCTAGGGCCGGCCTCCTACCTCTCCCTCCTTTATATACGTGGGCAGGGCACCCCTTGGAGATACAACAATTGCTCTTAGTCGTGTGCGGCGCCCCCCTCCACAGTTTACGCCTCCAGTTATATTCTCGCGGTGCTTAGGCGAAGCCCTGCGCGGATCACATCACCATCACCATCACCACGCCGTCGTGCTGACGGAACTCATCTACTCCTTCGAACCTCTGCTAGATCAAGAGCTCGAGGGACGTCATCACGCTGAACGTGTGCAGAACTCGGAGGTGCCGTACGTTCGGTACTTGATCGGTCGGAACGAGAAGACGTTCGACTACATCAACCGCGTTGAGCTAACGCTTCCGCTTTCGGTCTACGAGGGTACGTGGACACACTCTCCCCCTCTCGTTGCTATACATCTCCTAGATAGATCTTGCATAAGCGTAGGAATTTTTTTGAAATTGCATGCTACGTTACCCAACAGTGGCATCCGAGCCAGGTCTATGCGTAGATGATATGCACGAGTAGAACACAAAGAGTTGTTGGCGATAATAGTCATACTGCTTACCACCAACGTCTTACTTTGATTCGTCGGTATTGTTGGATGAAGCGGCCCGGAACGACATTACATGACCGCGTTCATGAGACTGGTTCTACCGATGTGCTTTGCACACAGGTGGCTGGCGGGTGTCTGTTTCTCCAACTTTAGTTGAATCAAGTTTGACTACGGCTTGTCCTTGTTGAAGGTTAAAACAGCACACTTGACGAAAAATCGTTGTGGTTTTGATGCGTAGGTAAGAACGGTTCTTGCTAGAAGCCCGTAGCAGCCACGTAAAACTTGCAACAAATAAAGTAGAGGACGTCTAACTTGTTTTTGCAGGGCATGTTGTGATATGATATGGTCAAGACATGATGTGATATAAGTTGTTGTATGAGATGATCATGTTTTGTAACAAAGTTATCGGCAACTGGCAGGAGCCATATGGTTGTCGCTTTATTGTATGAAATGCAATCGCCATGTAATTGCTTTACTTTATCACTAAGCGGTAGCGATAGTCGTAGAAGCAATAGTTGGCGAGACGACAACGATGCTACGATGGAGATCAAGGTGTCAAGCCGGTGACGATGGAGATCATGATGGTGCTTTGGAGATGGAGATCAAAGGCACAAGATGATGATGGCCATATCATGTCACATATTTTGATTGCATGTGATGTTTATCTTTTATGCATCTTATTTTGCTTAGTATGGCGGTAGCATTATAAGGTGATCCCTCACTAAAATTTCAAGGTATAAGTGTTCTCCCTGAGTATGCACCGTTGTGACAGTTCGTCGTGCCGAGACACCACGTGATGATCAGGTGTGATAAGCTCTACGTTCACATACAATGGGTGCAAGACAGTTTTGCACGTGCGGAATACTCGGGTTAAACTTGACGAGCCTAGCATTCGCAGATATGGCCTCGGAACACTGAGACCGAAAGGTCGAACGTGAATCATATAGTAGATATGATCAACATAGAGATGTTCACCATTGAAAACTACTCCATCTCACATGATGATCGGACATGGTTTAGTTGATATGGATCACGTGATCATTTAGATGACTTGAGGGATGTCTATCTAAGTGGGAGTTCTTAAGTAATATGATTAATTGAACTTTAATTTATCATGAACTTAGTCCTGATAGTATTTGCATATCTATGTTATAGTTCAATAGCTCGCGATGTAGCTCCCCGTTTAGTTTTTGATATGTTCCTAGAGAAAACTAAGTTGAAAGATGATAGTAGCAATGATGCAGACTGGGTCCATGATCTGAGGATTATCCTCATTGCTGCACAGAAGAATTATGTCCTTGATGCACCGCTAGGTGACAGACCTATTGCAGGAGCAGATGCAGATGTTATGAATGTTTGGCAAAGCTCAATATGATGACTACTTGATAGTTTAGTGCACCATACTTTACGGCTTAGAACCGGGACTTCAAAAACGTTTTGAACGCCACAGAGCATATGAGATGTTCCAAAGAGATGAAATTGGTATTTCAGACTCATGCCCGTGTCAAGAGGTATGAGACCTCTGACAAGTACTTTGCCTACAAGATGGAGGAGAATAGCTCAGCTAGTGAGCATGTGCTCAGAATGTTTGGGTACTACAATCGCTTGAATCAAGTGGGAGTTAATCTTCCAGATAATATAGTGATTAACAGAGTTCTCTAGTCACTATCACCAAGTTACTAGAACTTCGTGATGAACTATAATATGCAAGGGATGATGAAAACGATTCCCAAGCTCTTCGCGATGTTGAAATCGGCGAAGGTAGAAATCAAGAAATAGCATCAAGTGTTGATGGTTGGCAAGACCACTAGTTTCAAGAAAAAGGGCAAGGGAAAGAAAGGGAACTTCAAGAAAAATGGCAAGCAAGTTGTCACTCCCGTGAAGAAGCCCAAAGATGGAACTAAGCCTAAAACTGAGTGCTTCTACTGCAAAGGAAATGGTCACTAGAAGCGGAACTGCCCCAAATACTTGGCAGATAAGAATGATGGCAAAGTGAACAAAGGTATATTTGATATACATGTTATTGATGTGTATTTTACTAGTGTTCATAGTAGCCCCTGGGTATTTGATACTGATTAAGTTGCTAACATTAGTAACTCGAAACAGGAGTTGCAAAATGAACAGAGACTAGTTAATGACGAGGTGACGATGTGTGTTGGAAGTGATTCCAAGGTTGATAAGATCACCATCGCACACTCCCTCCACCTTCGGGATTAGTGTTGGACCTAAATAAATGTTATTTGGTGTTTGCGTTGAGCATGAATATGATTTGATCATGTTTATTGCGATACAGTTATTCATTTAAGTCAGAGAATAATTGTTGTTCTGTTTACATGAATAAAATCTTCTATGGTCATACACTCAATATAAATGGTTTATTGAATCTCGATCGTAGTGATACACATATTCATAATATTGATGCCAAAAGATGCAAAGTTGATAATGATAGTGCAACATACTTGTGGCACTGCCGTTTAGGTCATATTGGTGTAAAGCGCATGAAGAAACTCCATGCGGATGGACTTTTGGAATCACTTGATTATGAATCATTTGATGCTTGCGAACCATGCCTCATGGGCAAGATGACTAAGACTCCGTTCTCCGGAACAATGGAGCGAGCCACTGACTTATTGGAAATAATACATACCGATGTATGCGGTCCGATGAGTGTTGAGGCTCGCGGCGGGTATCGTTATTTTCCGACCTTCACAGATGATTTGAGCAGATATGGATATATCTACTTAATGAAACACAAGTCTGAAACATTTGAAAAGTTCAAAGAATTTCAGAGTGAAGTGGAGAATCATCGTAACAAGAAAATAAAGTTTCTACGATCTGATCGCGGAGGCGAATATTTGAGTTACGAGTTTGGCCTTCATTTAAAACAATGTGGAATAGTTTCACAACTCACGCCACCTGGAACACCACAGCGTAATGGTGTGTCCGAACGTCGTAACCATACTTTATTAGATATGGTGCGATCTATGATGTCTCTTACCGATTTACCACTATCATTTTGGGGTTATGCATTAGAGACAGCTGCATTCACGTTAAATAGGGCACCATCTAAATCCGTTGAGACGACACCGTATGAACTGTGGTTTGGCAAGAAACCTAAGCTGTCGTTTCTTAAAGTTTGGGGTTGCGATGCTTATGTGAAAAAGCTTCAGCCTGATAATCTCGAACCCAAATCGGAGAAGTGCGTCTTCATAGGATACCCAAAAGAAACTGTTGGGTACACCTTCTATCACAGATCCGAAGGCAAAATCTTTGTTGCTAAGAATGGATCCTTTCTAGAGAAGGAGTTTCTCTCGAAAGAAGTGAGTGGGAGGAAAGTAGAACTTGATGAGGTAGCGGTACCTTCTCTTGAATTGGAAAGTAGTTCATCACAGAAATCAGTTCAAGTGATGCCAACGCCAATTAGTGAGGAAGTTAATGATGATGATCATGAAACTTCAGATCAAGTTACTACCAAACCTCGTAGGTCAACCAGAGTACGTTCCGCACCAGAGTGGTACGGTAATCCTGTTCTGGAAGTCATGTTACTAGACCATGACGAACCTACGAACTATGAGGAAGCGATGATGAGCCCAGATTCCGATAAATGGCTTGAGGCCATGAAATCTGAGATAGGATCCATGTATGAGAACAAATTATGGACTTTGATTGACTTGCCCGATGATCGGCGAGCCATTGAGAATAAATGGATCTTCAAGAGGAAGATAGACACTGATAGTAGTGTTACTATCTACAAAGCTCGAATTGTCGCAAAAGGTTTTCGACAAGTTCAAGGTGTTGACTACGATGAGATTTTCTCACTCGTATCGATGCTTAAGTCTGTCCGAATCATGTTAGCAATTGCCGCATTTTTTGAAATCTGGCAAATGGATGTCAAAACTGCATTTCTTTAATGGATTTATTAAAGAAGAGTTGTATATGATGCAACCAGAAGGTTTTGTCAATCCTAAAAGTGCTAACAAAGTGTGCAAGCTCCAGCGATCCATCTATGGACTGGTGCAAACATCTCGGAGTTGGAATATAAGCTTTGATGAGTTGATCAAAGCATATAGTTTTATACAGACTTACGGTGAAGCCTGTATTTACAAGAAAGTGATTGGGAGCACTACAGCCTTTCTGATAAGTATATGTGAATGACATATTGTTGATCGGAAATGATATAGAATTTTCTGGAAAGCATAAAGGAGTGTTTGAAAGGAGTTTTTTCAAATGAAAGACCTCGGTGAAGCTGCTTATATATTGGGCATCAAGATCTATAGAGATAGATCAAGACGCTTAATTGGACTTTCACAAAGCACATACCTTGATAAAGTTTTGAAGAAGTTCAAAATGGATCAGTCAAAGAAAGGGTTCTTGCCTGTATTACAAGGTGTGAAATTGAGTAAGACTCAATGCCCGACCAATGCAGAAGATAGAGAGAAAATGAAAGTCATTCTCTATGCCTCAGCCATAGGTTCCATCATGTATGCATGCTGTGTACCAGACATATCGTGTACCTTGCCATGAGTTTGGCAAAGGGGTACAATAGTGATCCAGGAGTAGATCACTGGACAGCGGTCAAAATTATTCTTAGTTACCTAAGATGACTAAGGAAATATTTCTCGGTTATGGAGGTGATAAAAGAGTTCGTCGTAAAGAGTTACGTCGATACAAGCTTTTACACCAATCCAGATGACTCTGAGTCTCAATCTGGATACATATTGAAAATGGGAGCAATTAGCTAGAGTAGCTCCATGCAGAGCATTATAGACATAGAAATTTGCAAAATACATACGGATCTGAATGTGGCAGACCCATTGACTAAACTTCTCTCACAAGCAAAACATGATCACAACTTAGTACTCTTTGGGTGTTAATCACATGGCGATGTGAACTAGATTATTGACTCTAGTAAACCCTTTGGGTGTTGGTCACATGGCGATGTGAACTATGGGTGTTAATCACATGGTGATGTGAACTATTGGTGCTAAATCACATGGCGATGTGAACTAGATTATTGACTCTAGTGCAAGTGGGAGACTGAAGGAAATATGCCTTAGAGGCAATAATAAAGTTGTTATTTTATATTTCCTTATATCATGATAAATGTTTATTATTCATGCTAGAATTGTATTAACCGGAAACTTGATACATGTGTGAATACATAGACAAAACAAAGTGTCCCTTGTATGCCTCTACTTGACTAGCTCGTTAACCAAAGATGGTTAAGTTTCCTAACCATAGACATGTGTTGTCATTTGATGAACGAGATCACATCATTAGGAGAATGATGTGATGGATGAGACCCATCTGTTAGCTTAGCATAATGATCGTTAAGTTTTATTGCTATAGCTTTCTTCATGACTTATACATATTCCTCTGACTATGAGATTATGCAACTCCCGAATACCGGAGGAACACCTTGTGTGCTATCAAACGTCACAACGTAACTGGGTGATTATAAAGATGCTCTACAGGTGTTTCCAAAGATGTTTGTTGGGTTGGCATAGATCGAGATAAGGATTTGTCACTCCGTGTATCAGAGAGGTATCTCTGGGCCCTCTCGGTAATGCACATCATATGAAGCCTTGCAAGCAATGTGACTAATGAGTTAGTTACGGGATGATGCATTATGGAACGAGTAAAGAGACTTGCCAGTAACGAGATTGAAGTAGGTATGATGATATTGATGATCGAATCTCGGGCAAGTAACATACCGATGACAAAGGGAATGACGTATGTTGTTATGCGGTTTGACCGATAAAGATCTTCGTAGAATATGTAGGAGCCAATATGAGCATCCAGGTTCCGCTATTGGTTATTGACCGGAGATGTGTCTTGGTCATGTCTACATAGTTCTCGAACCCGTAGGGTTCGCACGCTTAACATTCGATGACGATATGTATTATATGAGTTATGTGTTTTGGTGACCGAACGTTGTTCGGAGTCCCGGATGAGATCACGGACATGATGAGGAGTCTCGAAATGGTCAAGAGGTAAAGATTGATATATTGGAAGGTAGTATTCGGACACTGGAAGGGTTCCGAAGTGTATCAAGTACATACCGGAGTACCAGAGGGGTTACCGGAACCCCCCGGTGGAAGATATGGGCCATATGGACCATAGGAGGGAGGCTAACCAGACCACAAGGGGCTGGTGCGCCCCCCACAAGGGAGGAGGCCGAATTGGACTAGGGAAGGGGGCGCCACCCCCCCTTTCCTTCTCCCTCTCCTACTCCTTCCTCCTTTCCCCTCCGGTAGAAGGGAAAAAAAGGTGGGGGCCGAATGCTACTAGGACTGGGAGTCCTAGTAGGACTCCCCCCTTATGGCGCGCCCCCTAGGGACGGCCTCCTCCCTCTCCCTCCTTTATATACGTGGGCAGGGCACCCCTTGGAGATACAACAATTGCTCTTAGCCGTGTGCGGTGCCCCCCTCCACAGTTTACGCCTCCAGTTATATTCTCGCGGTGCTTAGGCGAAGCCCTACGCGGATCACATCACCATCACCGTCACCACACCGTCGTGCTGACGGAACTCATCTACTCCTTCGAACCTCTGCTGGATCAAGAGCTCGAGGGACGTCATCGTGCTGAACGTGTCCAGAACTCAGAGGTGCCGTACGTTCGGTACTTGATCGGTCGGAACGAGAAGACGTTCGACTACATCAACCGCGTTGAGCTAACGCTTCCGCTTTCGGTCTAAGAGGGTACGTGGACACACTCTCCCCCTCTCGTTGCTATAAATCTCCTAGATAGATCTTGCGTGAGCGTAGGATTATTTTTGAAATTGCATGCTACGTTACCCAACACCATCCTCCTCGGCTTTTTCAGCGGAGGACATCTCTTTTCTTACATTTCCGGATACACCTCCCTCTGATGATGATATGTACCTAGGGTAGGGTCCTAGGCCTGACCTATATGCCCTACCCAAGGACACTACACAAGAGGCCAAGACCTACGAAGATAGAAAGAAGATACCGACTGGAATCATCACAGCGTGCAACCCACTCGACGGAAGATCCACTCGGATACCCCAATTCCACTCGACCGTCGTTATTCACTCGGAGTACAAGAATTCACTCGAAGGATAGAAGACTTAGAGCCACCCCTGGATGGCAACGGTTGGACATTCACTCCGTCGCCTTAAAGATTATTAAACACGGGCGTTACCAGTAACGATCGTAACTTTATTCTATCATTGAACCCCTGCGTAACTGAGGACTACAAGGGGTCGGCGTACTCTATATAAGCCACCCCTCCCCTCTTGCACAGGGGTTCGCACCCCCTGTAACTCAACACTCCAATCAACAAAGCCTCAGCGGCCCCGAGATGTAGGGCTATTACCTCCTCCGAGAGGGGCCTGAACTCGTAATTCCGAGTGTACAACTTCGTCGTAGCTAGGCTCTACCCTCTCCTACGTACCCCCATCTCTACTTTCAGATCCGTTCCGACGACAGTTGGCGCCCACCATGGGGCAGGCGTCTAAGCGACTCCCGGCGAGGTTGCTATCTTCGATCTTCATCGACATGGTTTTCGGCGGTGGATTGTCTTTGGGCCGCGAGATCCATCTCGGCGCGCTCACCTTCATCGCCGATGATTCGGCCTGGCTCCAGGAAGCCCCCTCGACGTCGAGGCTCTCCCTATTCACGGGGCGGCGCACTTCCGTGCGAGTGCCTGCGGCGTCCTCTTGCGGCAGCTGTCGACTCAGTATCGATCGACACCAGTGGCGTCTTCCCTCTTCGCTGGTCGCCGTCGCAAACGATCCGGTCGCTCGCGGCTCCAGCGGTGGGTGAAGCACGCAGTGGCTCGTCAGTTGTCCACTCCTCAGATCGCGGCGATCGAGCCCGATGAGTCCCTTTACGGCTTGTTCGATCTGTTGACTGGTCACTCGGATACTCTCTTCGAGTGCGAAAGCAATGATCCCGCAGCAGAAGTCCTCATGGTGGGCTCTCAGCGTAGCCCACCAGGATTTCCCCGTGGCGGGGGCGACAGTGGTGGTCCGTCGCACGGCGAAGATGAGTACTAACCGCAAGCCCTCACTGCGGAACAAAGAGAGGAACTGCAGCGCAGGAACGAGCAAGCTCTCCAGACCCCCATCATTGGGAAGACTGCCGAAGCTCAGGCTTTGGAAGCCATGCACGTGGCCACTCTGGGAGAACGTGCACGCCTGGAGAATCTTCAGAAATCACTCGATGACCGCGCTCACAGATGACTCCCAATTTCCAGTCGACGACGGCGTCAATTGTTTCCGACTGGATCTCGAGATGAGTGTCAGGTATACCGCACTCCAATCCAGAATGTTGCAACAGCTGTGCGTATTGCAGATTCAATCCAACCATCCCGTTTCGAGGCTGGAAGAGGCCTAGAGCAGATTCAGATGTTGCTTAGGGCAGCTGGGGAGCAGAACTCGGCTGTTTCTCAGTCGCGCAATAGGATTCACAACAGGTCCGTCGGAGCGGACACGGTCCAGTCTGCCCACAGCCCAAGATCGCCTCCGCGGCGTGAAGATCATGGTTATCACCAGGATCAGTACTTGGATCGAGGCCACGGGCAGTTTGAACCTCGATATCACCATGACGACTGCCGTCGAGTGCCTACGCCCCTTCCGAGGGGTGGTTCGTACGCGCCCCGGCAGTATGATGATAGGCGCCCGTATGGTGACGAGCGGAGGGTTCCAGTTGACCCCCGAGAGCCTAGGTTTGATGCAAGATCAGTCCTTGTGCAGGGCTTGGTTGATAGAGGTAGAGCTAACCGAGAGGGTATGGGCAGAGATCGTCCGAGTGGAAGCAGAGTATTTGTTTCTGGGCCCGAGTGTTTCAGTAGAGCCATTCGAGATGCTGAGATTTCTCCCAACTTCAGATTGGCTGCAGGAGTGAGCAAGTTTACTGGTGAGTCGAAGCCAGACACATGGTTAGAGGATTACCGAGTGGCCGTGCAGATCGGTGGAGGCAATGACGAAGTGGCCATGAAGCACCTGCCCTTGATGCTTGAAGGCTCTGCCAGGGCGTGGTTGAACCAGTTGGCTCCAGCTAGCATATACTGTTGGGAAGACTTGGCCCGAGTGTTTATCAAAATGTTTGAAGGCACTTGCAAACGATCTGCTGGGCTGACAGAGTTGCAACATTGTGTCCAGAAGCCGAGTGAAACTTTGAGGGATTACATCCAACATTGGACTACACTTCACCATGTGGTGGAGAATGTTTTGGAGCACCAAGCGGTTTGCGCCTTCAAGGAGGGAGTCCGTTACAGAGAGCTCATATTGAAGTTTGGTCGCTCCGGGGCCATGACTCTGAACCGAATGATGGAGATAGCCACTCGGTATGCGAACGGCGAAGAAGAAGACCGACTCCGTAGTGGCAAAGGAAAAACTACAGATCCTGACACCGGAGGTGGGAATTCCAGTCGGAAGCAGAAACGCAAAGCTGAAGCCACCGGTCAGGCTGAAGCCGCAGTGGTAGCTCCTCAAGGCAAATTCAAAGGGAAAGCCAAAGAGCAGTGGGTTCCTAAGAAGAAGAGAGATCAGTTTGGTCAAGATGTCTTGGATCTACCATGTGCCATCCACACAAAGAAAGATGAGGAGGGTAACCTGATTTTACCCAAGCATACCACTCGACAATGCAGACTACTTATTCAACAGTTCCGTGAAGGACAGCTGAGTGAAAAGGGCTCTGACAAAGACAAAGATGAAGAAAAGGCAGAAGATTATCCAATGGTCAATGCCACTCTGGTGATTTTTGCTGACGTTGAGAGCAAAAGTCGACTGAAAGTCATCAACCGAGAGGTAAACATGGTTGCTCCGGCAACTACGACGTACCTCAAGTGGTCAAAGACTCTCATTACCTTCGACCAGTCTGATCACCCAGCTCATGTTGCTACCCCCAGGTGGCAGGCTCTGGTGGTCGACCCAGTCGTCGGAGGCACTCGGTTGCGCAAAGTTCTCATGGATGGCGGCAGTGGTTTGAACATTCTGTATGCTGAGACCCTCCAGGGGATGGGCATTCCGATGTCCCGACTCAGTGAAAGCAACATGTAGTTTCACGGGGTCATCCCAGGGAAGAAGGCGAAATCACTCGGGCAGATTGCTTTAGATGTCGTTTTTGGTTACTCGAAGAATTTTCGCAAGGAAAAGTTGACGTTCGAAGTGGTAGATTTTCACAGTGCCTACCATGCTATTCTGGGTCGACCAGCGTATGCTCGTTTCATGGCCTGCCCATGTTACGTGTACCTTAAGCTGAAGATGCCCGGGCCGAGGGGCATGATAACCGTCATTGGAAATAGGTAGAGAGCCGAGGAATGCCTCCAGAAAGGATCCAAGATTGCTGATGAGCAGATGGCAGTGGTGGAATTGGAAGAGTACAAGAAGAACGCCGATCCGAGTGATTTGCTCCGTTCTAAGAAGCCAGCTTCTGAGTCTGCCTTTCAGTCGGCAGGAGAGACGAAGCAAGTTCACATTCACCCAGAGGACCCCACGGCTGCTCCGACCAACATCTCAACGACACTCGACAGCAAATAGGAAGCCGCGCTCATCCTGTTCCTTCGTGAGAACTGGGACATCTTTGCATGGAAACCATCTGACATGCCAGTTGTACCCAGGGGACTGGCTGAGCACTGTTTGCGCGTCGACTCTAAGGCCAAACCTGTCAAAGAGCATCTCTGCCATTCAGCTGTGGAGAAGAGGAAGGCGATTGGCGAGGAAGTGGCTCGGCTCCTGGCAGCTGAGTTCATACGTGAGATATACCACTCCGAGTGGCTCGCCAACGTCGTCATGGTCCCCAAGAAGGATAATTCACTCCGCATGTGCATTGAATTCAAGCATATCAATCGGGCCTACCCGAAAGACCATTTTCCGCTCCCTCGCATCGATCAGATAGTTGACTCGACTGCGGGATGTGAGCGTTTGTCTTTTCTTGATGCGTATTCCGGATACCATCAGATCTGACTGTATGGGCCAGATGAAATAAAAACGGCCTTCATGATGTCTGCTAGAACTACGTCGGTATTTCCCCAAAGAGGAAGGGATGATGCAGCATAGCGACGGTAGGTATTTCCCTCAGTGATGAGACCAAGGTTATTGAACCAGTAGGAGAACCACGCAACACAACATAAACAGCTCCTTCACACAAATAACACATACTCGCAACCCGGCGTGTTAAAGGGGTTGTCAATCCCTTTCGGGTAACGGCGCTAGAAATTAGCAAGTGGACGTGAGAAAGTTGTAATAGATTGGATAAATAGATCGCAAATAAAATAAAGTGCAGCAAAGTATTTTTGGATTAATAGATCTGAAAATAAAAGCAAATGAAAATAGATCGCGAAGGCAAATATATTAAAGAAGAGACCCGGGGGCCGTAGGTTTCACTAGTGGCTTCTCTCGAGAAAAATAGCAAACGGTGGGAAAAACAAATTACTGTTGGGCAATTGATAGAACTTAAAATACTCATGACGATATCCAGGCAATGATCATTATATAGGCATCACATCCAAGATTAGTAGACTGACTCCTGCCTGCATCTACTACTATTACTCCACACATCGACCGCTATCCAGCATGCATCTAGTGTATTAAGTTCATGAAAAAACAGAGTAATGCAATAGGTTAGTACCAAAAAATGATATAAAATGATTGTAAAACATCCAAGAATGATAATATAACAGCATGGAACAATCAAAAATTATAGACACGTTGGAGACGTATCAGCATCCCCAAGCTTAATTCCTGCTCGTCCTCGAGTAGGTAAATGATAAAAATAGAATTTTTGATGTGGAATGCTGCCTAACATGTTCATCACATATTCTTTTCTTTGTAGCATGGACATTTGGACTTTTATATGGTTCAAAGCAATAGTCTAGTTTTGACATGAAGACTTTAATACTCAAGCATATCAACAAGCAACCATATAAAATCGAAGTCCCTGTAGTTATTGACTTGGTTATGGAGATCCTAGTAATTACACCCGACAAGACAATGCCGTACATCGCATATTTTCTCAGGCAAGAGCTTCCAGAAAATGAAGTTGAAGCACGACAGATTGTCCGCAGATCCAAGGCTTTCACAGTGATAAATGGACAACTCTATAGAGAGAGTGTTACTGGCGTAGCTCAACGATGTATTTCTCCAGAAGAAGGTCAACTGATTTTGGAAGAAATCCACTCGGGGACCTGTGGTCATCATGCGTCCTCTCGGACAATTGTGGCAAAAGCATACCGAGCTAGGTTCTACTGGCCACGGGCCAACGAAGCTGCAAAGGAAATCGTACAGCTGTGTGAAGGATGTCAGTTCTATGCAAACATGTCCCATAAACCTGCATTTGCCCAGAAGACCATTCCACTCATCTAGCCGTTCGCTGTATGAGGATTGGACATGATTGGACCACTCAGGACCGGCAGAAGTGGCTTCACTCATCTGCTGGTAGTAGTCGACAAATTTACCAAGTGGATTGAAGTCAAGCCTATTAAGAATTTAGATTCGAAGAAAACCATCAGATTCCTGAAAGAGTTGATATTCAGATACGGAGTCCCGCACAGTATTATCACGGACAATGGCTCAAACTTTGATTCGGAAGAGTTCAGAAACTTCTGCGCCTCCCAAGGCACTCGGGTCGACTACGCATCTGTTACGCACCCGTAGTCGAATGGTCAAGCTGAGAGGGCGAACGACCTTATCCTTCAAGGATTGAAGCCCCGACTCATGCGCGACCTTGAACATGCAGCTGGTGCCTGGGTGACTGAACTACCATCTGTCCTATGGGGTTTAAGGACGACTCCAAACCGGTCCACTGACCGCACTCCTTTCTTCATGGTGTATGGAGCTGAAGCCGTGCTGCCTAGTGATATCTTCCACAACGCACCTCGAGTGGAACTCTACTCGGAAGTTGAGGCAGAGCAAGCACGGCAAGACGTCGTTGATCCTTTGGAAGAGGACCATGAGATGGCCCTGATTCGATCGACTGTCTATCAGCAAGATCTTCGTCGATTCCACGCCAGAAATGTCAGAGGTCGAGCATTCCAAGAAGGAGACCTCATGCTCCGAGTGGATCAGTAGCGGCCACACAAACTTGCCCTCGCATGGGAAGGCCCCTTCATCGTCACCAAGGTGTTACACAATGGGGCCTACCACCTCTACAACCTCGCGAAGAAGATCGACGAGCCACGCGCCTGGAATGTAGATCTTCTTCGTCGGTTTTATACTTAACACTCGGATTGTTGAGATGTAATAAGAGTACTTTTAGATTGTTTATCAAGACATGACTCCTGCAGTCCCATGACGGTTTCTCTCGCATAAGCGTGTGTTCAAAACCCCCAGTGGGTGACTTAGCTGTGAAACCCGTTTTCACCTAAGTTAAAAACTACTCTGAGTGAGAGCATCCCTCTCACTCGGGGGCTTAGCCGCGAGCCAGTCCTTGCCTAAGTGAAAAACTACTCCGAGTGAGAGCATCCCTCCCACTCGGGGGCTTAGCCGCGAGCCAGTCCTCGCCTAAGTTAAAAACTACTCCGAGTGAGAGCATCCCTCCCACTCGGGGGCTTAGCCGCGAGCCAGTCCTCGCCTAAGTTAAAAACTTCTCCGAGTGAGAGCATCCCTCCCACTCGGGGGCTTAGCCGCGAGCCAGTCCTCGCCTAAGTTAAAAACTACTCCGAGTGAGAGCATCCCTCCAACTCAGGGGCTAAGCCGCGAGCCACCCTCGCCTAAGTTAAAAACTACTTTGAGTGAGAGCATTCCTCCCACTCGGGGGCTTAGCCGCGAGCCAGTGCTCGCCTAAGTTAAAAACTTCTCCGAGTGAGCATCCCTCCCACTCGGGGGCTTAGCCGCGAGCCAGTCCTCCCTAAGTTAAAAATCTCTCCGAGTGAGAGCATCCCTCCCACTGGCGGGCTTAGCCGCGAGCCAGTCCTCGCCTAAGTTAAAAACTTCTCCGAGTGAGAGCATCCCTCCCACTCGGGGCTTAGCCCGAGCCAGTCCTCGCCTAAGTTAAAAAACTTCTCTGAGTGAGAGCATCCCTCCCACTCGGGGCTTAGCCGTGAGCAGTCCTCGCCTAAGTTAAAAACTACCCGAGTGAGAGCATCCTCTGACTGGGGGCTTAGCCGTGAGCCAGTCCTCGCCTAAGTTAAAAACTTCTCTGAGTGACCCTTCTCCTCTCCTCTCCGCATTTCTTTCGCTTTCCCCCCCTACGCCTCCTTTATTCTCCCAATTCACCCTCTACCCTTTTACCTTCTCACCCCGTTCCCGTTCATAATCTTTGTCACTCTTTCAGCTCTTTCCCCCTTACCACTATTCAATCTCTCCATCTTTCCCGCCCCCTCTGCCTCTCCTCCCAATCCCTGTTTCCCTATGTCCCTCGCCTCCATTCCCTTCTCCCCATAACACACCATCTGTCGCTTCATTCTCATCCCCCCTAACCCGCCACCTGCTCCACCCAACTCCCCACCCCCCCCCCCCCTTCATACCCCCCCTACCGTCTATTTGTTTCCTTTATTCGTAATTGTTCCCCAGAACCCCCCTTCCCCATACGGCACCACGTTCGCTTCCATTACCCACCATCCTTCCATTCTTAACCCCATTTTACTTCCATCCCTCCGTCTTGTGTCCTTCTCCCGCTTTGCCTTTCCTCTTCCTCACTACACTTATCCCCCTCCTCACCGTGCATCCTTAACCCTCCTTTCCTTTCCCCCTAACCTTGTTTTTTCCCTCCCGCCAGTATCAACCGCGGAGAATCCTCCACAAGCGGGGGCTTAGCCGCGAGCCAGTCCTCGCCTAAGTTAAAAATTTCTCTAGTGAGAGCATCCCTCCCACTCAGGGGCTAGCCGCGAGCCAGTCCTCGCCTAAGTTAAAAAAACTCTTCGAGGGAGAGCATCCTCCCAATCGGGGGCTTAGCCACGAGCCAGTCCTCGCCTAAGTTAAAAAATACTCTGAGTGAGAGCATCCCTCCCACTCGGGGGCTTACGCCGAGAGCCAGTCCCGCCTAAGTTAAAAACTTCTCCGAGTGAGAGCATCCCTCCCACTCAGGGGCTTAGCCGCGAGCCAGTCCTTGCCTAAGCTAAAAAACTTCTCCGAGTGAGAGCATCCCTCCCACTCGGCGGCTTAGCCGCGAGCCAGTCCTCGCCTAAGTTAAAAACTTCTTCGAGTGAGAGCATCCCTCCCACTCGGGGGCTTAGCCGCGAGCCAGTCCTCGCCTAAGTTAAAAACTTCTCCGAGTGAGAGCATCCCTCCCACTCGGGGGCTTAGCCGCGAGCCAGTCCTCGCCTAAGTTAAAAAACTTCTCCGAGTGAGAGCATCCCTCCCACTCGGGGGCTTAGCCGCGAACCAGTCCTCGCCTAAGTTAAAAAATCCGTTCACTCGGAACATGCAGTAAACTGGAAAGCAATATTCAAATAAATCCATCAAGTTTAGAAACGAAAGCAAAAGTACTTGGGCGACAGGCCCGAACGAGTTTAACGCTTACAGGATCACTCGGCATTCTGAGGCAAATAAGTTTGAATCGTAAAGTTTTTTCACGCGCTAGGAGGACTCGCGGGCTTGACAAAGGTGTCCAGGTCAATGCCGTCTGCAATCCGAGTGGCTGCATCGATGAAGGTCTCCATGAAACTTTCAACTGGAGCTTCTTCGTGTTTGCCACTTGAAGAGCCGTCAGCTTATCTTCCCTGGCTTCCTTGCAATGGACGCGAACTAGCGAGAGCGCCACATCGGCTCCGCAGCGAGCAGCTGATTTCTTCCATGCCCGCACTCGACCAGGAATCTCATTGAGCCGAGTCATCAGTGACTCGAGGTCATTTTGAAGCGTATCCTCTGGCCACAGTTCTTTGTCTACCCTCGTCAGTGCAACCTTCAGTCAGGCGATGTACCCCAAGACACTGTCAAGATAGGCTTCAAGTCGCAGCACATTCATAGCAGCAGCATCTTTGACGAGTGACTTTGTGGGGTCCAGGCCTGTCTCAATTCGTTCTGTCTCTTGCTTGAAATTCTGGCAAAATTCTGGACAAAGGAGAAAGAACGAGTTAGCAGCGGCATTATTTTCAAGGCTCTCAAGAATTCACTCGGATGGAGAAGAATACCTTCAAGCATGATATACATCTTCTTCGCAAGGCCCCCCAAGTATTCCTCCAGCTCATCCCTCTTTCGAGTGAGCTGGTCCACCTTGTCAGTCAGGACGACTTTCTCCTCCTTAAGCTGAGCAGCTTCCTTCTTCACCTCCTCAACGGCAGTCTTCAGGGCCGCATTCTCCTCTTCGAGCTTGCCGACTGAAGCTAGTTTTTCCTCAGCCGCTTCAGTCTTCTCCCGAGCAACGTTCTGTACCCCCGCGAGTTCGTTGTCTTTCCTCTCCAACGCCTGCTTCATAGTGTCTAAAGAAATAACATTCTTCAGTCGCGCTTGGAGTTGACGGTTTTCACTACGCACATCTGTTCGAGCGAAATCACTCGGTTCAAAGGACGGAAAGGAAAAAAATGACAAAGCACACAATCATCAAAGTGTTACCTCCCATGGTCTTCACCTCCTCCTGAGCCTGCTTCAAGTTCTTCTTGGCAAGTTCTAGGTCCAGTTGGAGTTGGATCTTCTCCTTCTCCAGAGCAACATACTGAGTCCCAAGTTCACAAGATTTCTGAGATCAACAAAAAAAGATTCAGTAGATGATGGGGAAGATTCAGTATTTCCTCTGCTTCTGAGTGGAGAAGAGCAAATCCAGATTGCTACTGCCAAACAAACTCTAAGACCCACGTCGAATCAAACATTCAACGGCGGTCTCGTGGACTACACCCAGTGGGTGCACTCAGCGTGCCCCCACCGGATCCATTTCCACTCAGCGAGGCCCGACCGATCCGAGTACAAAAACAAATATATACTACACCCAGTGGGTGCACTCAGCGTGCCCCCACTGGATCCATTTCCACTCAGCGAGGCCTGACCGACCCCAGTGAAGAGGTTTAAGCTAAGATGTTCTAAGACCCCCGCCGAATCAAACATTCAACGACGGTCTCGGGGACTACACCCAGTGGGTGCACTCAGCGTGCCCCCACTGGAATCAGTTTCCCACTCGGCACGGCCTGACCATTTTGAGTGGAAGAACTTCAGAACAAAAAGAAAACACCCAGTGGGTGTACAGATTCAACAGAATCAAGACGAACAAAATCCAATCGGAAATCAACTTACAATCGTACTTACTCGGACATTGGCTTGAAGGGCCGAACTGGCGTCATAAGCAGACTTGCTGGCTTCGTACACCTCCTTCAGTCGTTGCATCATCAGGCCGGCTTAAATCATAGCCTCCTTGCTGGCTCCTGGTTGGTCCTCTGGGACATGGTGCAGAGTTAACGCGCTCGACGCAGGAGCCGGTGGCGCAGCTGGAGGGATCAGCACTTGTGGTTGTCCAGTTGGACCCGAGGCAGGAGCAGTCGACACCAGAGGCTGAGCAGTCGACGGAGGGGCGGCGAAAGAAACACCAACTCGAGACGAACCGCCTGGCTCTTGAAGAACAGGTTCAGGCGGTATATGAGACGTTTGGCCTGAAGGCACTCTCTTGGTGAAGCTTCGTGAGGTGGTCGAAGCCCTGCTTCTTCCTCCTGTGCTTCTCGGAGGTTCCTCCTCGTCATCTTCTGGGAGTTGGATGACGTCCGTTGACGCTGCAGTCACTCGACAGTGAGACCTCAGTCGACCACCAGGACAATTAGCAAGACAGAGCAAGGTGTGAGTTGATCATAGCTGCCCGAGAAGTGGCCGCGTCCACAGTATCCGCGTCTGCGTGCTCGTCCTCGATCTCCATGTGGGACGTCGCGGAGGTAGCAGCCCTGGGATTCAGAATTCCACTCGGTCAACTAAAACATGAAGGTCTGCAACAGCAATGAAGGAAGAAAAGAAGAAACACTGTAACAGTCCAAAAATTTTGGTTTTGATTTTTATCAAATTCTTTATTTGATTGGAAGGGGGTTATTTAAATTTTTCTAAAAGACTCTCCTTCTCAAAACTTTTAATGACAAATTTGTGTGGAGATCCTTTCTTGAATCATGGTCTTGAGAGTTTTTTCAACATGGGTTGGTTCAACACAAAGACTCTCTGGATGTTTTGTCCTTTTCCTCACTAAAAGAATTTATTTGAAATGGGGTTTATTCCTTCTCATTCAAGAATGCCCTATTCAAACCTCTTACCATAACTTGCATTTCAAAACTTTCTTCCAAAACCCTCCGCCCTACTTTGGGTCAAGTCTTGCACCTTATTCCAGCAAGTTTTAACCTATTTCAGATTTTATTCTAATTGTTTTTCTTCCAAACAATTTTGTGTCATTTATTTGGACCTAGGTGATTTACAAAGGAACTGCCAGATTCCTTTGACTATTGGTCCCAAATAAATTCCTCTGGCTAGTCCTTAGTACCCTCAACCTAGATCCATCAAGAGCTGCTGGTCCACAGTTCAAATTTTTCAAAATTTGCTTGCTGCAAGTTTGGACCAGATTTGCCATTTTTGGTGAAATTCATTCTTTTCCTTTTCCAATAATTCTGAGAAAATTCAGGTAGTCTCTGGATGCAACAAGAGACCACCCCTCCAAGTTTCAGCTCAAGAAAAATTTTCCACGTGCGTCAAACATTTCGTCGAACAGCTGGCGTGCACTGTTCCTGTCAATTTCAGAAAAGTTCAGTGTTGGGTTCAGAGTCAGTGTCGTTTTCTTCAGAACCTCGTCGTCGATCTCGCCAGTGCGCGCGTTGGCGCCTTGCTCACTGCTCCCCCTTCTTATCCAGTGCGCCGCACGGTTGCTTGGCCGGTTGCGAGCGTCGGTGGCGACGTGTCATGTCAACTCCGGCGCCTCCCGCAGTGGCAGTACCGCCCGTGGTGACCAGCAGAGGCCAGCGCTGCAGTACGGCGCCGCTCCGCACCGCCCACACCACCCTGAGCCTCCGCGTGGCCATCCTCTTCGCTGGGCACGCTGCAGAACCGTCGCCGTGGCCTGAGCAGCGCAGAGCGCGCTCTGTGCCGCCGACGAGCCCGTGAGCTCCGTTCCTTCGAAACCACGGGAGCATGCCAAATCCGACCAAGTTTAACCGTTGAATGGAGCTAGTGGTCCAATCCGAAGCCGCCCAATCGCCTTGACCTTCCGTCCAATCCCTGCCTCGCCGTAATCGCTCGCCGGAGTGATCCCGTTCTCGGCAACCACCTCGAGCCGGCTATAAATAGATGCCCCGAGCTCGTTTTTGACCCAGCACCTCTCCTCCTCTCCTCAGAGCCTCGCCACACTCATCAGAGGGCCTCAGGAGAGCCTTCTTCCCCGGCTCCGGCCGCCCCGATCCGCTTCGGGCTCCGGCAAGATCCACTCTGGTGAGTGCGCCCCCGCTTCCCAAACTTTGCCAGTAGCCTCCTAGTGCACCCACTTCCCTAACCCGCGCTTCAATTTGGCGTTTGCAGCTCTCTTCGGAGAGATCCATCCTCGACCGAACCGCCGTCCGCCGGAGTGGAAGCCGCCGTCGACGAACTCCACCACCCACAGACGCGCGAGAGCTCCGTGAGTCCGTAGGTACTTTCCGTTTCCCCTACCTCGCCGTGGATCGACGCCGGCGACCACCGCGAGCCTCGGGCGCCGGTGAGCTCTATTCTGGTTTTTAAACCTGACGGGTGGGACCCCCTTGTCAGCCTCTCCTCCCTCTCTCCGAACCATTTTCTGAAAGCACCTTCGGGCAAAGTACGTTTTCTCTTTGGTTTGGTGTATTTCAATCCGAAACGTTTTCTGTTTATTCAAACTAGCCCCTGGATAGTTTCTGTTTCATCACAGATTGGTCCCTGGACTAAAACCTTAATAACTTTTAAACAAAAGATGATTTTGAGTTGATTCTTTTTCTGTCATCTTTATTTTTCTGTCTAGTTTTTTATCATGTTTATTTGAAAAAAATTTGGAACAATTTTTATGCACGCACGGTATTTACGTTAGTATTCGAATTTTTCTATAACGTAGATACCGAAGGAGGTGACGGTGCCGCCAACTTCGCCGAGCTAGACTCCGACTACTCTGAACCAGGCAAGCATGTTTGAACCTTTGATATGATGAGTGTTTTTCATGTTTGCTTGAGTGGTTTTCTCATGGCATGTTTATATAAGCATTGGTGAATGTTATATCTCTTGCAAAGCAAGTTGCAAGTGAGTTTCGAAACTTGAGGTGTTCATATGATGGTGAGATAACCTAATCATTTGGTGGCATGATAGGTTGCAAGCTGGTATTGTTGAAGCATGCCAGTTCTATATCAACTGTTTAACTCCAGTGTTAACGTGGATCAAGTCTTGTTCCCGTTCGTTGAAGCTGCCACATGTTTTCTGCAAAGAATGCGGTTTAGTAAGTTGCAAACCTCTTTCCTTGTACACACCAAATAGAGGGGCCGTGATGAGGGTTCCATGGCCCTGGATTAAAGCCCGTCATCCGGTCAGGGGGCATGGGTGTTTCCGGTTGGGACCGAGAGGGGGGCACCCCTTAGAGCACGCGATATAAATTTGATCCCATGCTATTCGAGGTGTTGGCCTCCCCGTCTTAGAGTTTTTCTTGAACGTTGCCTAGGGTGATTCCTGGCAGTGGGATGTGGAATGGGTGTGTACTGGTTAGATGTGTTTCTTCTAAAATACCGTAAACGGAACTAGTCCTTTGTGACTACTGAAATTCGTTGGCTGTGGGTAAAAAGTACAAACTCTGCAGAGTCAAAACCATTCGAGTAACCATGTCCATGGTCATGGACATTGATTAACAGATCAGTGTCAGTCTCAGTGTCAGTCTCAGTGACAGTCTCTGGAGAATAAGCATGTAACTGAGAGTGTTAAACCCGGCTGAATGTTATTCCTGTGGATGGACTAACCAGTTTATTATTATGTACTGAATATTCCTTGGGATGATGTTACCTTCATGAGCTACTTGAATTTAAATGACGAAATATAAGCCCTTTATGTGATGTCGCTCAGACGTCCGACTGTGGCATTCTTGTTATTTACTTTTGATATAAGCCCTTTATGTGATGTCGCTCAGACGTCTGACTGTGGCATTCTTGTTATTTACTTTTGATATAAGCCTTTTATGTGATGTCGCTCAGACGTCCGACTGTGGCACTCTTGTCATTTACTTTGGATATAAGCCCTTTATGTGATGTCGCTCAGACGTCCGACTGTGGCATTCTTGTTATTTACTTTTGATATAAGCCCTTTATGTGATGTCGCTCAGACGTCCGACTGTGGCATTCTTGTTATTGACTTTGGATATAAGCCCTTTATGTGATGTCGCTCAGATGTCCGACTGTGGCATTCCTGTTATTTACTTTTGATATAAGCCCTTTATGAGATGTCGCTCAGACGTCCGACTGTGGCATCCTTGTTATTTACTTTCATTATAAGCCCTTTTCGAGATGTCGCTTAGACGTCCGACTGTGGCACGTACTGCCATTTGCTTTTCAATATAAGCCCTTTATGTGGTGTCGCCCTGACGCCCGACTGTGGCATGTTAATTTATTTTTACCTTCGAGGCGTCGCTTCAGACACCCGATCGGACTTCAGCTATTTTATGGGGATTTCAGGAGGACTACCGCCTAACTTCCTCCTTATTTATCTTGCAGTGCAAATTTATTACCTGAGTGTGCATTACTAACCTGCTCATGTGCATCATGTTTGCATTTGTTATATCTTATGTCCAAACTGTCTTGCGAGTACATTCAAAGTACTCACCTGGCTTGTTGATTTGGCCAGATGTTGACGAAGGCGATCTTATGGATGAAGAGTACGATAGCGAGTCCGACACCTAGAGGAGTCCCAGTCAGTCCCTTGCGATCCTGGAGTTGGTCACCTGTATTATATACGCTTCCGCTACCTCAATAAAAATCATCGAGCCTCACTCCGACGCTTGATGAGTTGTAAGATTTTAGAGTCATGTCATCCACTTCACTGTGACATATCCACCACCACTTTTATTACGAGTTAGTAGTTATGCCACCATACCCTTTGTGTTATATCCGCCTTTATGTGTAATATTGGCGTGCTTGTAATAAATTGTTGAGCAGCCTCAGCTCAACCCTATATAATATTTAGTACTTCTGGATTTCTGTATCAAGGATTTGTCTACCAGTAAGGAGGAATTTTCTATACTGGTCTGACGAAAGGGTCGATTTTTCAATAAATGTTTTATTGGAAAACCGGTCCTGACAACCTTGGTACCAGAGCCAGGCTGACTGTAGGAAGCCACTAGGTGCGATTGCTAATCGGTTATTAGCGTAATAGGTGCTATTTTAACATCTTGCAAATTGTGGCAATTTTCTGTTAGTCATCATAAATTTATGATTTGACTATCTGGAATTTTTGTCTACTTTTGTAGATGGCTGGCAGTGACTGTGAGTCACAGGTGTTCGCCAATGTACCTGAGGGGTTTATCAAGCTTCTCGCCTCCATCGCCAAGGTCACGATCGGGCCATCGACTCGTCCAGAGTTCACACTCTACCAGCACAAGCTCAGCGATAGCGTGTCTATGCACCAGGCCGCGGTGCAATTCAAGGGAGGACGTTCTGAGTCACGCCACTTCCGATGCGTTGGGAGGGCCATGCCTACGGAGAGGCATGCCATGCAGATGGCTGCCCGTGAGGCTATAGCTCGCCTCCGGGATGCTCTTCCTTCGATGAAGGCTCGTCGCTACCGCTACCTCCCATGCCACGTGCCATACACTTGTCACTATGCCTTCGCCTGCACTAGGGGAGAGAGAGAGATGAGGCTATTGAGATGCTTGTTGAGTACCTCAAAGCTCTTGAGGCAGCTTTTGATAACCTCGTGGATGACTTTGTGGCTGCCCGTATGGACTTAGTTCAGGGCTGTACCGCCAACAGGAGGGAACTCCTCCATACAGCGCCACCACTGTCATACATCTCGTCCTCATCATCCTATGCACCTGCCATCTTAGCCACCGCTCGCCGCCTGCCTACCACTGAGGAGTTTGACCAAGTCATTGCTCCTACCCCAATTAGTGCTGCACCACCTGCCACACCCGCACCAGCTCCACAACCCAGTGCTCCGCGCCTAGAGCCTATTAGTGAGGAGGAGGTTGAATCTCCAGCATCACTGGGACTTACCCTTGGCAGGCCGAGGGAAGTTTTTGCCATCTCCGACTGAGAGCACCGAGCACGCCGTGTGACGTACCAGCTTGTATGATATGTTTATATGTATATAGGCTTGGTGAGAAGTAGTTTGTGTGCACATCATGTAGGAGCTCGGAGAAGTGCACTAGCCTAAATAACATGTCAGGAATGTGTACGCACATCCTGAGTGATGTATTGTATAATTACGGCTTGCTTGTAAGATATGTACTGAGCGGTCCTTCTCCATGCGCAATCAAGTTTTTCTTGAAAAATCTTGGAGTTTTTAAATCTCTGCCTTTGCAAAATTATTTATTTTTGCTACTCAGTTTTTCTCATGAGTTTTGCCAAAATACCCCAGAGTGGAAATGCCTCGTCCCTGGACTCATTCCATGCCAAGTCTGCCAGAAGAAAATTATGGTACCCAGACAAGTAACAATTTCACACAGGGGCAGTCAAGTCAGCAAGGCAGTGAAGCAGCGTTTTCTCAAGTATGCCGCCTTTATGAACAAAGCCAGCAGCAGCATCAAGAAATGATGAACCATATTATCAATATGGGAAATCACCGCGAACCATACCAGCAGCATTCCAAATTGTCTGAACTACAAAAGACACATCCCCCAAATTTTTCTCACACTAATAAACCTCTTGAGGCCGATGATTGGCTTCGAGACATTGAGAGGAAATTAATTATTGCACAATGTTCGGACCGTGAGAAGGTACTTTATGCACCTCATTACCTCACTGGAGCAGCTGCATCATGGTGGGAAAATTTCCTACACATGCACCCCAATGAAAACAACATCACCTAGGAGGAATTTAAGGAAAGTTTTCGTGGGGCGCACATTCCCAGAAGTGTTATGAAAATCAAGAAAAGGGAGTTTGATGACCTCAAGCAGAGAAGCATGACAGTGACTGAGTACAATAGTCAGTTTACTCAATTATCTCGTTATGCCAACGAAGATCATATGACTGAAAATAAAAAGATGGAAAAATTTCTGGACGGTCTGGCACCAGCACTTAAATGCCAGCTGGTCGTGCACACCTTCCCAGATTTCAAAACGCTTGTGGACAAAGCTATTACATTGGAAAATGAGCGCCGCAGCTTGGAGGATTTTCGCAAGCGCAAAAGGGACAAGACTACTCATTCTCGCAACAACCAGAACAAAAATAATTTTCAGAAGAATGGGGCTAACAAATCCGCGACCAAAGTTCCACGCCCAAACAAAAAATTTCATGCAAGGGACAAGGATTTTACGTATCACCCAGGCGTTACTTGCTTCGCTTGTGGAGAGGAAGGACACTATGCCAAGCAGTGCCCAAAGCCAAGAAACTCGGCCCTCAAGCCGAACAACAGTGGAAATAATTCAGCCCCCAAGCGTAGCAACTTCAACCCCAATAACAATCACAAGAAGGGTCACGTGAACCATGTGACCAAGGAGGAAGCACAGAATGCTCCGGACATCGTACTCGGTACGTTCCCTGTCAACACAATACCTGCCATGGTTTTGTTTGATTCTAGAGCTTCTCACTCGTTCGTTTCCAAGAAATTTGCTTTGCAACATGATTTTCCGATTCTCCCCTTGGAAAATTCCATGACCATCAAGTCCCCCGGGATTAAGCAAGTCACTCAGAGTTTCTGCCAAGGTGTGGTTATTGAGATTGAGGGACTAAAGTTTCAAGCAAACCTCATTGTATTGGAAAATAAGGGACTGGATGTTATCCTAGGAATGGACTGGTTGACCACCAACAAGGGATTTATTGACTGCTTCAATCGGACTGTGATTCTCACTCATCATCATGGGAAGACGATAAAAATTACAGCTCAAGATAGATCAATATCACTGCGACCAAGATTGAACAAGGTGGATATTTCAGAATTAAGTAAAGTTCCAGTGGTGTGTGAGTTTCCTGACGTATTTCCCGAAGAGCTACCAGGCATGCCACCAGACCGGGAAATAGAGTTCATTATTGAACTGGCACCTGGAACCACTCCCATTTACAAGAAACCCTATAGAATGGCACCCTCCGAGTTGGTAGAATTGAAGAAGCAAATAAAAGAATTACTGGACAAAGGATTTATCCGGGCCAGCTCCTCACCTTGGGGTTCACCAGTATTATTTGCCAAGAAAAAGGATGGGACACTGAGATTATGTATAGACTATCGAGCACTCAACATGGTCACCATCAAAAACAAATATCCGATGCCACGGATAAATGATTTATTCGACCAGCTCGCACAAGCCAAGGTTTTCTCAAAAATTGATTTAAGGTCGGGATATCATCAATTAAAAGTACGGACAGAAGATATCCCTAAGACAGCATTCACCTCCAGATACGGGTTATATGAATTTACAGTAATGCCGTTTGGACTGACAAACGCCCCCGCATATTTTGTCCACCTCATGAACAAAGTATTTATGAAATTTATGGACAAATTTGTGGTAGTGTTCATTGACGATATTTTAGTATATTCCAAGACACCAGAAGAACATGCTGAACATCTCATAATTGTACTGGGAGAGTTGAGGAAACATAAATTGTACGCCAAATTCAGCAAATGTGAATTTTGGTTAAAACAGGTTGGTTTTCTAGGCCACGTATTAACCCAAGAAGGTGTCGCCGTGGACCCAGAAAAAGTCAAGGCCGTACTTGACTGGAAACCACCAGCCAACGTTACAGATGTATGAAGTTTTCTGGGAATGGCTGGATATTATAGAAGATTTATTGAAGGATTCTCCACCATAGCAAAGCCTATGACACAGCTACTCAAGAAGGATAAGAAATTTGTGTGGACTGAAGCTTGCGAGAAAAGTTTCCAAGAACTCAAAAGGAGATTAACAACAGCACCAGTACTGGTCGTACCAGACATACACAAATTTTTTGAAGTATATTGTGACGCGCCCCGGAAAGGCCTCGGATGCGTATTAATGCAAGGAGGCAAAGTAGTCGCATATGCTTCCAGGCAACTACGAAGGCATGAAGAAAATTATCCTACTCATGACTTGGAATTAGCAGCAGTTATTCATGCACTCAAAGAATGGAGGCACTTTTTGCTTGGAAATCGTTGTGAAATATATACGGACCATAAAAGCCTCAAATATATTTTCACACAACCAGAACTCAATTTACGACAACGGCGCTGGTTGGAATTAGTGAAAGATTATGATGTTGGCATTCATTACCATCCAGGAAAGGCAAATGTAGTGGCAGATGCTCTCAGCCGAAACCCAAGCTCGGGCAACGACGGTCCACAAAACTTTAGACCTGAATTTCAGCGGGAGTTTGCCAAACTCAACCTGGTGTTAGTCACTGAAGGCACTGTGTCAAATTTGGAAATACAACCCACCCTAATGGAACAGATTAAGGAAGCTCAGCATGGACACCCCAGCATCGAAGGCATAAAAAGAAAAGTGAGTCTGGGCAAGGCCTCAGAATTTGTCATAGACGATGAAGGAATATTATGGTACGGAGACAGACTTTGCGTACCAAATATAGAGGACCTCAAACAGCAAATTTTGGCTGAAGGCCACACCGCTCCATATTCAATCCACCCTGGAGGAACCAAAATGTACAAGGACATTCAGGAAAAATTTTGGTGGCATGGTATGAAGAGGGATATAGCCACATTTATTGCATGTTGTGATTCATGTCAACGCATTAAAGCCGAGCACCAAAAACCAGCAGGGCTATTACAGCCAAACAGGATACCTGAATGGAAATGGGACGAAATTGGAATGGATTTTATTGTCGGACTACCTCGGTCATGACACGGAAATGATGCCATATGGGTCATCACAGATAGATTAACCAAGGTGGCACATTTTATTCCAGTAAAGACAACCCACACCACTCAAAAGCTTGCCAAACTTTATCTCTCCCGTATTGTTTGTCTGCATGGAGTTTCAAAGACTATAATATTCGACAGAGGCACTCAATTCGTCTCTAGATTTTGGGATCATTTACAACAAGCTCTGGGAACTCAACTAGTATTCAGCATAGCATACCACCCCCAGACAGGAGGACAGACTGAACGTGTGAACCAAATTCTAGAAGACATGCTAAGAGCATGTGTTCTCACCTATGGAACCAGTTGGGAAGAAAGCTTGCCGTATGCCGAGTTCGCGTACAACAACAGTTACCAATCCAGTCTACAAATGGCACCTTTTGTAGCCTTGTATGGGCGAAGATGCCGTACCCCATTAAATTGGTCAGAGACAGGAGACAGTCGTATCTTCGGCCCAGACATGCTCAAGGAAGCTGAGGAGAAAGTTAAACTAATCAGGGATCGACTCAAAACAGCCCAGAGCCGACAAAAGAGTTATTACGATCAAAAACATCGTGAAGTCAGTTTTGAACCCGGTGAATATGTGTATCTAAGAGTATCCCCTATGAGGGGCCTGCAGCGATTCAAAGTTAAAGGAAAGCTAGCACCACGATTTATTGGGCCCTTCTGTGTGATTGCACGAAGAGGCACAGTGGCCTACCAGCTAGACCTACCTGAAGAACTGTCAGACGTCCATGACGTGTTCCACATCTCATAGCTGAGGAAATGTGTAAGCAATCCAGAAAAGCATGTATCTCATGAGAACATTGACATGCAACCAGACCTCACCTACAGGGAACGTCCAATAAAAATATTGGATGAGTCTGAAAGAGGGACCCGTCAGAAGACAATTAAGTTCTTCAAGGTTCAGTGGAGCAATCACACCGAGGATGAAGCAACATGGGAAAGAGAGGATTTTCTTCGGGCAGAGCACCCACACCTATTTGAGGATCAACTGAAATCTCGGGGACGAGATTTTTCCTAAGGGGGTAGGTGTTGTAACACTCCAAAAATTTTGGTTTTGATTTTTATCAAATTCTTTATTTGATTGGAAGGGGGTTATTTAAATTTTTCTAAAAGACTCTCCTTCTCAAAACTTTTAATGACAAATTTTTGTGGAGATCCTTTCTTGAATCCTGGTCTTGAGAGTTTTTTCAACATGGGTTGGTTCAACACAAAGACTCTCTGGATGTTTTGTCCTTTTCCTCACTAAAAGAATTTATTTGAAATGGGGTTTATTCCTTCTCATTCAAGAATGCCCTATTCAAACCTCTTACCATAACTTGCATTTCAAAACTTTCTTCCAAAACCCTCCTCCCTACTTTGGGTCAAGTCTTGCACCTTATTCCAGCAAGTTTTAACCTATTTCAGATTTTTATTCTAATTGTTTTTCTTCCAAACAATTTTCTGTCATTTATTTGGACCTAGGTGATTTACAAAGGAACTACCAGATTCCTTTGAGTATTGGTCCCAAATAAATTCCTCTGGCTAGTCCTTAGTACCCTCAACCTAGATCCATCAAGAGTTGCTGGTCCACAGTTCAAATTTTTCAAAATTTGCTTGCTGCAAGTTTGGACCAGATTTGCCATTTTTGGTGAAATTCATTCTTTTCCTTTTGCAATAATTCTGAAAAAATTCAGGTAGTCTCTGGATGCAACAAGAGACCACCCCTCCAACTTTCAGCTCAAGAAAAATTTTCCACGTGCGTCAAACATTTCATCGAACAGCTGGTGTGCACTGTTCCTGTCAAATTCAGAAAAGTTCAGTGTTGGGTTCAGAGTCAGTGTCGTTTTCTTCAGAACCTCATCGTCGATCTCGCCAGTGCGCGCGTTGGCGCCTTGCTCACTGCTCCCCCTTCTTATCCAGTGTGCCGCACGGTTGCTTGGCCGGTTGCAAGCGTCGGTGGCGACGTGTCGCGTCAACTCCGGCGCCTCCCGCAGTGGCAGTACCGCCCGTGGCGACCAGCAGAGGCCAGCGCTGCAGTACGGCGCCGCTCCGCACCGCCCACACCACCCTGAGCCTCCGCGTGGCCATCCTCTTCGCTGGGCACGCTGCAGAACCGTCGCCGTGGCCAGAGCAGCGCAGAGTGCGCTCTCTGCCGCCGACGAGCCCGTGAGCTCCGTTCCGTCGAAACCACGGGAGCAGGCCAAATCCGACCAAGTTTAACAGTTGAATGGAGCCAGTGGACCAATCCGAAGCCGCCCAATCGCCTTGACCTTCCGTCCAATCCCTGCCTCGCTGTAATCGCTCGCCGGAGTGATCCTGTTCTCGGCAACCACCTCGAGCCGGCTATAAATAGATGCCCCGAGCTCGTTTTTGACCCAGCACCTCTCCTCCTCTCCTCAGAGCCTCGCCACACTCATCAGAGGGCCTCGGGAGAGCCTTCTTCCCCGACTCCGGCCGCTCCGATCCGCTTCGGGCTCCGGCAAGATCCACTCTGGTGAGTGCGCCCCCGCTTCCCAAACTTTGCCAGTAGCCTCCTAGTGCACCCACTTCCCTAACCCGCGCTTCAATTTGGCGTTTGCAGCTCTCTTCGGAGAGATCCATCCTCGACCGAACCGCCGTCCGCCGGAGTGGAAGCCGCCGTCGACCAACTCCACCACCCACAGACGCGTGAGAGCTCCGTGAGTCCGTAGGTACTTTCCGTTTCCCCTACCTCGCCGTGGATCGACGCTGGCGACCACCGCGAGCCTCGGGCGCCGGTGAGCTCTATTCTGGTTTTTAAACCTGACGGGTGGGACCCCCTCGTCAGCCTCTCCTCCCTCTCTCCGAACCGTTTTCTGAAAGCGCCTTCGGGCAAAGTACGTTTTCTCTTTGGTTTGGCGTATTTCAATCCGAAACGTTTTCTGTTTATTCAAACTAGCCCCTGATAGTTTCTGTTTCATCACAGATTGGTCCCTGGACTAAAACCTTAATAACTTTTAAACAAAAGATGATTTTGAGTTGATTCTTTTTCTGTCATCTTTATTTTTCTGTCTAGTTTTTTATCATATTTATTTGGAAAAAATTTGGAACAATTTTTATGCACGCACGGTATTTACGTTAGTATTCGAATTTTTCTATAACGTAGATACCGAAGGAGGTGATGGTGCTCCCAACTTCGCCGAGCTAGACTCCGACTACTCTGAACCAGGCAAGCATGTTTGAACCTTTGATATGATGAGTGTTTTTCATGTTTGCTTGAGTGGTTTTCTCATGGCATGTTTATATAAGCATTGGTGAGTGTTATATCTCATGCAAAGCATGTTGCAAGTGAGTTTCGAAACTTGAGGTGTTCATATGATGGTGAGATAACCTGATCATGTGGTGGCATGATAGGTTGCAAGCTGGTATTGTTGAAGCATGCCAGTTCTATATCAATTGTTTAACTCCAGTGTTAAGGTGGATCAAGTCTTGTTCCCGTTCATTCCCTTTCCGTGCTGCCACATGTTTTCTGCAAAGAATGCGGTTTAGTAAGTTGCAAACCTCTTTCCTTGTACACACCAAATAGAGGGGCCGTGATGAGGGTTCCATGGCCCTGGATTAAAGCCCGTCATCCAGTCAGGGGGCATGGGTGTTTCCGGTTGGGACCGAGAGGGGGGCACCCCTTAGAGCACGCGATATAAATTTGATCCCATGCTATTCGAGGTGTTGGCCTCCCCGTCTTAGAGTTTTTCTTGAACATTGCCTAGGGTGATTCCTGGCAGCGGGATGTGGAATGGGTGTGTACTGGTTAGATGTGTTTCTTCTAAAATACCGTAAACGGAACTAGTCCTTTGTGACTACTGAAATCCGTTGGCTGTGGGTAAAAAGTACAAACTCTGCAGAGTCAAAACCATTCGAGTAACCATGTCCATGGTCATGGACATTGATTAACAGATCAGTGTCAGTCTCAGTGTCAGTCTCAGTGTCAGTCTCAGTGATAGTCTCCGGAGAATAAGCATGTAACTGAGAGTGGTAAACCCGGCTGAATGTTATTCCTGTGGATGGACTAACCAGTTTATTATTATGTACTGAATATTCCTTGGGATGATGTTACCTTCATGAGCTACTTGAATTTGAATGACGAAATATAAGCCCTTTATGTGATGTCGCTCAGACATCCGGCTGTGGCATTCTTGTTATTTACTTTTGATATAAGCCCTTTATGTGATGTCGCTCAGACGTCCGACTGTGGCATTCTTGTTATTTACTTTTGATATAAGCCCTTTATGTGATGTCGCTCAGACGTCCGACTGTGGCATTCTTGTCATTTACTTTGGATATAAGCCCTTTATGTGATGTCGCTCAGACGTCCGAATGATGGCAATTCTTGTTATTTACTTTTGATATAAGCCCTTTATGTGATGTCGCTCAGACGTCCGACTGTGGCATTCTTGTTATTGACTTTGGATATAAGCCCTTTATGTGATGTCGCTCAGACGTCCGACTGTGGCATTCCTGTTATTTACTTTTGATATAAGCCCTTTATGAGATGTCGCTCAGACGTCCGACTGTGGCATCCTTGTTATTTACTTTCATTATAAGCCCTTTTCGAGATGTCGCTTAGACGTCCGACTGTGGCACGTACTGCCATTTGCTTTTCAATATAAGCCCTTTATGTGGTGTCACCCTGACGCCCGACTGCGGCATGTTAATTTATTTTTACCTTCGAGGCGTCGCTTCAGACACCCGATCGGACTTCAGCTATTTTATGGGGATTTCGGGAGGACTACCGCCTGACTTCCTCCTTATTTATCTTGCAGTGCAAATTTATTACCTGAGTGTGCATTACTAACCTGCTCATGTGCATCATGTTTGCATTTGTTATATCTTATGTCCAAACTGTCTTGCGAGTACATTCAAAGTACTCACCTGGCTTGTTGATTTGGCCAGATGTTGACGAAGGCGATCTTATGGATGAAGAGTATGATAGCGAGTCCGACACCTAGAGGAGTCCCAGTCAATCCCTTGCGATCCTGGAGTTGGTCACCTGTATTATATACGCTTCCGCTACCTCAATAAAAATCATCGAGCCTCACTCCGACGCTTGATGAGTTGTAAGATTTTAGAGTCATGTCATCCACTTCACTGTGACATATCCACCACCACTTTTATTACGAGTTAGTAGTTATGCCACCATACCCTTTGTGTTATATCCGCCTTTATGTGTAATATTGGCATGCTTGTAATAAATTGTTGAGCGGCCTCAGCTCAACCCTGTATAATATTTAGTACTTCTGGATTTCTGTATCAAGGATTTGTCTACCAGTAAGGAGGATTTTTCTATACTGGTCTGACGAAAGGGTCGATTTTTCAATAAATGTTTTATTGGAAAACCTGTCCTGACAAACAGTCACGTTGAAGCAATAGGCACAGTAACCTTTATCCTGGGCAGAGCCAACCGAGGTTTGGGCGGAACAGTCTTGGCTTGCTTGGCAGTTTTTTCAGTTGGATCAGGAGTTGGCGTCCGAATGCGCTTCTGGTTCTTAACACTCGACACCGCAGCCTTGCTCTGGTCGGCTGCCGGATCTTGAGTCTGCTTGGTACGGCGCTCGGTGTGTGGTGGCGACTCGACCTCTTCGCTGTCATCAGAGTCGTCTCTGTCGTCTTCACTATTGTCTGCATAATCATAGTCGGCACTCCCGCCCTCGCTTTCCGCTCCTCCGGCAAATTGTTCCCCGTTCGGCACGGGCGAGTACATCTTCGTGAATGCCTGCAATATACAGATTTCAGAGTCAGTCGGGTTCCATTTCAGTTGCATATTGAAAACAGAAATGATTCACTCGACAAGTTAGGCCTCACCTCTCCTAGAGGATGCTTGGCGTTGAAAGGCAAAATTCGCTTGGCTCCGCGTGGGTTATCACGGGCTCCGGTGATGCTCCTAAGCCACTGGGCCACGGTATCCTCGTCGACCTCTTCTGGATGTGTCCTAGCGGTGTCGTCTGCACCCGAGTACAACCACATGGGGTGGTCACGTGCTTGTAGGGGCTGGATGCGCTGACTGAGAAATGCCTCCAGCAGATCCAGGCCCGTCACTCCACCCCGGATCAGCTCAACGACTGCTTCAACCAAGATGGCCACCTCGCACTCCTCCTCCTCTTCTACGGTCAATGAACGGGGGGCGCAGAGTCTCTCCAGAGAGAAAGGGGGAACACCAGTCAACGCACCAGGGGTCGGAACGTCTTTACAGTAAAGTCAAGTCGACTGCCACCCACTAACTGACTCGGGAAAAGTCATGGAAGGGAAAGCGCTCCTACCCCTCATTTGGACACCTAAACCCCCACACATCTGGATCAGGTGGGTTTTTGCGTCACTCGGGTTGGCTTTCTTAACCGACTGAGATCGACAGGTGAAAATATGTTTGAACAGGCCCCAATGAGGATGGCACCCCAGGAAGTTTTCGCACATTGAAACAAACGCAGCAAGATATGATATGGTGTTCGGAGGGAAATGGTGGATTTGTGTGCCAAAGAAGTTCAAGAATCCGCGGAAGAATGGATGCAGAGGCAGGGAGAAACCTCTTTCCACGTGGGTCAGAAGAAGAACCCACTCGCCGTCGCGCGGCGCAGGCTCGAACTCTCCTTCCGGCAACCTCCAAGATCCGGGCGCTAGTAGGCCGTCGGCGACTACCCCTCCAATTCTTCCTCCTTGACCGATGAGGGGATCGAATCGCCTTGGATCTAGCCTGGCGGCAGAGCGGATCGTGAGGTCGACCCCTTCTTGCCCTTGGCCGTCTTCTTGGCGCGCCCCAGTGCCTTCGTCTTGTCCTTCGCCATCTCCATGGTAGTCGACGGGAACGAGCGGAGCGGCGTTGCACTGGAGAGGGCGAAGCAGAGAGACGAGGAAGAAAGGGGAAAAGTGGTGGACACTGTTGCACACCTCGGCCGCATCGCCCTTTATACCTGCGCGTCCGAGTGACGGACCTGTGGGCCCGCGCAATCTCAGCGCATCCCACAATTGGCGCTGGCCCGATACGTGGCAAAAAAGGTGGACCGAAGTGTAGGGGAACACGACGGAAAACAAAAAATTTCGGTATAGCGAGCACGCCCAGGACCACTATGGAGACTGCATACAAGGTTTGATCTGATCCGTACCGACTCGAAGCGCAGCGGAAGAAGAGTCGGTGGAGATCGTTGGTGCAGATCCCCGCAGCTAGGATTTACAACCTCCCAACCGCGAGGATGTACTCCCTCGTCGGACAGCCCTTCGGGAGGCGGTCGGACAGTCCACCGGACGATGTCGCGGACAGCCCTTCGGGAGGACCCTCGAAACTCGAACGGAGACTCGGACAGCCCTTCGGGAGGACACTCGAACAGACCCTCGGGCAAAAGACCGAAACTACGACCTCTCTACGGGGTTGCACACATACGGTGTCAGCTATCCGGCAGGGCTTCGCCGTCCAGAACTAGTTCCTGTCGGAACCCAGACAGCCTTTCGGCTCTACGAAACTCTTTTCGTGGGAGGGAGAGAAGAAGCCAGATAATGCATGGCATGTGTATGAGAGCAAGGGATGAAGAGATGGCAGCCCCCATCTCCTCTATTTATAGGAAAGCCAAGGGGTAGTGTGCCTCCAAAAATTACCAAAAACCCATGCATTAGGTCACACCCCATGGGCATTTAGGTCATAATGGGAGGCCATATGGAGCTCCACCACATGTGGCCGGCCACACCTTGGGGGAAATAACGTAACACCAAGGGCCCAAAGAAAAAGCGAAAGAAACGACAAAAGCACACAAAGCACTAAGGTCACACAAGCAATATCATATATTACAGCTATCCACAACAATGATATGCATGCCTACTTAAGCACACAAATCTCGCGGAGACTCCGGTACTACGGTCTAACATGCTGTGGCGATGTGCACGAAAGGAAGTCAAGGTGTGGAAGGAGTTGGTGTAAAAAAAGGTACACCAAACACGGCTTAACACTGGTTGCAGCTGGAAGGATACTGAGGTGAGGACGGACTTGATGATCGTGGATCGGGACACAGAGGTCACGACCAAATCGTCATCAAGCGTACGGAAGAAACCATACTTGTCCAGGGAATGGATGGCTGGGTGGAATAGCGGTGAAAAGAAAGGCTTGTGGGCATTGCCCTTTTCTGATAACCAAGATCAGTAAGGGTTGCCAACGTGGCTAGAGGGATGGCACGATCCGGGATAGAGACATGTCTATCACCGAACCATAGGAATAGCTGAAAAGGATAAATCGGTGTGGTACCTGTGCATCAATCCTGCAAGGGATTGATACTACTAGGCACCTTGGCATCACTCCGCTGGGACGAAGATGACACCAGACACCACGGAACATGCAACTGGAGAGTACAGGTAGTGGATTGCCACCTATACTTACCAGATCCATCGTTAGTAATAACTAGTCTATATGCATGCTATGCAGCAGACAAATGCAGCAAACAAGTGCAGCAAACCGGCTAGACTCTATGCTACCGCTTTCTAACGCTCACGCAGTCTAGGGCGTCCTATAGCCAGACCTGCTCTGATACCAACTCTTGTGGCACCCCGGCTCAGAGGGAACCGGAACGCCCCATATTCCAGTCCCAGGGACAAGTCCACTGGAATACGGCACTGTTGGCATAGAACAAATCAGCTCTTTATTGCTATAAATACGGTTACAAGGGTACAAGGATTACATCGGCACGGCGACACTACGCCTGCTCAAAATAGCTCTATGCTAACAGCGAATCGACCTGAGGGAGCGAAGCAACTCTCGGCAGTGGAACAACGTCGGCGGTGATGGACTCCACTCCGCAGGGACTCTGGCTGGAACGCGTATCCTAGCTCGCGCACGCAACATCTCCAACAAACAATCAAACATGGCATGACCTGCAAACTGGCATGACACGCCAGGTGAGTACTTTGAATGTACTCGCAAGCTCACAACAAACGTCAGCATTAAGGCAAGACAACATCACAGCAATCAAGATTAAGTTAAGATTTATTGTTACCGAAGGAATGGTTGAAATGAGCAATGACAGGCTACTCTTCCTGCATTCCGGTGACCAACTCATGATCACTCCAAGAACATCCAACGATCATCCTCGAGATCGTTACCAATACTTGCCCATGGCATGATATCCGACTGTTACCAAACTCAGATGAGTTCTCCCATCATTACTGCCATTAAAACGGTTGATCTCCTATAGAGGTCTGGACGGGCTGTCCAATTCCGTGGACACGGCTATTCGAATAGATTTTACACTCTGCAGAGGTTGTACACTTTACCCACACCACGGAACTCATGGCCTCGTGCTCCCATTCGGGTGGACCAACGACGTTCCGACGAAACCCGCCTGACCCGTGACTCTTCCATCGTACGACCGGCAATCATACTCCCTCTTGGAGTCAAGCCCTGGGTGGCCCCGTGTCCTCAAGACACCTGCCAGCGTCCTGGCCAACAAACTGTCCCAAACGGGGACCTGGATCCAATAACTCAACTGGGCTCACAGGGTTATCGCCGCCTACCGGGCCAGGGTAGCGCGCGCGCATAACCCTCCCTCTTTGGAGGTACCGGTGGAAGAGCACGCGATCAGACCAAGTCAAGGCCGTCCCATACCGGCAAATGTGGCTGCACGAATAAGCCCGGACAGGTGACTCTCGATCAACCAACTAAGTTCACCTATTACCAGGTTGTTTCATCAAGTTAACTTAGTTGGTCAAATTAGGCATCTTATCCCCGAACAATCTTTTTGTCACAGCTGATACTACGGTATCATAGTAATCCAATAACCGGCATGCTTAGGCTACTGCTACTAGTTCATATTCACAAATGCCGGATGAAATCCAAAATAATCATAGACGGTAATCTCAACATCATAACCTCAACGAGTGGGTAAACTACTACTCATTAACAATCCGGTATTCAACATCTACTCATGCATGTCATAATCCAATCCATGCTACAGATAACATTCTTGCTATTAAAGTAATTAATTAAACTATGATATTGCATTGCAATTATGCAGATGAGGGTTGTGGCTTGCCTGGGGATGAAGGAGTCATCGGAATGAAGTGCGGAAATGTCGCGGGGACAAATGCCGGAAACAGTTCTCTCCCGGAGGGGCTGTTTACGGGCAAGGGTAAAATGGTCATTTTCACAGTAGGACCACATAGTGAAAATGATACCAACATGTCGGGCTCGAAGAGACGAAGCCGTGGGCGTTGGATTCACCTCGATCGGAGTTACGGAGGAAAAGTTGTGAAGGTTTCTCTGCCAAGGACCTTTCTGTAAATATTTTATTTACTTCGGGGTCCCTGTCAGCTCGGCTGGTCGTGCACTTTACGGAAATACGTTTCCCAACGAAGGAAACGGAAACACAGTGGGGCGCGTCCACTTATCCGAGCTGGCGGGTGCGGGGCCGGGCTCTGTGCAGCTGACCGGTGGGGCCCGCGCAACTTCTCTCTCTTCCCTCGCTCCTTCTTCTTCCTCCGACAGAGCAGAGAGGAGAAGCGCGACAGAGGCGGGGCCGGCGCCGGCAGCGGCGACTCCGGCCATCTCCGGCCACGGCGCGGGCATCGGCGGGCGCGGGAAGACCAGCCGCACCCGTTCAGAGGCGAAGCGGGCGCCGGGAAGGAGTGGGGAGGCGGGGACGGGCGGCGCCAGGAGAGGACAGAGAGGCGGCGGTGGTGATGCTCTCCTGCGAAACGGGCAACTCCGGCGAGGGCGAGTGGGTGGGGCAGTTAAACGGGACGAGGATGAGCTGGTGGAGAGGTTGGAAGGAGGAGAGGAGCTCGGCTGAGCTCCAATATAGGAGAAGGGCCACGGCAGCCATGGCGATGGTGGTGGCTGGAGAGAGCTTCTCCCGCTCGGGGAAGTGGCTAGGCGGGACCAGAGGAAGACGGGGAGTTGGCTGGTGAGCTCGGGAGGGGCTCGGAGGTCCTTATATAGCCGGGCGGTGAGGTAGGCCGAGCATTGCCGCGGCGACACGTACGCCGGTGTCTCGGCACTTCCAGAGCTCACCTGGAGGAGGGGAGAGGGTTCCAGGAAGGTCGCGGAGGGGCTAAGAGAGCTCCGGCAGGCTCGGGAATGCTCGGGAGTGGTCGGGCGGCTGGTGCTCGAACTCGGTCGCGGTGACGCATACACCAGCGCGCCGGAGCTTTGGGAACTCGCGGAGAAGCGGGGAGAGGCGACTAGAGAGATCGGAGAGAAGCTGAGAAGGCTCGGGAGCACTCAGGAGGGCTCAGGCGAGCTCGGGAAGGCTCGAGACGGAGAAAACACCAACGGCAGCTACGGCAGAATAGGGCGGAGCTCGTCGCGGAGCGGCGAGGATGGGACTGGAGGGGGAGAGAGGTCTAGGGAGAAGAAGACAGCGAGGGGGCTCTGTTGGACATGATCGTTCGCGCGGGAACGACAAGGAGGAGAGGGGCCCCGACAAGAAACGACGCAGCTCATGACCACTGCTCGCCAGGGCGGCGGTCACCACGTGAACTTGGCCTTGCCACGCGTCCAAGTCAACTCCAACATGTCAAATCGGTCGGTAACTTGTAGGAAGAGGTCAAGGAGGAAAGAGACAGGCACAAAGAGGCTTAAGGTGACCACAGATAGGAGGTCTTCTCAGGTACAGCAAGGTGTTTGTGCTGCGGTGAGGAAAATCGAGCAGGATCTAGACTCTGATATTTGGCATGGGATGATCAAATGCTAAGGTGATCATGTCTGCAAATTTGCAGCTTATTTGGATGAAGATAAATAGCACTTGCTGTTCAAAGGGCCTCACTGACTAGATTTGCAAAGTATGAAGTAGCACTCACATACTTCATTGGATTGAGCTGAAATTTGGCAAGGAAGGGTTATTTGGACATATGAAGATGTTGTAAAAATATCATACCAAATGGACATGCCAAAATGGTACTTCCTTCACAGCTATCTTCTCTGTCCAGAAACTTGGAATAATTCTAGAGAATTATTGGGAAGATGAATTGAGCCCAAACTTTGTGGAGATGGATAATATAGGTAGGAGAATATTCTGGTAAATTTTCAGCTTAAATGAAGCAATATAAAATATAGTTGCTTCACAACTGAAAAATATGGCCAGAATCTAAGAATTGATGCTCTGCTCACTAAGATGATTGGATAGGGTAGAAACTTGGTGGAGAGTCATTATTTGGGCAAATGAAGGTTCTTGCAAAATTTCAACTCATTTGAATACTCCTAGCTAGTACTTCCTTCATTAAGCTTCCAGTTAACCAGAAACTTAGGAAATTAGCCACGGGAGTTTTATGAACCAAATGAAGTTGAATTTTGTCATGAGACAATGATATGAATAGAAAAGGATGCCCAAAAAGTTTGGGACCAAACAAGCAAAGATAAATAGCACTTCCTTCACAAAGTGCCATTTAGGGCAGAATAGGAAAAAGATTATTTGGGAATTATTTTTGGACATGGCAAGGAATATTTTGACATATCTGGATAAGATATGTCCCAAAGAATTTATGAGAATTATTTGGGAATTTTGGGAATGATAGAAATATGAGTTGCTTCACAACTCAGAGCTGACAGGGTTATTCCTTTAATAGAAAAAGGAATATTCCCAAGAAAAGAATATTGGGATTGGTCCAAGATGGAAATGATAAGGTCTTGGGATGATTTTGAGGTTGGCAAGCCACTTGGGAGAGGAATCAAGGGTGATCTCTCCAGGTTTCAGGACTACTAAGCCACAGAAAAGCAAATCCAGACCAAAATAAAAAGGAAAAAGAAATGGGCAAAATCCAGGGTGTCACACTTTTTTTCAATGAGTCTTTTATTTCACTAAGAAATTTCACGTCATTTCCAATCAACAATATGTCATCCACATACAAGATTAGAAATGCTTTTGCGCTCCCACTAAACTTCTTGTAAACACAAGATTCTTCGTCATTTCTGATGAAGCCAAACTCTTTGACCACTTCATCAAAACGAATGTTCCAGCTTCTTGACGCTTGCTTCAGACCATAAATGGCTTTCTGAAGTTTGCATACCTTTCCAGCATCCTCATGAATGACAAAACCTTCTGGCTGTATCATGTATACATCCTCTTTGATGTTTCCATTTAGGAAAGCCGTTTTGACATCCATCTGCCATATTTCATAATCGAAATAAGGAGCAATTGCTAGTAATATCCGAACAGACCTAAGCATAGCTACGGGCGAGAAAGTCTCGTCGTAGTCCACTCCTGGAACTTGCGTGAACCCTTTCGCGACAAGTCTAGCTTTGTGGATAGTAATGTTACCATCCGCGTCCGTCTTCCTTTTGAAAATCCATTTACAACCAATCGGCTTTACACCTTCTGGAAGTTCTTCCAAGTTCCAAACTTGGTTTTCGTACATGGATTCCATTTCGGATCTCATGGCCTTGTGCCATTCTTTTGAGATGGGCCCCGCCATCGCTTCCTTGTAGTGCGTAGGTTCATCATCTTCAAGAATGAAGATTTCGTTATGAAACCATTCAGGAGGCTGGATAGCCCTACCTGATCTGCGCGGTTCAGTTACAACATTGTCTGAAGTCTCCGCACCACATGCGACAACTTCCGGCTCGGTTGTAGGGATAATTAGCGGAATTTCTTCCGGTTCCTTAGCCATATCAACGGTCACCGAAGATTCACTAATCTCATTAAGTTGTACTGTCCTCCCACTCACCTTTTTCGTGAGAAACTCTTTCTCGAGAAATTGTCCACTCCTTGCAACAAACACTTTGTTATCGGACGGGTGGTAGAAAGAATACCCAATGGTTTCTTTGGGGTAACCTACAAAGTAGTATTTGTCTGCTTTGGGATCGAGTTTGGTTGGCTGTAAACGCTTTACATATGCCTCACAACCCCAAATCTTGAGATGCGACATATTGGGTTTCTTCCCATACCATAATTCAAATGGCGTCGTTTCAACAGACTTTGATGGTGCCTTGTTTAGTATATGAGCAGTAGTTTCCAGTGCGTGACCCCAAAAAGATATCGGAAGATCCGTAAGAGACATCATCGACCTTACCATGTCCAACAAGGTTCGGTTACGTCGTTCCGATACTCCATTTCTCTGTGGAGTTCCGGGAGGCGTAAGCTGTGAAACGATTCCACGGTCACTCAGATGTTGGCCGAACTCATGACTAAGATATTCGCCTCCACGATCAGACCACAGGAACTTAATCTTTTTGTCACGATGATTTTCTACCTCATTCTGAAATTCTTTGAACTTTTCAAAAGTTTCCGACTTATGCTTCATTAAGTAGATATAGCCATACCGACTTAAATCATCAGTAAAAGTCACGAAGTAGAAATACCCACCCCGTGCGGCTGTGTTCATTGGACCACATACATCACTATGTATTATTCCCAACAATTCACCCGCCCGTTCAGGATGACCCGTGAACGGCGTCTTGGTCATTTTCCCCATCAAGCAAGCTTCACATGTGTCAAATGATTCAAAATCAAGGGACGGTAAAACTCCATCTTTATGGAGTCTTTGCATGCGTTTCTTTCTGATGTGGCCAAGCCGACAGTGCCACAAGAAAGTGGTGGTGGTATCAGCCTTCTTAAGGCGTTTAGCATTCACGTTAAAGACATCATTACCACATTCAAGATTTAGTATGAAAAGGCCCCCAACAATGGGTGCAAATCCATAAAACATATCCTTACAATAAAGTGAACAACCATTGTTCTCAGACTTGTACGAATACCCATCGTGTACTAAACATGATCCGGAGATAATGTTTCTACACAACAGTGGAACAAAATAACAGTTACTTAGTTCTAAGATAAATCCTCAAGGGAGACGTAGAGGCATAATGCCGACGGCTTGAGCGGCGATCCCAGCGCCGTTCCTGACGCGCATCACGAGTTCATTCTTTGCCAGCTTGCGCACCTTCTGAAGCCCCTGTATCGAGTTGCAAATGTGAGCAACCGATCCGGTATCAAATACCCAAGACTTAGAATTTTCGCTAGCAAGCAAAACGTCAATGACATTAACTTGTATAACAATTATACCTTTTCCGGTTTTCCCGGACTTCTTATCTTCCAGATACTTCTTGCAGTTTCTCTTCCAGTGTCCTGTGCCCTTGCAGTAGAAGCACTCAGTTTCATTCTTGGCTCCGCCTTTAGAGTTGCTTTGGGAGCCGGTCTTACCGGCGCCCTTGCCCATCTTTGGCTTGCCTTTCTTCCTTTTGAAACTGGCGGTTTTATTCACAAGCAACACTTGCTTGCGATTTTTCCGCAGTCCTCCTTCTGCAGTTTTCAGCATGGCGAGCACCTCTTCCGGTTCCTTCTCCATCCCACTCATGTTGTAGTTTAATACAAAACCGTCGTAAGATGGGGGGAGTGAAGAAAGCAACATGTCCATCGTATGGCCAGGTGGAAGTGGAAATTCCAGGGTTTTAAGCCTTTCAGCATAGCCAATCATTTTGACCACGTGTTCGCCAACTGAACTACCCTCAGCCATCTTGCAATCCATCAAAGCCTTCATGATATCAAATCGTTCAGACTTTGCAGTTTCCTTGTACAGAGCATCCAATTCCCGGATCATATCACGGGGTTTATGGAATTCAAAACATTTTTGAAGGTCTGTACACATGCAAGCTAGCATGAGGCACTGCACTAAGTTGTGATCATCATCCTTAGTGGCCCAGACATATTGTTCATCTTCCGGGGCCTCTGCCGCCAGTTTAGCTGGAAGAGCATTTTCAAGCACATACAGTTTCTTAGCGCTCCTAAGGACAATCCTCAGGTTGCGGACCCAGTCCGCATAGTTGTTTCCAGTCGCAGTTAACTTCTCTTTCTCTAACATCGGGCCTAAGTTGAACGCGGTGTTGCGAGCCATTTGATCTACAACGGAAAACACAAGTTTTCACTTAGACTTTGTTTATAATGAAAATGCACTAGTGAATAAACAATTTTATTCTAAAGTGCGCTCCCACTCAAATCAATATCTCTCATAATTGATTGTGAGTGATTCAAGACCCGTGTTTGGATTATTCGTCATTGATGTTAGTCACCACTGATGACGAAAATCTCAACCGGTAGGCCAACCTGCCAATCACATACCTATGTGACTCTTGTTCATCTTTCGATGCGCGTGTTCCGAGCTCAGGACGATCCTGCCATGAACGTCAAGACAACCAAGTGATCTTGCTACGAGGTCTGACCTCACCCGCCTCACACTTCTCAATTCGTTCGTACCCATGTTAGTCATGGTGCACCCCGAAAAGATAGGTGCCGTGACGGTGCTACACTTGGGAGAACACTAACTACTTGATATTTTTGTGAGATATCACCCTAATAAAAAGCGACTACCGCGCAATCAAGAAGGGTGCATCAAGAGGGATAAACATCTCAGGCAATTCATAATAGCATGATATGGTATAGCCTCTTCTGACGGAGAAGTCTTTCATTTCTTCGTCTTCGGCATTCATGTCGGTGTTCACCTTCGCGAAGATTGCCACCACCTTGTCGATGCACCAGATAATATTGCTATCTCCATAGCAAGATAAAATAAATGCATTACTTAAGGTTGACACGCAGGTCATTAAAGTGCAATCATATGGCTCCAGCCATCATGCCGAATCATGACACGCAGGTCATGTTAACTACATCATATAGTCATCTCATACATAATCAAATTGAATATGAGCATTGCTATACCACATCACATGCAAACCATCCTGCAAAACCAAGTTAGACGCCTCTAATCGGTTTATGCAAAATTTTATTTTACGTGGCTTCTAAGGTTTTGACTTAAACCGTAGCTACCAACGTTTTATCATCAAGTATGATTATTCAAGTTGCTAGATTAACATCTCGGGGTGTATGAAACACGAGATAATTAAATCTCGAGCCCCATACTAAACTTCGTCATACGCATGACCCCCGTGCAGATCATATCTGTAATGCCCTTTCATCTGCGAATTTCATCTTTCTTTTGACTATGGCAGAACCCAAAGAACTGATAGCACTTCCATGATCAATCAGGATCACGGATTGCCAGAACTTTGTCAAATTCCACCATGCTGTCTCGAGATTGAGCAAACGCAAATTCTAGGGAAGCAACAAGAACGTCGGGTAACAGATTTCATCTGTCACCCGCATAAATAATTTTCAGCAATAGATCTCATCTACTACCTAATCATATTATGCAATACCCATACATCTCCATGTATTCTAGATCGTAACCTGCATCTACGCATAGCACGGCTCTTGATGCCACTGTAGGGGAATGCGACAGAAAACAAAAATTTTCGGTATAGCGAGCACGCCCAGGACCACTATGGAGACTGCATACAAGGTTTGATCTGATCCGTACCGACTCGAAGCGCAGCGGAAGAAGAGTCGGTGGAGATCGTTGGTGCAGATCCCCGCAGCTAGGATTTACAACCTCCCAACCGCGAGGATGTACTCCCTCGTCGGACAGCCCTTCGGGAGGCGGTCGGACAGTCCACCGGACGATGTCGCGGACAGCCCTTCGGGAGGACCCTCGAAACTCGAACGGAGACTCGGACAGCCCTTCGGGAGGACACTCGAACAGACCCTCGGGCAAAAGACCGAAACTACGACCTCTCTACGGGGTTGCACACATACGGTGTCAGCTATCCGGCAGGGCTTCGCCGTCCAGAACTAGTTCCTGTCGGAACCCAGACAGCCTTTCGGCTCTACGAAACTCTTTTCGTGGGAGGGAGAGAAGAAGCCAGATAATGCATGGCATGTGTATGAGAGCAAGGGATGAAGAGATGGCAGCCCCCATCTCCTCTATTTATAGGAAAGCCAAGGGGTAGTGTGCCTCCAAAAATTACCAAAAACCCATGCATTAGGTCACACCCCATGGGCATTTAGGTCATAATGGGAGGCCATGTGGAGCTCCATGGAGCTCCACCACATGTGGCTGGCCACCCCTTGGGGCCCCCCCCCAAATGGGGTTCCTTCCCTTGCAAGCCTTTCCCTTCTAGAAGCTTTGAAAAGTCCTAAAAGGTGGCTCTCCAAAAAACATCCCAAAAAGCACTTTCACTATTCACGACGACATTTTTCAGTGTCCGTTCGAACTGAAAATATTTATGTGGGCTTAGAACATTTCCAGTACCCACTAAAATAATTTTCAATGCGTTCTGAAACAATTCCAGATTAGTGATTTTCATCTGCGAAAAGCATTTGAAGTGGTTCCGGCAGCTCCGGAACATTTCCGGTTTTCATCCCAAAAAATTCCAGAAAGTTTCCAGAATAATTCTGGCACCCTCCAAGAATTATCAGGGGCGTCCCGAAACCAATTTGACTTAATGGAATACCCCGAAACAACTTTTCAGTTTCACCGAAACTCATCCGGGGTTCTCTCTGCGGAACTTTTCCGCTGTCCGAAACTTTTTCGGCGATTTCCTCTCAGACTCCCTATCTAGTATTCAGCAGATAGATGACCCTTAAGCGTGTGACCCTATAGGTTCGGTGAAGCATAGACATGACCTGGAACCCCTTCCGATCAATGATCAACATCGGAGCCGTGGACACCCATATTGACCCCTATACCCACACGAATGAATATTCGAGTGAACCCCAGTTGCCGTGAGCTATTCCTGTTGCTTCGCGATATGTCACAAAACACCCGAGGTGAGATTTATTGCACCCCCGTGGATCAACAATTTGTCCACTATGCAAGTTACCTCGTTACCGGTTTTGTTCTCTTTTCTCGTTTCCGTGTTTCGGTATCCCAGTGATCAAATCACAAGTTGTCTAGCCAGACGATGATGGATACCGTTTCACCGAGAGGGCCCGAGTATATCTCTCCATCGTCGGAGGAGCAAATCCCAATCTTGAGCTATCTCGTTACTTGCCATACTTTTCCGTGAACCCGTAAGCCGCCGTAATAGCCACCCAGTTACGGATGACGTTTAACAAACCCCAAAGTTCACGAAGCAAGTACGAAGGAACTCGATACTCTCATGGTCTAAGGAATTATGCAAACATTAACTTCCCTGTGTAAAATACCATTAACTTGTGACGAATGTATCTCATAGCATAACATCAATTTGGGTCGATTCAACACAAGTGTTCTACCAACAATTTGTGCCCTCAAAATTGCCGGCATAGACATGCCCATGATCAGGAAAACATAATCATCATGCAATACTTGAGCCAGTCTTAGAGGCATGACTAGGAATACATTTTACCGTTTATTAACCCACACGTGCACATGGGTTTTCCTCAGAGCCTTTATGGATATACGGGCTCGGGAGCCACAACAGTTATAGCATGGATCATAAACATTCATTACAAACCTGGAGATACAAAATAACTGTTATTACTGCCTCTAGGGCAGTTCTCCTACATGAAGATCGAGGAGTCTCTCCCCACTTGCCCCGCTTACCGTGCCGCGACCGGCCCATGCACTTCTCCAATTTTCAAAATCCCGCAGAATCCGGATCCAGTGAATCAGTCGATCGCGTCAGAGATTTCCAAATCCAATCTACTCGATGCTATGCTGTTTTTTTCACTCGGATACTCAAGAACCCAGAATCGATCAAGGCGACTTACGGAGGATTAAAGCAACTCGCATAGTTTCAGACCCCCAAAAAAGTGTCTCCGAGACATTGAGTTGGGTCGAAATCAACTTCAATCCTTCCTCAGTCGGTCCTCGATCCATTCGGGGGCTAATGACGATGACATGTACCTAAGGTAGGGTCCTAGGCCTGACCTATATGCCCTACCCAAGGGCACTACACAAGAGGCCGAGACCTATGAAGATAGAAAGAAGATACCGACTGGAATCATCACAGAGTGCAACCCACTCGACGGAAGATCCACTCGGATACCCCAATTCCACTCGACCGTCATTATTCACTCGGAGTACAAGAATTCACTCAAAGGACAGAAGACTTAGAGCCACCCCTGGATGGCAACGGTCGAACATTCACTCCGTCGCCTTAAAGATTACTAAACACGGGCATTACCAGTAACGTTCATATCTTTATTCTCTCATTGAACCCCTGCGTAACTGAGGACTGCGAGGGGTTGGCTTACTCTATATAAGCCACCCCTCCCCTCTTGCACAGGGGTTCGCACCCTCTGTAACTCAACACTCCAATCAATAAAGCCTCCGCGACACCGAGACGTAGGGCTATTACCTCCTCCGAGAGGGGCCTGAACTCGTAAATCCGAGTGTACAACTTCGCCGTAGCTAGGCTCTGGGCTCTCCTACGTACCCCCCATCTCTACTGTCAGATTCGTTCCCACGACACCCTCTGTGCCTAGTATTCCTATTCCTCGTCCTGCTGTTGCAGATCCGACGCCGTCCTCTCCTACGGTTTCTTCTCCTCCCTCATCGCATGACTCTCCACCTTCATCACTGATACCTTCCCCTTCTCCACCTTCATCACTGATACCTTCCCCTTATCCACCTTCATCAACGATACATTCCCTGTCTCCACCTCCAGTGATTCCACCTCTTCCCTCCTTTCCTTTCCATTATACTCGTTGACCACGTGTTGTGGATAAATCCACTGACGTGCCATCTACTTCTAGTGCGTCGTCCTCCTCATCCCAGCCGACTTATGGTCTTCGAGCTTAGCCTCGCCCTCCTCCTGATCGCTATTCTCCTAGTCGATATGGTCTTTCGGCTGTACTTGAGCCTACCTCTTATCGTGATGCTATTGTTCATCATGAATGGCAGTTTGCGATGGCAGAGGAGCTTGCTGCTCTTGAGCGCACCGGCACATGGGATCTTGTTTCTCTTCCTTTCGGTGTTCGTCCCATCACTTGTAAGTGGGTCTACAAAGTTAAGACTCGGTCCGATGGTTCTCTTGAGCATTACAAAGCTCGTCTTGTGGCTCGTGGCTTTCAGCAGGAGCATGGTCGTGATTACGATGAGACATTTGCTCCTGTGGCCCATATGACCACTATCCGCACACTTCTCGCTATGGCCTCTATTCGCCATTGGTCTGTTTCTTAGCTTGATGTTAAGAATGCCTTTCTTAATGGTGAGTTGCGTGAGGAGGTTTATATGCAGCCACCACCCGGGTATTCTGTTCCTGATGGCATGGTATGCCGTCTTCGTCGCTCTCTTTATGGCCTTAAGCAAGCCCCTCGTGCCTGGTTTGAGCTTTTTGCCTCTGTGGTGACCACTGCTGGTTTTTCAGTGAGTGCTCATGATCTGGCATTGTTTGTCCACCTTTCAGCTCGTGGTCGGACTCTTCTTCTTCTATATGTTGATGACATGATCATCACTGGCGATGACCCTGAGTACATTGCCTTTGTCAAGGCCCGTCTCAGTGAGCAGTTTCTTATGTCCGATCTTGGTCCTCTTCGTTACTTTCTTGGGATTGAGATTTCCTCCACCTCTGATGGCTTTTTTATTTCCCAAGAAAAGTATATCCAAGATCTTCTTACTCGTGCGGCTCTTAGTGATGAGCGCACTATTGAGACTCCTATGGATCTCAATGTTCACCTTCGCGCTTCTGATGGTGTGCCCTTGTCTGATCCAACATGTTATCGTCATCTTGTTGGGAGTCTTGTCTATCTCGCCGTCACTTGTCCGGATATCTCCTATCCTGTCCATATCTTGAGTCAGTTTGTTTCTTCTCCCACTTCGGTACACTATAGTCACCTTCTTCGTGTTCTACGATGTCTTCGTGGCACGATTTCTCACCGTCTCTTCTTTCCCCGCTCCAGCTTGTTACAACTCCAGGCCTATTCGGATGCTACGTGGGCTAGTGATCCTACGGATTGCCGTTCACTTTCTGCTTACTGTGTTTTTCTTGGTGGTTCTCTCATTGCCTGGAAGATGAAGAAACAGACTGTAGTTTCCCGTTCGAGTGTAGCGGCTGAGTTGCAAGCTATGTCTCTTCTGATGGCAGAGGTGACTTGGTTACGATGGTTACTGGAGGATTTTGGTGTTTTTGTTACTACACCTACCACCCTCTTGTCAGACAGTACATGTGCTATCAGTATTGCACACGATCCCGTGAAGCATGAGCTTACCAAGCATATTGGCGTTGATGCTTCTTATGTGCGCGCTGCTGTGCAGGATCATGTTGTTGCTCTTCAGTATGTGCCTTCTGAGTTACAGCTAGCAGACTTCTTCACGAAGGCCCAGACTAGAGCGCAACATAGATTTCACCTTTCCAAACTCAGTGTTGTGGATCCACCATGAGTTTGAGGGGGGGTGTTAGAGTTATATTAGTGATGCCTTTTGACCTTTTGCATTCAGTCTCTTGACATTCTCCTGTAGCCTTTTGGCATCCTTATGTATGTGTATATATGTTGGCTTTGGCCTCATAATAATACAAGTTGCTGTTCCTAACACACCCAAGCACCGCACTGTCCCAAACCGTTGCATCAAGCAGGAATCGTCCAGGACAGCGTGGTACATGTTGGAGAGCTCGTCGGCTGTGTTGGTGAACTAGAACTCGAACATGCCCTCCTAGGTCGTCATCTCCAGTATGCCGCTGAACCGCACCCCGTTCCACGCTCCCGTCCAGTACATCTTGCTTTTCTTCCTCCAGAGTCCATACGAGCGCCTCGTGTCCTTGGCGGTGCGGCAGCGCGTCATGGCCGGCTTCACCACGAGGACGCCATGGACGATGCAGTTGGGTGGATTGGTTAGCTCGTGTGCGTACGAGAAAAATCTGAGCAAGAGGCCTCAGGTTCTCGAACCCTCTCCCCGCGTGATTTATTTCCCATTTATCATTTCTTTCTCCCTAGCTGACAAGTGGGACCCAACATCTACATGCTGACATGCCAAGATGTTGCTAAAAAACCGTGTCCACATCAGATGGAAACCACCCAAAGCGGTACGAGGGACTAAAATTATCCGGTTTGAGAAGTTGAAGGACTAAGATTTGCTGGTTTTGAAGTTGAGGGACCATTTCTATACTTTTGAGAAAGTTGAGGGATGAAAAATATACTTTTCCCTAAAATCTTACTTACTCAAATTGAAAATACATACATTCCTTGGTATGCTAAAGTTTTTTTTCCTTCCACATTCACCGGCGGCGTGTCATGAGAACCCGTTGCCCATCTGGACCTCCGACTTAACAGAGCAAACTTATTAAAATCCATGAGTTTGTAAAAAAAATGAGAATTCATTGATGTAGACCAGGAGACATCAAAGGATGGGATCAGGCTCGGCCTCGAGAGAGGGCAGGGGATGACCACCCAAAGTGGAAGGGCTCAGGGACGTGTTTTGTAGTGCAGAGTTAGTCTGGCTAGGTACGTGCTTAGAGCAGCTCCAACAGTTGCCTTATCCGTAAAATAACCATCGTTTAAGAGAAGTTGGGCCCAAACAAGCACTCCAATTGTTCCCGTAAACACGCAAAAATTTACAAGATTCCGTATAATCTTTGAAAATTCCCCTCCATCTATGGGAAGATGGCCCTTTCCGATGAGCCCTTAGATTCACCTCCTAGTTACCTGCCGCTCCGGCGGCCGGTGGCGGGGACGGAAATCCCGGTGCCTTCCTCCGGGTAGTAGTTTAGGTTAGTTTTTTTAGTCCTCACAGGTGCGGTGCTCGGACGTATGGCGACACTTCTTCTTCGAGATTGTCTTTCGGGTTCCGATCCTCCTCATCTTCGTTGATATGAATGTAGTCGACGGAGCTCCGGTGTAGATTCCTGTTGTCTCTTTTGAGCGGCGAAGTTAGAGTTTCTCATTGTGTGTGTACGACAGTGAGATTTGATGCGAGTTGCTTCCAATCTATTCAAGGGTTCAATGATGACGACTGTGGCTCCAGGGTGCTGGTCCTTAAGGGCACGTGCACAAAGACTTTCCAGCTGTCATCGACAAGGTCAAGCCGACTCTGGTAGAGCAGCAGTGACAACGACGCGTCGACAACTCGTTCTGACGATGGTATTGGTTGCTCGGTGGTCTAGAGCCCTCAATGTAATTTTTATTATGTTTGAGATAGACTTTTAAAATAGATATCGTTCTTCTTCATAAAAAAACAAACTAAAACAAATAAAAGAAGGGAATATTTCACATCAATAAAAACAGAATCAATAAGTGACGAACGTGCCATATTCTCTGCTCTCGCCCCGAACGCTGCAATCGCCGTTCATCGGGGTTATAAATCACATCGCACATGAAACCAGCCACGTCTTCATTTTCTTTTGTTTGGAACGAGAATAGGTGTCCGCGAACGGTGAAGGGAACTCACCGCGTGAATAGAACGGCGAGCCCATGGTTCATGTGCCTGTGGTTCACGGGGCCAACCTCCACGTCAAGGAGTTGAAGGAAATATGCCCTAGAGGCAATAATAAAGTTGTTATTTTATATTTCCTTATTCATTATAAAGGTTTATTATTCATGCTAGAATTGTATTGATCGGAAACTTAAATACATATGTGAATACATAAACAAACACCGTGTCCCTAGTGAGCCTCTACTTGACTAGCTCGTTGATCAAAGATGATTAAGGTTTCCTAACCATTGACATGAGTTTTGATTTGATAACGGGATCACACCATTAGGAGAATGATGTGATGGACAAGAGCCATCCGTTAGCTTAGCATAATGATCGTTCAGTTTTATTGCTATTGCTTTCTTCATGTCAAATACATATTCCTTTGACTATGAGATTATGCAACTCCCAGATACCGGAGGAATGCCTTGTGTGCTATCAAACATCACAATGTAACTGGGTGATTATAAAGATGCTCTATAGGTAGCTCCGAAAGTGTTTGTTGAGTTGGCATAGATCGGGATTAGGATTTATCACTCCGAGTATCGGAGAGGTATCTCTGGGCCCTCTCGGTAATACACATCATAAGCTTGCAAGCAAACGACTAAGGAGTTAGTCACGAGGTGATGTATTATGGAACGAGTAAAGAGACTTGCCGGTAACGAGATTGAACTAGGTATGAAGATACCAACGATCGAATCTCGGGCAAGTAACATACCGATGGACAAAGGGAATTACGTATGTTGTCATAACGGTTCGACCAATAAAGATCTTCGTAGAATATGCATGAGCCAATATGGGGATCCAGGTTCTGCTATTGGTTATCGACCGGAGAGGTGTCTCGGTCATGTCTACATAGTTCTCGAACCCGTAGGGTCCGCACGCTTAACGTTTGATTACGATATAGTATTATATGAGTTATGTGATTTGGTGACCGAATGTTGTTAGGAGTCCCGGATGAGACCTCGGACATGACGAGGAGTCTCAAAATGATCGAGAGGTAAATATTCATATATAGGACGATAGTATTCGGACACCGGAAGTGTTTCGGGGGGTACCGGGTACTTATCGGGTCACCAGAAGGGGTTCCGGGCACCCCCGGCAAAAGATATGGCCTTATGGGCCAAGAGGGGAAATGCACCAGCCACAAGGGGCCGGTGCGCCCCCCATATGGGCCGGCCTAAGGTGGAGAAAGAAAGGGGAAGGGAAAGGAAAGTGTGGATTAGGATTCCCACTTCCTTCCCTCTCTCCCCCCTCTTTCCTCCCCCCTTGGGAATACATGGCGGGGGGGGGGGGGGGGGGCGTGGCCAGGGCAGGGGCCCTAGGGCAGGCCGGCCACCTATGTGCTGTGCCAGGCTGCCTTCCCTCCCCCTCCCACCTATATATATGTGAGAGGGGGGCGCCTAGCACACCCCAGATCAATTGTTAGCCGTGTATGGCGCCCCCCTCCACCGTTTACACCCCCGGTCATATTTTCGTAGTGCTTAGGCGAAGCCCTACGGAGATCACTTCACCATCACCGCCACCACGCTGTTGTGCTGACGGAACTCATCTACTACCTCGACGTCTTGCTGGATCAAGAAGGCGAGGGACGTCACCGAGCTGAACGTGTGCAGAATGCGGAGGTGCCGTGCGTTCGATACTTGATCAGTTGAAGCGCGAAGAAGTTCAACTACATCAACCGCGTTGTGAAACGCTTCCGCTTATGGTCTATGAGGGTACGTAGACACACTCTCCCCCTCGTTGCTATGCATCTCCATGGATAGATCATTGCGTGTGCGTAGATTTTTTTTCCATGCAACGATTCCCAACAGTGGCATCATGAGCCAGGTCTATGCGTAGATGATATGCATGAGTAGAACACAAAGAGTTGTGGGCGGTGTTAGTCATACTGCTTACCACCAACGTCTTATTTTGATTCGGCGGTATTGTGGGATGAAGTGGCCCGGACCAACCTTACATGTCCACACACATGAGACCGGTTCCACCGACTGACATGCAACTAGTTTTGCATAAAGGTGGCTGGCGGGTGTTTGTTTCTCCTACTTTAGTTGAATCGAATTTGACTGCGGCCGGTCCTTGAAGAAGGTTAAAACATCAAACTTGACGAAACACCGTTGTGGTTTTTTGCGTAGGTAAGAACGGTTCTTGCTAGAAGCCCGTAGCAGCCACGTAAAACTTGTAACAACAAAGTAGAGGACGTCTAACTTGTTTTTGCAGGGCATATTGTGATGTGATATGGTCAAGACATGATGTGATAAACGTTATTGTATGAGATGATCATGCTTTGTAAAGTTATCGGCAACCGGCAGGAGCCTTATGGTTGTCTCTTTATTGTATGAAATGCAAACACCATGTAATTGTTTTACTTTATCGCTATGAGTTAGCAATAGTTGTAGAAGCAATAGTTGGCGAGACGACCACGACGCAACGATGGAGATCAAGGTGTCGAGCTGGCGACGATGGAGATCATAACGATGCTTTGGAGATGGAGATCAAAAGCACAAGATGATGATGGCCATATCATGTCACATATTTTGATTGCATGTGATGTTTATCTTTTATGCATCTTATTTTGCTTAGTACGGCGGTAGCATTATAAGATGACCCCTTCACTAAATTTCAAGATAAAAGTGTTCTCCCTGAGTATGCACCGTTGCTATAGTTTGTCATGTTGAGACACCACGTGATGATCGGGTGTGATAGACTCTATGTTCACATGCAACGGGTGTAAGACAGTTTTGCACATGCAGAATACTTGGGTTAAACTTGACGAGCCTAGCATGTACAGACATGGCCTCGGAACACTGGAGACCGAAAGGTCGAACCTGAATCATATAGTAGATATGATCAACATAGAGATGTTCACCATTGATGACTACCCCATCTCACGTGATGATCGGACATGGGTTAGTTGATTTGGATCACGTATCACTTAGATGACTTGAGGGATGTCTATTTAAGTGGGAGTCCTTAAGTAATTTGATTAATTGAACTTAAATTTATCATGAACTTAGTCTTAATAGTTTTTGCATATCTATGTTGTAGATCAATAGCTCGCAATATAGCTCCCCTATTTTTGATATGTTCCTAGAGAAAACTAAGTTGAAAGATGATAGTAGCAATGATGCAGACTGGGTCCTTGATATGAGGATTATCCTCATTGCTGCACAGAAGAATTATGTCCTTGATGCACCGCTAGGTGACAGACCTATTGCAGGAGCAAATGCAGACGTTATGAACGTTTTGGCAAGCTTGATATGATGACTACTTAATAGTTTAGTGCGCCATGCTTTACGGCTTAAAACCGAGACTTCAAAAACGTTTTGAACGCCATGGAACATATGAGATGTTCCAAGAGCTGGAATTGGTATTTCAGACTCATGCCCATGTCGAGAGGTATGAGATCTCTGACAAGTACTTTGCCTACAAGATGGAGGAGAATAGCTCAGCCAATGAGCATGAGCTCAGAATGTTTGGGTACTACAATCGCTTGAATCAAGTGGGAGTTAATCTTCCAGATAAGATAGTGATTGACAGAGTTCTCTAGTCACTATCACCAAGCTACTAGAACTTCGTGATGAACTATAATATGCAAGGGATGACGAAAACGATTCCCGAGCTCTTCGCGATGCTCAAATCGGCGCAGGTAGAAATCAAGTAAGAGCATCAAGTGTTGATGGTTAAACAAGACCAATAGTTTCAAGAAAAAAGGGTAAGGGAAAGAAAGGGAACTTCAAGAAGAATGGCAAGCAAGTTGCTACTCCCGTGAAGAAGCCCAAAGCTGGACCCAAGCCTGAAACTGAGTGCTTCTACTGCAGAGGAAATGGTCACTGGAAGTGGAACTGCCCCAAATACTTGGCGGATAAGAAGGATTGCAAAGTGAACAAAGGTATATTTGATATACCTGTTATTGATGTGTATTTTACTAGTGTTCGAAGTAACCCCTCGGTATTTGATACCGGTTCACTTGCTAAGATTAGTAACTCGAAATAGGAATTGCAGAGACTAGTTAAAAGCGAGGTGACGATGTGTTTGGAAATGATTCCAAGGTTGATATGATCACCATCGCACACTCCCTCTACCTTCGGGATTAGTGTTGAACCTAAATAAATGTTATTTGGTGTTTGTGTTGAGCATGAATATGATTAGATCATGTTTATTGCAATACGTTTATTCATTTAAGTCAGAGAATAATTGTTGTTCTATTTACATGAATAAAACCTTCTATGGTCATACACTGAATGTGAATGGTTTATTGAATCTTCATCGTAGTGATACACATATTCATAATATTGATGCCAAAAGATGCAAAGTTGATAATGATAGTGCAATATACTTATGGCACTGCCATTTAGGTCATATTGGTGTAAAGCGCATGAAGAAACTCCATGCGGATGGAATTTTGGAATCACTTGATTATGAATCATTTGATACTTGTGAACCATGCCTCATGGGCAAGATGACTAAAAACTCCGTTCTCCGGAACAATGGAGCGAGCTAATGACTTATTGGAAATAATACATACCGATGTATGCGGTCGGATGAGTGTTGAAGCACGTGGCGGGTATCGTTATTTTATGACCTTAACATATGATTTGAGTAGGTATGGGTATATCTACTTGATGAAACACAAGTCTGAAACATTTGAAAAGTTTAAAGAACTTCAGAGTGAAGTGGAGAATCATCGTAACAAGAAAATCAAGTTTCTACGATCTGATCATGGAGGCGAATATTTGAGTTACGAGTTTGGCCTTCATTTGAAACAATGTGGAATAGTTTCACAACTCACGCCACCTGGAACAACACAGCGTAATGGTGTGTCCGAACATCGTAACCGTACTTTATTAGATATGGTGCGATCTATGATGTCTCTTACCAATTTACCACTATCGTTTTGGGGTTATGCATTAGAGATAACTGCATTCACGTTAAAGAGGGCACCGTCTAAATCCGTTGAGATGACACCGTATGAACTATGGTTTGGCAAGAAACCTAAGCTGTCATTTCTTAAAGTTTGGGGATGCGACGCTTATGTCAAAAGGCTTCAGCCTGATAAGCTCGAACCTAAATCGGAGAAGTGCGTCTTCATAGGATACCCTAAGGAAACAATTGGGTACACCTTATACCACAGATCCGAAGGCAAGAACTTTGTTGCTAAGAATGGGTCCTTTTTAGAGAAGGAGTTTCTGTCGAAAGAAGTGAGTGGGAGGAAAGTAGAACTTGATGAGGTAATTGTACCTTCTCTTGAATTGGAAAGTAGCACATCACAGAAAACTGTTCCCGTGATGCCTACACCAACTAGAGAGGAAGCCAATGATAATGATCATGAAACTTCAAATCAAGTTACTACTGAACCTCGTAGGTCGACCAGAGCACGATCCGCACCAGAGTGGTACGGTAATCCTGTCCTGGAAGTCATGTTACTAGACCAAGGCGAACCTACGAACTATGAAGAAGCTATGATGAGCCCAGATTCCGACAGATGGCTTGAGGCCATGAAATCTAAGATAGAATTTATGTATGAGAACAAAGTGTGGACTTTGGTGGACTTGCCCGATGATCGGCAAGCCATAGAGAATAAATGGACCTTCAAGAAGAAGACTGACGCCGATGGTAATGTTACTGCCTACAAAGCTCGACTTGTCGCAAAAGGGTTTCGACAAGTTCAAGGGGTTGACTACGATGAGACTTTCTCACCCGTGGCGATGCTTAAGTCCGTCCGAATCATGTTAGCAATTGCCGCATTTTATAATTATGAAATCTGGCAAATGGATGTCAAAAACTGCATTCCCTAATGGATATTAAAGAAGAGTTGTATATGATGCAACCAGAAGGTTTTGTCGATCTTAAAGGTGCTAACAAAGTATGCAAGCTCCAGCGATCCATCTATGGACTGGTGCAAGCATCTCGGAGTTGGAATTACGCTTTGATGAGGTGATCAAAGCATATGGTTTTATACAGACTTATGGTGAAGTCTGTATTTACAAGAAAGTGAGTGGGAGCTCTGTAGCATTTCTGATATTATATGTGGATGACATATTATTGATTGGAAATGATATAAAATTTCTGGATAGCATAAAAAGGATACTTGAATAAGACTTTTTCAATAAAAGACCTCGGTGAAGCTACTTATATATTGGGCATCAAGATCTATAGGGATTGATCGAGACGCTTAATAGGACTTTCACAAAGCACATACCTTGACAAGATTTTGAAGAAGTTCAAAATGGATCAGTCAAAGAAAGGGTTCTTGTCTGTGTTGCAAGGTGTGAAGTTTAGTAAAGACTCAAAACCCGACCACGACAGAAGATAGAGAGAGAATGAAAGTCATTCCCTGTGCCTCAGCCATAGGTTCTATAAAGTATGTCATGCTGTGTACCAAACTTGTTGTGTACCTTGCCATGAGTTTGGCAAGGGGGTATAATAGTGATCCAGGAGTAGATCACTAGACATCGGTCAAAATTATCCTTAGTTACCTAAGAGGACTAAGGAGATATTTCTCGATTATGAAGGTAATAAAGAGTTCGTCGTAAAGGGTTACGTCGATGCAAGCTTTGACACCAATTCAGATGACTCTGAGTCTCATTCTGGATACATATTGAAAGTGGGAGCAATTAGCTAGAGTAGCTCCATGCAGAGCTTTGTGGACATAGAAATTTGCAAAATACATGCGGGTCTGAATTTGACAGACCCGTTGACTAAACTTCTTTCACAAGCAAAACATGATCACACCTTAGTACTCTTTGGGTGTTAATCACATGGCGATGTGAACTAGATTATTGACTCTAGTAAACTCTTTGGGTGTTCGTCACATGTCGATGTGAACTATGGGTGTTAAATCACATGGTGATGTGAACTAGATTATTGACTCTTGTGCAAGTGGGAGACTGAAGAAAATATGCCCTAGAGGCAATAATAAAGTTGTTATTTTATATTTCCTTATTCATGATAAAGGTTTATTATTCATGCTAGAATTGTATTTATCGGAAACTTAAATACATGTGTGAATACATAAACAAACACCGTCTCCCTAGTGAGCCTCTACTTGACTAGCTCATTGTTCAAAGATGGTTAAGGTTTCCTAACCATTGACATGAGTTGTCATTTGATAACGGGATCACATCATTAGGAGAATAATGTGATGGACAAGACCCATCCGTTAGCTTAGCATAATGATCGTTTAGTTTTATTGCTATTGCTTTCTTTATGTCAAATACATATTCCTTCGACTATGAGATTATGCAACTCCCGGATACCGGAGGAATGCCTTGTGTGCTATCAAACGTCACAACATAACTAGGTGATTATAAAGATGCTCTACAGGTATCTCCGAAAGTGTTTGTTGAGTTGGCATAGATCGAGATTAGGATTTGTCACTCCGAGTATCGGAGAGGTATCTCTGGGCCCTCTCGGTAATACACATCATAAGCTTGCAAGAAAATGACTAAGGAGTTAGTCACGAGGTGATGTATTACGGAACGAGTAAAGAAACTTGCCGGTAACGAGATTGAACTAGGTATGAAGATACCGACGATCGAATTTCGGGCAATTAACATACCGATGGACAAAGGGAATTACGTATGTTGTCATAACAGTTCGACTGATAAAGATCTTCGTAGAATATGTATGAGCCAATATGGGCATCCGGGTTCCGCTATTGGTTATTGACCGGAGAGGTGTCTTGGTCATGTCTACATAGTTCTCGAACCCGTAGGGTCCGCACGCTTAATGTTTGATGACGATATAGTATTATATGAGTTATGTGATTTGGTGACCAAATGTTGTTCGAAGTCCCGGATGAGATCACGGACATGACGAGGAGTCTCGAAATGGTCGAGAGGTAAAGATTCATATATAGGACGATATTATTCGGACACCGAAAGTGTTTCGGGGGGTACCGGGTACTTATCGGGTCACCGGAAGGGGTTCCGGGCACCCCGGCAAAAGATATGGGCCTTATGGGCCCACGCCGGCGTCTTTGTTAGGCTTTTTGCGGCATTCATGATTAGCGATAGGTTTCTCGAAATCACTAATTGAGAAGTACTCGTTGCAAAGATCACTCCCACATTCCCAGGTTGCGACAAGTGGTGCGCTGCATGTGCGCCACTTGTCGCAACCTGGGAGTTTTTTCTTTTTTCGTAGATCCGTTTATTCAAAACGTTTTATCTCTTAAACCGTGCGTCCAAATCTCGAACCGTTTTCACCGTTGGATTCCTCGCGTCGAGATCTTCAAAACTAGATCCCATGTTGATAGGTTTTAACGAACTTTTTATTCACGAAAAAAACAGACGAAAAAACCGAGCCGGGAGCACAGGTTTTTTCTCTTTCCGAAAGAGACACGCCCGTGCCTCTCGCGAAATCACAACCATGCCTATCGCGGAAGCAAAATCGTGCCTCTCGTGGAAGAAAAAAAAAAGAAAATGTGTTTTTTTTTTCGTTTCTGAGAGGCATGGCCGTGACCCTCGCGGAAGCAAAACCGTGACTCTCGCGAAGAAAAAAAATAGAAAACATGTTTTTTTTTTCGTTTCCGAGAGGCACGGCCGTGACTCTCGTGAAAGCACAACTGTGCCTCTCGCGGAAGCAAAACCATGACTCTTGCGGAAGGAAAAAAACAGAAAACTCGTTTTTTTTTTTTCATTTCTGAGAGGCACGGCCGTGACTCTCGCGAAAGCACAACCGTGCCTCTCGCGGAATCAAAACCATGACTCTCACGGAAAGAAAAAAAACAGAAAACACTTTTTTTTTTTCGTTTCCGAGAGGCACGGCCGTAACTCTCGCGAAAGCAAAACCGTATCTCTCGCGGAAGCAAAACCGTGATTCTTGCGAAAGGAAAAATAAAAAGAGAACGCGTTTTTTCGCACAATTTTTTTTTCGAATTACTTTTTGTTCCAAATGTTAAGGAAGACCGGTGAAAAACTGAAACTTCAAAAAAACCCAGAAAAAACCGTTTAAAAAGCCGAAAACGCGTGCGGAAAAAAAAATCCGAATGAAGTGTCCAGAGCGCGACACGTGACGGACGGCTGAGAGCGCGTCATGTGACGCTGATCGTTGCGAGGCTTCCGAAGGAGCGCTCGTTAACTAGTTGCTCCCTTCCTTTCTGGTGGGGTTCGGGCTGAGAGGTCCTCCAGGCAGGCCGAACGAAATCGTTCGGTCGTTCCCCCTGCCTGGGGGAACGATTCGTTCGGGAGGAACCCTCAGCGAGAACGTCAGCGCTTATCGGCGTCCATAACAAATCGGCGAGGCAACAGAGCGCGCCTATACTTCCGGTGGAAATATCAACGGAGGCCACGCGCGAACTATATATCACGTCATAGTCAATAGTCTTGTGAGCACCGAGCAGTTTTCGGTCACGTTCGCATGGCTTGGTTTTCGACTCATCTCGTCGCCTTGTTCCTCCTCTTCTCACATCTCGCGAGCCCCTCATCATCGGCGACAACAACTCGGCTCGGAGCCGATCTCCTGGGCGCGGCGCGTGCGCCTCCGTTCGAGTCATGGCTGCGCGGCCTGCGGCGCCGCATCCACCAGCGCCCGGAGCTGGCCTTCCAAGAGCACCGCACAAGCGAGCTCGTGCGCGCCGAGCTCGACGCGCTCGGCATCCCATACGTCTGGCCCGTCGCCCAGACCGGCGTCGTGGCGACCATCATCGGAGGCGGTGGCTCCGGGCCAGTCGTCGCGCTCCGGGCCGACATGGACGCGCTCCCCCTCCAGGTCCGTTGTCATACTCTGCATTTCTCTCGTCAGTCGTCAGTTGTTACTAACCATTGTTAGGATTGCTTCATTCGTTCGTGAGATATGAACCCGTATGATCCCAACATAATTCAGACTGCTGCTTCCTTTTCTTGGAAAGAGATGTACAGAAAACGAATTAGAGTAATTAGGACAGGATGTGAATGTTAATTCTTCTTCAGGAATAATTGTGAATGATAATGCATGGTTGTTATGAAATGAGATTTAACTAAAACGCAATTAGGTAATCCAAATGACATATCCTCCAACCACAGTGTAGTAGTACCATTAGCTGGTGCTGCTATTTCTTTTGTCCTTTTGATATTGAAAGGTCACCTTGTGATACGGAAAGGTGATTCCGGAATCTTAGTTCCTGTTATACGTCTACATCTCTTTCTTCGAATTCGCACCAATATCGGTTTAATTCCATTGTTTTATCTAAGAAATATGCAAATGTGTTGCAATCATGAAGATCACCACAGCAGCCAACTAAAACTATTGCCATCACCGATTAATTATTGTTTGTTTGTTTGTTTGTTGTGCTGCATTATGAAACCTAACAACATAGGAAACAAAGAATGTGGCTTTAGTGACACAAAGTGGATAGATCAGCAGCTACATAAGGCGAAACGGAAATTATCAGGTTATGAAAATATTAACCTACTTGATATGAATTTTTTTTTTTGGATTGTACGGTCGTAGCTGCACAACATCAATCATTGGTCCAATCAAAATACGGCATGTTCTATGTGCAGTTTGCAAAAATCAGAATTCAATCAACAAGGGCCTATCTTGTATAGAGTAATCAAAACTCTTGCTGCCAAGTGTGCTGCAATCAAGTGACCATCGCGGCAGCCAAACAAAACTCTTGCTGTCACCGATTAATTATTGTTTGTTTGTTGTGCTGCATCATATCATGAAACCTAACTACATAGGAAACACAGAATGTCGCTTTAGAGACACAAAGCGGACAGATCAGCACCTACAATGAGATGAAACGGAAAATATTTTTCCATTATAGGTAGTATTTGGCCCGTATTCTGGAAAATTAACCTATTTGATATGAAATTTTGTTTTGGATTGTACGTTGTAAGCTGCAAGACAATCGACATCAAGCATTGGTCCAACCAAATACGACATGTTCTATGTGCAGCTTGCACAAAACAGAATTCAATCAACAAGAACCTAGATTGTATCCGAGAATAATCTTTGCTGTACACTACCTCCGTCCCATAATATAAGAGCGTTTTTTACACTAGTGGAGTAGTAAATAGTGATGGCATTTGATTGACAATGTTACATACGGTGGTCCTTGGGCAGGAATTGGTAGATTGGGAGTACAAGAGCCTCGAAGATGGCAAGATGCATGCTTGTGGACATGATGCCCATGTGACAATGCTTCTAGGAGCTGCCAAGCTACTTCAATCTCGGAAAGAAGATTTAAAGGTAGTTAAAAAAACATACTGCCCTGATCATACTCTTAATTTTAACGTGGTGAAATTCAGAGGATTATTACGGTACATGTAACATCATATTTGTGTTGGAAATAGCAGCAATGCTCTTTTGTCAGTCCAAACAATTTTGCTATATAGTTCCATTTCAGTGCTTGTGGGCACCAGGGCTCAACATTATAACTCAGTCAGTTCAGCATACAACTAATATTCTTAATAATATGATGTATCATAATGTGCATCCAAAATAATTCATTTTGAGGTGCATTCAAATTTGTACTACTGAGAGTGAGAAAACAGTTTAATATGTGTCGTTGTTGCTTGACCTTCAGGGTACTGTCAAGCTTGTGTTCCAGCCTGCTGAAGAGGGCTACGCCGGGGCTTACTACATTTTAAAGGAGGGTGTCCTCGATGATGTCTCCGCCATTTTCGGCTTGCATGTCTTCCCACATCTTCCTGTAGGGATCGTCGCATCCCGGCCTGGTCCATTCCTTGCAGCTGCAGCTCGGTTTACCGCAACGATCACCGGAAAAGGTGGGCACGCCGGTAACCCTCACGATGCCGTTGATCCTGTCATTGCTGCTTCCTCCGCCATTCTCAGCCTTCAGCAACTGGTCGCCCGTGAAACCGATCCACTCGAATCAGCTGTAAGTTATTAATATGTCTAGCATATATATTCAGAGGTGGCCAGGCCCCCATTAATCTGCTTATGAAACCTTGGGAAGTGAGTGATAACTTTGTCGATGACGTACTACTTCTTTCAGGTGGTGTCTGTTACACAGCTGAGAGGAGGTGATGCTTACAATGTAATTCCCGAATCTGCGTCGTTCGGCGGCACCTTTCGGAGCATGACAGATGAAGGCCTGTCATATCTAATGAAAAGGGTGAAAGAGGTAGGACAAATTATAACACCCCATGCATTCTCTCCTATCTCAACTTTCCAGTCAATGCTTTTCGTCGACCATTTGACATGAGGTACTGACAACCTGATGCTTCTTTGGAAGATCATAGAGGCCCAGGCTGCCGTGCACCGCTGCACCGCCACTGTCGACTTCATGGAGGAGAAGCTAAAGCATTACCCAGCCACCGTCAACGATGAAGGGATGTATGCCCATTCCAAGGAAGTGGCCGAGGCCATGCTCGGGGAAGCTAATGTGAAGGTGGCTCCCCGGAGCATGGGCGGCGAGGACTTCGCGTTCTACGCACAGAGAGCGGCGGGCGCATTCTTCTTCATCGGCGTAGGCAACGAGACAACCATGGACAGGGTTCGTCCGGTGCACTCCCCGCATTTCGTCCTCGATGAGGATGTTCTTCCTATTGGAGCTGCGTTTCACGCCGCAGTTGCCATTGAGTACCTGAACCGCTCCTGAAAGGCTGAAACTACTGGAGCGTGAGTGAAGGCCCGTTCTTGGAGAATGGAGTGGAAATCCTCTGATGTGTGACCCATACACATATCCATTGAAATGAAAGACTGCCAAACATTACCGTATAGTGTTAGATATTCAGAATCGTCTTCATTTGCTTGATTGGACGCTATATATGTGTGTGTATATAATATGTGATGTGAAATATATGATCTTCATATGTAGCATGCATGATAATTAAAACAGTCCAGTAATTTAAGTGTATTTGTTTGTGATTTTCTACATTTGGATTTTTTTTGTGACCAGATATGACACCCGCATGTATATTCATTAAGTTAGAAGGAGATTTGTGTCACACAAAACAGGAACACAACCATATAGTGCTGGCCGGCTAACTAAAGTTCATGTGTCCTCACCGTCCTGGTGTGGTTGTCGAGGCCGGCATGGCTGTCCTAGGAGCATGTGTCTGGGTTTGGTCCTATGGATTGATAGCTTCTATTTCGGCGGGTTGTCGCCTCGTGCTCCCCCCTACTTGGCGGTGTCGATGATGACACAATTCAATTGCCATCCTTGTAAGGGGTGTGTCCCATGTCAACTATTTAGGTCCTCACCAGTTGAGATGAACAGAACAGCTCATGCGGCTCTTCAATACCTCCAAGTTCCTATAGAGGAACATCATGATGAGAAAGCTGCAACTAGAGACGATGACGAATTAGAAATGTCTTGATGTAAGGTTTTATCAAGACTACTTGTTGTCTGTGTTTGTTTCAGTTTATTCTGTTTCAAATTATTAAAAAATCCAGATCATTTGCTTAATGCTGTGATCATTTTCCTTTTTAAAAGAGCCCTCGCAGAAAAATCCTTTTAAGAAGAGAGAGGGGGGGGGGGGGGGGGGGGGGGGGCCGTGCCTCAAGAAATGGAAGATATATGTAGGGCATAGCAAATCGTTGTAGCAGGATGGTAAAAGAAATATAATTTTCCCTATGAAGGGATCGTCTAGGTTTGTGTACACCTCTTACATCTTGACGTACGGCTTGTACAATTTGGTGGTGATGCGTAGCGGCCTATGAACATCACCACGAGCTTACTGCCAAGACCCCAAGCTCCACTGACCGATGGCACAGGCACCCGCAAAAGCCATACAAACCGAGGTGGCTCTACTCCTTGATGAGCTCTCTTTCGGTACGCACGAGGATTGGCTATACCTAAGGAATGGACAGTTCATGTACTTAGCAATGAAGGCTTGAAAGTTGTAACTCGAAGGAACAGATGGCAACTCAGAAGACAAGGATCAGGAAGCATCGGAGAACTCTAAGGCAATACCAAAGGAAGTAAGCCCCTGGACAACACGAGGCAAGCCCCAGCCTTGGTTCCCGAAAATGTGACACACGCTCCTACACACCATGGAGGCAAACCTGGTCGGTTTGCACGCTGCTCAATGCCTTGGAGTCAAACCCGACACTTGAAATCAGGCTCAGAGACTCTGCGAAACTCCGGATTAATCCCAGACCTCTAGCAATGCTTGCAAGCATGAGAATGGGAGGTCTTGTAGGAGCTTCGTCAAATAGGCCACACTAGTTATCGTGGCCATTTGTTATTCGCTTTCCCCCGTCCGTCCGTGAAGATCGGCCACAACTTTTTGCCGAGCGTAGAACACCCCCATCATCTGGGAATTGAAGGGAACTGAAAGGAATTGAGAGGGATTAAATCCCTTGAAAGTCAAAATCATCCAAAAAATCCACAACCCTCTTGTGGAGGGGATTAACCAAACATGGCCTAAGTGCTATAATCAGGTAAACTGATCTGTGCTAAGAGGCTCCATAATTCACACCTGAAGACTAAAAGGGATTACTTCAGCACAATCAAATATGCAACATGTAAACACATATACCAGTGCTCATGTACCCAGTGACTAAATTGATATGTCATGAACGAAAAAAGCTACAAACTACTTCGGACATCCTTAAAACACTTTGTTCGCAAGGCAAGACGCAATAATTAACTTACAAATCTGCTGCTGCTGTTTATAAAAGCTGAACAAAACTATACCATACCTGCTGCCGTATATATATTTAGTTCATCCCTGCCATTAATTAGGCTTTACACACTATAGAAGTAGAAATTCCGTTTGCAACACAAACCAAGAAATTGTAGAAAAAGTTGATGAAACATATGTGCTCACAAAAATGAAACTGTGGCAGCCGGATTCACGGCCCAATGTTTGATTTCAGTCGTCAACTCGTCGAGCACCGAGTATCCCCCCTTGGCAAACACGACGCGTACCGACTCGACCACCGGCGCGCCGCTGAGCAACCACTGGAGCAGCTTCCTCTGCACGTTGGCCCCCTCGTACTGCTCCACGCTCACCTCCCTCAGCCTCTCCCACAAGCACGGCACCGGCACCTTCGGCACTTCCACCACGGCGACGTCCTGGTCATCCAGGAGGACTCTGTTCCTGCCGTCGCCGAGTTTGAGCGACAGAGCGGTCAGGTTGGGCGTCTGCCGCAGGATCCCGGCCACCGCGAGGACGACACCCTGATGCTTGCAACGGCTTGCCAGCTCGAGCCTCGTGACGTTGTGGAACAGAGGGAACCGAGAGAAGAAATCATCGTAGTCGGATCGGGACTGCTTGTCGGGCCAGCCGAGTTGGAGGTGCGCGGCGTTCGCGAACAGGAGCAGGAACTCTCGGAGCGTCTCAAAGTCGATCCTCCTGCCGCAGACGTGAATCTTGGCTGACATGATTCTTCTTGGCGCGCCGCTGACAAGCGTGAACCGAGACACGTCGGTCCGCCGGCCACTGTACTCGAACGATCGTGTCTCTGACAAGTCCAGGGTGATGCCACGGAAGCGGCGGCAGCAGCGGAAGGCGAAGTTCCGGAGGCGCGTTTCGGGCGGCACGGTGATCTCCGTGATCCTGGCGCAGGCTTCGAGCGTCAGGTCGGCGAGGCGCGGGCAGCCGGAGATCAGCCGCTGGATGTCTCTCCCGGAACTGGTGTAGCTGATGTTGCTGAGAGCCAGCGTCTCCAGGGACGGGAGACGGATGGTGGATGGCAGTTCGAGCCTCCAGCAGGAGGAGAGGTGCAGTGCTCGCAGGCTAGCGCACGCATAGAGCCTTGCCGGAAAAGCACGATCGCCGCCAACGTTGGCACCATCGTCAGATGATTCGTAGCCGCTGACGCTGCTGTTGTCGGCCGAATCTGATTCTGATGAATCATAAGAGCCTGATGAAGAATCTGAATAGTCTGATTCACAATCTGAAGAGTCTGACGAATCATCGCTTAGGCAGACGTGCCTACGGTCCCTGCGCCTGCGAAGTTCGAGTTGGAGCTCCTCGACGCCATGGCCATGGGCGTAGGTGACCCAATCGTGCACCGAGCAAGAGTCCCGCGGATCGTACCGGCACATCGCCACGCGGAGGCTGCGCAGCTGTGCGGCCCCGCCGCCGCAGAGTCCCCGGACGACCAGCGCGGAGCTGATCCAGTTGACGAGCTGCCTGTTCGTGCTCCGGCCGACATCATCGTCATGGTCCGAATCGTCGTCGGAGGATTCGTGGTCGCTCGGCGGCTGCTGGAAGGAGATGGTGTGGACGTTGGCAAAGGCGCGGCGCCAGCGGCGGGAGAGGATGGCGGCGCGGGCGGCCTCTTGGGTTGGGAGGAAGGAGAGGACGTGGCCGAGGATGTCGTCGGGGAGGTCGCTGAGGCGATCGCGTCCGGGCCGTCTCCTCTTGGTATCCATGATGTGATCGACTGTGCACCGGCGGCTGCCTGGTAGGAACTAGGGCTAATGTATTAGTAGATCGGTTTGTTTACAATGAATTGAATTTGGTAATATATCTTGGGAAAGGCTATGTTCGATCATGTGTTTTTTTTTTTGCATGGTTCGATGATGTGATCTGCGTTGGTGACTTCATGCACTCTATGTTTTTCTCAAATGAAAAAAGGATGATGTACACATTGTATTAGGGTTGCCTTTTGACCTTCCTCACGTCTCTAGTATATAGGATTTCTATATAGGAATACAAGTATTCTAAACAACATGTAGGACAGTAGGAGTACAAGTCTGCTTGTTGGAACATCTACAACCATGACTCGCAAATTCCGCTTTCATACACCATGGACACGCCCGGGCGCGTCCACAAACAGTGACTGGACAACACATTGAAAATCATTTTCATAACCGAATATCCCATTTGCGAATCATCAAATCTACTCGCTCTGTCCCAAAATATAAGAACGTTTTCACACTAGACTAGTGTCAAAAACGTTCTTATATTATGGGACAGAGGGTATTATTACATGCGCGTGAAACCTAATCTAAAGAGGAGCCCATCCGGTTCCGCCGTGCCCATGTCCGGCGGTTGGCTGCGCCCCCCAAATTTTGATCTGGTCGCCGATGAGGTATAGTAGGACATGGGACATGCACTGACTCATGGGACTCGAGGTGCCACCGTCTCCCATGCCTTACTCTTCCTCGTCAGAGCTCGTGCCCTGCACGTCGCCGGTGGATGTGAAGTCGATGATGGATCCGTCGTGGTCGGAGCCACCCACGTCGACCATGACGCGGTTGCGGCGGCAGGGGTTGCCAGGAACCGTATGCGGCACCGGTGAGTGCAACTCCGCCTCACCGACGTCTTCCGCGAGGGTTGCCGCAGCCTCCCACGCACGCTGCCTCACACGGTGGGCACACCGTGCAATGTTTGTGTCCGATGTGTAGTAGCCCGATTCCACACGCCAATGGAGGGGTTGCGCATCCGCCGCGATGTTCGGACGCCATACAAACTGCACCGCCTCCGGTGAGGCAACCAAATCTACCCCGAGGCGGATCATGCACCATTTGAGCGGACGCAATGGATTCCCGCCGGATGGAGTCTGAGCGCTGCCGTTAGGCGGACTCCTCCCAGGAGCGGCAGAGCACAAGGCGGACAACCATTTCCTCCTCGGGGCCATGTGGGACGAGCTTCGGGTCAACGGATCAGGAGGTGTAGGACTCGGATTCGTTGCCCGCCATGTCGGAGAAGGTGGGAGATGGCCGGACGGAAGCTAGTTGGCAAATGGGACTGGACTAGAGGGGAGGGGAGTGGAGTGGAATGTGGCTAGGGTTTCGACCGGAGTGCGGCTAGGTCCAATTTTTTATGGGTTCGGATGGGCTAGAGTGGGCTGGATCCGACATGTCGGACGTACCCGGGCGCGTCCGGGCATCCCCATACCCGCCCCACATATGGGCTGGATATGGAGAGTGACGGACAGTCCAGGTGTTTGGCCGCATATGGGTAGTCCGGTTGGGTGGCATTTTCTTGTCCGACAGTCTGTCCGGGCATTCGGGGCGAGTATGGGGGGGGGGGGGGAGGGAGGGGGTGTAGATGCTCTTACAAGGTTGCAGTTTGCACGATCAGGAAGATTTTCGAGTGGACCTATCACCGGGATGACGGTGGGCGTCACGAGGTGGTCCTTGCGTTGGGCACGTGGGGCTGCGGCAACGTGCTGGCCTTCCGCGTGTGCAGTGCCGACCGATGGCGCTGTGATCTTCGATTGGTGGTGGTGATCCAGATCCGATCGACCGGATGGTGGTGGCTGTAGATTGTTCTGCAGCGATTTCCTATGGATCCACGATAGCGGAGGTCATCGAAAAGACTTCGGGAGGTTTTATCTCTTGATCTAGTGGATGACTTCAGTGGTGGAATGCAAATTATGGATGACAACTTGACGCAAAGGGATGGTTGTGAGGTGGCGGCGGTCCAATTGTAGCTGTTGGGATTGTGGAAAAGCAGTGGCGACATCACTTGTGTGACTTGGATGGTGGTGCTGCGTGCACCCGGGCTTGAGCACCGGAGCTGTGATGACCCCGGCTTAATCGTGTACTAATCATACATGCAAATGCACACGATCAAGCTTAAGGACTCACTTGAAGATATCACAACACAACTCTAAAACATAAATAAAGTCATACACGCTTTATATTACAAGCCAGGGGCCTCGAGGGCTCGAATACATAAGCTCGCATACAAGCGTCAGCGGAAGCATCAGATATCTGAGTACAGATATAACACAGAAACAGAGATAAGCCTTTAAGAAGGCGGGGCAAAATAAAAGTTACGATCGAAAGGCGCAGGCCTCCTGCCTGGGACCCTCCGAACCTACTCCTGGTTGTCGGACGGCTCCTCGTAGTAGTACTCGCCAGGAGGGTAGTAGTAGTAGCTGTCGGCGGGGGCTGCTGTCTCCGGGGCTCCGTCATCTGGTTGCGACAAACGGATATGGGGAGAAAAAGAAAGCAAAGCAACCGTGAGTACTCATCCGAAGTACTCAGCAAGCAAGGATCTACACTACATATGCAACATTATCAAAGGGAGGCTGTATATGTGGACTGGGCTGCAGAAATGCCAGAATAGAGGGGAAAGCCTAGTCCTATCGAAGACTAGCATCTTCAAGCATCTTCATCGGTCTTGCAGCATTAGAAGAGTGCAGATTAACATAATTTAAAGTAGTAGTAGTGTTAACAACCTCGCCCAGAGATACTTTCTCGACTCCCTGCGAGAAAGCAATCCCAGAGCCATACTATCCAGTTATCATCTCAAGTGTCCAGTTCTAGTTGTACCGATCGGGATACAACTACGAGTGTCCGTTACCGTAGGACAGGCTATCGATAGATGTTTTCTTCCCTGCAGGGGTGCACCAACTTACCCACCACGCTCGCTTAACTCCGGCCGGACACACTTTTCTGGGTCATGCCCGGCCTCGGCCAAACGATACGCCGCAACCCGACCTAGGCTTAGAAGAGAGGTCAACACGCCGGACTAAACCTATGCCCCCAGGGGTCTTGGGCCATCGCCCCGGGAACTCCTGCACGTTACGTTCACGGCCGAGAGCAGACCTAGCCCCCCTTATACAAGCGCAGGGCGTTACCAGTCCAACTCGGCGCGCGCCGCTCCTCGCTGACGTCCATTAAGCTTCGGCTGATGCATACGACGCAGAACGCCCGTACTATGCCCACGTGATGGTTAGTGCTATCGAGCCAGAGGCCCCTCAGATCAAATATCCAAATCGTTAGTGTGTTGGTAGTGCGGTAATGAGCAGAGACTCACAAAAAGATGTGACCCTGTCGCCCCGTCTCGAGGACTTGCGGCAAGGGCTAAGAATACCCGGCCACGCCTCGTATTCATCTCTCGGGCACCCTCCAGGTCCACCCGACTCCACATCTCTCGCAATTAAGCTCGCGCGGGTACCCCTCAGGGCCGACCCGTCTTTAGTAACATGGTTCAGTGTAAAGTCATAGTAACCATAGTAACCGTGTGTCTAACACCAAGGGGAACCCTGAGGAATCACCCTCGATGGAATTCCACCTGACTCTTGAGGAGTTGCATGACAGTGTCATTACCGGGAGTGGAGAAGGAGGAATCACCCTCGATGACCACAACCGATGAACTAACCTACAAGGTTAACATCAGAAGTGCTGACGAGGTATCACCCTCAGCACTCGATAGTAACCAAGTAGTGTCGAGCAACTAAGGGGGAAGTGATGTGCGGTGCCGGGGCCTGGTCTTCAATCCCATTGATTGGGTCTTCTGATAATCCAGCGGGGCAGTTGGGTCAAAATGGGGGTCTCTGATGGGTCTCTACCCAGCCTATACTAAACAGTTTAGGATAAGCAGGTAGGTAACAATAGCAAGTTACAATAAACAGGCTATGCAGCAGAAATAGGATAACAACAACAGCAGTAACTTCTAATGCAAGCATAAGAGAGAAGAGAATTGGCGATATCGGTATGCTCAAAAGGGGGGTGCTTGCCTGGTTGCTCTGCGGCAAAGGCAAGGTCGTCAACGGTGTCGTCGGGCTCCTGAGCTGCGTCGGCCTCGGGAACTGCGTCGAGACCGGGGTCTAACGAGAGAGAAGAGGGGGAGAAAACAAATAAATACACAGCAAACATAAGCAACACAGAGTATGCTATGTCTAGGATGCAGTGCAGGGTTGCCTAAAGATATGTCTAAGTTATTTTAGTTATTTTAGGATTTAAGTGGGATTTATTAACTGGTGTATATGCACTATTCATCTACCGGAATCAGGCTAAAAGTTACGGGTTCACCTATGTAGAGGGTTCCGACATGGAAACAGACGACATGATCAGATTCGTCTCGTCGTTCTGACCAACTTTCATGTAGAAAGTTTTTCGATCCAAGCTACGGTTTATTATTTATGAATTTTGAAAGATTTAAACATTTTCTGAAATTCTGGAATTATTTATATTAACAAAAATGGAATTATGATGTCAGCATGACAGGAGGATGATGTCAGCAGCCAACAGACTCGCTGACCAGGTCAAACCTGACCTCTGGGTCCAGTGGGACCCACCTGTCAGCCTCTGTTATTCTAACAGTAGTTTAAACTAATCTAACAGAAACTAATTAGGGTGTGGGCCCCAGATGTCAGTGAGTGGACAGGTTAATTAACCAATTTTATTTATAAAAACATGTAATTAGCCTAATTAACAGAGGGGGCCCACATGTCATTCGCAGTGGGTGAACAGTAACCAGCGTTGACTCGGTTAACCTGGTCAAACACGCGGCGGGGCCCACTCATCAGCGACCCTGGGCGAGCCCCAGGCCAAGCCAGGTCAGCGGTGCCATTTCAGCGAGCCTGCGCGCGGCGGCCGATCGCCGGAGATGGCTGGAAATGCGCTACAGTGGGTTGTTTTGCATGCATCTTGCGGCGTTCGAACGAGGGGAGAGCGCCGCATCCAACGCGAGTGGTGGCGCGGCCTATCGTGGTCAGAAACGTTGCCGGCGTCGAGGGAAGGCGGCGGTGGCATACGGGTGTGGTCGGATTCGCGTCTCCGGGCCGTTTCCGAGCGAGTTATGCGGCTAGGCGGATCACTACGGGCGCCAGGAGCTTGTGGGGCAAGGCGGAGAGGCTCGGGCAGCTCTGTGCCGAGCTCAACGCCGGCAATGGCGGACGGCAGAACGTGGCGGCGGTGACAGCTAGCTACGGTGAGAAACCACATCCCTGGGGAGGGCGGAATGAAAGGGGGAAGGAGCTCATGTGGTGGCACACGGAGGCCGGTGACAGTTTTGGAGCAGCAGAGGTGCTCGAGGTCGCCGGCGAGCGTCGAAGCAGAGACGAAAGGGGGCGGCGGCGTCTGGCATTTGCGGTGGCTCCCGGCTTCGCCTGAGAGCTCCAGGAGAAGAGGGGGAGGCCGGTGAAGCTCCTGAGCAGTATGGCGGGTTGCGGGGTCGACGGTGGCCGCGGGGCAGCAGCGCTTGCGGCGGCGGTGGCGCTCGGGAGGGGTGGATCTGAGCGAGGGAGCAACAAAGAGGGAGAGTGAGTGAGCGCGAGAGGGAGAGGAGAGGGGAGAATGGAGAAAGGGGTCCAGAGGGGAAGAACGGGAGGCCGGCCTTATCTTCTCGGGGCTGCCTGCCCGTCGGCGTGTCGAGCTGCGGCCGGCGGAGGCGCGGTCGTCCAAGGAGACGACGACATGGAGGGAGAGGTAGGTGGGGGAGTGGGCTGGGCCAGCTCGGCCCAGTAGACAGGTAAGCTCTGCCCCTGTTCTTTAATTCTGTTTTATTTATTAACAAAGAAGTTAACAGAATTATTTAGGGCATCAAGATGAGCTAGGAAAAATATGGGACTTGGCCCCTTAAATCCAAGCCATATTTAGGCAGTGCCACAATTATTTTGGAGACCAGAGGAAATGTCTAGAAATTTTGAAAAATGGAGAAGGGCATATTTAAATGCTGCTGGATCACTAATTAATTTCCAGGGGCAATTTGGGAATTTACTTAACATTAGTTTTTTTTATAATTGTTCTGGGATTATTTGAAGTACTATGAACTTTTTAGTTTCTGGATTTGAACAACTTTTATTTCACTTTAAGTTTGAATTCTCAATTTGAATTGAAATTTGAAATGAGCTATGACTCTAATGATGATCAAGCACTATTGAACATGATGAATTTGTATTATCAGAGGGTGATCACTGTAGTGTGATGATGGTGATGTTACAAATCTCCTCCACTACAAGAAATCTCGTCCCGAGATTTAAGTGGGGAAGTAAAAGTAACTTCGGAAGGACGGACCTTTGCAAGGTCGGTTATCTGGCGGATAACTCGGGGATGGTGACAAAAGAATCTCTCGAGTTGAAACTTAATGAAACATCGAGAGCAAAGTATGAAGGTACAATAAAAAATTTCAAGCGAATGGACATCTGATCGATACCTGAACAGAGTGTGAAAAGGGTTCAGGGTATCGAGAATAGATCTTCTCTCGAAGGGTGGCTCGTGATAACACACAAAACCCAGGGCATATGATACTTCGGTGTCAAGGATGTGCAGGAGAGTCAGGTTCCGATCCTGTGGAACTGTGGGGGGGGGGGTGTCGATCAAAAGTAGAGGGGCGGTGACATCTTACCGGTCATGACAACAAGGTATGTCAGAGGATAGCCTGTCAGTTATGTCAGTGTCATCATCGGTACCAAGGGCGAGGGACGAAGAGAACCATTTTCCTGCTCGTTGAACGAGGCGGACCAATAGGCAAAGTTCTCGTCTATCGGTGGTTACCGAAATGTCATCAACAATAGTAACAGGGTCTTACTGACAGAGTTGTAGACCGAGGTGTTTTCATAAGCAGGGAATTATTTCTGCTTATATCATATAGATCACAAGAAAGGTTAAACAAAACAATGGAAAGGAAAAATGTGCTCATACGCAAGAGTTAGGAGTATATCCTTCCCAGGGAAAAGCAGAGCATGATATACATGACGGAACAGCAAGTACAAAATCATTAGGATAGCGGGGCGAGGAAAATCATGATGTTATCCATTCAACGGTGTTTGGATAATAGATCAAGAAGCATGTGGCATTGCACTGTCAATGTTCTGGATGATATTCGGAATGCCACAGTCATGCTTTGAGGTAGCAATAACATGGTGTTTCAAGTAAAGGTTGGATCTGAAGATCATAAGAAGGAACATTTCCAAGAATATCACGGATTGTAAAGTATAACCTAACACGACCAAGTCTGTGTTGGCAGGAAGTCGAGGATATTGTCGATGATAACGCAATTCATGGAAGGACAGGGATGGTATTTCTCCCATGAATTCGATTGATATCCTGAAAGAACTCGGAATGTTGATGATGATCACGACACATTTTGTCGAGAGGTTTCAAGAAGATGTAATCGGTCAGCGATGACATCAAGCAAAAGGAATGCCAAAGCGAGAGGTTATTGTAACCACGGATACGACACAAGCTCGAAGTCAAGCTTGTTGTTCGAGATGAAATGATAGGATGAGGAGGATCGACGTAAGCTTAGCTCATCGTCGGAAGTGATGGAAATATGCCCTAGAGGCAATAATAAAATGTTATTATTATATTTCCTAAATCATGATAAAGGTTTATTATTCATGCTAGAATTGTATTGATCGGAAACTTAAATACATGTGTGAATACATAAACAAACACCGTGTCCCTAGTGAGCCTCTACTAGACTAGCTCGTTGATCAAACATGGTTAAGGTTTCCTAACCATGGACATGAGTTGTCATTTGATAACGGGATCACATCATTAGGAGAATGATGTGATGGACGAGACCCATCCGTTAGCTTAGCATAATGATCTTTCAGTTTGTTGCTATTGCTTTCTTCATGTCAAATACATATTCCTTTGACTATGAGATTATGCAACTCCCGGATACCGGAGGACTAGCTTGTGTGCTATCAAACGTCACAACGTAACTGGGTGATCATAAAGATGCTCTATATGTATCTCCGAAGGTGTTTGTTGAGTTGGCATAGATCGAAATTAGGATTTGTCACTCCGAGTATCGGAGAGGTATCTCTGGGCCCTCTTGGTAATACACATCATAAGCTTGCAAGCAAATGACTAAGGAGTTAGTCGCGAGGTGATGTATTACGGAACGTGTAAATAGACTTGCCGGTAACGAGATTGAACTAGGTATGAAGATACCGACGATCGAATCTCGGGCAAGTAACATACCGATAGACAAAGGGAATTACGTATGCTGTCATAAAGGTTCGACCGATAAAGATCTTCATAGAATATGTAGGAGCCAATATGGTCATCCAGGTTCTGCTATTGGTTATTGGCGGAGAGGTGTCTCGGTCATGTCTACATAGTTCTCGAACCCGTAGGGTCCGCACGCTTAACGTTCGTTGACGATATAGTATTATATGATTTGGTGACCGAATGTTGTTCGGAGCCCCGGATGAGATCACGGACATGACGAGGAGTCTCAAAATGGTCAAGAGGTAAAGATCGATATATAGGATGATGGTATTTGGACACCGGAAGTGTTTCGGGACGTACCGGGAAGGAATCGGGTCACCGGAAGGGGTTCCGGACACCCCCCGGCAAGTTATGGGCTTAATAGGCCAAAGGGAGGGATAGACCAGCCCACTAGGGGGCTGGTGCGCCCCTCCACTTGTTTGGACAGCCCTAGGGAAGGAAAAGGAGGAGGGCTAGCCCCTCCTGCCTTTCCCTCTCATGGGAGAAAGGAAAGGGAGGTTTGCCACCCTCCCCTGCCTTTCCCCGCACTCCAAATAAGGAAAGAAGGGGGCGCCGCTTGGGAGGGACCCCAAGTAGGATTCCTCCTACTTGGGCGCCTCCTTTGGCTGCTCCTCCATCCCTCCCACCTATATATATGTGGGAGGGGGGCGCCTAGCACACAACAGACAATTGCCTAGCCGTGTGCGGCGCCCCCCTCCACCGTTTACACCCTCGGTCATATTTTTGTAGTGCTTAGGCGAAGCCCTGCGAGAATCACTTCACCATCACCGTCACCACGCCATCGTGCTGACGGAACTCATCTACTACTTCAACGTCTTGCTGGATCAAGAAGGCGATGGACGTCACCGAGCTGAACGTGTGCAGAACTCGGAGGTGCCGTACGTTCGGTGCTTGATCGGTCGGAACGAGAAGTTCGACTACATCAACCGCTTTGTCAAACGCTTCCGCTTTCGGTCTACAAGGGTATGTAGACACACTCTCCCCCTCTCGTTGCTATGCATCTCCTAGATAGATCTTGCGTGAGCGTAGAATTTTTTTGAAATTGCATGCTACGTTTCCCAACAATGGCATCCGAGCCAGGTCTATGCGTATATGATATGCACGAGTAGAACACAAAGAGTTGTGGGCGGTGATCATCATACTGCTTACCACCAATGTCTTATTTTGATTCGGCGGTATTGTTGGATGAAGCGGCCCAGACCAACCTTACATGACCACGTTCATGAGACCGGTTCCATCGACAGACATTCAACTAGTTTTGCATAAAGGTGGCTGGCGGGTGTCTGTTTCTCCTACTTTAGTTGAATCAAATTTGACTGCGGCCGGTCCTTGTTGAAGGTTAAAATAGCAAACTTGATAAATCACCGTTGTGGTTTTGATGCATAGGTAAGAACGGTTCTTGCTAGAAGCCCGTAGCATCCACGTAAAACTTGCAACAACAAAGTAGAGGACGTCTAACTTGTTTTTGCAGGGCATGTTGTCATGTGATATGGCCAAGACATGATGTGATATACGTTGTTGTATGAGATGATCATGTTTTATAAAAGTTATCGGCAACCGGCAGGAGCCTTATGGTTGTCTCTTTATTGTATGAAATGCAAACGCCATGTAATGGCTTTACTTTATCACTATGCGTTAGTGATAGTTGTAGAAGCAATAGTTGGCGAGACGACCACGATGCAACTATGGAGATCAAGGTGTCAAGCCGGTGACGATGGAGATCATGATGATGCTTTGGAGATGGAGATCAAAAGCACAAGATGATGATGGCCATATCATGTCACATATTTTGATTGCATGTGATGTTTATCTTTTATGCATCTTATTTTGCTTAGTACGGCGGTAGCATTATAAGAAGATCCCTTAACTAAAATTTCAAGGTATAAGTGTTCTCCCTGAGTATGCACCGTTGCAAAAGATCTTCGTGTTGAGACACCACGTGATGATCGGGTGTGATAGACTCTACGTTCAAATACAACGGGTGCAAGACAGTTTTGCACATGCGGAATACTCAGGTTAAACTTGACGAGCCTGGCATGTACAGACATGGCCTCGGAACACTGGAGACCGAAAGGTCGAACGTGAATCATATAGTAGATATGATCAACATAGAGATGTTCACCGTTGATGACTACTCCGTCTCACGTGATGATCGGACATGGTTTCGTTGATTTGGATCACGTATCATTTAGATGACTTGAGGGATGTCTATCTAAGTGGGACTTCTTAAGTAATTTGATTAATTGAACTTAATTTATCATGAACTTAGTCCTGATAGTATTTGCATATCTATGCTATAGATCAATAGCTCGCGTATAGCTCCCCTGTTTTATTTTTGATATGTTCCTAGAGAAAACTAAGTTGAAAGATGATAGTAGCAATGATGCGGACTGGGTCCGTGATCTGAGGATTATCCTCATTGCTGCACAGAAGAATTATGTCCTTGATGCACCGCTAGGTGACAGACCTATTGCAGGAGCAGATGCAGACGTTATGAACGTTTGACAAGCTCGGTATGATGACTACTTGATAGTTTAGTGTGCCATGCTTTACGGCTTAGAACCGGGACTTAAAAAATGTTTTGAACACCATGGAGCATATGAGATGTTCCCAGAGCTGAAAATGATATTTCAGACTCATGCCCGTGTTGAGAGGTATGAGACCTCTGACAAGTACTTTGCCTACAAGATGGAGGAGAATAGCTCAGCCAGTGAGCATGTGCTTGGAATGTCTGAGTACTACAATCGCTTGAATCAAGTGGGAGTTAATCTTCCAGATAAGATAGTGATCGACAGAGTTCTCTAGTCATTATCACCAAGCTACTAGAACTTCGTGATGAACTATAATATGCAAGGGATGACGAAAACGATTCCTGAGCTCTTCGCGATGCTGAAATCGGCGAAGGTAGAAATCAAGAAAAAGCATCAAGTGTTGACGATTAACAAGACCACTAGTTTCAATAAAAAGGGCAAGGGAAAGAAAGGGAACTTCAAGAAGAATGGCAAGCAAGTTGCCACTCCCGTGAAGAAACCCAAAGCTAGACCCAAGCCTGAAACTGAGTGCTTCTACTGCAAAGGAAATGGTCATTGGAAGCGGAACTGCCCCATACTTGGCGGATAAGAAGGATGGAAAAGTGAACAAAGGTATATTTGATATACATGTTATTGATGTGTACTTTACTAGTGTTCATAGTAGCCCCTGAGTATTTGATACCGGTTCAGTTGCTAAGATTATTAACTCAAAACAGGAGTTGCAAAATGAACAAAGACTAGTTAAGGGCGAGGTGACGATGTGTGTTGGAAGTGATTCCATGGTTGATAAGATCACCATCGCACACTCCCTCTACCTTCGGGATTAGTGTTGGACCTAAATAAATGTTATTTGGTGTTTACGTTGAGCATGAATATGATTGGATCATGTTTATTGCGATACGGTTATTCATTTAAGTCAGAGAATAATTGTTGTTCTGTTTACATGAATAAAACCTTCTATGGTAATACACCCAATGTAAATGGTTTATTGAATCTCGATCATAGTGATACACATATTCATAATATTGATGCCAAAAGATACAAAGATGATAATGATAGTGCAACATGTTTGTGGCACTGCCGTTTAGGTCATATTGGTATAAAGCGCATGAAGAAACTCCATACAGATGGGCTTTTGGAATCACTTGATTATGAATCATTTGATACTTGCGAACCATGCCTCATGGGCAAGATGACTAAAAACTCCGTTCTCCGGAACAATGGAGCGAGCCAATGACTTATTGGAAATAATACATACCGATGTATGCGGTCCAATGAGTGTTGAGGCACGCAGCGGGTATCGTTATTTTCTGACCTTCACAGATGATTTAAGCAGATATGGGTATATCTACTTAATGAAACACAAGTCTAAAACATTTGAAAAGTTCAAAGAATTTCAGAGTGAAGTGGAAAATCATCGTAACAAGAAAATAAAGTTTCTACGATTTGATCGCGGAGGCGAATGTTTGAGTTATGAGTTTGGCCTTCAGTTAAAACAATGTGGAATAGTTTCACAACTCACGCCACCTGAAACACCACAGCGTAATGGTGTGTCCGAACGTCGTAACCGTACTTTATTAGATATGATGCGATCTATGATGTCTCTTACCAACTTACCACTATCGTTTTGGGGTTATGCATTAGAGACAGCTGCATTCACGTTAAATAGGGCACTGTCTAAACCCGTTGAGATGACACCATATGAACTGTGGTTTGGCAAGAAACCTAAGCTGTCATTTCTTAAAAGTTTGGGGTTGCGACACTTATGTCAAAAGGCTTCAGCCTGATAAGCTCGAACCCAAATCGGAGAAGTGCGTCTTCATAGGATACCCTAAGGAAACAATTGGGTACACCTTCTACCACAGATCCGAAGGCAAGATCTTTGTTACCAAGAATGGAACCTTTCAAGAGAAGGCGTTTCTCTCAAAATAAGTGAGTGGGAGGAAAGTAGAACTTGATGAGGTAATTGTACCTTCTCTCGAATTGGAAAGTAGCTCATCACAGAAAACCGTTCCCATGATGCCTACACCAACTAGAGAGGAAACTAATGATAATGATCATGAAACTTCAGATCAAGTTACTACTGAACCTCGTAGGTCGAACAGAGCACGTTCCACACCAGAGTGGTACGGTAATCCTGTTCTGGAAGTCATGTTACTAGACCATGACGTACCTACGAACTATGAAGAAGCTATGATGAGCCCAGATTCTGATAAATGGCTTGAGGCCATGAAATCTGAGATAGGATCCATGTATGAGAACAAAGTATAGACTTTGGCGGATTTGCCCGATGATCGGCAAGCCATTAAGAATAAATGGATCTTCAAGAGGAAGACGGACGCTGATGGTAGTATTACTATCTACAAAGCTTGAATTGTCGCAAAAGGTTTCCGACAAGTTCAAGGTGTTGACTACGATGAGATTTTCTCACTTGTATCGATGCTTAAGTGTGTCCAAATCATGTTAGCAATTGCCGCATTTTATGAAATCTGGCAAATGGACGTCAAAACTGCATTCCTTAATGGATATCTTAAAGAAGAGTTATATATGATGCAACCATAAAGTTTTGTCGATCCTAAAGGTGTTGACAAAGTGTGCAAGCTCCAGCGATCCATCTATGGACTGGTGCAAGCATCTCGGAGTTGGAATATACGCTTTGATGAGGTGATCAAAGCATATGGTTTTTTACAGACTTACGGTGAAGCCTGTATTTACAAGAAAGTGAGTGGGAGCTCTATAGCATTTCTGATATTATATGTGGATGACATATTATTGATTGGAAATGATATAGAATTTCTGGATAGCATAAAAGGATACTTGAATAAGAATTTTTCAATGAAAGACCTCGGTGAAGCTACTTGCATATTGGGCATCAAGATCTATAGGGATAGATCAAGACGCTTAATAGAACTTTCACAAAACACATACCTTGATAAGATTTCAAGAAGTTCAAAATGGTTCAGTCCAAGAAGGGGTTCTTGCTTGTATTACAAGGTATGAAGTTGAGTAAGACTCAAAACCTAACCATGGCAGGAGATAGAGAGAGAATGAAAGTCATTCCCTATGACTCAGACATAGGTTCTATAAAGTATGCCATGCTGTGTACCAAACCTGTTGTGTATCTTGCCACGAGTTTGGCAAGGGGGTACAACAGTGATCCAGGAGTAGATCACTGGACAGCGGCCAAAATTATCCTTAGTTAAGAGAACTAAAGAAATGTTTCTCGGTTATGGAAGTGATTAAGAGTTCGTCATAAAGGGTTACGTCGATGCAAGCTTTGACACCAATCCAGATGACTCTAAATCTGGATACGTATTAAAAGTGGGAGCAATTAGCTAGAGTACCTCCATGCAGAGCATTGTAGACATAGAAATTTGCAAATTACATACGGATCTGAATATGGCAGACCCATTGACTAAACCTCTCTCACAAGCAAAACATGATCATACCTTAATACTCTTTGGGTGTTAATCACATGGCGATGTGAACTAGATTATTGACACTAGTAAACTCTTTGGGTGTTAGTCACATGGCGATGTGAACTATTGGTGTTATTCACATGGTGATATGAACTAGATTACTAACTCTAATAAACCCTTTGGGTGCTGGTCACATGGCGATGTGAACTATTGGTGCTAAATCACATGGTGATGTGAACTAGATTATTGACTCTAGTGCAAGTCGGAGACTGATGGAAATATTCCCTAGAGGCAATAATAAAATGTTATTATTATATTTCCTAAATCATGATAAAGGTTTATTATTCATGCTAGAATTGTATTGATCGGAAACTTAAATACATGTGTGAATACATATACAAACACCGTGTCCCTAGTGAGCCTCTACTAGACTAGCTCGTTGATCAAAGATGGTTAACGTTTCCTAACCATGGACATGAGTTGCCATTTGATGACAGGCTCACATCATTAGGAGAATGATGTGATGGACAAGACCCATCCGTTAGCTTACCATAATGATCGTTTAGTTTTGTTGCTATTGCTTTCTTCATGTCAAATACATATTCCTTCGACTATGAGATTATGCAACTCCCGGATACCGGAGGAATGCCTTATGTCCTATCAAACGTCACAATGTAACTGGGTGATTATAAAGATGCTCTACAGGTATCTCCGAAGGTGTTTGTTGGGTTGGCATAGATCGAGATTAGGATTTGTCACTCCGAGTATCGGAGAGGTATCTCTGGGCCCTCTCGGTAATACACATCATAAGCTTGCAAGCAAATGACTAAGGAGTTAGTCGCGAGGTGATGTATTATGGAACGAGTAAAGAGACTTGCCGGTAACGAGATTGAACTAGGTATGAAGATACCGACGATCGAATCTCGGACAAGTAACATACCGATAGACAAAGGGAATTACGTATGTTGTAATAATGGTTCGACCGATAAAGATCTTCATAGAATATGTAAGAGCCAATATGGGCATCCAGGTTACGCTATTGGTTATTGACGGAGAGGTGTCTTGGTCATGTCTACATAGTTCTCGAACCCATAGGGTCCGCACACTTAACGTTCGTTGACGATATAGTGTTATATGAGTTATATCATTTGGTGACCGAATGTTGTTCGGAGTCCCGGATGAGATCACGGACATGACGAGGAGTCTCGAAATGGTCGAGAGGTAAAGATAGATATATATGATGATGGTATTTGGACACTGGAAGTGTTTCGGGATGTACCGGGAAGGAATCGGGTCACCGGAAAGGGTTCCAGGCACCCCCCGGCAAGTTATGGGCTTAATGGGCCAAAGGGAGGGACAGACCAGCCCACTAGGGGGCTGGTGCGCCCCTCCACTTGGTTGGACAGCCCTAGGGAAGGAAAAGGAGGAGGGCTAGCCCCTCCTGCCTTTCCCTCTCATGGGAGAAAGGAAAGGGAGGGGCGCCACCCTCCCTTGCCTTTCCCCGCTCTCCAAATAAGGAAAGAAGGGGGCGCGGCTTGGGAGGGACCCCAAGTAGGATTCCTCCTACTTGGGCGCCTCCTTTGGCTGCTCCTCCCTCCCTCCCACCTATATATATATGTGGGAGGGGGGCGCCTAGCACACAACAGACAATTGCCTAGCAGTGTGCGGTGCCCCCTCCACCGTTTACACCCTCGGTCATATTTTCATAGTGCTTAGGCGAAGCCCTGCGAGGATCACTTCACCATCACCGTCACCACGCCGTCGTGCTGATGGAACTCATCTACTACCTCGACATCTTGCTGGATCAAGAAGGTGAGGGACGTCACCGAGCTGAACATGTGCAGAACTCGGAGGTGCCGTACGTTCGATGCTTGATCGGTCGGAACGAGAATAAGTTCGACTACATCAACCGCATTGTCAAATGCTTCCGCTTTCGGTCTACAAGGGTACGTAGACACACTCTCCCCCTCTCGTTGCTATGCATGTCCTAGATAGATCTTGCGTGAGCGTAGAATTTTTTTGAAATTGCATGCTAAGTTTCCCAACAGGAAGTTGCTCCGGATTATAGGGACCAGGTAGCACAGTTGAAATTTGCATGATAGGGATATAGGCGATCAGGCTAGGAAAGAATCGAAGGTTTATTAAACTCGTAAGCAACAAAATTTACTTAGAGTTATTGAATCGGAGTGCAAAATTCGATTCACTTACCGGGGTTCTCGAGTGACAAACAACTCAGAACCTGGGGAAAAATTGGAATTAGTGATCGATAATAGTTGATGAAGAACTCATAAGAAATTGTGTAGTTCCCTTGATATTCTCGAGATGCCAGGGGCTAATACTCGAAGGTAACCCAAGGTAGAGTTGGACAGGTGAAATGATCTGCAGAAGACAAGTAGTTTAACTTGCCCGGGAAATAGAGTCACGGAGGAAATATGGTCGGAACCGCGATTGCAAAGGATTAATACATAGATACAAGATGAACTTGTACCAAGGAAATAATTATTTTTATGAGCAGCTTCCATGATAAGTTCTACATCGGGTCCATGGGCATGAACACAAAGGTTCAAGGTCGGCTCCCACTTCTTCAATGCATAACCTTTCATTCACTTCTCACTTTTGATGGAGTGGTAGTGTTGGAATTTATCTGGCGAAACACCAGAAGAGTATGACTCGCATAACTTTCGAGTTCACACGGATTAGGAAAAGCATAGGTTCAACCCATCGGGACAATTTTACGAATCCATACAACCATCAACCAAAGCAAGGAATGTGAGTTCGAAAGCAGAGTATCGAAGTCAAAGCAGATGATACAATTTACCGGAGGTACTAAATACTAAAGGGAAGAGCTCATAAAATTTTGAATATGAAGGATACTGTGGGATATTAATCCAACAAAAGATCAGGTAGACGACAAAGGATCTGATGTGAGTACCGGTACTCAACCAGAAGTAGAAGAAATGCAAGGGCATCGGTTTATGGAAACATCTGAATAATTTGTTGCTTAAATTCAAAGAAATTTGATTTCTAGATCGGTGTATCAGAATCAGGTGCTCCGATCGAAGATGGATAGGTTGAACAGACTTAGAGGCACACCGATCGAATCTTGATTGGGCAAGAACCAGCTCATATCCGGAATGATGTCTGAGCTGGAAAGAAAATTCCTAATGATTAATTGATAATAGTAAGCAGTCACCTACATAATGAATCAAGGGACTCAAAATTGATGGCGACAAAGGATGCCGATAAGATTAATAGACATGTGGAATTAACTATAATGAAAGCAGGTAAGAAGAATCTCAAAGGCAGTAGGCTGCAGGAGATTCTCAGAAGACCGGATAGCATTATGAAATATTTCAGGAAACTCAAGAACAACTGGGGATGAACGAGTCCCGGTAATGTGAGGAATTAACCGTAGTGCGAAAGAAGATGCACGGCAGTAGGCTCAAAGGATTCTCAGGACAACGGAGAGTATCTCGGAATATCTGGAAATAACCAGAGCAACTTGGGAAAAATGTACAAACGGCAAGGATGTGTAGTTATCCACGGAAATTTATCAGTGATAGGGAACTGCAAAAACAGGGGGCTCAAGGGTCTCGGGAACTTTGAGGAGTATCTTCGGAGTCTTCTGATGATGACACGCCATCTTCTGGAATGAGAGGGGGGGGCTCTCCGGGAGAAAGCGGTTACGAGATCCTATTGTTAGAGTCAGCAAAACTTTAACCCGAATAGAAGAGAGATCAGAATCCCAGAGTAAAGACGAGGAATAAAAGATCCTAATACCACCCAGTTGGTGACGTGGGCCCGTAAGCCACACAGCCAAGTTAGTAAAATGGTTTTTGAAAGACTAGACTCAAATTCGGCCAAGGAGTTGGAAAGGGGGGGTTCCTACAGGCAGTCGGCTCTGATACCAACCTGTGACGACCCCGGCTTAATCGTGCACTAATCATACACGCAAATGCACACGATCAAGCCTAAGGACTCACTTGAAGATATCACAACACAACTCTAAAACATAAATAAAGTCATACAAGCTTTATGTTACAAGCCAGGGGCCTCGAGGGCTCGAATACATAAGCTCGCATACAAGAGTCAGCGGAAGCATCAGATATCTGAGTACAAATATAACACAGAAACAGAGATAAGCCTTTAAGAAGGCGGGGCAAAACAAAAGCTACGATCGAAAGGCGCAGGCCTCCTGCCTGGGACCCTCCGAACCTACTCCTGGTCGTCGGACGGCTCCTCGTAGTAGTACTCGCCAGGAGGGTAGTAGTAGTAGCCGTCGGCGGGGGCTGCTGTCTCAGGGGCTCCGTCATCTGGTTGCGACAAACGGATATGGGGAGAAAAAGAAAGCAAAGCAACCATGAGTACTCATCCGAAGTACTCAGCAAGCAAGGATCTACACTACATATGCAACATTATCAAAGGGAGGCTGTATATGTGGACTGGGCTGCAGAAATGCCAGAATAGAGGGGAAAGCCTAGTCCTATCGAAGACTAGCATCTTCAAGCATCTTCATCGGTCTTGCAGCATTAGAAGAGTGCAGATTAACATAATGTAAAGTAGTAGTAGTGTTAACAACGTCGCCCAGAGATCCTTTCTCGACTCCCTGCGAGAAAGCAATCCCAGAGCCATACTATCTAGTTATCATCTCAAGTGTCCAGTTCTAGTTGTACCGATCGGGACACAACTCCGAGTGTCCATTACCGTAGGACAGGCTATCGATAGATGTTTTCTTCCCTGCAGGGGTGCACCAACTTACCCACCACGCTCGCTTAACTCCGGCCGGACACACTTTTCTGGGTCATGCCCGGCCTCGGCCAAACGATACACCGCAACCCGACCTAGGCTTAATAGAGAGGTCAGCACGCTGGACTAAACCTATGCCCCCAGCGGTCTTGGGCCATCGCCCCGGGAACTCCTGCACGTTACGTTCACGGCCGAGAGCAGACCTAGCCCCCCTTATACAAGCGCAGGGCGTTACCAGTCCAACTCGGCGCGCACCGCTCCTCGCTGACGTCCATTAAGCTTCGGTTGATGCATACGACGCAGAACGCCCATACTATGCCCACGTGATGGTTAATGCTATCGGGCCAGAGGCCCCTCGGATCATATATCCGAATCGTTAGTGTGTTGGTAGTGCGGTAACGAGCAGAGACTCACGAAAAGATGTGACCCCGTCGCCCCATCTCGAGGACTTGCGGCAAGGGCTAAGAATGCCCGGCCACGCCTCGTATTCATCTCTCGGGCACCCTCCAGGTCCACCTGACTCCATATCTCTCACAATTAAGCTCGCGCGGGTACCCCTCAGGGCCGACCCGTCTTTAGTAACATGGTTCAGTGTAAAGTCATAGTAACCATAGTAACCATGTGTCTAACACCAAGGGTAACCCTGAGGAATCACCCTCGATGGAATTCCACCTGATGTTATCATCAAGGTGAACGAAGGAGGAATCACCCTCGAGGTCCACTCTTGAGGAGTTGCACGACAGTGTCGTTACCGGGAGTGGAGAAGGAGGAATCACCCTCGATGACCACAACCGATGAACTAACCTACAAGGATAACATCAGAAGTGCTGACGAGGTATCACCATCGGCACTCGATAGTAACCCAGTAGTGTCGAGCAACTAAGGGGGAAGTGATGTGCGGTGCCGGGGCCTGGTCTTCAATTCCGTTGATCGGGTCTTCTTATAATCCAGCGGGGCAGTTGGGTCAAAATGGGGGTCTCTGATGGGTCTCTACCCAGCCTATACTAAACAGTTTAGGATAAGCAGGTAGGTAACAATAGCAAGTTACAATAGACAGGCTATGCAGCAGAAATAGGATAACAGCAACAACAGTAACTTCTAATGCAAGCATAAGAGAGAAGAGAATAGACGATATCGGTATGCTCAAAAGGGGGGTGCTTGCCTGGTTGCTCTGCGGCAACGGCAAGGTCGTCAACGGTGTCGTCGGGCTCCTGAGCTGCGTCGGTCTCGGGAACTGCGTCGGTACCGGGGTCTAACGAGAGAGAAGAGGGGGAGGAAACAAATAAATACACAACAAACATAGGCAACACAGAGTATGCTATGTCTAGGATGCAGTGCAGGGTTGCCTAAAGATATGTCTAAGTTATTTTAGTTATTTTAGGGTTTAAGTGGGATTTATTAACCGGTGTATATGCACTATTCATCTACCGAAATCAGGCTAAAAGTTACGGGTTCACCTACGTAAAGGGTTTCGACATGGAAACAGACAACACGATCAGATTCGTCTCGTTGTTCTAAATCAACTTTCATGTAGAAAGTTTTTCGATCCGAGCTACGGTTTATTATCCATGAATTTTCAATGATTTAAACATTTTCTGAAATTATTTATATTAACAGAAATGGAATTATGACGTCAGCATGACAGGAGGATGATGTCAGCAGTCAACAGACTCGCTGACCAGGTCAAACCTGACCTGTGGGTCCAGTGGGACCCACCTGTCAGCCTCTATTATTCTAACAGTAGTTTAAACTAATCTAACAGAAACTAATTAGGGTGTGGGCCCCATATGTCAGTGAGTGGACAGGTTAATTAACCAATTTTATTTATAAAAACATGTAATTAGCCTAATTAACAGAGGGGGCCCACATGTCATTCGCAGTGGGTGAACAGTAACCAGCGTTGACTCGGTCAACCTGGTCAAACACGCGGCAGGGCCCACTCGTCAGCGACCCTGGGCAAGCCCTAGGCCACGCCAGGTCACCGGCGCCACCGGAGTTGCTCCGGCGAGCCTGCGCCCGGCGGCCGATCGCCGGAGATGGCCGAAAATGTGCTATGGTGGGTTGTTTTGCATGCATCTTGCGGCGTTCGAACGAGGGGAGAGCGCCGCATCCAACGCGAGTGGTGGCGCGGCCTGTCATGGTCAGAAACATCGCCGGCGTCGAGGGGAGGCGGTGGTGGCATACGGGTGTGGTCGGATTCGTGGCTCCGGGCCATTTCCAAGCGAGTTACGCGGCTAGGCGGATCACTACGGGCGCCAGGAGCTTGTGGGACAAGGCGGAGAGGCTCAGGCAGCTCTGTGCCGAGCTCAACGCCGACAACGGCGGACGGCAGAATGTGGCAGCGGTGACAGCTAGCTACGGCGAGAAACCACAGCGCTGGGGGGGGGGGAATGAAAGGGGGAAGGAGCTCACGTGGTGGCACACGGAGGCCGGTGACAGTTTTGGAGCAGCAGAGGTGCTCGAGGTCGTCGGCGAGCGTCGAAGTAGAGACGAAAGGGGGCGGCGGCGTTCGGCATTTGCGGTGGCTCCCGGCTTCGCCTTAGAGCTCCAGGAGAAGAGGGGGAGGCCGGTGAAGCTCCTGAGCAGTACGGCGGGTCGCGAGGTCGACAGTGGCCACGGGGCAGCAGCGCTCGCGGCGGCGGTGGCGCTCGGGCGGGGTGGATCTGAGCGAGGGAGCTACGGAGAGGGAGAGTGAGCGAGCGCGAGAGGGAGAGGAGAGGGGAGAATGGAGAAAGGGGTCCAGAGGGGAAGAATGGGAGGCCGGCCTTATCTTCTCGGGGCTGCCTGCCCGTCGGCGTGTCGAGCTGCGGCCGGCGGAGGCGCGGTCGTCCAAGGAGATGACGACACAGAGGGAGAGGTAGGTGGGGGAGTGGGCTGGGCCGGCTCGGCCTAGTAGTCAGGTAAGCTCTGCCCCTGTTCTTTAATTCTGTTTTTCTGTTTTATTTATTAACAGAGAAGTTAACAGAATTATTTAGGGCATCAAGATGAGCTAGGAAAAATATGGGACTTGGCCCCTTAAATCCAACCCATATTTAAGCAGTGCCACAATTATTTTGGAGACAAGAGGAAATGTCTAGAAATTTTGAAAAATGGAGAAAGGCATATTTAAATGCTGCTGGATCACTAATCAATTTCCAGGGGCAATTTGGGATTTACTTAATGTTAGTTTTATTTATTATTATTTTTATAATTGTTCTGGGATTATTTGAAGTACTATGAACATTTTAGTTTCTGGTTTTGAACAACTTTTATTTCACTTTAAGTTTGAATTCTCAATTTGAATTGAAATTTGAAATGAGCTATGACTCTGATGATGATCAAGCACTGTTGAACATGATGAATTGGTATTATCAGAGGGTGATCACTGTAGTGTGATGCTGGGGATGTTACAGGGGCGAAAGCCTATGTCAGACCCGAGTGGTTATGTTTGGCAATGGCGATGTTTCTTTTACGCCATTACCTTGTTGGAGACATTGCTTGGATATGCTTGGACTGATACTTCAGGGTGAAAACTTAGATTCTGGTCTTTCTGGTTGGATTCGGTGACGGCGGCGCTTGAGTGTTGCTCCCTTCCTGAAGGCGTTGCTGTTGAAGATCCTCGTCGTCAATGTGGTGTCAATGGTTGGTGTGGTTATGGTATTAGTTTTAGTTTGTCGATCACTGATTTGATCGTTATGGGGCTTTTCTTTTTTCTTTTTCCTCGCCTACGCATAACTTTTGGTCTTATAACTTTTCTAGCTGTTGGTGTGTTTCTGTGTGTGTTGGGTTAGTTGTGTGCATCCTAGTTATGCAAATTCCGGGTGTGTGCTCATTGTGTTATGTATCCTCTTAGTGCTCCATTTTGAGCCAATAAAATCCACCCTTTATCGAAAAAAAGTAAAACCAAGAGGTGGAAATGGAGTTGACAAAACCAGCGTTATTTATCCTGGAACTGGCTACTTTTTTCCTACTAGTAAATGCGCACGTGCAACGCACGTGTAATCTTAATCCGGCTTGAAGATATACCTGAATTTTCTTTAAAAAGTAGCATCAAAAGAAATAGTTTGTGTAAGCACCACCAGCGGCAGGTCCATCTCTTCCTTCAAATGGGTCGAAAATTGTACTAATCCAACGTAGTTAATGGTATATGCAAGTGACCAGGGGAGGAGGCACATACCTTGTCCTCAGGCCGCTAAAAGAGAAATCCAAAAATCTAAGCACAATCCATTCAAATCAGCACAACTGATTCACTACCCAGCTGCTATCAAAAGTTATATATCATTGTGTAACCTAGTTGTTTCATAGCGCACGTTGGTAATGAAGCTTAATAACTGCTGATTGTGTGCACACAAGGCTGCTTTTGATTCAGTTTTACGAAGCCTGATTTGGGTTTAGTTTTTTGTGTATACAGACTGCTTTTCTGTTTAGTGAAATGTGAATCAATATTCTCCGAAGAAATGAAGAAAGCAGAGATGAAAGTCCTCTAGCCCGGCGGCTGCGTGTTTGACGGCGGCGTGTCCCCTGATGGCGGCGCTGACGACCTAGGCCAGACGGCGTCTCCCTGACGGCCCGACGGAGAGGGATGGTGTTGGGGATATAGCTCCGAGGTGTGACCCGCCCAGGAGGGGCCGGGTTACACAGTTGGTGGTTTAATATGAAGAAGGTCCAAGGAGGCCCAAGGAGAAGTGTGAAGACAGCGGCTTATGGAGGCAGGCCTGGTGAAAGCCCAAGACCTGGGCCTATGAACCACCATATGATGACTTGCCGTGTAAGGCATGACTAGTTAGAAACCGAGCCGGTCACGTTGTGTGAGCCAGCCGGGACTCTGTAAGCCTCCGGTTCTTGACCTATGTATATAAAGGTGAGACCCGGCGGCGGGTTAACTCAAGAGACAATCAATCGAGAACTAGGTCAAGCGTATTCGCTCCCTTGTAATCGAAACTCAAGCAATACTACTAGAATTAGAAGTAGGCTTTTACCTCATTGAGAGGGGCCGAACCTGGGTAAACCCTTTGTGTCTTTTGTTCCCATTCAACCCCTTCAAGCTAACTACGTTGCGATGGCTCCACACCTAAGTCCTTTTGTTAGGACATTTGCCGTGACAAATCCAGGACAGTTGGTGCCCACCGTGGGTCTCTCGCATGGTGGTGTCGAGTTCTTGAAGGGCAGCTTCTCAGGGATCAAGGGATACACCGTGGGCCGGATGACTAAGAGCCGCCACGGCAAGATCTACATCGACGACGCTGGCTGGGGTCCTGAGGCCAATTCAATTGAGTACGGGTACCTGGTCCCCTTCGGCGGAATTCACGTTTTCATCGGCAAGATTGACGAGTCAGAGCCTGAGCCGAACGCCTGCACCGACACCATTGAAACGGCTTGGCGCGCGCAACCCGCCAAGGTCCAACCCGCCTGGAAGCGCGCTTTTGTTGGTTTGGTTCATGGGGCGGATCTTGAGGAAGGCTCTGTGTCGGGTGGAGAGACTGCCATCTATTCAGGTGATGAGTGTCGGTGTCAAAACCGGCCGATCTCGGGTAGGGGGTCCCGAACTGTGCGTCTGAGGATCGAAGGTAACAAGGGACAAAGGGAACATGATGTTTACCCAGGTTCGGGCCATCTTAATGGAGGTAAAACCCTACGTCCTGCTTGATTGTATTTGATGAGTATGGGGGTTACAAGAGTTGATCTACCTCGAGATCGTAATGGCTAAACCCTAGCTGTCTAGCCTATGAGAATTCTGATCGTCTTTACAGACTAAACCTTCCGGTTTATATACACACCGGAGGGCCTAGGGTTGTACAGAGTCAGTTTGTAGAAGAAGGAAAATACATATCCGGACAAATCTTGCCATCCACGCATGGGGGAGTCCTACCCGGACATGGGGGAAAGTCTTCCGCTTTGTATCTTCACGGCCCATCAGTCCGGCCCATATTAAATAGCCTGGACACCCGAGGACCCCCTAATCCAGGACTCCCTCAGTAGCCCCTGAACCAATCTTCAATGACGATATGTTCGGCACGCGGATTGTCTTCGGCATTGCAAGGCGGGTTCCTCCTCCTGAATACTTCAAAGTAATCTTCTGAACAAAAGAACTATATCCGGCTCTGTATAATTATTACAACCCTTAGCCGCGAAGGCAAGATATCAAATAGAACAGTGCCTTTTTACTGACAACTTTTTTTTGGCGAAACGTCACGTCTGGCCTCTTAACATTTCGAATTGTTTTCACGCCTCCCACTTCGCGTTTCGAGGCACAGCCTCCATTGGCATGTCTTGTCAAAATAGAGATCATGCCCGCCCATTACGGGATCCTTATCAATACGGTTTTGGGTAATCCAACCGTGCCTTTCACACGACCCCTTGGGAACAGGTGAGTCTTAAGGCTGGGGGGGGCGTTTGATATTCACCGCTTATATAAGAGGATGAAGATCCCACTTTTTCCCCACGCCCTCTTCTCCTGCCTTCCCATCTTCAAGCTCCAGCGCCCAAACTTCAATGTTTTCCCACCGCAACCAGCCTCCCCAGCCATGTCGGGATCTGGTTCAAAGGGCAAGTGGGAGGCCTCCTCCGTCACCGTGAAGGACGTCAAGGAGCTCCGGAGGGCAGGATATCTGTCCGCGGAGATCACGCACAGGCTCCCTGCCAAGGATCAAGTCATCGCCACTCCGGAGCCCGGTGAAAGGGTTGTATTCATCCCCCATTTCCTCCGCGGACTAGGGTTTCCTCTCCATCCCTTCGTCCGGGGCCTTATGTTCTATTACGGGATAGATTTCCATGATCTAGCCTTGAATTCTTTCCTCCACATCTCGGCGTTCATCGTCGTGTGCGAGGCGCTACTTCGCATCCCCCCACACTTTGGCCTATGGCTCAAGGTCTTCAATGTGAAGCCAAAGGTGGTCGACGAGCAGCATGCGGACTGCGGCGGCGCCATGGTAAGCAAGCTCCCCAACGCTGGGTGGCCCAAAGGGGCCTTCGTGGAGACCGCCAAGGTGTGGCAACAGGAGTGGTTCTATATCACCAAACCCCGCGATGCCAAGTGGGCGGCTACTCCTGAGTTCAGATCCGGACCCCCCACACGGCTTACCTCGTGGACCGCTAAGGGTCTGGATTGGGGATCCAAGGCGGAAGTGTTGATGGTGCAAAAGCGCATCACCAATATGATAAGCAAGAACACCAGTCTCACTAACGTGATTCAGGTGATGCTCTTCCGCCGGATTCTTCCTTGCCAACTCCGGCCTTCTCCCATGTGGGAGTTCAATCCGGAAGATCCACGAACCTTGAAGCGCTTCTTCGGCACAATGCTCGAAGACATCTGGAAGCTGCTCTTCAAGGCCCAAAAAACGTGGCCTAAGAAGACCAAAGACATTGGTCTTGACATCGAGAATCCGGCTACACCGGTAAGTATGATTTTCCCGAATATCTGTTCGGTCAAATAAGTTTTAGACATAATGAATTTTTTGTCCTTCGTACAGGGCTAGATAGCAAAGGCGGAGCGGATTAAGTGTTCCGGCACCACTGCCTGAAGACCCGGCCACATCCCAGCTGACAGGGATGCTGGTCCTGGCGCCCTATCAGGCGCCGGAGAAGAAGGCCAAGAAGAAGAAGGGCAAGGAGGCCAAAGGCGGCCTCCGCCACAAGGGCCCTTCGGACGCAGTGTCCGGAGAGACCGAAGTCCTTTCCTCCGACGAGGGAGATGAGGAAGAAGAGGAGGAGGAAGCGGAAAGCGACTCCCCTCTTAGGGGGAAGAAGAAGAAGAGGGCGGCCTCCACAGACCCGGAGGAGGAGGCGCCCAAGAGGGGGAAGATAGCCCTCTCGGATGGTTCGGATTCGGAGGCCGAACCAGTCCCCAAGAGACTTCCCAGGGCGAAGCCCCTGGCCGAATCGTAAGTACCAAAGGGTCTATTATTTGTCTTTGGTCCTTTATGTTTTTACAATATAACATATTACACCGTGTGTCTTTCAGCCCTGCTCGCGACCTCCCCAACCCTTCACTATCTAAGGGGAGCTCTCTGCCGCCCGAGATGGCAGAGAGCGAGACGCCACCGCGAGCCCCTTCGCCAACCACCGCGGATGACACCGAGGTGTTGTCCCGAAGGACATCTCCTGGCCGTGGAGGGGCGAGCGAGGCTGCCGAGAAGGCACCCGAGGGCAATACCTCGGTTGCCGAAGACATGGAGGGGGCGACCCCCATGGCGACCGACGGCGGGGGCCCTGATCAATCCGGCCCCCAGCCGGACATCATTCCAGAGACCAATGTGGCTCCGGAGTCAGGCGAGCAGCCCCCTTTGAAGGAGGGGCGAGCATCAGCTCCGACGGCGACCTCCACTAATCCGGAGGCACCGAATACTCTTGTGGAAGCACTACAACGTGCTTCCATCATGGAGGAACACCGCACCCTGATGGGTGTGGTGGTAGAGAAGGTTCAGTCCGCCAAGAGCGGGCTGAACGAAGCCTTCACCAGCCTACTGACAGGCTTCGAGGTATGCGACATAATGCTCTAGGCGCTTTTTATAAAGGGATATACCTGTGCATAGATAGTAGCCCCTGAGACTCTGTCCGGTTTTGAAAAAGCCGGACAGAGGATCACATAGTATTCAGAAGAGGTGACGTACTTTTATTTTGTATAACAGGCTTCCATGTTGGCGGCAACCGCCCAGGCCGCTGAAGTTTCCGAACTTAATCGGAAACTAAAGCTGGCTGATGTTGAAATAGATCGCATCAACAAGCGATTCAACGAGACGCAAGGTATGCGTATATTTTAAAGAGTTTGAGCATGTATCTGATATGTAAATTCAGAGTTTAACTCATGTACTACTGTGATTATGTGCGCAGGTGGCGCGGTCGAGGTCGAGACCCTCAAAAGCACTCTTGCTCAGGCCAAGGAGGAGGCAAAGGTGAATAAAGCAGCCGCTGACAAAGCGGCTGCGGAACTAAAGATCGAACAGGACGCCCGCCGCCAGCATGAAGATAGGGTGGCCGAAGTGGAGCTAGAGCTGAAGGAAGCCATCCGCAAGTGCGAGGCATTGGAGGAGAAGACGTCGGACCAAGCGACTAAACTCGCCAAAGCCCTCCAGGAGGCTAAAGAGGCGCGGGTCGAGTCCCGGAGTGCTCGTGAAGAGATCCGGCAGGCCAGACAGATAGCGGCCGGTAAGCCCTTTCTCTTGCAGAGTGTATTTGGAGGTCAAATATATGCTTTGCTCACTCGACTGTGGAGTTCTCTAGTCGCCTTTGTTGATCTTCCGAGGAGTGCCACTAACGCCGCACAGTTCTTCCGAGCCCAAGAGGGGAACTCGACCGAGAAGCTGTTCTGGTCACAATTCCTGGCGCCGGAGCATCCGACGCCCCTGAACGACCAGATGAAGCAGCTGACGGAGCTACATAGGGAGTCTGGCTTGGCCATGAAGGATCTCATAGTCCGGCTTTGGCCAGCTGAACCAATTCCTAGCAGCTACTTCGGTTTGGTGAGGCGACTCATCGATGCACTGCCTCGAGTTGATGCTGTGAAGCGATCGGCGTGCATAGAGGGTGCGCCGATGGCTTTTGCTCGTGTCAAGATGCACTGGACAAAGATGAAGGCCACCGACATCGCGACCGCGGGTCCGCCCGAAGGCAAGGACCACCGCAAGCCGGAAAGATATTTTTAAGATGTCCTAGCGGGTGTCCGAATAGTAGAGGGCCAATGCTCAAAGGACGTGATGTTTGAGTAAATGTATCCGGGCTGTAAAAACTTTATTTTGTGAGCCAAGGCTTGTCATATATTTATGCCTTTTATCCGGGGTTATTTTCCTCCTGTGCAGCCGTTTTAATTCTGAAAGTTTGCCAGTCGTCGGCTTCAGCCCCCTTGTAGATGCTACGGGGGTGTTCGGTGGAGCGCGCGGTCACACTTTATCCAACGTCTTGGTCTGTAAAGGAGGTGTGCGCGCAATGAACCAGGCAATCAGACTATGTGGCTTTATTACTTTCACTTAGCAATAGGAGTTTGACGGTGGGGCTAAGTACTAGCCCCTAGTGCGTATGCGGCAATCCGAACTAGGGTGCCTTTGTCGCATGACTGGGCGAAAACCAGCCCTTCGTATAACACGGGATAAATTATTAAGTCACCGAATCGCCGACCAGCTCTCGCCGTATCATGACAGTCAGTTTTTGGCTTTCTCTACTGAGGTATTTGACCGGACAAACCAGAAATACAATCGCAGTAGTTCTCCCTTTACTACCTTAGCCGAACTAGCGGAACGTAAGGTGGCAATCACAGGAGCCGGGCAACCCAACTATAGACCGAAGACATGATTCGGAGCTGATGCATATAATGCAATATTTGAGATGCCGAAAAGTACCTTATAGGTGTTCGGACTTTTGAAAATATGCATGGCCGGATAGAGCCCCTGGCATTTAGGCCGGAACAAAGCATATGTGGCAATCTGAAGCAAGGAGGGATCACAGATGGAAAAAAAATAAACCAAGACCGAACGCAAGTTGGCGGTCAACTGTTTCCTTTTATACCCTGATTAATACGTCAAGATGTGCTATTACAGATAATGTCGTAAACCTCAAGGCTATTTGACATGGCGAGAGCTTGTACACGAGGGGAAGCTTTATACAGGGCCTAAATGAAAAGGTAGTCTTGAAGACCCCAGTGGTGCCCTGCCGCACGTCTGCGCCGTTTCCCCTTGGTGAAAAATCCTTTGAGAGGAGAGGTCGATTGTTGTCTATACGAAAAGGGGGGCCTCAAAAAGGGCCCTTGCACGACCATAGGGTAGGTAGGTTTTTAATGAACCTGTAGTACAAGAGAGGGAAAAAAAGAAAAAAGAGAAAAAAGGTTAAGGTCCGAATAGGGTCAAGCCACGCTATAGACCTTTTCCGCAGTGTGCCTCCGTCGCTGCCCAAGGTATTTCAAGTGCGTAATTATGCATGCATTGTACGCATGCCACTATTTTATGGGGCGATCGGCGGAGGCAAAACTGCTATTCAAGCTCTGGATTCACCGAGCTGTCCTGCAGAGTGGACCGGGCTCGCTTGGCAGTGTCAGGTGTCTTAATGACCGATGGATTGTTCGGCTTGATGAGGCCGTTCTGTACTTCGGCTGCCAGGGCTGCGGTGTGCTCCTCGGTATGGAGGGAGTGCTCCATATTTCCATTGACTGTGATAACGCCACGTGGTCCGGGCATTTTGAGCTTTAAGTAAGCGTAGTGCGGGACTGCACTGATGCGGCGAAAGCAGTTCGTCCGAGCAGCGCGTGATAGCCACTGCGAAAAGGGACAATGTCGAAGATCAATTCTTCACTTCAGAAGTTATCCGGCGAACCGAAGACTACTTCTAATGTTAAGGAGCTCGTACAACGGGCCTCCACGCCGGGTATTACTCCTTTAAAGGTAGTATTACTGGGCTTAATTCTTGACGGGTCAATGCCCATCTTACGAACAGTGTCTTGGTAGATCAGGTTTAGACTACTGCCGCCGTCCATAAGGACTCTAGTGAGATGGTATCCATCGATGATGGGATCGAGCACCAGGGCCGCCGAACCTCCGTGACGGATACTGGTCGGGTGGTCCCTGCGGTCGAAGGTGATCGGACAAGCCGACCATGGGTTGAATTTTGGGGCGACAGGCTCTACGGCATAGACATCCCTTAGTGCGCGCTGCGCTCCCTCTTCGGGATATGTGTGACATATATCATGTTCACTGTTTTCACCTCGGGGGAAAATTTCTTCTTTCCCCCTGCGTTCGGTGGACGGGACTCATCATCGTCCTCGCTTTGAGGCCCCTTCCCTTTGTGTTCGGTATGTAACTTACCGGCCTGTTTGAAAACCCAGCAGTTTCTGTTGGAGTGGTTAGCAGGCTTGTCGGGGGTGCCATGAATCTGGCAAGGCCTATCCAGTATCTTATCCAAATTAGATGGACCGTCTATATTTCCTTTGAATGGCTTCTTCCGCTGACCGGGTTTAGAGCCACTGAATCCGGCGTTGACCGCCGTATCTTCAGTTTCTTCATTGTTGTTCCGACGCTTGTTTTTGTTACGTCGTGGCCTTCCGTTGCCGTCCCTGGCTTCAGAGGTGCCAGGGTCGCTGGTACTGTTGCTTCTACGAGCCAACCAGCTATCTTCGCCCGCGCAGAAACGGGTCATAAGTGCAGTAAGTGAAGGAAATATACACTAGAGGCAATAATAAAGTTGTTATTTTATATTTCCTTATACCATGAAAAATGTTTATTATTCATGCTAGAATTGTATTAACCGGAAACTTGATACATGTGTGAATACATAGACAAAACAAAGTGTCCCTAGTATGCCTCTACTTGACTAGCTCGTTAATCAAAGATGGTTAAGTTTCCTAACCATAGACATGTGTTGTCATTTGATGAACGGGATCACATCATTAGGAGAATGATGTGATGGACGAGACCCATCCGTTAGCTTAGCATAATGATCGTTAAGTTTATTGCTATAGCTTTCTTCATGACTTATATATATTCCTCTGACTATGAGATTATGCAACTCCCGAATACCGGAGGAACACCTTGTGTGCTATCAAACGTCACAACGTAACTAGGTGATTATAAAGATGCTCTACATGTGTCTCCGAAGGTGTTTGTTGGGTTGGCATAGATCGAGATTAGGATTTGTCACACCGAGTATCGGAGAGGTATCTCTGGGCCCTCTCGGTACTGCACATCATATGAAGCCTTGCAAGCAATGTGACTAATGAGTTAGTTGCGGGGTGATGCATTACGGACTGAGTAAAGAGACTTGCCGGTAACGAGATTGAACTAGGTATGATGATACCGACGATCGAATCTCGGGCAAGTATCATACCGATGACAAAGGGAATGACGTATGTTGTTATGCGGTTTGACCGATAAAGATCTTCGTAGAATATGTAGGAGCCAATATGAGCATCCAGGTTCCGCTATTGGTTATTGACCGGAGATGTGTCTCGGTCATGTCTACATAGTTCTCGAACCTGTAGGGTCCGCACGCTTAACGTTCGATGACGATTTGTGTTATGAGTTATGTGATTTGATGACCGAAGTTTGTTCGGAGTCCCGGATGAGATCACGGACATGACGAGGAGTCTCGAAATTGTCAAGAGGTAAAGATTCATATATTGGAAGGCTATATTCGGACATCGGAAAGGTTCCGAGTGATTCGGGTGTTTTTCGGAGTACCAGGGAGTTACGGGAATTCACCGGGAGAAGTAATGGGCCTTATTGGGCCATACGGGAAAAGAGGAGGCAGGCCAAGGGAAGGTGGCGCGCGCCCCCCCCATGGGTCCGAATTGGACTAGGGGAAAGGGGCGGCGCCCCCCTTGCCTTTTCCTACTCCCTCCCTCTTTTCCCTCTTTCCTTCTCTACTACTCCGAAAAGGAAAGGGATTCCTACTAGGACTTGGAAGTCCTAGTAGGACTCCATACTCTTGGCGCGCCCCTAGGGGGCCGGCCTCTCTCCCTCCCTCCTTTATATACGTGGGAAGGGGGCACCCCAAAGACACAACTAGATCAATTGTCTTAGCCGTGTACGGTGCCCCCTCCACAGTTTAACACCTCGGTCATATCGTCGTAGTGCTTAGGTGAAGCCCTGCACTGGTAACTTCATCATCATCGTCGCCACGCCATCGTGCTGACGGAACTCACCCTTGTACTCAACTGGATCAAGAGCTCGAGGGACGTCATCGAGCTGAACGTGTGTAGAACTCGGAGGTGCCGTACGTTTGTACTTGATCGGTTGGATCGAGAAGATGTTCGACTACATCAACCGCGTTAAGCTAATGCTTCCGCTATCGGTCTACGAGGGTACATAGACATACTCTCCCCTCTCATTGCTATGCATCTCCTAGATAGATCTGGCTTGAGCGTAGAATTTTTTTGAAATTGCATGCTACGTTCCCCAACAGTGGCATCCGAGCCAGGTCTATGCATAGATGATATGCACGAGTAAAACACAAAAAGTTGTGGGCGATAATAGTCATACTGCTTACCACCAACGTCTTACTTTGATTCGGCGGTATTGTTGGATGAAGCGGCCCGGACCGACATTACATGACCGTGTTCATGAGACTGGTTCTACTGACGTGCTTTGCACACAGGTGGCTGGCGGGTGTCTGTTTCTCCAACTTATGTTGAATCGAGTTTGACTACGGCCAGTCCTTGTTGAAGGTTAAAACAGCACACTTGACGAAAAATCATTGTGGTTTTGATGCGTAGGTAAGAACGGTTCTTACTAGAAGCCCGTAGCAGCCACGTAAAACTTGCAACAACAAAGTAGAGGACGTCTAACTTGTTTTTGCAGGGCATGTTGTGATGTGATATGGTCAAGACATGATGTGATATAAGTTGTTGTATGAGATGATCATGTTTTGTAGAAGTTATCGGCAACTGGCAGGAGCCTTATGGTTGTCGCTTTATTGTATAAAATGCAATCGCCATGTAATTGCTTTACATTATCACTATGCGTTAGCGATAGTTGTAGAAGCAATAGTTGGTGAGGCGAAAACGACGGTACGATGGAGATCAAGGTGTCAAGCCGGTGACGATGGAAATCATGATGGTGCTTTGGAGATGGAGATCATAGGCACAAGATGATGATGGCCATATCATGTCACATATTTTGATTGCATGTGATGTTTATCTTTTATGCATCTTATTTTGCTTAGTACGGCGGTAGCATTATAAGATGATCCCTCACTAAATTTCAAGGTATAAGTGTTCTCCCTGAGTATGCACCATTGCTACAGTTCATCGTGCCAAGACACCACGTGATGATCGGGTGTGATACGCTCTACGTTCACATACAACGGGTGCAAGCCAGTTTTGTACATGCAGAATACTCGGGTTAAACTTGACGAGCCTAGCATATGCAGATATGGCCTCGGAACACTGAGACCGAAAGGTCGAACGTGAATCATATAGTAGATATGATCAACATAGAGATGTTCACCATTGAAAACTACTCCATCTCACGTGATGATCGGACATGGTTTAGTTGATATGGATCACGTGATCATTTAGATGACTCGAGGGATGCCTATCTAAGTGAGAGTTCTTAAGTAATATGATTAATTGAACTTAATTTATCATGATATTAGTCCTGATAGTATTTGCATATCTATGTTGTAGATCAATAGCTTGCGATGTAGCTCCCCGTTTATTTTTGATATGTCCCTAGAGAAAAATAAGTTGAAAGATGATAGTAGCAATGATGCGGACTGGGTCCGTGATCTAAGGATTGTCCTCGTTGCAGCACAGAAGAATTATGTCCTTGATGCACCGCTAGGTAACAGACCTATTGCTGGAGCAGATGCAGACGTTATGAACGTTTGACAAGCTCGGTATGATGACTACTTGATAGTTTAGTGCACCATGCTTTACGGCTTAGAACCAGGACTTCAAAAATGTTTTGAACGCCACAGAGCATATAAGATGTTCCAAGAGTTGAAATTGGTATTTCAAACTCATGCCCATGTCAAGAGGTATGAGACCTCTGACAAGTACTTTGCCTACAAGATGGAGGAGAATAGCTCAACCAGTGAGCATGTGCTCAGAATGTCTGAGTACTACAATCGCTTGAATCAAGTGGGAGTTTATCTTCCAGATAAGATAGTGATTGACAGAGTTCTCTAGTCACTATCACCAAGTTACTGGAACTTCGTGATGAACTATAATATGCAAGGGATGACGAAAATGATTCCCGAGCTCTTCGCGATGCTGAAATCGGCGAAGGTAGAAATCAAGAAAAAGCATCAAGTGTTGATGGTTAACAAGACCACTAGTTTCAAGAAAAAGTGCAAGGGAAAGAAAGGGAACTTCAAGAAGAATGGCAAGCAAGTTTCCACTCCCGTGAAGAAGCCCAAAAGCTAGACCCAAACCTGAAACTGAGTGATTCTACTGCAAAAGGAAATGGTCACTGGAAGCGGAACTGCCCCAAAAACTTGGCGGATAAGAAGGATGGCAAAGTCAACAAAGGTATATTTGATATACACATTATTGATGTGTACTTTACTAGTGTTCATAGTAGCCCCTGGGTATTTGATACCGGTTCAGTTGCTAAGATTTGTAACTTGAAACATGAGTTGCAAAATGAACAGATACTAGTTAAGGGCGAGGTGACGATGTGTGTTGGAAGTGATTCCAAGGTTAATAAGATCACCATCGCACACTCCCTTTACCTTTGGGATTAGTGTTGAACCTAAAATAAATGTTATTTGGTGTTTGCGTTGAGCATAAATATGATTGGATCATGTTTATTGCAATACGGTTATTCATTTAAGTCAAAGAATAATTGTTGTTCTATTTACATGAATAAAACCTTCTATGGTCATACACCCAATGTGAATGGTTTATTGAATCTCGATCGTGGTGATACACATATTCATAATATTGATGCCAAAAGATGCAAAGTTGATAATGATAGTGCAACATATTTGTGGCACTGCCATTCAGGTCATATTGGTGTAAAGCGCATGAAGAAACTCCATGCTGATGGACTTTTGGAATCACTTGATTATGAATCATTTGATGCTTGTGAACCATGCCTCATGGGCAAGATGACTAAAACTCCGTTCTCCGGAACAATGGAGCGAGCTACAGACTTATTGGAAATAATACATACCGATGTATGCGGTCCAATAAGTGTTGAGGCTCGCGGCGGGTATCGTTATTTTCTGAACTTCACAGATGATTTGAGCAGATATGGGTATTATCTACTTAATGAAACACAAGTCTGAAACATTTAAAAAGTTCAAAGAATTTCAGAGTGAAGTGGAGAATCATCGTAACAAGAAAATAAAGTTTCTAAGATCTGATTGCGGAGGCAAATATTTGAGTTACGAGTTTGGTCTTCATTTAAAACAATGTGGAATAGTTTCGCAATTCATGCCACCTGGAACACCACAGCGTAATGGTGTGTCCGAACGTCGTAACCGTACTTTATTAGATATGGTGCGATCTATGATGTCTCTTACCGATTTACTACTATCGTTTTGGGGTTATGCATTAGAGACAGCTGCATTCACGTTAAATAGGGCACCATCTATATCCGTTGAGACGCCATCGTATGAACTGTGGTTTGGCAAGAAACCTAAGCTGTCGTTTCTTAAAATTTGGGGTTGCGATGCTTATGTGAAAAAGCTTCAGCCTGATAAGCTCGAACCCAAATCGGAGAAGTGCGTCTTCATAGGATACCCAAAAGAAACTGTTGGGTACACCTTCTATCACAGATCCGAAGGCAAGATATTTGTTGCTAAGAATGGATCCTTTCTAGAGAAGGAGTTTCTCTCGAAAGAAGTGAGTGGGAGGAAAGTAGAACTTGATGAGGTAATTGTACCTTCTCTTGAATTGGAAAGTAGTTCATCACTGAAATCAGTTCCAGTGATGCCTACACCAATTAGTGAGGAAGCTAATGATGATGATCATGAAGCTTCAGATCAAGTTACTACAGAACCTCGTAGGTCAACCAGAGTACGTTCCACACCAGAGTGGTACGGTAATCCTGTTCTGGAAGTCATGTTACTAGACCATGACAAACCTACGAACTATGAGGAAGCGATGATGAGCCCAGATTCCGATAAATGGCTTGAGGCCATGAAATCTGAGATAGGATCCATGTATGAGAACAAAGTATGGACTTTGATTGACTTGCTCGATGATCGGCGAGCCATTGAGAATAAATGGATCTTTAAGAGGAAGATAGACGCTGATAGTAGTGTTACTATCTACAAAGCTCGAATTGTCGCAAAAGGTTTTCGACAAGTTCAAGGTGTTGACTACGATGAGATTTTCTCACTCGTATCGATGCTTAAAGTTTGTCCAAATCATGTTAGCAATTGCCGCATTTTATGAAATCTGGCAAATGGATGTCAAAACTGCATTCCTTAATGGATTTAATAAAGAAGAGTTGTATATGATGCAACCAGAAGGTTTTCTCAATCCTAAAAGTGCTAACAAAGTGTATGGACTGGTGCAAGCATCTCGGAGTTGGAATATATGCTTTGATGAGTTGATCAAAGCATATAATTTTATACAGACTTGCGGTGAAGCCTGTATTTACAAGAAAGTGAGTGGGAGCACTACAGCCTTTCTGATAAGTATATGTGAATGACATATTGTTGATCGGAAATGATGTAGAATTTTCTGAAAAGCATAAAGGAGTATTTGAAGGGAGTTTTTTCAAAAGAAAGACCTCGGTGAAGCTGCTTACATATTGAGCATCAAGATCTATAGAGATAGATCAAGATGCTTGATAAGATTTTTCAATGAGTACATGCCTTGACAAGATTTTGAAGTAGTTCAAAATGGAACGGTCAAAGAAGGAGTTCTTGCCAGTGTTACAAGGTGTAAAATTGAGTAAGACTCAAAACCCGACCACGGCAGAAGATAGAAAGAGAATGAAAGTCAGACCCTATGCCTCAGTCATAGGTTCTATAAAGTATGCCATGCTATGTACTAGACCAGTTGTGTGCCTTGCTATGAGTTTAGCAAGGAGGTACGATAGTGATCCAGGAGTGGATCACTGGATAGCGGTCAAAGTTATCCTTAGTTACCTAAGAGGACTAAGGAAATATTTCTCGGTTATGGAGGTGATAAAGAGTTCATCGTAAAGAGTTACATCGATGCAAGTTTTAACACCGATCTGGATGACTCTGAGTCTCAATCTGGATACATATTGAAAGTGGGAGCAATTAGCTAAGAGTAGCTCCATGCAGAGCATTGTAGACATAGAAATTCACGAAATACATACGAATCTGAATGTAGCAGACCCGTTGACTAAACCTCTCTCACAAGCAAAACATGATCACACCTTAGTACTCTTTGGGTGTTAATCACATGGCGATGTGAACTAGATTTCTGACTCTAGTAAACCCTTTGGGTGTTGGTCACATGACGATGTGAACTATGGGTGTTAATCACATGGTGATGTGAACTATTCGTGTTAATCACATGGCGATGTGAACTAGATTATTGACTCTAGTGCAAGTGGGAGACTGAAGGAAATATGCCCTAGAGGCAATAATAAAGTTGTTATTTTATATTTCCTTATACCATGATAAATGTTTATTATTCATGCTAGAATTGTATTAACCGAAAACTTGATACATGTGTGAATACATAGACAAAACAAAGTGTCCCTAGTATGCCTCTACTTGACTAGCTCGTTAATCAAAGATGGTTAAGTTTCCTAACCATAGACATGTGTTGTCATTTGATGAACGGGACCACATCATTAGGAGAATGATGTGATGGATGAGACCCATCCGTTAGCTTAGCATAATGTTCGTTAAGTTTATTGCTATAGCTTTCTTCATGACTTATACATATTCCTCTGACTATGAGATTATGCAACTCCCAAAAACCGGAGGAACACCTTGTGTTCTATCAAACGTCACAACGTAACTGGGTGATTATAAAGATGCTCTACAGGTGTCTCCGAAGGTGTTTGTTGGGTTGGCATAGATCGAGATTAGGATTTGTCACTCCGAGTATCGGAGAGGTATCTCTGGGCCCTCTCAGTAATGCACATCATATGAAGCCTTGCAAGCAATGTGACTAATGAGTTAGTTGCGGGATGATGCATTACGGAACGAGTGAAGAGACTTGCTGGTAACGAGATTGAACTAGGTATGATGATACCGACGATCGAATCTCGGGCAAGTATCATACCGATGACAAAGGGAATGACGTATGTTGTTATGCGGTTTGACCGATAAAGATCTTCGTAGAATATGTAGGAGCCAATATGAGCATCCAGGTTCCGCTATTGGTTATTGACCGGAGATGTGTCTCAGTCATGTTTACATAGTTCTCGAACCCATAGGGTCCGCACGCTTAACGTTCGATGACGATTTGTATTATGAGTTATGTGATTTGATGACCGAAGTTTGTTCGGAGTCCCAGATGAGATCACAGACATGACGAGGAGTCTCGAAATGGTTGGGAGGTAAAGATTCATATATTGGAAGGCTATATTCGGACATCGGAAAGGTTCCGAGTGATTCGGGTGTTTTTAGGAGTACCGGGGAGTTACGGGAATTCACCGGGAGAAGTAATGGGCCTTATTGGGCCATACGGGAAAAGAGGAGGCAGGCCAAGGGAAGGTGGCGTGCGCCCCCCCATGGGTCTGAATTGGACTAGGGGAAAGGGGCGGCGCCCCCCTTGCCTTTTCCTACTCCCTCCCTCTTTTCCCTCTTTCCTTCTCTCCTACTCCGAAAAGGAAAGGGATTCCTACTAGGACTTGAAAGTCCTAGTAGGACTCCATACTCTTGGCGCGCCCCTAGGGGGCCGGCCTCTCTCCCTCCCTCCTTTATATACGTGGGAAGGGGGCACCCCAAAGAAACAACAAGATCAATTGTCTTAGCCGTGTATGGTGCCCCCCTCCACAGTTTAACACCTCGGTCATATCGTCGTAGTGCTTAGGTGAAGCCCTGCGCCGGTAACTTCATCATCACCGTCGCCACGCCATCGTGCTGACGGAACTCACCCTCATCCTCAACTGGATCAAGAGCTCGAGGGACGTCATCGAGCTGAACGTGTGCAGAACTCGGAGGTGCCGTACGTTCGGTGCTTGATCGGTTGGATCGCGAAGACGTTCGACCACATCAACCGCGTTAAGCTAACGCTTCCGCTTTCGGTCTACGAGGGTACGTAGACATACTCTCCCCTCTCGTTGCTATGCATCTCCTAGATAGATCTTGCGTGATCGTAGAATTTTTTTTGAAATTGCATGCTACGTTCCCCAACAGTAAGAGCTGCCATAGTCTTCGTCTTTTCCTGACCGAGGTGTCGGGCAAGCCATTCATCACGGACGCTGTGTTTAAAGGCCGCTAAGGCTTCGGCGTCCGGACAGTCGATGATTGGGTTCTTTTTAATTAGGAACCGAGTCCAGAGTTTGCGGGCTGACTCTCTGGGTTGCTGGACTATGTGACTGAGGTCATCAGCGTCCGGTGGCCGGACATAAGTACCTTGGAAGTTGTCTTGAAAAGCGTCCTCCAAGTCTTCCCAGCTGCCAATAGAGTTTTCTAGGAGGCTATTCAACCAGTGCCATGCTGGTCCTTTTAGCTTTTGGGGGAGGTATTTGATGGCATGGAGATCGTCACCGCGAGCCATGTGTATATGGAGGAGAAAATCTTCAATCCGTACCGCGGGATCTGTCGTTCCATCGTATTCTTCAATGTTTACGGGTTTAAACCCTTCTGGAAACTGGTGCTACATTACCTCATTGGTAAAGCACATCGGGTGTGCGGCGCCTCTATATCGGGCAACATCACGGCAGAGTTCGGATGACATCCGTGTTCGGTTCTCGGCCCAAACTTGGTGATGCTTGTCGCGCCAGGCTTGATGGCCGTTGTCTCATGTTGGAGCGCGTCCCCTTGATCCATAGATTGATCTGGTCTGGCCGGCTCTATTTTTCAAGTCCTGACATAAGTCATACGTGCAACCCGGAGCCGCTGCCTCTCTGCCTTTACGGCGAGGTGGTGCGGGCTGGTATTCGGCATAATTAGCTGCTTTGTCCCATCCACGTGGTGGTCGGTCCAGTTCATCGGCATGATTGTATCTTGACGGAATTGGCTCAAGGGCCTCATCGTTGAATTGGGGTAGTAGCCTGCGCTTTGGGTAGCTTTTTATTGGGCGCTCGAGGCCGTATTCTTCGGCGGCTAGGACCTTGGTCCATCTATCGTTGAGCGTATCCTGTTCAGCTTGAAGCTGTTGCTATTTCTTTTTCAGGCTCCTCGCAGTGGTGATGAGCTGTCGCTTGAAGATTTCTTGCTCGAGGGGTTCCTCTGGTATGATAAAATCTTCGTTACCGAGGCTAACATCCTCCTCGGAGGCAGGGAGATAATTACTATCCTCCGAATCCTCATGATCCACAGGTTCGTCTGGGTTGACTTGTCCTTCTTCCTCGTCATCCTGTTCCACAGTAGGCTCGATGAGGTTGTCAGAGTCTTCGGCGTTCTCCGGAGTGTCATTGTCTCCGGTGCCGGTATTGCTTTCCTTCTCGCGATGCGGTCGTGAGCGGCGCCGCTGATGTCGGCGTTTAGGTGGTGCTTCGACAGGCTTGTCCTCGATCAGGTCTTGAGCGCTATCGTCGTCCTTCTTTTTAGGTGTATCCACCATATACACTTCGTATGTAGAAGTGGCCGTCCAACGCCCAGTGATGGGTGGGTTTTGGCTTGATTCGGCTCCGATATCGTCGTCCATGCCGTCGATGTCCTCGGAGGCGTAGTCTAGCATGTCGGTTAAGTCCTTGACAGTGGCTATCAAGTGGGTGGTTGGTGGGACGTAAAATTCCCCGCACCCAGCCCCTAGTCCGGGCTAGGCGTAGTTCGGAAGTGATACCTCCGTTATGGCGAGAGATCGCATTAAGTCCAGAGCCTCGTTTAGGAGCGATAGCTGGACGGGTGACTGAGAGCCTGCGGAGCTGGGTCTGGGAATCGCCGCCCGACCGTGCTCAATGGACGCAGGCCTCAAGGGTTCGGAGTTAACATCCGGAGGTGAGTCCGGCTTCCTGATGACAGGGAGGGTCCTGTTTGATTCCAGGCCTGCCGATAATATGGTCACCTCTGGGTCTCCGGCAGGGAGCTCCGTAGAAGGAGAGGGTCCGGTGGGGTTCATACTCCTGTCTTCGGACAGGGTGGTCCCCTCTGGATCTAAGGCCAGGGTAGGGACGATAGTTGATCCTTGAACGGAGCCTAGTGGTGGATCCGATGGGCCTCCCTCATATAGATGAGGAGCGGTGGTCGAGGCCGAGAATCCTTCAAAGATCAAATCTCCTCGGATGTCAGCGATGTAATTCAGGCTCCCGAACCTGATCTGGTGACCAGGAGCGTAGCTGTCGATCTGTTCAAGGTGACCAGTTGAATTGGCACGCAGAGCAAAGCCGCCAAACACAAAAAGTTGACCAGGCAGGAAAATTTCCCCGTAAACAGCATCGTTGTCAATGATCAAACGAGCCATCGAGCCTTCTGCCGACGGCAAAGTGAAACTCTCAATGAAAGCACCAATGTCGGTGTCAAAACCGGCCGATCTCGGGTAGGGGGTCCCGAACTGTGCGTCTGAGGATCGAAGGTAACAAGGGACAAAGGGAACACGATGTTTACCCAGGTTCGGGCCCTCTTAATGGAGGTAAAACCCTACGTCCTGCTTGATTGTATTTGATGAGTATGGGGGTTACAAGAGTTGATCTACCTCGAGATCGTAATGGCTAAACCCTAGCTGTCTAGCCTATGAGAATTCTGATCGTCTTTACAGACTAAACCTTCCGGTTTATATACACACCGAAGGGCCTAGGGTTGTACAGAGTCGGTTTGTAAAAGAAGGAAAATACATATCCGGAGAAATCTTGCCACCCACGCATGGGGGAGTCCTACCCGGACACGAGGGAAAGTCTTCCGCTTTGTATCTTCACGGCCCATCAGTCTGGCCCATATTAAATAGCCCGGACACCCGAGGACCCCCTAATCCAGGACTCCCTCAATGAGTCTTCAACCGGCGAAACCGAGTCAATCTATCAACTACAAGACGGCGGGCTTGGGGGCTACTCCGATGGCGACCGTATTCTGGACTCCTATGAGCCGCCGAGCAAGGCTGCTATCTTCATGGCCGGTACGCAACAGATGGTGAATTCATCGACTACCGCGTCTATGACCTCCGGTTCAACGGCGGCTGCGACGGCCAGGGCGAGCGGCTCTGCGCGCCCGCCGGCTCAGGTCTTATCCGAGCTCTTGGACGCTTGGCGACTCTGTTGGCCGCAGAGTAACCCCGGTGACTCAAGCACAGCATAATGTGGAGGTTGCGAAACTGTGGGATGAGATAGCCCAAGCTAGAGAGGAGCTTAATGCGGAGAATGTCAGGATGGCAATGGAGCGAGCCGCGTTGGAGGCCGAGGCACAACGGATTCAAGCAGAAGCTTTTCGGTTAAACTTGGATCAAAATACGTCAAATGCTGTTCTTCGAAGGAGGCACCAGAGCCGCCTACCTTCTCAGTTTGAGGGACGAAACCTCTTTATTACACCGAGTAACCCGCCCGGCGTGACCCGGGCTACGGAGGCGGCCGCAACTGGGGCGGCTGCTCAGCTCCGCATAACAAACCTGCCTCGTTTGAATTTGACCCCGCCTCAATGAGTGCCGACACCTCTGGGTCATTATTCTAACCCGCTGGATAACATGATTGCCGCGGCTTCACGACTGGTGGCTCTTCTAGTTGAAGGTGAATCCCCAGCTGCGATAGAGACCCGGAACGCCGTGCAACTTCTTCAGATGGCTATGGCTCAACAGGCGGCTTACTCTTACAGCCGAGAGCGGATCCATTCAACTCCGTGCCACAGTCGAAGCTACAGCCGGTGTATTGAGTCGTCAACGGTTTCCAACAGCGAGCGGCGTTGTAACCCGCCCCATGGGCATGACTCGCCCCGTGATGATAACAATGTTCAAGCCATCAGGGATCAGGCAAGAGCATGTCAAGAGGCGGAACTGGCGGCTCAATTAGCGGCTCATCAGCACCTCCAGCGAAACCTTTCAGCGTCTGTGGAGGCCGGGATGACTTCCAGGACGGTGGGTGTGCCATGCCTAGTGCCGGCTCTGCGTAACGTGCGTCTGCCTAAAGATTTTAACGGTCCTCGCAAAGTGCCTAATTACACAGCTAATCTTTTGCCTGATGCCTGGATCGAGAGCTATGAGCTGGCTATGGAGATGCTAGACATGAAAGATGTTGTATGTGCCAAGTACTTCACCATGATGCTGGAGGGGCTGGCTCAGACTTGGTTGAAGCGATTACCCCATAATTCTATCAATTCATGGGCTGAGTTGAAGGCGTGCTTTATCCAGAATTTTAAAGACACATGTAAGCAGCCCCTATCGATTATTGATCTGGATGCTTGCGTGCAGCGAGAGGATGAATCGGCCCACCAATGGGTTCGCCGGGTTTCAGCCATTATCCATTCATCGGATAGCATCAACGCCGGCTCTGCTGTTCTAATTTTAGAGAAAAATTGCCGTTTCACCCCCCCCTCAAGCAGAAGCTGAGGCGGCTTAAACGTCATTGCAATGACATGGGAGAGCTCATGGCGGCTCTCATCAAGTATGCCGACTCAGACAACACTAAGGACCATGGGTCTGATGAGGAGAAGTCCAATAAGGGGAAGAAGAACGGCAATGGGAAAGGTCACCAGCAGAATATGACAGGACTTAATCAGGGCAACAACGGAAAGCACAAACAAATCGACGGCGGGTCAGATTTTGTGGCCAATACCAATACACAAGATAATAATCAGCGTCGTAAGGGAAAGCCGCCTCAGTTTAGAGAACCAAAGCTTAACCTTGAGGCGATGTTAAACGAGCCTTGCCCGAAACACAGTTTTCCGAATAGGCCTTCGAGTCATTTGTGGAAGGATTGTTTCATCATGAAGGAATATAAGAGCTCCGGCTTTCGTCAAGGACATAATAACAATAACGGCACGCATGGCAGGTCAGGATCTGGTTCACACGGGCCCGGCTTTGGGGGCGGCGGCTCAAGTTCTAGATATCAAGGACAAGGTAACCAGGGCAGCTATAATCAGTAGCCCGGTCAGGGTAACCAGCAACAACAGTCAGGGTACCAGACCAATCCCAAGCAGCTTAGCGGTGGCCAGTATCATGTGTTCACCACAAGCCTTTACAAGCGAGATCAGAAGATTCATAAACGCGCGGTCAGTGCAGTTGAGCCGGCGGTGCCTCGATACTTGTGATGGTCAGAGCAGCCAATCATATGGAGCCGTGAGGATCACCCGCCCCGGGTTGACAATCCGGGTCAGCTGGCATTAGTGGTAGCCCCTCAGGTTGGGGGTTACAAATTCACTAAGGTGCTTATGGACGGAGGCAGCAGCATCAATATCCTTTATTATGATACTTTTCGCCGTATGAGTTTGACTGACAAAGATCTTAAGCCGTCCTCTACAGTCTTTCACGGTGTGGTACCTGGTAAGTCGGCATACCCAGTTGGTAAGATCGCCTTAGAAGTGGCTTTTGGCGATGACTATGACTATAGAGTAGAGACATTGTGGTTTGAAGTGGTCAAGATCAAAAGCCCCTATCATGCTTTGTTCGGGCGGCCGGCTTACGCCAAGTTTATGGCATGGCCTTGTTATGTGTATCTGCAGCTCAAGATGCCAGGCCGTAAGGGTACCATTACAGTCCATGGTGACAGGAAAATAGCCTTGGAATGTGAAGAAGGTGATGCTGCCTATGCTGAGTCTGCCTGTGCCACGGAAGAGCTGAAGTTTTATAAAGATAATGTTGACCCGGCAGATATGACTCCTTTAAAGAAACCAACCATGCACAGAGCAGGACCCTTTGCTGAAGTTTAAGTCGGCAGATGATACTAAACAGGTTGACTTTGTCCCTGGTGACTCATCTCAACAGTTCACTATCAGTGCTAATATGGATCCGAAATAGGAAAGCGCGCTCATCGAGTTCATCCGTGAAAACCGGGACTTCTTTGCATGGAAGCCTTCAGACATGCCGGGTGCTGGTACTTAAGAAGAACGACACTTGGCATATGTGTGTGGATTATACAGACCTCAATAAAGCTTGTCAAGCTGATCCTTTTGCTCTTCCCCGTATCGATCAGATCATTGATGCCACAACGGGTTGTGAGCGTTTGTGTTTCCTGGATGCTTATTCTGGTTACCATCAGATCAAGATGCCAGTCAAAGACCAAGAGAACACGGCTTTTATCACGCCTTTTGGAGCTTTCTGCTATGTGTCTATGCCTTTTGGGCTCAAGAGTGCCCAGGCGACTTATCAGCGTTGTGTCCAGAACTGTTTTCATAGTCAGATTGGACGTAATGTTCATGCTTATGTGGATGATATTGTTGTGAAGTCTAGAAAGAAGGAGACTCTGTTGGATGATCTGAAAGAAACCTTTGATAATCTCCGGGTCTACAAAATGATGCTTAACCCAGCCAAATGTGTCTTTGGTGTGCCTGCAGGCAAGCTCTTGGGTTTTTTGGTCTCCGAAAGAGGTATTGAAGCTAACCGGGAGAAAATCAAAGCTATCACTTCGTTGGCTAAGCCGGCGTGCGTCAATGACGTCCAGCGTTTGGCGGGTCATATCGCTGCTCTGAGCCGGTTCATAAGCCGCCTAGGAGAAAAGGCAATTCCCTTATACCAGATGATGAAGAAAACAGACCACTTTGTTTGGAGTGATGCGGCTAATGAGGCATTCGAGGTACTCAAGAAACAGCTGGCTGAGCCGCCCGTCCTGGCGGCTCCTATTGAGAAAGAACCTTTGCTTTTATACGTGGCGGCAAACAGCAGAGCTGTCAGCGTGGCGGTTGTAGTAGAAAGAAAAGAGACGGGTAAGGAGTATCCAGTCCAAAGGCCGGCTTATTATGTCAGTGAGGTCTTAATTGAGTCTAAGCAGCGATACCCACATTGGCAGAAGCTAGTGTATGGGGTGTTCATGGTCAGTCGCAAGCTGAAGCATTATTTTCTTGGTCATCCCATTACTGTGGTCAGCTCTGCTCCCTTAGGGGATATTATTCAAAATAGAGAGGCCACAAGCCGGGTTGCCAAATGGGCAATAGAACTTGGACCTCATGGCTTGAAATATATGCCCAGGACAGCTATCAAATCCCAGGCTCTTATGGATTTCATCAACGACTAGACAGAGTTGCAGACACCTGAGGAGAAGCCCGATAACACATATTGGACTATTCATTTTGATGGGTCTAGGCAATTGGAAGGCTCGGGGGCTGGAGTTATTTTGACTTCCACACGAGGTAACAATTTTTGCTATGTTTTAAGGCTAATGTTTCCTTGCACTAATAATGTAGCCGAGTATGAGGCCATGCTCCATGGCCTTCGGGTGGACAAAGAGATGAATTTAAGCCGGGTCAGATGCTTTGGCGACTCAGATTTGGTGGCTCAGCAAGTTTCAGGCACTTGGGATTCTAAAGACCCGCTCATGGCGGCTTATCGCCGGGCGGTTGATAATATTGCTGGTCACTTCACAGGTTATCAGGTGGAGCATGTTGATCGCAGAAAGAATGAGGCGGCTGATGCTTTAAGCCGGCAGGGGTCTCAGCATAAGCCGATGCCCCCTAATGTTTTTCTTGATGTATTGAATAATCCTTCAGTTAAGTTGCCGACAGAGGAGGATCTTGCTATTCCTGACCCGGAGGCACAGTTGGTGGCGCCTCTCCATGCTACTCCTGATTGGACAGTTCCATACTTGGCTTATATGACTCGGGGCGAGTTGCCTGAGGACGAAACTTTGGCCAGGCAGATAAGCCGGCGGTCTAAGTCTATGACCATTGTCAATGGCGAGTTACACTGATGCAGTGTCACAGGCGTGTTCCAGTGTTGTATTTCTCCTGAAGAGGGCTGTGAGATTCTAAGGGAAATCCATGAAGGTGATTGTGGTCATCATGCCGGCTCTAAATCTCTTATGGCTAAAGCTTTCCGCCAAGGATTTTATTGGTTGACGGCTCATGCTGATGCAGAAGATCTTGTTAGCAAGTGTGATGGCTGTCAGAAATTTTCTCGACGGGCTCATGTCCCGGCTCAAGAATTGAGAATGATTCCAATTACGTGGCCGTTTGTAGTCTGGGGCCTTGATATGGTTGGACCTTTCAAGAGATCTAAGGATAAGAAAACCCACCTCTTGGTGGCGGTTGACAAATTTACCAAGTGGGTTGAGGCAGAGCCGGTCAGTAAGTGCGATGCGGCAATGGCGGTTCAATTCATAAAGAAAATAATCTTCCGTTTTGGTTACCCTCATAGTATCATAACTGACAATGGCACTAATCTATCTAAGGGTGCTATGAGAGAGTTCTGTCAACGGGTGCATATTCATCTTGACGTCTCATCAGTAGCTCACCCACAGTCTAATGGTCAAGCTGAGAGGGCCAATCAGGAAATCTTGATAGGTATAAAGCCCCGGCTTATGGTTCCACTGCAGCGCACGCCGGGTTGTTGGGTTGAGAGTTACCCTCAGTAATTTGGAGCATCAATACTACTCTCAATAGGTCAATAGGCTATACGCCCTTCTTCATGGTCTACGGGGCAGAGGCGGTTCTTCCAAGCGATATCCGTCATGAGTCGCCCTGTGTGGCGGCATATGTTGAAGCTGTTAATGAAGAAGCACGTCAGGATGCACTTGATGTGTTGGATGAGGAGCGTGACCTTGCGGCAGCTCATTCGGCGATATACCAGCAAGATCTGCGTTGCTATCATAGCCTTCGGGTTAAGACCTGGACCTTTTAAGAAGGCGATTTGGTGCTCCGGCTGATCCAAGATCAAACAAATATGCATAAGCTGTCCCCACCCTAGGAAGGACCCTTTGTGGTCAGCAGAAACCTGAACAACGGATCATACTACCTTGTTGATATTCGAGAACACAAGGATTCACGTACATCGGAGGAGGAGACCCACCGGCCTTGGAACATCGCTCATCTTCGGCCTTATTATACATGAGTCATTGGCTCTTGTAATTGTACATACATCTGTCAATGTATATATTATGATCAATTTAATAAAGCCGGCATACCCTGATAATTCAAGGCCTCTGTCGTTTCATTTCAAAAGCATCTGAGTCTTTATTAATTGTTCATAAGGTCACTTGGGGGCTTCCAACCCAACGGGTTTAGCTTTAATACCCTCTTGACCAGGCATAAAACGCCGAAATCCGGGTTATCCTGCCTGTATGCAAGATGCTTCTCCACCAGGTAATCCTGAATGACCCGCCGTACTCTTAACAGTCAATATTTTAAATAAGACCCTGAACTCGTTAAGGTTAAAACGGTGGCTTGAGTAAAACATGCAGATGAGCCGCCAGGCGAGTTAAAAATTAAGAAATTTTTGGAAAGGTTGAAACATTCCGAATGGCTTACCAAAGATAGCAGATGTCATCTGTGAGATATGACGTTTTAAGCCGGTCAGCTCCGCAGTGGTCTCCTTCAAGGAAGACTCAGCAGCTTCTGCCCTTTTCAGTAAGATGGTTTTCTCCTTCTCCCAGGCGGCTCTCTCCGTGTCAAATCCGTCTTTGAGTTTCTCGTTCTCATCCAAGCTAAATTTAAACTTGGATTCAGCTTTGCGCGTTTCGGCCTCTTGATGTTCAAGCCTGTTCTTCAATTCCACCAATTGGGACTCATTCAAGTTTAAGACATCCTGCAAATAAGAGTCAAAGAATATAAGTATGTCAGTCAGGGCATGATTTCCATACAAGTCCCAAGCACATTGCAAGCAATACACTTGGCACTTGGGGGCTAATGTACGAGGAAACTTTTTTCAAATTATATTGCTGAAGAACCGGCTCATCTTTCTTAGATAAGCCGGCCCTTGAGGCCTAGGAATTGAAGCTATCCTTTCGACTGAACAAAGATGACCCGGCTCATCTTTCTCAAGATAAGCCGGCCCATGAGGGCTATGATTGGAAGTTTGAAATGGCATATTGATAAGTCTTAACCATACTCAGCAAATTTTTTCCTATGGCTAAGACTTGGGGGCTGGATGGATATACATACCTCATATTTTTGACGCATTCTTCTAACCAAGTCAGCCTCTAGGTCACGACTGGTATCCAGACGGCTCAGATAGCCGGAATATAACTCATTGACATCCAAGTTTGAGTAGCTCGCAATATCAAATTTGGTCTTGCTCTTCTCAGCAGCAAGAAGTTCATCCTTGGCAGAATGCTTAGCCAAGATCGTGGGGTTTCCCGGTTCTGTTTAACCAATGCCAGTGACCATGACGTCTTCAGTATCTTCTTCGGCAGGCTTGATAGGGCTTGGCGGCTTAGCACTTGACGGGTCAACACCCATTGGATCCACGGGGGTGTCATGAGTTTCTGGTGGCGGGTCACTAGCAGTGTTTTCGAGGTTCTGATTTGAAGCTTCTGATGCTGGCATCTATTTCTCCGGCTCAATAACCTTAGGATCTTTGGCTGGTTTGCCTATCTTCAACTTCTTGCTTGGTTTGGCTATACAACTGAAAAGAGGGCACATGAGGATGTGAAGATATCATTTTTTAAGGTGTTAAAACAAAAAAGTAAAATATTCTTACCCAGGGGCAATCTTAAAGGGAGGCATCTGAGTCCCAGTAGTGTCGCCAGAGGATGAATGAGAAGTTCCCTGATAATTTGAGTCGGAAGGATTAAGTGGTTGACGGATAAGTCCCGCCTTTGGAAAGGAGAGGATTAAACTCTGTGGCACCTCTTTTCGGCGTTTGCGAGGGGCCGGTGTGTTGGGTAAGCCGGCAGAAAGCTCTCCGCCTCCGCTATTCCGGGTTGTGCGCCAGGCTTCTTGCTGTTGTTTCTTCAAAATAAAGTTTGGGTCCAAGTAAGCTAAAGGGCGAGAAAACCTTACTTTCCGGGTCACTTGCCGAACTTTCTGTCTTGGCAAAAGCTCTGAGTCGGAGGAAATAATAGTTACCTCTTCAACATCTGCCTCGCTGGTCTCTGCGTCATCCTGAGAGGAGTCAGCGTCAATAAGATGCATAAAAAAGGAGCCAAGAGAATCAAGTTCTACCTTCGACTCATCATTCAGGGCAAATAGCTCTGTTGCATCTGTTTTCTTCTTGGTTTTCTTTGGAGCCTTGGTCTTTGCCCTGGCCTTTTTGGCCGGTTTATCTTGCAGTTTTTTGCTCCAGAAAGAAGAATCAGCCGGAAGAAAGCAAGTGATGATAAGGAGTGTGCAGTTTATGCGAATAATGAATAAAGTAAATTGGCTTGAAATACTTACATCTGGAGCCGGGTTAAGGGTGCAGAAGGGATTCAACCCCGTTTTGCTATAGCTTTCTAAGCTTTCCCTGAGCAGCGTCTTAGTCATTTCATTGATCTCTTTATCTTCCAGACATACTTGGCAGTGACGCTGTGGATCTTTGATGTCGTAAGTGTATTCACACATTAAGCCGGGCCGGCGGCTCAAAGGTATGACCCTCCAAGCGACCCAGCATCGGACCAAGTCAACTCCGGTTAATCCATTAGCTAGCAAGGCGCTTACCTTTGAAAAGGTAGGCATATACTTAGCCCGATCAGCGGTGCTGATCCGATCTGGCAGTGGGTGTTTTGGGCTAAGCCGGTAGTCGCGGAAACCCGGCAGAGGATTTTCGCCAGCTGGAGATGTGTCTTGGCAATAAAACCAGGTCTGATTCCAGTCTTTAGGGTGACTGGGAAGTGCGGCTGAGGGGAAGATAGCATCTCTTCCTCTTTGAATTGAAATTCCACCAAGTTCCGGGCTGGGCCCGTCTGTAAACTCGGTCTGGCGGTTCAAATAATAGTACTCTCTGAAAAGATCAACGCTGGGCTCTTCTTGAAAGTATACTTCACAAAAGACTTGGAAATTGCAGATGTTGGAAACGGAGTTCGGTCCAATATCTTGGGGGTGAAGTTGAAAAAAGTGCAGTACATCGCGGAAGAACTTTGAGCCGGGTGGTAAGAAGCCACGGTTCATATGATCAGCAAAAACTATGATTTCGCCTTCCTTTGGTTGAGGTCTAATTTCTATCCTTGGAGCTCGCCAGTGGATAGCATCTTTGGCTGATAAGACGCCCACTTGAACATATTCATTAAGAGTTTGCTCCGTAACAGTGGAAGTGACCCAATTGCACAAGGTGATAGTCTTAGTCATTTTTTATCATGTAAAGCCTAAGAAGGAAGTATTGGCGGGTTAATGTTCGCAATATTGAGCAGATCAATGATTAAGGAGAAAGCTTGTTATGCATGAAAGGATAGATTGCAATGGACGACACGCATAAACAGTTTGATTAAGCCGGCAAAGTGCCGGTGGGTTATACAGTCATGATTAAGAATGGACAGATACTAGCAGTTCACAAATTCATAAGTAAGCCGGCTAGTGTTTTGACGGGTTGCAAGGTATCATTTGAGCCGCCCATACAACAATGATCAAGCAGGTATCTACAGATCTGGAGTTAAAAGAAATCTCACTAAGTGTTAGACAAACAGGTTTCACAGGTTCTGCTTATAATTTTGGATCTACGGCAGTTCGAAAACAGGCGGACATTGTTAAACCTAAAACACAAAGGATGAACTACTACGTTGAGGAGTGAATCTCAACAGAAGGGAGTGGATCTGCAGTTAATAGCAGATACTAAAGTAATCAAAGCATGACTTTAGCATCGCATCTGGGCTCGACTAAGCAACATGGCAGATGAACTACGGGCAAGCACGATGAACCTCGATGAACTCCGAAGAACTAGGGGAACCCTAATGCAGATTGGAAGCGAAGGGAGATGGGTACCTGGTGATGCTGATGGACAGCGGAGGGGCGCTGCAGTTTTTCTGGTCGGAATCAGGTTGATGCAGCGGCCAAGGCGACGTTGTCGACAGGGGCGGCGGAGCTCCGGTGGTGTCGGGCGTCGCGAGGAGGAAGAAGAAGAGGCAGAGGCAGGGGTAAAAGTGAAAAAGAGGGCCCCCTGTCCCTATTTATAAGGAGGTGTTAAGATGGCGTGCATGGAAATCGAGGAGGTAAAATGATTATGTTAACGATGCGGGTGCCTTGATTTCCGGGAAGCCCATTAAAGATAAAGATCTGTTGAGATATCCCGAGTCTTGTGCGGAATTAATGCACATGAGGTCATGGCGGGTTACAATGATTCTGTTTATATGACGTCATGGCGGGTTATAGCGGCCTACATAAAATTCGGCACTGATGCACAGTCTGTTAAGTTAAGCAGTGAAGATTGACATGAACAAGTTCAAATCAACCTGAGGCCTAATGTTGGGGATATAGCTCCGAGGTGTGACCCGCTCAGGAGGGGCCGGGTTACACAGTTGGCGGTTTAATATGAAGAAGGTCCAGGGAGGCCCAAAGAGAAGTGTGAAGACAGCGGCTTATGGAGGCAGGCCTGGTGAAAGCCCAAGACCTGGGCCTATGAACCTCCATAGGATGACTTGCCCTGTAAGGCATGACTAGTTAGAAACCGAGCCAGTCACGTTGTGTGAGCCGGCCGGGACTCTGTAAGCCTCTGGGTCTTGACCTGTGTATATAAAGGTGAGGCCCGGCGGCGGGTTAACTCAAGAGACAATCAATCGAGAACTAGGTCAAGCGTATTCGCTCCCTTGTAATCGAAACTCAAGCAATACTACTAGAACCAGGAGTAGGCTTTTACCTCATTGAGAGGGGCCGAACCTGGGTAAACCCTTTGTGTATTTTGTTCCCGTTCAACCCCTTCAAGCTAACTACGTTGCGATGGCTCCACACCTAAATCCTTTTGTTAGAACATCTGCCGTGACAAATCCACGATAGATGGGCTGGCGGTCCAGGCAATGTCCCTGATGGTCCGACGCCCCGACGCCAACGGACGGCCAGGCCGCATCCCTGACAGTCCAACAGCGATGGACGCCCAGGCAGTCCAGGCGGTGCCTCCGCCGCGCCCCCGCCCGTCGGCCAGGCGGTCCAGGCGGCGCCTTCGACGCGCCCCCGCCCGTCGGCCAGGCGGTCCAGGCGGCGCCTTCGACGCGCCCCCGCCCGTCGGCCAGGCGTTCTAGGCGGCGTCCCCGACAGTCGGCGTCCTTGAAGGTACAGCGGCGTCGCTACGGCCGAGGCCACGCAAAGGCGATGGGTAGGGGCAGCACGGAGATATGAGGGGCGGCGTCCTTGAAGCTGCTGCGGGTCGAGGCGATGGGGGCGACGTGCGTCGCTGAAGCGAGGTGATGGAGCGGCATCGTGGGGTGGTTCGCTGAGGCAGTTTCCTTTCGTGTGAAAGGGTACATAAGGAAGGGGATCGGGGAGAGAAATGATTGATTAGCAGTAAACGCGTTTGGCACTAAACGTGTTTAGTTGCTCATCATTAGGACAATAAGGACTGTCGGATTAACGCTAATGGATGGCCGAGATCTGTTGGATCTGCCCCACCGGGTCTTTTTATATTGGTATAGATAATGGACTACTGCAGTTTTTGCCGTTGTGATTTTTTTGGGAGAAAGCTTCTGATCTATTTATTTTTAATCCTGGCAATACAACGAACATCAGAAATAATAAAAAATTAGTGGAAATCAGCATTATTTTTTACTGGAACTATCTAAGTTTTTTTGCTTCAACTGACTACTAGAGATTTGTTGCTGAGTTTTTTTTTTGCTGGAACACAGAGGTGCAAATCGACGACGGTTGTGAGCTGGAGGCGGTAACGCTAGGATGCTGCAACCATGGTCACTGCATGCTGGATCTGGCTGGTGTTAGAGCTGCGCTAATCAACAGCAAAAGCTGGGATCCATCGGCGCCCATGCTACAATCCCAGCGGCTGCGCGATGAGGGTGGCAAGCTGGGAGTCCGGTGGGGATGCGACGCTGCTGCAACCGGTGTGTGGCAGTCGCGAGCCGCTGTATTGGTGAGGTGGACGACGCGCACTGAGGTGAGACAGACACGAGCGCAAGAAGAGAGGTGCTGCTTAATACAGGAAATTCTATATTTGTCATGAATATCTAAATTGTCTAAAGTTTTCATGTGACATTTGTATTGGGCGGCGCGGGTGGCAAGGCGGCGGCGGGTGGTGGCTGTGGGCCATGATGGCCGCGGGGGCGCCCGCCCCGGATTTGACGCCTTCGCCCCCAACCCTTTCGGCCCCTGTCAGATCTGGTCTCCGGCCGCCCCAGGTCTCCGGCGCCACGTCTGTGGTAGGGGTGGGGGGGACGTGGGGCCTGGAGAAATCTAAGGCTGGTTCTGGCGGCCACGACGACGGCGACGCCTGAGGGCGACGTCTCCTACTTGTAGGCGCTGTCAAGGTTATCGCTTTCCCCCTTTGCGTCTCTCCCCTGCTCGTGTACCGGGATGAAAACCCAAATCCCTCTGGATTGGGCGGCAGCGACACTCGCGGCGCCGTCATCTTCACGGAGGTGCCGCCTTCGGTGAGCATGGGGTGGTGGTGAGTTCGGTCTGGTTGGTGGGCGTTCAGTTTATTGTTGCGAAGTAAGTTTCCCTCAAGTTATATGCACAGTCTTTTTCTCAATATTACAAAACTAAGGTCCATGCAATTCTGACAAGAAAAAGGGGGAAAAAGAGGGAGCACCTATCCATCAGGTGACCGAAAAATCAAACGTTTCGGTCCATTCTGTCATAACCGTTGGATGCGAATCCAAGTGCCGTTCCCACCTAGCGCTATTTGTGTTCTTCCCCAGCCTTCTTACTCCGCCTCCGCCTCTGCTCTAGCTCGCCTATGGTGAGCTCATGTCTGAGCCTCACACCGCGACCCCATTCCTCGCTACCACTACCGCCGCATCGTCCCCGACGCCAGCTCCGGCTAATCCATGTGGGGTCAAAATGAAAATCCCCCCTCCCCACCCGCACCGGTCAAGTCATCTGACTCGCCTCCACCTGCAACCCCACATTCAGTCACGTCGTCACCGGTTACGGTTCGATCCCATCCAAGCCCTTGTCAGCATTCCGATCTCGGGCTCGGGCTTAGCTCCTCTCTCACACGGGATCGACTGACACAATTTCTCATTTCAGTTGCCTGAGAGTTAGGAAAGCTGCAAAAAAAGGAAGCAGTGTGGAATAAGAACAAACAAAAAACTCAGCACGTAGACTTCTTCTCCAAGCATTTTCTCCCCTTCCCCTCAGCGACATTTCACTTTAGGCTTCGCCGACGAGCCCGTAGATTCGCCTCTCCTCTACGTGCCGCTTCAGCAGCTGGTAGCGGGGAGGGGACTCCTAGTGCCTTCCTTCGGTTTTAGTCCTCGCATGTGCGGCGCTTAGACGGATGTCGACGCTTTTTCTTCGAATTTGTCTTTCGAGCTCCGATCCTCCTCGAGTTTGTCCATATATGAATGTAATCGACGGAGCTTCGGCATAGATTCCCGTCGTCTCGTCTCCTTGGGGCGGCGAGGTTAGGGTTTCTCGCCGTCGTGCGTGCGCGACGACAAGATTTGACGCCAATTGCTTTAGATTTATTCAAGGGATAAAAGACGACGAATATAGCTCTAGGACAGTGGTCCTTAAGGACACGTGCACGAAGATTTTCCGGTTGTTATCGACAAGGTCAAGCCGGCTCTGGTGGGGAGCGGAGACAGCGACGCTTAGGCGACGGTAGCGATCGTTCGGTGGCCTAGAGACCTTGATGTAATTTTTCTTATGTTTTAGATGCTTTATACTTCTGATGGACTTTTAAAATAGATTTGGATCTTCTTAAAAAAACTAATAAAACAAATAAAAGAATATTTCACAGCAATAAAAAATGGGCGAGGCAAAGCGCGCCTATACTTCCGGTGGAAATATCAACGGAGGCCACGCGCGAACTATATATATCACGTACACAGTCAATAGTCTTGTGTGCTGGGCATGAGCAGAGAGCAGAGAGCAGTTTTCGGTCTGGATCGCATGGCTTGGTTTTCGACTCATCTCGTCGCCTTGTTCCTCCTCTTCTCACATCTCGCGACCCCCTCATCGGCGACAACAACTCGGCTCGGAGACGATCTCCTGGGCGCGGCGCGCGCGCCTCCGTTCGACTCGTGGCTGCGCGGCCTGCGGCGCCGCATCCACCAGCACCCGGAGCTGGCCTTCCAAGAGCACCGCACAAGCGAGCTCGTGCGCGCCGAGCTCGACGCGCTCGGCATCCCTTATGTCTGGCCCGTCGCCCAGACCGGCGTCGTGGCGACCATCTCCGGAGGCGGCGGCGGGGGCTTCGGGCCAGTCGTCGCGCTCCGGGCCAACATGGACGCGCTCCCCCTGCAGGTCCGTAGTCATACTCCTGCATTTCTCTCGTCAGTCGTCACTAACCATTGTTAGGACCGCTTTATTTGTTCGTGACATATGAACCCGTATGATCCAACATAAATCAGACTGCTTCTTCTCATTTGTTCGTGAGATATGAACCCGTATGATCCCAAGTTCCCAACATAATTCAGATTTGCTTCTTCTTTTTCATGAAAAAGACAAGTAGAGAAAACGAATTAGAGTAAGTGCGACAGGATGTGAATGTTAATTCTATTTTGGGAATATAAGTGTGAATGATAATGCATGGTTGTTATGAAATGAGATTTAACTAACACGCAATTATGTAATCCAAATGACATATTCTCCAACCACAGTGTAGCAGTACCATTAGTTGGTGCTGCTATTTCTTTTGTCCTTGTGATACCGACAGGTCACTGCTCAGGATTCAGGAATCCTAGTTTCTGTTATACGTCTACATCTCTTTCTTCGAATTCGCACCAATGTGGGTTTAATTCCGTCGTTTTATCTAAGAAGTATCCAAATGTGCTGCAATCAAGTGACCATCATGAAGATCGCCGCAGTAGCCAACCAAAACTATTGCCATCACCGATTAATTATTGTTTGTTTGTTTGTTGTGCTGCATTATGAAACCTAACCACATAGGAAACACAGAATGTCGCTTTAGTGACACAAAGTGGACAGATCAGCACCTACATGAGACAAAACGGACAATGTTTTTCCATTATAGGTAGTATTTGGCCAGTACTCTGGAAATATTAACCTATTTGATATGAAAATTTGTTTTGGATTGTGCGGTGTAAGCTGCACGACAACCGACATCAAGTGTTGGTCCAATCAAATACGACATGTTCCATGTGCAGCTTGCACAAAACAGAATTCATTCAATATGAACCTAGCTTGTATCAGAGAGTAATCCAGTTAACCTTTGCTAGCTATACAATGATTTAATTTGTTAGTAGTAAATAGTACTTCCATTTGATTGACAAAAATGCGGTTGTCCTTTGGCAGAAATTGGTAGATTGGGAGTACAAGAGCCTGGAAAATGGCAAGATGCATGCTTGTGGACATGATGCCCATGTGAGCATGCTTCTAGGAGCTGCTAAGCTACTCCAATCCCGGAAAAAAGATTTAAAGGTAGTTAATATTGCACTGATCCTACTGCTAATTCTAACATGGTGAAATTCAGAGGATTATGACTGAAACTGAACACGGTATTTGTGTTGGAAATAAGAAGCAATGCTCTTTTGTCAGTCCATCTAAAGAAAGTTCCACTTCAATGCTTGTGGGCACCAGGGTTCAACATTTCAGTGGCCATTTGGGTCCCTAGCTAGTGGAATAAATGACCTTCTACTAATGAATAAAAATATTGGTTGCACGTGGAATCACCCAAATTCAAACATCATATTTACATTTTACTTGATCCAAGTTTGACAATTATTTGTCGAAAAGTCAAAATTCATTTAGTTGATATGACTATTGGTCCTTTGGTTCCGGTGACCGATCCCACGAAATTGTAAACCTAGATTATAACTCAATCAGTTCAGCATAACTAATTCTCTTGATAATAATATGATGTATCCTAGTGTGCGTTCAAATTTGTACCACTGAGAGTGAGAAAAAGGTTCAATTTGTATCTTTGTTGCTTGAACTTCAGGGCACTGTCAAGCTTGTGTTCCAGCCTGCTGAAGAGGGCTACGCCGGGGCTTACTACATTTTAGAGGAGGGTGTCCTCGATGATGTCTCCGCCATTTTCGGCTTGCATGTCTTCCCACATCTTCCGGTAGGGGTCGTCGCATCCCGGCCTGGTCCGTTCCTTGCAGCTGCAGCTCGGTTCACCGCAACGGCCACCGGAAAAGGCGGGCACGCCGGTAACCCTCACGATGCTGTTGACCCTGTCATTGCTGCTTCCTCCGCCATTCTCAGCCTTCAGCAACTGGTCGCCCGTGAAACCGATCCACTCGAGGCAGCTGTAAGTTATTAATATGTCTAACATATATATTCAGAGGTGGCTAGGCCCCCATTAATCTGCTTATGAAACCCTGGGAAGTGAGTGATAACTTTGTTGATGATGCTACTTCTTTCAGGTGGTGTCTGTTACAAAGCTGAGAGGAGGTGATGCTTACAATGTAATTCCCGAATCCGCGTCGTTCGGCGGCACCTTTCGGAGCATGACAGATGAAGGCCTGTCATATCTAATGAAAAGGGTCAAAGAGGTAGGACAAATTATAACACCCCATGTGCATTCTGTCCTATCTAAAGTTTCCAGTCAATGCTTTCGTCGACCATTTGACATGAGGTACTGACAACCTGATGCCTCTTTGGAAGATCATAGAAGCCCAGGCTGCCGTGCATCGCTGTGCCGCCACTGTCGACTTCATGGAGGAGAAGCTAAAGCACTACCCAGCCACCGTCAACAATGAAGGGATGTATGCCCATTCCAAGGAAGTGGCCGAGGCCATGCTCGGGGAAGCTAATGTGAAGGTGGCTCCCCGGAGCATGGGCGGCGAGGACTTCGCATTCTACGCGCAGAAAGCGGCGGGTGCATTCTTCTTCATTGGCGTAGGCAATGAGACCACCATGGATATGGTTTGTCCGGTGCACTCCCCGCATTTCGTCCTCGATGAGGATGTTCTTCCTATTGGAGCTGCATTTCACGCCGCGGTTGCCATTGAGTACTTGAACTGCTCCTGAAAACTACTGGAGCATGAGTGAAGGTCCGTTCTTGGATTATGGAGTGGAAATCCTCTGATGTGTGATCCATATACATGTCCATTGAAATGAAAGATTGACAAACGTTACCGCATAGTGTTAGATATTCAGAATCGTCTTCATTTGCTTGATTGGAAGCTATATATGTGTGTATAGTATGTTATGTGAGATATACTATTCATATATAGCATGCATGATAATTAGGACAGTTCAGTAATTTAAGTGTAGCCGTTTGTGATTTTCAACATTTGGAACAAATTTTTCGAGACCAGACATGACAGCCGCATGTATATTCATTAAGTTAGAAAGAGATTTGTGGCACAAATTAAAGAAGATTTGATCCATACAATGCCAAGAAGCCACGCCCCAAGGAAATCACTAACATAACCTATGTAGTGCTGCCCGGCTGACTATGTTCATGTGTCCTTGGCGCCGAAGTCTTAAAGCGGAGACAATTGCTATACAGTGATACAGAGTGGAACTCTCACAGCTCCGTCACCATCCTGGTGTGGATGTCAAGGCCGACGTGGTGTCATATGAGAATGTGTCTGGGTTTGGTCCTATGGGTTGATAGCTTCTAATTCGGTGGATTGTCGTCTGGTGCTCCCCCCTACTTGGCGGTGTCGACGATGACACAATTCAGTTGCCATCCTTGTAAGGGGTGTGTCCCATGTCAACTACTATTTTAGAGCATCTTTAGCCGGTCCCCTAGAAAACAGAGGAGTATTCGGCCTAGTAAAGCATGCTGGAGTAATTTTACTCCTCTATATTTTGACCGTTTCTAGCTGATCTCGTAAAATTAACGGAGTAAAAATCAAATTTGGTTATGTTCAACACCAATTTCGATTGAAACAAACTAAACTTAACCGAAATTCGGCACATAGCCATAATAGTTCACATTGCCATCAACCGAAACATAGTCTACTACTAAAACTTACTAAAACTAGTCACTATCCGAACACGTGAGCGACAACCACTTCTTCCAGTCGATGCCACCGACCATGGGGTCAGGGCCTGTTGCTGGTACGGCGCCTGTCGATTATGCTGGTACGGCGGGATGTTGCCTGCGTAGCGGTTGAGCAGCTCGCGCAGCCGCAGTGAGGATGACGTGCCAGAATGGGCTGTCCACGACATACTGCGACATCGCCCTCGCCTCCGGCGTGAGGCCTGCGTGGAAGAGGTTGATGGCGCGGTTGGCACTAATGTGCCGACAGGCGGGACCGGCGCCACCCAGGCTGAGCTTCCAGCCCTTCGGGAGCCACATGTCCGGCAGCGCGAAGATGTCGAGCCGTGGTAGCTCCTTTGCCTCAGCGATAGTGAGGCTGCGCGTGTTGCGAGGCATCGTTGGGCGGGTCAGTAAGGGGAGGCGTGAGCGAGCTGTTTACGACAGCGATGTGAAGGAGAGGACATTTGTAGGCGGGATGGGAGGACGGGTTGGTGATAGACGGGTGGCCGGGTTATTCCGCATTTAATGGCTAGTGGCATCAAAATCCGCCCGGGCACCTGGTGCACATCCTCCTCGACGACCCGGCGCTGCATGGCGTGGAGGAGCTGCGCATAGCGGTGGAGATGAAGCAGGACAGCTACATATACAGGTTCCAGACACACAAGGGCCTGAGACAAGGTGATCCAATGTCTCCTATCCTGTTCAACATTGTGGTTGACATGTTGGCAATTCTGATAGGAAGGGCAAAGGAGGCCGGTCAGGTGGGTGGCTTGGTGCCTCATCTAGTTGATGGTGGTGTGTCCATCCTGCAGTACGCTGATGATACAATCATCTTTATGGAGCACGACTTGGCAAAAGCGAGAAATATGAAGTTGGTGTTATGCTTATTTGAACAATTGACCGGATTGAAGATCAATTTTCATAAAAGCGAGTTGTTCTGCTTTGGTAGAGCCAATGAGGAACAAGAGGCCTATAGGCAATTGTTTGGATGCGAATTGGGGGCATTACCTTTCACGTACTTAGGTATACCCATTCACCATCGTAAGCTGACAAACAGAGAATGGAAGTGCATCGAGGATCGGTTTGAGAAGAAACTGAGTTGCTGGAAGGGCAAACTCATGTCATATGGAGGCCGACTGATTCTTATTAATTCGGTGCTCACGAGCATGCCTATGTTTCTCTTATCTTTCTTCGAAGTCCCAGTTGGTGTTAGGAAAAGGCTGGACTTCTATCGATCCCGGTTCTTCTGGCAAAGTGATGAACTAAAGAGAAAATACCGACTCGCCAAATGGGATATCATCTGTCGACCAAAGGACCAGGGGGGCCTTGGTATCGAGAATCTTGAAGTCAAGAACAGATGTCTTCTCAGTAAGTGGCTGTATAAACTATCAGTTGAGACTGAGGCCACGTGGGCGCAGATTCTCCGTAGTAAGTATCTGCAGTCCAAGACGTTGTCCCAGGTGACAGTGAGACCGACGGACTCGCCATTTTGGAAGGGGCTTATGAAAGTCAAAGCTGTCTTCTTTAATAGAACAAAGTTTATAGTCGGTAATGGAAACACCACTCGCTTCTGGGAGGATACCTGGCTTGGTGAAACGCCGTTGGCGCTTCAGTATCCGTCCCTGTATCGTATTGTTCAACGTCGTGATGCTCTTGTTGCAACGATTATGCAGTCCATTCCCCTCAATATTCAGTTTAGGAGGGCGCTTGTTGGTGACCGGTGGGAAGCTTGGCTTCATTTGGTGAGTAGACTGATGGAGGTTCAGCTATCTCATCAGCCCGATCAGTTGCGTTGGAAGCTCACTAGGTCTGGAGAGTTCACAGTTAAGTCGATGTATATCGATGTCATTAACTCTAGTGTCATTCCTAGCTCCAAAGAGGTTTGGAAAGTCAAAGTTCCTTTGAAAATTAAAGTGTTTATGTGGTTTGTACATAAACAAGCCATTTTAACAAAGGATAATTTGGTTAAGCGCAACTGGACAGGATCTACTAGGTGTAGTTTTTGTGATCGGAACGAAACTATCAAGCACCTCTTTTTTGACTGCCCGTTGGCAAGAGTTTTGTGGCACACGGTACATATTGCCTTTAACATTACTCCTCCGAATTCGGTCAGTTTGCTATTTGGAACGTGGCTTGTTGGGATAGAGTCCGAAACAGCTAGACACATTCGTGTAGGAGTATGTGCTTTGTTGTGGGCAATTTGGAATTGCAGAAATGATTTGGCTTTTAACAGAACAACAAATATTCATTTTTTGCAGGTTGTATTCCGAGCTACTGCGCTGATCCGTATGTGGTCGTTACTCACTCCGACGGAGGCCAGGGAGCGTTTGGTTACTGGATCTGTCCGGTGGGAGATGGTAGCGCGGGATATCTTCAACCGGTTTGGATGGCGGTCATGTAATAGGATAGGCAATCAGTTTACCTATCTTTGTTATGCCAGCCGGTTGTGGCTATAAATGTGGCCGTATGCATCGTTCTGATGCAGAGGCCGGGGAGTCCCCCCTTTTCGAAAAAAAAATACAGGTTCCATCCCGCCGTCCTGCCGGCCGGCCAAACGCTCCGAGTGTTGGACCTCGCGTGCTGCCATATGGAACCGCCGGCGCGCGGCGATGTGCCTTACCCATGCCTCATCTTGTCTTGCTATATGTAATGTTACTCATAGAATGAGTAACTAGCTATGTTACTCAAATCATTTCTCCCCTCATTAATTCATTGCCACATAAGTAAATTTGCTGAGTTAGACCTTATGTTACTGCTGAAGTTACGCGTTTGCCTGGGTAAACTGTCCGATAAACTGCTATTCCAGGAGAAAACTCCAAGGTATGTGGTTGATTGGGGCCAAAGCCCATGTAACTCTACTCCTTTGCGATGCATTTTTTTTCTCGCAGGCTCAGTGTACTGGTGGCATTAAGATGCTCTGCAGCGCCGCTCCATTGGCCTTCCACTTTCCCGGTAGAAAGCCTTCCTCGTCCTCTCCTCTCGGCAAGCCTTAGGTGCGGCACTGCCGGCGCTGTCCTTGCCACAGCTAGCCCCCCTATATGGCGATCGTTATGGGATCCCGCCTCCCACATCCGGAGGCACTCGTGACGTCCCCTCAGTCAGGTGCTCGTCCCTCCCGCAACTGCTCTCCCGAGACTCCCGGAAAAATGACTCCATATCGAGGAACTGGTGCGCGTACTACCGGCTGCGACAACGGGGAAGGGACCGCCGAATCAGATCGGAGCGGCAAGGGTTTGGACAGAGAAAGGAGATGGTGGCATGACCCGTTGTAGTCGGTCAGATCCTGGCAGCGTGTTTGGTGGATGTCCTCCTCGCCGAGAGCAAAGCATCAATGCTGTGAACCTTGACGTCTCTGCACTCCCCCTTCCCCATGTATAGCATATTCTCACCTTATTTTGATTTCTGATAGATCCATGACAGATGGTGATCCATGCCTTTGAAGTATGACAAATTATGTACCATGAAGCGCATGTAACTCTACTCATATGATTGTATTTAAGTTAGTATACTTCTTGCTTTAAAAAAGTCATTAGCACCTTCTGTTATTCAAGTTCATTAGTAACGTTATTTTTAACGGAAAGGTGCTACGGCACCCGGGTGCCCCGACACCCTCTTATCGGACGTGTCTAGCGACCTGAAGATTCGCGCGAAGAAATGACAGCAGCAGGGCATTTGCATCCGCAGGTTAATTAGGCAGATGGTTTACAGGCTTTGGTCATGGTCTTTGGACTGCTCCAGGAGACAAAACAGGGCCGGTCATAGGCACCTTTCCGATGGAGGCACAGATGACTTGACAGCACTGTTGTAGCCCATGTGAGGGAGGGGCTGTGTGTCCATTTTTTATTTTTTTTTGCATGCGGTGAAAGGACTTGTCATGGTCAGCGTGCATGTGGTGCAACCAACGCGGGACCCTAGGTTTCACAACAGAGTTTTTATAACAGTGTTGGTCATCTTTCTTCCTGCAACAGAGTGGCCACCAAGAGTGTCAATGATGTTTATAATAGGCACCGAGAGAGGGTGGAAGGATTTGTTTTTGGGGGAAAAATACTGGACGGCAGAGGGACGACAAGTCCCATCTTTGTTTTGAAACACTGCCTGACACATATTCGTAATTGTATATTCTAGCAGGCCATCGTGTCATCTGCCATATTTTTTACAGTAGGTGGAACGAGGCCATGAAAAGAAGCGCTGGACTAGGCCCAGGGTTGCCTGTTTTTTTTGTCGTTTAATGAGGCACCAGTTCTGCTAATGCATCGGTTAGCTACAGTGCGACACACAAATCTCGAGGCGCCATATCCTGAATGAATGATCTAGATAAGGGGGTCTCTAGGCACCCGGGAGCTAAAAATCCACTCTCTATTTTTAAACATTAGCACCTTTCTGCCTTTAATCACTACTCTAACACCCTCTGCCGCTCTAGGATTATGCTCATGGTGATCTATCTACAGAGTATGTCGAATTGTGAACCACACTGTCAAAAAGGTTCAAAATTGAAAACATCAGGTATGTTTATGTAATTGCTTCATTTAATTTCCAGGTTGCTCTCTGTGCTTCTTTCTACGATATCATTGGAAGCATCTTTGTTATCTCCGCTGCTCGCCATTTTCATATTCTAGAGCACAGGCTTCATGTTTGTTGAGAAGGATAATCTATCATATATACAGAGTTACAGACCATTGGTGGAGGATTTCTGGTTTACATGGCTTAGTGTTCTTCCGTCACATGCTATATATACTTAAGTAGTTTATATTAATTTCTATGGATAATATGGTTGCAATAGCCATGAATCCTATGGGCATAACAGGGGAATCAGTGGTCGCCATGTATTTTGGTTACTTGGCCTTTCTATAAATAACTAATACTCCCTCCGATCAGAAAAAAGTGTCTTAGCTTTGAGCTAAGGTTTGTTATCTGTTAATGCCTTGTGTACTTCCATTCTGTAGGCGAGACAAGAAAGCAATTGCTTCTACGTTGGAGTCTGTGGGGACAAGCAGTTGTGCTCGTCTGCAGTGTCAAGAAATGGATGTCATTGTATGAATTGAATTGTTTGTTGCCACTTGCCAGTAATCCTTCCCGACCATGACAGCAGCAACAGGAACAGGAGGATGGCTACGACCCTCCTGCAACTGCAGAGGTGCTTCTCTGCCTCACTTATTATATTAGACTACACAATTGTATGTGTCAGTTACAATTGATTGATTGATTATCCAAGGTAGCTAGCTAAGTGATGAACTTAATTTAACACTGGAGTAGTCATTGACTACTACGTATTTACGTAACGTCTAGCTTTCTTGCAAAACCAAGCATGTAGGTACATGGTGGATGCAAGCTACATATATATCTTATCTCCTTGGCACTAAGGAATAGATGAATCAGTTGAGCTACTTTTTGAATCTTAATCGTATTACGATTGACTTGTTGAAAAATGCAGCGTAAATCTGGCGCTTATTAGAAGAATTTCTTTTTAAAAAAGAGGGCACTCCAAGCTAAGTGTTTCTACCCCTGAGGGAGCCGGTCACAACGTGTGGGGACATCGGCAAGGATATCGACAAATTAACAGTAGGCATTTCCAGCAGAAGTAGCTATTGAGTGGATGTAAGAAGCATACTCAGAAGGTGATGACAAATAACATGGTAATTAAGATGGGTTATTTCTAGAGGGAGTGTGAGGCTAGACCATGGATTGTATTCACTGATTGTATTTTTAAATTTTTAATTTGATTATGATGTGGTCACATTTTCCTCAAATTATGTACCATGCAATTCCTTAATATTTAGCAATGCATTTGTACAAAGTGAACAGTCAAAGTTTACTTTCTTGGTTGTCAGAAGTCAATACAGAGAAACAAAGTGCCAAATGTTGATTCCTCCGCTTCTAGACTCGCCCCTCCGCTCCAGCCCCAGCTCCCTCCGCCTCCGCCGGAGCTAGATTAGTTGCTCTTTTATTTGAGGGGTTTGTTGTGTTGTGCCCCAGCAAGACCTTGGTACCTGTTTCTGTTAGTCTGTTGTTGGATCCGTCTGACGGAACCTTGCTACTGTACTTTGTTCTGTGGTTGGTGCTTTATAATATAATGCGGGGGAAACCCTTTTTCGTCTATATGAAGAAAAATTGCTTGTTGAAACTTTTAAGACCACTTTGTAATGTTTTGAATAAGTTTTCACCCAAGTGAAGTATTTGGTCCATTGTTTGTCTCAGTGTACCCAACTCTTCTGCTGGTCTTCCTGGGGAACACCATGCAGTAGGAAGGAAAGGAAAATTAGTATAAGACATGATGCTAACATCATTCGTATGGGAAAGTTCTGATTCTGGTATTATTGTATTAAATCTAAACACACCTCTCAATAATTCCAAATACTCAAATTTAAATAGGTTAACATTAGTGCTATGTTTTAGTTTGTTAGTAACCTACCTATTTCTAAGTATCCTGCCTTTCTCAGTTTCAGCGGAACTTAATAATATCATCACTCTTTATTTTTCTCCCTCATTATTTTATATCCTTATATCATATGAAAGTTTCTTTACATATCATAATCTTTTTGCAAAAAGGACTGCATATACTGGATACTTGAGTGGAGGTTCAATTCAGCATATATTGCCCTACCATGAGTGAGTTTACGCTAATCTATCATTACAAAATGCTTTCTTTTGTTTTTCCAATCTGCGTGCTTTGTCAAGAAATTCTTGATTAACTCCTATTGCGCTGTTGATGTTTTTTTTTAAGATTTTACTTCAGTTTAGGTTAATCATCAATTGGCTTCAAAGTAATCTCTATTCTAACCAGCTTTACATATTAGAGAAAAATATGCACTCTAGATTAATATGTCCTCATGAAATCATTTAGCTCAACATAGCAAAGAACAATTGTAAGTTGGATAAAATGCTGGGATAGAGAAGTGGTACAGGAATGCAAGTTATCCTGTAAGGCTGCATCGGCATGTACAAAATTCAGTGAAACATGTGTGAGATAACAATTAGGTTGAGTTCATTTTGTCGTGCTAAAACAGTAGCAGTTGCACCAAACATCTGTGTAGTATCATGTTCATGTCACAATCTGAGGTAGGAACATAGAAGAAGATGATAATTATGGATAGAGAGGAGAGGAATAGATAATCACCCTTATGATGTTTGTTATCTCCATGTGTGAGTAGACCCCTAATTTTCGGGCATATGGATGAACCTTGCTATGTATAGGATCTGAAACGTTATAATGGATATGAGATCCTCTGTTGAATACTTAGTTTAATAGACTTCATGAATGTTGTGAAGGGGCCCCACTCAGCATTACCGCCGAAAGGCCATGAAGTATTTTACTGTCGTTGTAAAGGTTAGGATGTGAAGGTATTTCGAGGTGATAGTAAAATTCTTTGCTTCTAACCTTTGCAATTGATAGGGGATTTACGGAGAACCCTTAGAGAGGTCGCGTCCACGGGGTAACCCCTAATTACCTCAGTTATAACCCACAGGGGGAGACTACGATAGTGGCGTGCATGGCACGAAGTCTACCTAGAGTGAAACGTCTTCTGTACCCAGCTCCGCCTAGCATAATCGCCAAGAGTGGCTCAAGTATTCAGACCAAACAATGCTAATGCATAGGTCACATAAGAAACATACCAATGGAGATTCCAGACTCCCTCAGAATGCCTTACTCATCTATCATTCTCACTTGTTATTCATGCTATTGTTTCCTATTTAATTTTATCTTATTTACTTCCGATTCGCTCTGCACCAAAATCACTATGTACTTCCGCCCTCACTTTGTATGTAGTTTACAATTACTTGCAGGCCAAAATCCATAATTCACTACAGGAGGCAACGCTGAATTCCTGTGCTCCCTGTGGATCGATACTCTTACTTTGAAAATACTACAACTAAACCATGTGCACTTGCAGGCCATCACATCGCGACACCGCCGGGCGGTGACAACGGTGGTTACCTTCCATATGCCTCTAGACCACGCACCAAGGATTCATAGTGAACGGTGGTTACCTTCCATATGGCCTCGAGCATGCACCATTGGAGCTGCGCCTACGGCCGTCACGCCGAAAATGCCCCCCACCAAGACGCGCTAATCACCTACCGGAGAAAATGAAACGAAAGGGTGCCCAACGTAGGCGGTGCACAATGTGCGGCGTAAAAGAATGAACTAGGAAATCTGAACCGACTTAACGAAAGGACCAAAACACCCACGAGAACAAATGACCTATCAGTTGAGCAAGGTTGTGCCTCTCTCCATCGCGACCCCTATCCGGCTGGCACTACCTTAGTCGGATGCCTAAGTTGTTCCACAATGGTCGGAAGGGACTACCCTCAGGCTGGCTCTCTGGGACTAGCTGGCCAGGCGCGCGAGCCATGAAGGCGCGGACATCGCGCTAACCGGCCGGCCGATCGCTAGCGAGTATGTGTGTGAACAGTGCATGGGGCCTCACGCGTGGGTGCGTCCGACGATGTCCCATTATAGTGGACCCGAGAGCGCCACAATCATGTACACCCATCATGGAATGCCCAGCCGGGTCGCCCGGGTTCGCTCGTCTGGGTAGATTGGATGGCACGGAAAACCCCAAGAGACCCTCACAGCAAGCCACCGCCAAACGGACGGCTCGGAGGCTCACTTCACCCGAAATAAGCACCCGGCAAGAGCCTTTTCGTGCGGTGCCAGCTAGGGCTTCATGAGCAGGTGCGAGGCTTAATGGCCTCCGCCCAATGACGGTGGCCCCGGGCATGCTAGATCACCTATCAGGGAAGTGAAGTTCATGCATAGTGCAATTAATAGGTTTGTCTCTCCTATTCTTATTCGGCATCAAAGATAACACTTTTCTGATCAAAAGAAGCATTAAAAACATGGTGTATATCCGAGGAAATCAAAACTAACCTACAATGTTGGATGAATCAACTTATCCACCAATATAAATACATGCTAACATGATAAAATCACAAAATAATTTGTCCAAGTTTACAAATTAATTAGATTATGGAAACTTTATTAATAATTTTACATATATATTCAAACAAAACCACCAGGTCCACCATAGTAAGTATGCACACCAAAGTGACTATGTCCATCAACATAACCCTTTGCAGTATATTTGGATAAATTGGTGGTGACATACCCAAATTTCCTGTCATCTGGAATAACATACTTGTTTTCCTTATTTAAAATTTCGATATTTCTCACAAATGCTGCTTTTCCAAATCCTTCAGAAGCGAAATGGCCACTACCCATTTGTGGAGAGTCTGATGACGCCGTCGGACCTTGAACATATCCACCCCATAATGCATAATTACATTGATCCTTCATGAAATGAAAAATTTCCCTTGGCCAGTATCCAATATGTATGTTTTGTGGACCATAAGCCACCCACCAATGTTTAGTCACTGGATCCTAAAATAAACCAGGGTTCATGGTAAATGCTTCAACATAGTATAAATGAATAACAATCGATCAAATGTTTGTGGAGAGGTGAAACTATCCTTATAATTGTATTCCATATTAACATGAATATTAATATTAGAGATATATTTGGGAGTCTCCCCTCTATGCTAAAATATTTTTCTATGATCAAAGGTTCTTAGTAAGATTGTGTTATCTAATGGTTTGACACCAATAAGTTTGGTTGAGCCAATGTCTTCAAGTTTTCATCAAAATATAATTCATGTATTTCATATGAAAAAAAATACAAGAATTAAAAACTATTTACATGAGAATACCTTGAAAATAGCAACATCTATCATGTATTGTGGTCCTTTATAGACAGAAACTAGTTTAAGTCTTCCTCCTAAACCAACACTTGAGCTAACTTGCACGAAAGCGCCACAATCATGATCAGGGCAAGTCTTTAAGCCATCAACCTTTACATAAATGTGTCCCAACGTTAATAAAGACTATCATTATGAGTTATTCATATTAAATTGAAGAATGTGTATCCAGAGAAATAGTTATGGATTACCCAAGCAACATGAAACCTAGCAAAGTTGTCACCACTGTAGCTTGGATATACCCAAGAACCAGCCCCTATCCCATCTGCAACACCTGCTTTTATTATCTTATTAATTTGTATCCACGATGCACTTAGATCCTTACTATTATTCTTCACCATAGGATTATAGATATTTATTTTAGCCCGCGTTCCATATAGCACATCAAAATACTCTACTCCTGCAACCTGCAAGCCGAAACAAGATATTGACTTGATTACAATAAAAATACTAATGCTTATTAAACAAGAAAGATTGACATCATATCACAACAAAATTTGGATGGACATCACTTAGTGGTGCATTTAAGGTCAATATAGACCAAACATTCAGAGGAAATTTTCATCCACTACAGTGGCAACAAAAATGTCAAGTATAAAAATATTCACACAATTAGTTATTTGCATTTACTTATTTGACTACCTTCGACCATATATTTCATCTAAAGGATGAATTTAATGCGATAAATTCCTAGACTGCTGTTAGGTAATTATTGCTTTGACATGTTGTTTGCAAGGCAATAAATTGTTGTGCATTTAACAACTCCAAGGAAAAAGTTTATATTGTTATAATCGACCATTATAACCGAATCACTCAAAATTATATTAAAACTCACCTCATGTTCTTCATTGGTAATCACTTTATCAATAGTTTCCACTGGCATGTGGACCCTTCGGTTGTTGCGCAATATTGGAATCGTTCCTGTAGGGCACTCAATCAAGGCCAATTGGGCTTGTGGGATGACATCCATCGATGGAGATTTGGTAGAAATACTCTGTGGGAAAGAGCTTGGTTCCGTCTGTAATCGGGAAAGTTTAATCAATATGTACTTTAAAATGTTAAAAAATATGCATGTTTATGTGTTATAATGTGAAATTAAATATATCCACATAATTAGTTGAATTTGCAATTTGCCTTGCTTGGTGATCATACCAAATGTTCTATATTTCTCTTCTATGAAATAAAGATAACATGGAGAGAAATTTTAGAACACTAGATGTGTAGTGAAAGCTTATTTATGAAGTATTAGAATAAAAACTAAAGTTCAAATAATTGCTAGCATGATTATATATATTAGCTACCAATCTGCCACTGTTTACTTCAAATAACATACCGTTCCTGTATGGACTGAGACATGAATATCTACATTTACTTAGGCAATACATGAATGTTATAATATATTGATTATTAAAACTTGCCTGGATTTTGTGGTCTTTTAGTAGTGGATGGCTAAAGGCTGGTTGTAGGTTCACATCGATGCAGTCATAAACATCTCTTCCGTCAACCTATTTCGGTATGTCCTCAACTTCATAGTCGAAAAACTGATTATAGATATACAAACTAAGATGAATTCATACATACCAGAATAGTCTTATTGACTTTTTGATTCAATGGGACCTTACTAGTATTTTCTTCTTGTCTGGTACACTTTACTTCTTTTCCTCCGATGGCTAGAATAAGATATGCCAAGAGAATGGTCACACCAATAGATGGATTTTCTTTCATGGTGGAAATATGAAATGTTCATTTTGTTAATGTGTCTACCATCATATTTATAATGTTAGGGAACTATCATGAAATGAATGGTTGTCATTCAATAAGAGCAATAAATTGCATTGTTGGAATAAAAGATATTATTGTATTAATTGCATAAGATATGATAATTGACGGCCTCTTGGTTCTTATTACGAAAATCTTGAAGTACTAATGACCCAAAATATTTGACTTATGTAATAAATGGAAAGATCTTCACAATTATTGTCTCATATGGATAATGTTGACCCTAGTGGATTGGTCACCCTTGCGAAATAAATGTAGGGCAAACCTCATTACCTTCAGCACCCTTGCTTTGACAATTAAGAACCTGGCGAATATAATCTCCGGTAAGGTCCCTCGATAGGAGTTCAAAGTAATTTCTGAGAGATGCAGATCTAGGCATTCAATGTAATTGTTATATTGTATCACATTATCCACCACTGGGCCTAATCTTATCTGCAAAAGAAGAGAGCGTGTTAGTGCCTACATGCAGTTTTGAACACTACTACAGGCCTATTTGGTTTGCAGGATTTGTAAAATGCACTAACGTGCCATCTTCGATCCGACATGATTAATATGGGCATTTGATTGCAATCTAGAAAAATGTAGCCTTCACAAGAGGTTGAAGTGGATGAAAAATTCCCTAAGAAAACTAGTACAAATGAATCCAAAGGAGAAATGCTTATGGATTGTAACCACATGAATCAAGCAACCAATATGGGGGGAAAACATGTACGTACTGAAATCCTCCAAAATTCCTTCAGAAATCGTAGTACATTGTCATTGTAAACTTGGGAAAAGGTGCCAAAAATTGAACTCCCTTATGGTTAACATTTAACTGGAAAGGAACATCACCTCGATATATAGCTTCTCCAGGCACGGAAAGCATCTTAGGAAACTGACAACTTGGTCCAGGTTGGGGCCGATAGATTATAGTGCCAAGACCTTCACTGTGCGCATATTCGGGGTCAAGCTTGTCGGAATAATTTTCTGGATGACAGACGAACATACATCTTCAAAATTAGAAATAATGTTAATTTCAAGAAGGAGAGGTAGAAGGCGGCTGTTGTACCTGAATGGGTGTGGATCCAATAACAAGTTCGGAGTATTTGACAGACGAGTAGCCCACCACTGTCAATTTCGGCGCAAAAATGACATTAATTCTTGTTGGACCTTGTTGATCAACTACAAGTAGTCTCTCAAGTGAAGGTGTGTCCTCAATCACCATATTGTGGTACACCTTTTGTGATCTTTTGTTGCAGCTGTCTGCATCGGTGTCGTGGCACGTGGCTGCTACTTCTTGAGCTTGCATTGGTTTTTCCCTTGAAGAGGAAAGGGTGATGCAGCAAAGTACAGTAAATATTTCCCTCAGTTTTGAGAACCAAGGTATCAATCTAGTAGGAGACAACACGCAAGTCACCGAATACATGCACAAACAAACACCAAACTTGCACCGAACACGGTAAAGGGGTTGTCAATCCCTTCACGGTTATTTGCAAAAGTGAGATCTGATAGAGATAGATAAAACTAAAAAGATAAAGTAAATATTTTTGGGTTTTTTGGTTTATAGATCTGAAAATAAAAGATTGCAAAATAGTAGATCGGAAAGTAATATGATGGAAAATAGACCCGGGGCCATAGGTTTCACTAGAGACTTCTCTCAAGATAGAAAATAATACGGTGGGTGAACAAATTACTGCCGAGCAATTGATAGAAAAGCGCAAAGTTATGACGATATCTAAGGCAATGATCATGAATATAGGCATCATGTCCGTGTCAAGTAGACCAAAACGATTCTGCATCTACTACTATTACTCCACACATCGACCGACTCCTGCCTGCATCTAGAGTATTAAGTTCATGAAGAACAGAGTAACGCATTAAGAAAGATGACATGATGTAGAGGAATTAACTCAAGCAATATGATGAAAACCCCATCTTTTTATCCTCGATGGCAACAATACAATATGTGCCTCGCTGCCCCTACTGTCACTGGGAAAGGACACCACAAGATTGAACCCAAAGCTAAGCACTTCTCCCATTGCAAGAAAAACCAATCTAGTTGGCCAAACCAAATCGATAGTTCGAAGAGACTTGCAAAGATATCAAATCATGCATAAAAGAGTTCAGAGAAGATTTAAATAATATTCATAGATAAGCTGATCATAAATCCACAATTCATCGGATCTCGGCAAACACACCGCAAAAAAGTATTACATCGAATAGATCTCCAAGAACATCGAGAAGAACGTGGTATTGAGAATCAAAGAGAGAGAAGAAGCCATCTAGCTACTAACTATGGACCCGTAGGTCTGAGGTAAACTACTCATGCTTCATCAGAAGGGCAATCGTGTTGATGTAGAAGCCCTCCGTGATCGAATCCCCCTCCGGCAGGACGCCGGAAAAGGCCCCTAGATGGGATCTCATGGGTACAGAAGGTTGCGGCGGTGGAAAAGTCTTTTCGTGGATGCCTCTGGTGGTTTGGGCATATAAGAGTATATATAGGTGAAAGAATTAGGTCAGGGGGTGCACGAGGGGCCCACAAGGGTGGGGGGCGCGCCCTACCCCCTGGGCGCGCCCTCCGTCCTTGTGGCCGCCTCGTGGCTTCTCTGACTTGCACTCCAAGTCCTCTGGTTTCCTTTTGGTCCAAGAAAGATCATCGCGAAAGTTTTATTCCGTTTGGTATTTCTTTTCAGTGAAACTCAAAAGCAGGGAAAAAACAGGAATTGGCACTGGGCTCTAGGTTAATAGGTTAGTCCCAAAAATAATATAAAATAGCATATTAACACATATAAAACATCCAAAACAGATAATATAATAGCATGGAACAATCAAAAATTATAGATACGTTGGAGACGTATCAAACATCCCCAAGCTTAATTCCTGCTCGTCCTCGAGTAGGTAAATGATAAAAACAGATTTTTTGATGTGGAATGCTACCTAACATATTTATCCATGTAATTTCTTTATTGTGGCATGAATGTTCAGATCCGTATGATTCAAAACAAAAGTTTAATATTGACATAAAAACAATAATACTTCAAGTATACTAACAAGATAATTATGTCTTCTCAAAATAACATGGCCAAAGAAAGCTTATCCCTACAAAATCATATAGTCTGGCTATGCTCCATCTTCATCACACAAAATACTCAAATCATGCACAACCCCGGTTTTAGCCAAACAATTGTTTCATACTTTAGTATTCTCAAACTTTTTCAACTTTCACGCAATACATGAGCGTGAGCCATGGACATAGCACTATAGGTGGAATAGAAGGTGGTTGTGGAGAAGACAAACAGAGGGAGATGGTCTCACATCAACTAGGCGTATCAACGGGCTATGGAGAGCCCATCAATAGATATCAATGTGAGTGAGTAGGGATTGCCATGCAACAGATGCACTAGAGCTATAAGTTTATGAAAACTCAAGAAGAAAACTAAGTGGGTGTGCATCCAACTTGCTTGCTCATGAAGACCTAGGGCAATTTGAGGAAGCCCATCGTTGGAATATACAAGCCAAGTTCTATAACGAAAAATTCCCACTAGTATATGAAAGTGACACCATAGGAGACTCTCTATCATGAAGATCATGGTGCTACTTTGAAGCGCAAGTATGGAAAAAGGATAGTAACATTGCCCCTTCTCTCTTTTTCTCTCATTTTTTTCTTCTTTTTTTCTTTCTTTCTTTCTCTTTTTTTCCTCACATGGGACAATGCTCTAATAATGAAAATCATCATACTTCTATTTACTTACAACTCAAAAATTACAACTCGATACTAGAACAAAATATGACTCTATATGAATGCCTCCGACGGTGTACCGGGATGTGCAATGAATCAAGAGTGACATGTATGAAGAAATTATGAATGGTGGCTTTGCCACAAATACGATGCCAACTACATGATCATGCAAAGTAATATGACAATGATGGTGCGTGTCATAATAAACGGAACGGTGGAAAGTTGCATGGCAATATATCTCAGAATGGCTATGGAAATGCCATAATAGGTAGGTATGGTGGCTGTTTTGAGGAAGGTATATGGTGGGTTTATGGTACCGGCAAAAATTGCGCGACACTAGAGAGGCTAGCAAAGGTGGAAGGGTTAGAGTGCGTATAATCCATGGACTCAACATTAGTCATAAGGAACTCACATACTTATTGCAAAAATCTATTAGTCATCGAAACAAAGTACTAGACGCATGCTCCTAGGGGAAGGGTTGGTAGGAGTTAACCATCGCGCGATCCCGACCTCCACACAAAGGATGACAATCAAAAAATATCTCATGCTCCGGCTTCGTTACATAACGGTTCACCATACGTGCATGCTACGGGACTCACAAACCTTAACACAAGTATTTCTCAAATTCACAACTACTCACTAGCATGACTCTAATATCACCATCTTCATATCTCAAAACAATCATAAGGAATCAAACTTCTCATAGTATTCAATGCACTTTATATGAAAGTTTTTATTATATCCCTCTTGGATGCCTATCATATTAGGACTAAATTTATAACCAAAGCAAATTACCATGCTGTTTTAAAGACTCTCAAAATAATATAAGTGACGCATGAGAGTTCATCAATTTCTATAAAATAAAACCACCGCCGTGCTCTAAAAAGATATAAGTGAAGCACTAGAGCAAAATTGCCTAGCTCAAAAGATATAAGTGAAGCACAAAGAGTATTCTAATAAATCATGATTCATGCGTGTCTCTCTCAAAAGGTGTGTACAACAAGGATGATTGTGGCAAACTAAAAAGAAAAGACTCAAATCATACAAGACGCTCCAAGCAAAACACATATCATGTGGTGAATAAAAATATAGCCTCAAGTAGAGTTACCGATAGATGAAGACGAAAGAGGGGATGCCTTCCGGGGCATCCCCAAGCTTAGGCTCTTGGTTGTCCTTGAATATTACCTTGGGGTGCCTTGGGCATCCCCAAGCTTAGGCTCTTGCCACTCTTTATTCCATAGTCCATCAAATCCTTACCCAAAACTTGAAAACTTCACAACACAAAACTCAACAGAAAATCTCATAAGCTCCGTTAGTATAAGAAAATAAATCACCACTTTGGTACTGTTGTGAACTCATTATTTATTTATATTGGTGTAATATATACTGTATTCCAACTTTTTCATGGTTCATACCCCCCGATATTACCCATAGATTCATCAAAATAAGCAAACAACACATAGAATACAGAATCTGTCAAAAACAGAACAGTCTGTAGCAATCTGGAAATCTCAAATACTTCTGTAACTCCAAAAATTCTGAAAAATTAGGACGACCTAAGAAATTTGTTTATTAATCTTCTGCAACAAGAATCAACTCAAAAGGACTCTTCTGTGAATTATAAAAATTATTTTCCTGAGCGCAAAAGTTTCTGTTTTTCAGCAAGATCAAATCAACTATCACCGTAAGCTATCCCAAAGGTCTTACTTGGCACAAAAACTAATTAAAATATAAAACCACATATAACCAGAGGCTAGATGAATTATTTATTGCAAAACAGAACCTAAAAAGAAAAAACAAAAATAAAATTGGGTTGCCTCCCAACAAGTGCTATTGTTTAACGCCCTTAGCTAGGCATAAAAAACAAGAATAGATCTAAGTATTGTCATCTTTGGTATGCAATCCATAAGTGGATCTCATAATAGATTCATAAGGCAATTTAATTTTCTTTCTTGGAAAGTGTTCCATGCCCTTCCTTATTGGAAATTGAAATCTAATGTTTCCTTCTTTCATATCAATAATTGCACCAATCGTTCTAAGGAAAGGTCTACCAAGAATAATAGGACATGTAGGATTGCAATCTATATCAAGAACAATGAAATCTACGGGCACATAATTCCTATTTGAAACAATAAGAACATCATTAATCCTTTCCATAGGTTTCTTAATAGTGGAATCCGCAAGACGCAAATTTAAAGAACAATCATCAAATTCATGGAAACCTAATACATCACACAAAGTTTTTGGAATCGTGGAAACACTAGCACCCAAATCACACAAAGCATGGCATTCATAATATTTAATATTAATCTTAATAGTAGTTTCCACTCATCATAAAGTTTTCTAGGGATAGAAACTTCCAATTCAAGCTTTTCTTCAAAAGATTGCATCATAGCATCAACGATATGTTTAGTAAAAGCTTTGTTTTGTTTATAAGCATGAGGAGAATTCAACACGGATTACAACAAGGAAATACAATCTATTAAAGAACAATTATCATAATTAAATTCCTTGAAATCCAAAAGAGTGGGTTCATTGCTACTTAAAGTTTTGACCTCTCCAATCCCACTTTTATCAATTTTTGCATCAAGATCTAAACCTCCGAATCATTGGGACGCCTACTAACTAAAGTTGACTCATCTCCAGTCCCATCTTTATCAAGATTTATATTGGAAAACAAAGATTCAATAGGAGTCACATCAATCACTTTAAGATCTTCATCATTATTTTCACGGAAACTAGAAGAACACGTTTTTACAAACCAATCTTTTTTAGCACGCATCTTAGCGGTTCTTTCAATGGAAATTATCATAGCCATGAGAGACTCATTGATATCATGCTTGGGTGGGATAGATCTAAGTTTCAAAGAATCAACATCAAGAGAAATTCTATCCATGTTCCTAGCCAAATCATCAATCTTAAGCAATTTTTCTTCAATCAAAGCATTGAAATTCTTTTGCGAACTCATAAATTCTTTAACACTATTCTCAAATTCAGAGGGCATCTTATTATAATTTCCATAAGAATTGTTGTAGGAATTTCCATAATTATTAGAGGAATTACTAGGAAACGGCCTAGGATTAAAACTGCCTCTATACGCATTATTACCAAAATTGTTCCTACCAACAAAATTCACATCCATAGATTCATTATTGTTTTCAATCAAAGCGGATAAAGGCATATCATTGGGATCCAAAGAAACACTCTTGCTAGCAAACAATTTCATAAGTTCATCTATCTTTCCACTCAAAACATTAATCTCTTCAATTGTATGCACCTTTTTACTAGTGGAAGATCTTTCGGTATGCCATTGAGAATAATTAACCATAATATTATCTAGAAGTTTAGTAGCTTCTCCTAAGGTAATTTCCATAAAAGTGCCTCCCGCGGCCGAATCTAAAAGATTTCTAGAAGCAAAATTCAATCCGGCATATTTTTTTTGTATAATCATCCACAAATTCAAACCATGAGTAGGGCAATTTCGTATCATCAATTTCATTCTCTCCCAAGATTGTGCAACATGCTCATGATCAAGTTGTTTAAAATTCATAATATCATTCCTAAGGGAGATGATCTTAGCGGGAGGAAAATACTTGGAAATAAAAGCATCTTTACACTTATTCCATGAATCAATACTATTTTTAGGCAAAGATGAAAACCAAGTTTTAGCATGGTCTCGTAGTGAGAACGAAAATAGCTTCAATTTTATAATATCATTATCCACATCTTTCTTATTTTTCATATCACACAAATCAACAAAATTGTTTAGATGGGATGCGCCATCTTCACTAGGAAGGCCAGAAAATTGATCTTTCATAACAAGATTCAGCAAAGCGGCATTAACTTCACAAGATTCCGCATTAGTAGCGGGAGCAATCGGAGTACTAATAAAATCATTATTATTGGTGTTGGAAAAATCACACAGTTTGGTATTCTCTTAAGTCATAGTAACAAAGCAAGCAATCCAACACGCAAGCACACAAAAAGCAAACGAAGAAGATGAACGGAAGAGGGGCAAAGAAAAGGCAAAGAGAGAGGGGCCAAGAAAAAGCAAACTTTTCAAAAATCGTTTTAGAAGTGGGGGAGAGGAAAACGAGAGGCGAATGGCAAATAATGTAATGCGAGAGATGAGAGTTTATGATGGGTACTTGGTATGTCTTGACTTGGTGTAGATCTCCCTGGCAACGGCGCCAGAAATTCTTCCTGCTACTTCTTGAGCTTGCGTTGGTTTTTCCCTTGAAGAGGAAAGGGTGATGCAGCAAAGTAGAGTAAGTATTTCCCTCAGTTTTGAGAACCAAGGTATCAATCCAGTAGGAGACAACACGCAAGTCACCGAATACCTGCACAAACAAACACCAAACTTGCACCCAACGCGGTAAAGGGGTTGTCAATCCCTTCACGGTTATTTGCAAAAGTGAGATATGATAGAGATAGATAAAACTAAAAAGATAAAGTAAATATTTTTGGGTTTTTTGGTTTATTGATCTGAAAATAAAAGATTGCAAAATAGTAGATCGGAAAGTAATATGATGAAAAATAGACCCGGGGGCCATAGGTTTCACTAGAGGCTTCTCTCAAGATAGAAAATAATACGGTGGGTGAACAAATTACTGCCGAGCAATTGATAGAAAAGCGCAAAGTTATGACAATATCTAAGGCAATGATCATTAATATAGGCATGACGTTCGTGTCAAGTAGACCAAAACGATTCTGCATCTACTACTATTACTCCACACATCGACCGACTCCTGCCTGCATCTAGACTATTAAGTTCATGAAGAACAGAGTAACACATTAAGAAAGATGACATGATGTAGAGGAATTAACTCAAGCAATATGATGAAAACCCCATCTTTTTATCCTCGATGGCAACAATACAATACGTGCCTTGCTGCCCCTACTATCACTGGGAAAGGACACCGCAAGATTGAACCCAAAGCTAAGCACTTCTCCCATTGCAAGAAAAACCAATCTAGTTGGCCAATCCAAATCGATAGTTCGAAGAGACTTGCAAAGATATCAAATCATGCATAAAAGAATTCAGAGAAGATTCAAATAATATTCATAGATAAGCTGATCATAAATCCACAATTCATCGGATCTCGGCAAACACACCGCAAAAAAGTATTACATCGAATAGATCTCCAAGAACATCGAGAAGAACGTGGTATTGAGAATCAAAGAGAGAGAAGAAGCCATCTAGCTACTAGCTATGGACCCGTAGGTCTAAGGTAAACTACTCACGCTTCATCAAAAGGGCAATGGTGTTGATGTAGAAGCCCTCCATGATCGAATCCCCCTCCGGCAGGACGCCGGAAAAGGCCCCTAGATGGTATCTCACGGGTACAGAAGGTTGCGGTGGTGGAAAAGTCTTTTCGTGGATGCCTCTGGTTGTTTGGGCATATAAGAGTATATATAGGCGAAAGAATTAGGTCAGGGGGTGCATGAGGGGCCCACAAGGGTGGGAGGCGCGCCCTACCCCCTGGGCGCGCCCTCCATCCTTGTGGCCGCCTCGTGGCTTCTCTGACTTGCACTCCAAGTCCTTTGGTTTCCTTTTGGTCCAAGAAAGATCATCGTGAAAGTTTTATTCCGTTTGGACTCCGTTTGGTATTCCTTTTCTGCGAAACTCAAAAACAGGGAAAAAACAGGAACTGGCACTGGGCTCTAGGTTAATAGGTTAGTCCCAAAAATAATATAAAATAGCATATTAACGCATACAAAACATCCAAAACAGATAATATAATAGCATGGAACAATAAAAAATTATAGATACATTGGAGATGTATCAGTGGCCAGCAGCACTGAATCCTGGCGGCGTGCATGCATGCAGGCCAGGGTCAAAGATGCCCCCATGCATAGCAGACTGAATCACGTCGCACATGCATAGCAGGCTGAATTATGTCGCCCAAGCTGAGCAGGACGAGCAGGCTGAATCATTAAACCATGGCCCATATGTCCTACGCGGCCCGACTCCAACAACGAGCATAAAAAAATTCCGACGCGGCCCCACTTATCTGCAGTTAACGGTTGAACCATTGACCCAACGGCAGCGTCCAGTTTGAGCATTTGTGAGGGTTTTAGACAAGGGAGTGGGGAAAAGTGAGCAAAAGTTTAGAGCATGGGCAAAACTGAGCACAAATAAGGAACCACGCGCACAAAAATAGAAAACCCTAATACAAATATTATTGCCTCTAGGGCATATTTCCAACAGCCTCCCACTTGCACTAGAGTCAATAATCTAGTTGCTTGTTTTTCTAACACACATGGCTATCTATTACTCATGCTTTGCTAGTGGTAGAGACTTCGTCAATGGATCTGATACTCTTCAAATCCCAATGCTATTTATGTCGGTAATATCTGGTTTTTCTGTGTAATACTTTATACCACTTTAATGGTGACACTATATCTCTATATAGTCCATTTTATAGTGACATTATGTCTCCATATATTCCATTTTGCTATATCTCCATATAGTCAATTTTCAATTGGGGCTACACCATAATCTATCGATAAACCTTTTATTGATCCAGATTATATTCTATTGAAGACTTCTCAAGCCTCAATCTATATCATTTATAAAATCCACAATCATTTTTGATTATGAAAACTATTTCAAATTATAGCCCAATAGTTTATTTATATCAGTCATGAAGTTGTTTTTCTGTAACCCTTATAATAAACATTTTGTGTAACTATTTACAACAATCTCTTCATCTCCTCCAAGGACAAGAAGCAAAACCTTCGTCCAAGTAAGGTACTTAATTTTAAGCAATCACCCTAGTGAACCTTTCAGGGATCACTATGGTATTTACTACTATCAATTAGTTTATATGAAACATATGGCTTTGTATGTTTGTTTGCACTCTTGATGAATTCAATTTTTGAAGTAAATTGAACTCTATTCACCCACACTTGCTAATCAACTATTGATTTCTACACAGTGTTATGCTATGTGACATTTTTGAGAAAATATTTTCTCCTTTTAAACTTCTTTAAAACTTTGTCATAGTACAAGACTTAGCATAATCGGATGTTTCAATCTATCTATATAGATTTTCATCAAATAATTCTAAGTCCCTTTTAGAAACATGATTTTAATCATTTGTGCTAATATACTCCCTCCGTTTGAAAGAGTGTACTTCGAACTTTGTCGGAAAGTCAAACTTTTTATGTTTGACCATATTTATACAATAATACACCAACATTTATGACATCAAATTAGTAGCATTAGATTCATGATAAATTATATTTTCATCATATGCCTATTTGGTTTCACAAACATTGATATAGTTTTGCACAAAATCGGTCAAACTTTGAGATAGTTTGACCCTCTAACAAAGTTGGAAGTACACTCTTTCAAGGACGAAAGGAGTACTATATATTATTTCTGATCAAGTGATATGTCATACATATGTAAGATCAAAAAATGCCATAGAGCTCAAACAAAACTTGTATTCACAAGCTTCTTGATAAAATTTAAATTTTCCAATTATTTTATGAAATTCCAACTACTTGATATATTTCAAATCATACTCATGGATTGAAATATTTATATTATTCCAATATTCCTAACAAAACCTTTTTGTTTTATATTATATACATCCAGTTTTCAAACTTCTTTCAAAATAGTTTTGTTACTCATGTGTTATGTCTATATAACACTCACCATTGTGATCCATTTACACTTTCAGTATTGCTACTAATAAGAAGATTTGACAAGATCAACTCTTCCCTTTTCTACAAAACTCTTTTGTAATCTTTTCTTTCAGAATCACTATCCATGAATATTCGGAGATCCATTTATGCACCTTCTGTAGGTTTCACGAAGTTCAAAACTTGTTCCTTGCATATGGTCATTGATAACCCACAAGTATAGGGGATCGATCGTAGTCCTTTTGATAAGTTAGAGTGTCGAACCCAACGAGGAGCAGAAGGAAATGACAAGCAGTTTTTAGCAAGGTATTTTCTGCAAGCACTGAAATTGTCGGTAATGAGTAGTTTGATAGCAAGTTAATTTGTAACGAGCAATAGATAGTAATTCTAACAAAAGTGCTGCAAGGTAGCCAAATCCTTTTTGTAGCAGAGGACAGGCCAGAACAGTCTCTTATAATAAGCAAAGCGTTCTTCAGGACACACGGGAATTTCATCTAGTCACTTTCATCATGTTTGTTTGATTCGCATTCTCTACTTTGATAATTTGATATGTGGGTGGACCGGTGCTTGGGTGCTGTTATTAATTGAACAAGCCTCCCACTTATGATTAGCCCCTCTCGCAAGCATCCGCAACTATGAAAGAAGAATTAAGAATGAAACATATGGATCCAAATCAGCCCCTTACAGAATAGCGCATAAACTAGGTTTTAAGCTTCTATCCCTCTAGCAACCCATCATCTAATAACTACTCCATAATGCATTCCCTTAGGACCAAAGATGTTGAAGTGTCATGTAGTCGACGTTCACATAACACCACTAAGGGAATCACAACATACACATCATCAAAAAGTCGAATGAATACCCAATTCACATGATTACTTATGATATTTTTTTTCAAAACTATGATGATTATTATACCAAATTCAGAAACTATAGGACGTAATTCAAAAAAAGAAAAACTGTGACCCCGTCGGTCGCGGGCTGGCCGAGGAGTGGGCCGTCAGTCTCACGTGGGCCGAAGACAGGCCCGTCGGCCAACAGGCAACCGAAGAGCGGCCCGTTGGCCAACCAGCGGCCGAGGAGGGCCCGTCGACCAACCAGGAGCCGAGGAGTGGCCCGTCGGCCAATCACCAGCCGAAGAGCATGGATAACGCCCCCGACCTCTGTCTTCTTCCACTGGCGCTGCCTCATTCTTGCTCTCTCTCTCGTAGCTCTCTATTGCTCGCCCCCCCGCGCCGATCTCTTACCTCCTCTACCCATTTTCCTATCCAACCCACAGAAACAATAGATCATACCATTCTCCGCCGGCCTACGGTATTTTTTTTTGCTATGGGGTAGTTTTTTGTGCGTGAGGAGGAGCCATGGTGGGGTGGAGGAGGTGTGGCTGGTGAGGAGGTGGTGGGATGGAGGAGGTGCGGGTGTGGAGGCAGTGGTGGTGAGGAGGAGGTGGTGGTGAGGAGGAGGAGGTGGTGGTGAGGAGGAGTTCCGGTGGTGTTGTCCGGTGGTGCAAGGAGTCCGCGAGGTGGCCGGTGCCGCTGAGTTGAAGAGAGGAGGAAGAAGAAGGGGACACACGCGTCGAAGGTATAACAATGTCGTCACAAATTCTCTATGAGCTATACAGTTTATTTAGTGTACATAGTCATTTTAGCGGATAGTTAGTGTAGCGGGTAATAATTATGTTCATTGCGATTATTGAGAATGTGGCAATGTCTGACAGGTGAAAATGTCTGAATCAGTAAATTTGACTGTTTACTACGGCCCTGGTAATGTTCGATATAATGAGTTGGGGGTTGATCTTAGCGAGTTTAAAAATGGTGTCATGACACTTTCAGACCCGGACAGACTGGACATTAGACAGTTGAAGCACTGGTTGACTACTAGTTTTGGGCTGGATCCCGAAGTATGTTCCGTCAGTATTCATGCATTGTGGACCAAATCCTGTAAAAATGTCAAGTAGGAGTTGATGCCGATAGATAGGAGCCATCATTGGTTGACCCTGTTAAGTCGTTGTCGAGATCGAAGAATCCACCCATATTCCCTAGTGCAACCAGTGGCGAAGGAGGAGAATACCGTACAACTCCACGTGGGGTATGAACCCGGCCAGGGTAGTCAAGTGGCTAACGAGATTTATTTATCCGGGTCACAGCCACAGGATGTGGATGCTAGCCAAGAGCCAGACTACATGCCACACAATGTTTGTGGTCATGATACTAGGCAGAGTAAGCCGATAATATTAGCTGGTTCTGGTGTTGCTGATGGGGATGAGGAAGGCGATGAAATGCAGAGAGTGATGGAGGAAGAGGATGAGGGTGGATTTGCGGAGGATCTGGATTTTGAAAATTCCGAGGATGAAGTGGAGGTACCAATTCCTTCTGCATGGGATCAGGACATATCCACCGGTCTTACTGTCAATGATGGCCATGAGACTCCATGGCAATATAATCTGAACCAAGTCCAGATAGGGGCTATGTTTGAGACAAAGAAAAAATTGAAGTATGCGGTGATAAAGTGTGCTATGTCTACGCAGAGGGTTTTCCGGACACACATATCAAGTCCAACAAACTATACCGTGAAGTGTGTTGAAATAGATTGTCCTGCGAAGATGCATGGGCACATGCCGAAGTATAACATCCACTGGGTTGTCACCAATGTGGTCCCACATAATTGTGTGAGGAAAAACCTATTGGTTCGTCATCCAAACCTGACTTCAACTCTCATTGCGGAACTCATGTATACTGAGATAGTGGAGAAGAAAGATATGGAAGCAAAACACATCCAGACAGCACTGGAGGTCAGATGGAATTATGACATTCCTTATGGGAAGGCTTGGAGGGCTAAGCAGAAGGCTATTGAGGAAAGGTTTGGGACATTCTTCGACTCATATGATAATGTTGTACGTCTCCTTGACATACTGAAGGAGAGGAATCCCGACACTTATGTTATCATACAACACACGAGGTTGGAGAGTATACCAGATTTCAAGGTGTTGAAACGAGTATTCTTCTCTTTCGCTATGTGCATCGAAGCTTTCCGGCATTGTCCTCCTATGATGTTTGTGGATGGTACATTCCTGACAGGTCAGTACAAAGGGCAAATCCTGACTGCTATTGATGTGTACGGGAACAATCAAATCATCCCACTTGCCATGGCATTTGTGGAGCGTGAGAACTTTTCGAGCTAGGTATGGTTCTTCCGTCAAGTTAAAATTGCGATCGTGAAAGACCGACCAAATGTGTGTGTCATTCATGACAGACATGCTGGTATATTGAAGGCCGTGAAGACACTAAGGAATCCAACAGCTGACGAACCAACACCTTGGAAGGACTTGCAGAGCCGGTGGTGCATGCGCCATCTTGGGGCTAATTTTTTCTCACAACTTAAGAACAAATGGTTGATGAACTTGTTCAAAAAATTATGCAACCAGAACCAGCAGTGCAAATATGAATTTATTTGGTCAAAACTAGATGAGTTTACTAAGAAGCAGGTCCGTGCGAGGAAGAAAATGGAAAAATATCAGGTTAAATTAGCAGCACTCATCGCGGAGCTAGAGGAGCCAGTAGGTCTTTGTGACTTGCCAGCAATTGACCCTCCTAATACTCAGAGAAAGAAGGGCAGGGCAATAAAGAATTTTTCTGAGTGGATAGAGAAAGAGCCTCCGGTGAATTGGTCTTTGCTGCATCACACCCATGGAGCTAGGTATGGCCACATGACAACCAATCTTGCAGAGGTGTATAACTTTGTACTCAAAGGGAATAGAGCATTGCCACTCACAACTATTGTAGAGGCTGTATTCCATGACACTTTGAGATATTTCAGAGAAGGCACGAGTTAGCAAAGAAGCATATTGCAGATAACCAGAACACACCTTGTTGTAGCCATGTCATGGAGTACATGGCAAAGAAGATAGAGAAATCAAAGAAGCACACTGTCAGACTCATAGGTAATCAGGAAAGGAGGTATGAGGTTCAGCTTCCTACAGATGGTTTTGGTTCTGCAAATGAGGTGAAGACGCACGAGGTAAAAATTGGAATGGAATTTTATCCAACTTGTGAGTGTACATGCAACAAACTGAAGTTGTTGCACCTGCCTTGCACACATGTGTTGGCTGCCTGTGGCTAGATTGAGTTGGACGCTATCTCCTTCGTGTCCCCATACTATTTAAAAGATGCAGTACTCAATGTCTGGACAGGTGAGATGACAGGGTTTAGAGTCGTCGGCAATTTCAACAAGGTAAACAATGGGGAGAGAGTATACATCCCGGATCCAGAACTTCAGCGAACAAGCAGGGGCAGACGTAAGGCAAAGCACATCCGAAACGATATGGACCAATCTGAAGCTGGTGGAGCAACCAGACAATGTTTGCTATGTGTGGCTTATGGGCATAGGATGAAATATTGTCCCGACCTGAACAAAGACGGTGCTTCCACATCGATGAGTGCTTCCACATCGATGACAGCGACAATAGTAGGAAGAGGCGGACGTGGTCATGGTAGTTGTGGTGGTCGTGGCAGTCGAGGCCGAAGGGGCGGACGAGGAAGAAATAACTCAGAAGCTATATAATGTGTTGGACTATGTTTTAATTTGTAATATGTCAGACTATGTTTTAATTTGTAATATGTCAGACTATGTTTTAATTTGTAATATTATTTGACTATGTTTTAATTTTTAATATGTCTGGACTATGTCTTAATTTGTAATATTATTTGACTATGTTTTAATTTGTAATATGTCTGGACTATGTTTTAATTTGCATCTGAGATTTGTTGTTCGAATTGCAGATATGGCTTCGTATCCGTTGCTTAATGGTAATATTGATAGAGGGCACTGGGCCGCACTTATGGAAGCGGGCAAGAACTTAGACATGTTGGTCACTCGCACCCCAAAGTCTAACTGGATGATACACGACTCATGGGTTAATAGGTATGTGTCTGTATAATGACTTACTATGTTTGACATACTTTTGATAGCCGGTATAATGACTCTCTTTATTTTGTAGGTTAAGTTGGGCTGGACTTCTACCCTTGGCATGGCTGGTTGAGGGTACATTGGATGAGTGGGTTGAACATCCATAATTGGATGAGACAGGTGAACCAATGCAGTTACACAAGAGGCAAGTGAAACGTTTCTCTTACGACAAGTCACTCCTTACCTGCTTAGTAGATAGATGGAGACAAGAGACACATACGTTTCACTTTCCCTGGGGAGAGATGGCGCCTACTTTACAGGATGTGTCTTACTTGTTGGGATTACTCTGGCCGATGCTGCCATAGGTCCTTTAGAGGCAGAACCTGGTTGGCTAGCATCGATGCAGGCCCGTTTTTTGGCTGTGGTGCCAACTGCTACGGGCCTAGACAACGATCCTCACGGGCCTCGTTTTAAGTGGTTGAGCCAGTTTCAGGTAACCTTCATGGCCAGTTTAAAAAATCTTGTTTTCATTGTTGTCCTCATTGCATAGTTTATACAATCGTTTGGTTTCTATGTAGATTGTCTCCTTAGGATATCCCGATGTTCAGTTGTCAGAGGCACAGATTGACCGATCCCTAGAGGCATATATTATGTGGTTGTTCGGCAAGACGATGTTCACGAAGAACCACGTGACCACTGTCGATGCACGACTCATCGGTGTTGCACGGGAGATAGGTGACGCACGTTGCCCTGGGGACATTCTATAGAGAAGTTTTGGTTCTGCTGTGTTAGCTGCTACGTACAGAGGCCTGTGCAAAGCTTGCTTGTTGAAGTCTAGAAAATCAGGTCTTGTTGGATGTCCACTATTGTTGCAGCTCTGGTCATACGAGAGATTCCCTATTGGTCGACCCTATGTCTGCGTTGATAAACCTTTTGGTTTGGAAGACATGGCTGGGACTTACGTGCCTGCTATCGGCAACTTGCCTACTATGGGATCTGTTTGGACACGGAGAGAGGTATTTTCATATTAAGTAACAATATGAATTATTAATGTTTATTTCTTGCCATTCAATAGTATTACTAATGCTTATTTGTTGTCATGCACAGAGACAGTTTGTGCATAGCTAGGTGAGGGGCTGCTACCCCTCCTTCACGATGCAGTTTGATAGTTTGCACGAGGATCAAGTTATCTGGGAGCTATACTCCCATCAGGCTATATTATCCAGATGCCCAGTTGGAATTTCTGGATTGTGCACTAGAGATCGGCACTATTGGATGACCAAGGCCAGGTTGGTGTTCGACGTGACGGTTGAGGAGATGGCTCTTCATAGGGTGATGAGACAGTTTGGTCTATGCCAAGAGCCTGACCCTCCAGTTATTCCACACTTACCAGATCACATGCACAAGTAAGTAATACTATTTTAGTTCTTAGGTCTCAATTCATAATATAACTAATCATGTAACGCGCATGTCAATCTCAGGTACAGTCACGGAGGAGGAAACAAGTCCCTGCATTCTTGGCTTCAAGACATTAGCCCTTACGTGGATGAATGGACTACTACGCCGACAAATATCTGGGATGAGATTCCTCCCTTTGACTGGGACAAGTTCGGGTTGTATCTGTAGCGTTACCGGCATAGCACGAGGATCTACTTGGTTCCATTAGCAGCTCCTGATCAGATCAAAGCCCCTCTCTCCAGTGATCTGTTCCCAACTACCTCTGTTGTGGGAACCAGACACCACGCGGTACGTGCTATGGTTCTCACATGTTCAGTTTTTTCTTAACCTGAACATATACAATTGGTTCACTATTCATGTTGTCTGCCATACAACGATGATCTAATTGGTTAACTCTCCATGTACAGGGTGACTTGACATGCGAGGCGCTAGAGGAGGTTTCCGCTTTAATGCAACGCTTTGAGAGGGGAGATAATATTCCACCGCGAGAGAACGTCTCATGGTTGAGGCGACTTGATGAGAAGCTACGCGGGATTTACGCAGCTGTTACATGTAGACAATCTTCGGATGTTGCTATTCCTTGTCCAGCACATCGTCCGCCACGCCCCTCTCTGCAACGTTCAGAACCTCGACCCTCTGTGCACCATTCGGAACCACGACCCTCTGTGCACTGTTCAGAACCACAACCTTCACAACCAGGGAGCTCTTCCTGGCAGCAGACACATCCTTCACAACCAGGGTGCTCTTCCTGGCAGCAGACACCTCCTTCACAACTAGGGAGCTCTTCCTGGCAGCAGACACCTCCTTCACAACCAGGGAGCTATTTCTGCCAGCAGCCACCTCCTTCACAACCAGGGGGCTCTTCCTGGCATAATCAGATGGACCTAGGTAACACTACTTTGTACATTCTTTTAAACATTGTAGGTTCGCAAATCAATTTGACATGTTTTACTTTACCGTAGGCGGCAACCAGTCGCAACCGTTCATGCATTCAGTCCATTCACCGATACTTAGTGGTGCTGGTTCATTCTTAGACGGCGACGGCGACGATGATGACCGAGCTGCAAACACCTATGAGTTCTCGCAGACAGTTCTTCACACTCCACCACCGCCATGGACGCAAGAGACATAGACACTGACAGACCAGGTTGTCTATGCTCGTGGTCATCATGGGACTCGTCCACCGGCTGAGCGCTTATCGCCTTCTGGTCCTTGTCCGAGGAAGCCCAAGATTCGTTATCATCTCCAGCAGTGATATGGTTATCTATGTATGAGTCATTATCTATGTATGAGACATGCTTGATGTATGTGTTACTATTGCACTTGCTTCTATCAGAGTTGGAGACATATATCGACCTATGTATGCGAGAAACATATTACTATTAATTCGCATTGTCATTCCAGTTACATTTCCAAAGAGACTGCAATAGTTCATTCAGATACAGGTACATCTGAATTAAACAGTAGGGCTGAACTTAAAAAAATGAAGCTTACAGACTACATGAAGGCATCATCATCATCCTCCGTCGATGCGGTACTCTTGCCCTTCGACGATGCGGTACTCTTGCCCTTCGACGATGCGGTACTCTTGCCCTTCGACGATGTGGTACTCTTGCCCTTCAACGATGCGGTACTCTTGCCCTTGGTGCTCGGCATGAAGATATCGTCTTCGTCTTCGCTGTCAGCAGTCCATAAATATGTATGCTCTGCTGTAATCCTTAAGAAAGTTTCACTCTTCGTCTGCACTACCTTCTTCCACCTTCCATGCAACCTAAGAAGTTCTTTACGTACCTCCTCATAGGTCCTTCCAGGACACCCAGACCTATGTAATGCATGAGTCAACTCATTCAGCATGGTGTCACTACCGATGAGTTCGTCCCATAGAACTATCCTATTGTCCATCCTAAAATTGGTGGCTAGTCTCAGAAGACATTTGCTCATCTCAGGGTGAAAACTACGATCAAACGGATAGTCGGACATCTCGAGTACACTACGCTGCACTGCTTACCCACCTTACTATCAAGGGGGTTTTATAGGTAGAGAGTAGAAAATGGCGGGAAAGGGATGGCGGGAAAATATGGCGGGAAAGGTATGGCGGGAAAGGGATGGAGGGAAAGTATGGCGGGAAAGGGATGCCGGGAAAATATGGAGGGAAAGAGTTGCACGGAAGCATAAATAATATTTTTACAATGTTTATAAGACGGGCAATCATTGTACATCATTATTAAATTAAAATTCAAAAAAACATTTCGGCCTAGCAGAGGCCGACAGGCCACCCCTCGGCCGCCTGGTGGCCGACAGGCCACCCCTCGGCCAGCCAGAGGCCGACGGGCCTCTCTTCGGCCAGCCAGAGGCCGATAGGTCCCCCTTCGGCCAGCCAGAGGCCGACAGGTACCTCTTCGGCCCACCGCAGGCCGACGGTGTTATAGTTTTGATTTTTTGGCGTTCAACCCTATAGATTTCATATTTGCTATAAATCCTGTCATAGTTTTGAAAAAAAATCTACTTATGACAAGACTTCTCGCATGTCCTCAAGAACAAAATCAACTACTCACAAATCATATTCATGTTGAAGATCAGAGGGGTATTGATTAGCATAATTGATCTGAACATTTAATCTTCCACCAAATAAACCAACTAGCATCAAATACAAGATGTAATCAACACTACTAGCAACCCATAGGTACCAATCCGAGGTTTTGATACAAATATTGAATACAAGAGATGAACTAGGGTTTGAGATGAGATGATGCTGGTGAAGATGTTGATGAATATTGATCCTCCCACGATGAGAGGGTTGTTGGTGATGTCGATGGTTTTGATTTCCCCCTCCCGGAGGGAAGTGTCCCCGGCGGAATCGCTCCACTAGAGAGCAAAAGTGCTCCTGCCCAAGTTCCACCTTGAGATGGCGGCGCTCCATCCCGAACGTCATCTCCTTATTTTTTTCTAGGGAAAATGGGCTTATATACCAAAAGATGGGCACCGGAGGCTGGCCAGGGGCCCCACGAGCCACCAGGGAATGCCCAGGGGGAGGGTGGGCGCGCCCTGGTGCCTCGTGGGCACCTGGGTGGCCCCCTCTGGTATTTCTTTCTTCCAATATTTTTTATTTATTACAAAACAATTCTCCATGAAATTTCAGCTCATTTGGAGATGTGCCGAATAGGTATCTCTGACATAGCTTTTTCAGGCCTAGAATTCCAGCTGCCGGTAATCTCTCTCTTCATGTAAATCTTGCAAATTAAGAGAGAAAAGGCATTAGAATGGTACTAGAAAGTATTATATTGGCCAAAAACATTATAAATAACAGTTGGAAATCATGATGCAAAATGGATGTATCAACTCCCCCAAACTTAGACCTTGCTTGTCCTCAAGCGAAAGCTGATATCGATAATCATGATCACATGTTTAGAGAGAGAGAGAGAGAGAGGTGTCGATAAAAACAAAATACGGACATAGTAGCATCATGACTAGTATCATTGCAACAATATATTAACATCATAAAACTTCGCATGAACAAGTAACAATTCATCACAAAAACGAAGTATAAATCATAAACTTTCCTGAAAACTAACAAACTATGTTCTCAGTCAACAATGCAATTGCAGTTCATCATCTTTTTAGGAAGGGTATCATGTAGGAGCTTTTGTTTAGCAAGTCCACATACTCAACTACCATTTAGTCTTCTATGATTGCTAACACTCACGACATATATATGGAGCAAAAGTTTCAGCCAGACACATAGAAATATAGGGGCTTCTAATTTCGCCTCCCAACTCATTTACCTCGAGGGTAATGTCAACAATAATAACTCATGATCACTCGTATTCAACTGGATATATATGCCTAGGTCTTTCCCCACCACATGATGCTTGCAAAATAGAAAAATAAAAAGGAATAGAGGAGAACACTATTAACTCTTGCATGAAAAGTAAATACATAAAAGTAAAAGATAGGCACTTCGTAGAAGGAAGCAGAGGTTGTCATGCGCTTTTTGTTTTTGAATGTGCAAGCTCTTAATGCAAAGGAATGTCACTTTATATTGCCCCTTGTGATAGTAACCTTTATTATGCAGTCTGTCGCTTTTATTTCTTTACCATCACAAGATCGTACAAAGCTTATTTTCCCTTACAATAAAAGATCATACATATTTAGAAGCAATTTTTATTGCTTTATGCACCGATGACAACTTACTTGAAGGATCTTATTCAGTCCATAGGTAGGTATAGTGGACTCTGATGATATGACACTGGGTTTAAGGGTTTTTGGATGCACAAGTAGTATCTCTACTTGGTGCGGACTTTTGGCTAGCAAACATATTGAGCAAGCACCACATGTTGGAGGATCTATAACAATATAACTTCTATGTGAATATAAGCAAACATAACTCATTATGTTGTCTTCCTTGTCCAACATCAACATTTTGACATAAAATTCTTAATGGGGGCTCACAGTCATAAAAGATGTCCAAGATAGTATATTTATATGTGAATCTTCTCTTTGCTTATTAATTCTTTCATGAATTGCATCATTGACCAATGCTATGTTTGTTAATTTTCAATAAATTTTACCACTTATACTTTTCTTTCTGTGATGTCATTACTTCCCATGAGATTAGCATATGATCTTTTCCATTATTTTAATTGCTAAGGTTGAAACAAAAAAGTAAAGAAGCAAAAACTCAAACTACTCTTTATTATATAACTTTCAACTCGATTACATAGATAGATAGATCACGAAACTAGCACTCTAAAATAGATCATACTAAACTTTTATTCAACTAAATCATGAAATAGCTGAGGATCGAACTAAAAATAGGTAAAGATAATAAAAGTGATGGTGATACGATACCGGGGAACGTCCCCCAAGCTTGGCACAAGCCAAGGGAAGTGCCCATACCCGTGTACTCAAGTTTCTTTCTTCGGTGACGATGGTGGTGATGAAGTAGTGGGCTTGTCCTTCAGCTTTAGCAGATACTCCAATTTACAGTTGATCTCTGAAGGGCGATGTTTTGCTCTTCCAACAAAATAACTTCACGAGTGAGAGATGTATTCTGAGCACAAATTGTTTCAAAGACCCTTAAGGCATCAATTTCAGATGGGGAGATATGATCATAGAAGGGTTGAAGGATATCTCCATTCTCTGCGATCTCCTCCATGGGCATGGCTTGCCCTCCTTCTTGAGCCTGGGTTCCCGCAACTTCCTCAACCTTGTCCTCCTTGCCATTGTCTTCCTCTCCTGACGACCACTCATAGTAAACCTCGCTGTAGGGGCATTTGCCCGGCGATGGTTGCATAATACAATGCTTGGTACGGAGCTTTTGGGGAGCCAGGCGATCTAGATCTGACAAAAAAAAAAAGCACGAAACAAGAACCGAGGATATTTCTGTGATACAGAGGTCAAAACGTCAGGGATTATATATAAAGAATTTTTATCTTGCAAAACAAGTATTCCAGAGGAAAACGGAGTCAGGAAGGCTCACGAGGGGCCCATGAGCCACTAGGGTGCACCCTAGTTCCTCGTGGGTCTCCTCGGCTGTTTCTTATTTTTGTATTTTTTCTAATATTCCAAAACTAACAGGAAGTATTTCTATGGAATGTTTGGACTTGGTTTAGTTACTATATCACGTACCTCTTCCTTTTCAGGGTTTTGGAGTGTTCTGGAAGTTCTCTCTTATGTATTCCTCCGGTGTCATAGTTTGAATAATGTTAGTTTCAACATTAATAGGTGTACCTAAGATATAATGATGCTTAATTCTTTTCCCATTAACCACCTTCGGATTAGTGCTTTCAGCGTTATTGATCTTAATGGCTCCAGAATGATAAACTTCCTCGATGATATATGGTCCTTCCCATTTAGAGAGAAGTTTTCCTGCAAAAAAAATCTAAAACAAGAATTGTACAATAGAACATACTCACCCACATTGAATTCTTTTATTATGCCATCTTTTCTACTTTTTCTTTAAACAATTTGGCATTTTCATAAGCTTGGGTTCTCCATTCATCTAGCGAGCTAATATCAAATAACCTCTTTTCACCGACAAGTTTAAAATCATAATTAAGTTCTTTGATTGCCCAATATGATTTATGCTCTAACTCAAGAGGTAAATGAGCCCAATATGCTTTATGCCCTAACTCAAGAGGTAAATGAGCCCATAGTGCTTTATGCTTTTCCATAGACCATTTTATATGGAGACATACCCATAGGATTCTTATAGGCTGTCCTACGAGCCCATAGTGCATCATCAAGTTTCTTAGACCAATTATTTCTAGACCTATTGACGGTCTTTTGCAAAATTAATTTTATTTCTCTATTGCTCAATTCAACTTCACCACTATATTGAGGGTGATAGGGGGATGCAGTTCTATGGTTGACATCATATCTAGCAAGCAGTTTACGGAAAGCACCATGAATGAAATGTGAACCACCTCGGTCATTAAATATCTAGGGACTCCAAACCTAGGGAAAATAACTTCCATAAGAATTTTAATAGAAGTGTTATGATCAGCACTACTAGTTGGAATAGCTTCTACCCACTTAGTAATATAATCAACAACAACTAGAATATGTGTATACACATTAGAGGATGGAAAAGGTCCCATATAATCAAATCCCCAAACATCAAATGGTCTAATAACAAGTGAAAATTTCATAGGCATTTGCTGACATCTACCAACATTACCAATTCTTTGACATTCATCACAAGATAAGACAAACTTACGAGCATCTTTGAAAAGAGTAGGCCAATAAAAACCAGCTTGCAATACCTTATGTGTGGTTCTATCTCCAGCATGGTTTCCTCCATATGCCTCGGAATGACACTTCCGTAGGATTTTTTCCTATTCATGCTCAGGTATACAATGCCTAATAATACCATCTACTCCTTCTTTATAAAGATGTGGGTAGTCCCAGAAGTAATGTCTTAAATCAAAGAGGATTTTTTTCTTTTGTTGGTATGTGAAACTAGGTCTGGTATAACTTTAGAAATGATGTAATTAGCATAGTCTGCATACCAAGGAGTATTACGAGATGCATTTATGATAGCTAGTTGCTCATCAGGAAAACTATCATCAATAGGTAGTGGGTCATCAAGAATATTTTCCAACCTAGACAAGTTGTCAGCTACGGGATTCTCAGCTCTCTTCCTATTAGTAATATGCAATTCAAATTCTTGTAGCAATAGAACCCACTTAATGAGTCTAGGTTTAGCATCTTTCTTTTCCATAAGGTATTTAATAGTAGGCACAACTGGATCAATATTGTAAATGATAGTTTCTTCTTTAATTATAACAGGTTCCTCAATCTTTTCTTTAACAGGTGGATGATATTTAAACCACTTCTCCTTAGGGAGATCAACATGAGTAACAAATGATTCACAAAAGGAGGCTACTACCTCAGAGTCAAGCCCATATTTAGTGCTAAACTTATGAAAAGCATCGGTATCCATAAAATATTTAACACAATCAAACTTAAGTTTTATACCTGACTCTTTACCTTTGTCGAGTTCCCAATCTTCAGAGTTGCATTTAATTCTTTCCAGAAGATCCCATTTGAATTCTATAGTTTTCTACATAAAGGAACCAGTGGAAGAAGAATCGAGCATGGTTTGATCATCATGAGAAAGCCGTGCATAAAAATTATGTAAGATAATTTTCCTTGAAAGCTCATGGCTGGGGCATGTGTACATCATGTACTTAAGCCTCCCCCAAGCTTGAGCGATGCTTTCTCCTTCAAGAGGACAAAAATTATATATACAATTCCGATCACGATGAACCAGATGCATGATACGTCTCCAATGTATCTATAATTTTTTATTGTTCCATGCTGTTATATTATCATTCTTGGATGTTTTATATTCATTTTATAGCAACTTTATATCATTTTTTGGGACTAACCTATTGACATAGTGCCTAGTGTCAGTTGCTATTTTTTGCTTGTTTTTTACATCACAGAATATCAATACCAAACGGAGTCCAAGCGCAGTGAAACTTTTTGGAGATTTTTTCAGCCCAGAAGACAACTTGGGAGCCAAGGAAGTGCACGAGGGAAGGCCCACGGGGCCCACCACCTACCTGGGCACGCCAGAGGCCTCTGGCACGCCTTGATGGGTGGTGGGGCCCACGGAGGTCCTTTCCACCGCCTCTCAGCTCTATAAATACCCAAATATTCCAGAAACCCTAGGGGAGTCGACGAAACACAATTCCAGCCACCGCAAGTTCCAGAACCACGAGATCCAATCAAGGGCCCTATTCCGGCACCCTGCCGGAGGGAACACGGTCACAGAGGGGTTCATCATCCTCATTGGTGCTCCTCCGATGATGTGTGAGTTGTTCATCATAGACCTACGGGTCCGTAGGTAGTAGCTAGATGGCTTCTTCTCTCTTTTTGATTCTCAATACAATATTCTCCTCGATGTTCTTGGAGATCTATGTGATGTAATGACTTTTTGCGGTGTGTTTGTTGGGATCCGATGAAGTGCGGGTTCACGATCAGATCTATCTATGTGTGACGCCCCCGACTTAATCATGCACTAATCATACACGCAAACATGCACAATCAAGCACAGGGACTCACAGGAAGATATCACAACACAACTCTAACACAAATAAACGGAGATCCACAATATTACAGACCAGGGATCACGAAGATCCGAATGCATAAGTCAGTCATACAAATATTATCTGAGTACAGACATAGTTAAATAAGTTTTGCCTTAAGAAGGCTAGCACAAACAATGACTCTAGATCGAAAGGCGTTGGCCTCCTGCCTGGGAGCCTCCGATCCTACTCCTGGTCGGCTGGCTCGATCCAGTAGTAAGTGCCGTCTAGACCCTCCTAGTAGTAAGCTCCGGCTGGGACATCTGGCTCCGGGACTCCATCGTCTGATGTATCATCAAAGTGGCCTATGGGTAAAAAGAAGTAACAAAGCAACCGTGAGTACTCATCCGAAGTACTCAGCAAGCAAGGATCTACACTACATATGCAACATTATCAAAGGGGAAAGGCTGTATATGTGAACTGGGCTGCAGAAATGCTAGATTAGAGAGAAGGCCTAGTCCTATCGAAGACTAGCATCTTCAAACATCTTCACGAGCCACCATCTTGCAGCAATAGAAGAGAGTAGAATAACATTTTATTAAGCAAACATGTTGAAGCAAAGCCTAGAGATACATCCTCGACTCCCTGCGAGAAAGCGATCCCGAAGCTTCAATTAAGTAACAAGTATCCAGTTCAAGTAGTAGATCGGGATATACAAACTGAGCGTCCTTTACCGTAGGACCGGCTATCGATAGATTATTCATCCCTGCAGGGGTGCACTACTGTTACCCAACACGCTCGATCACCTCTGGCCGGACACACTTGCTAGGTAATGCCCGGCCTCGGGAGATCAACACGAAGCAGCGCCCTACCTAGGCTCGGCAGAGAGGTCAGCACGCCGGACTAACCTATGCACCCAGTGGTCTTGGGCCATCGCCCTGGGCACCCTACGCGTTGCGAGACTGGCCGGGGTGCAGGCGAGACACTGAACTCGTCAGTGAAGTATCCAGCTCAATCCCGACAATCAGCCCGCACGGTGAATCGTGACGTCTGACGAGCTTTCGGGAGAAACATACATCGTAGAGGGCCCCATAACCATTATCCCGCGTGGTGGTAGTGCATATAGGGCACGTCGACCCACTCAGATCACAAACCCAAATCAAATAGGCTCATTTAGTATCACGTGGAGACAATCAGAGTTTCTGAAGCTCCGCCACAATATCACACTCGAGTGCCCTTCCGGCACACCCGACATCATAGATCCCCAGCGGGTACCCATCAGGGTCGACCCGCCTGTAACAAGGCTCAAAGTAACCGTGTGGTCATAACATCAAGGGGGGAAACCCCGAGGAATCACCCTCGGTGGATTCCACTCGACGAAATCATCAGAGTGAACGTATGAGGCATCACCCTCGAGGTTCTCACTGAGGGGTTGCACGACAGAGTCGTATCGGAAGTGGAGAAGGAGGAATCACCCTCGATGACCACGACCGAATAGCTACGCTGCAGAGTATTCATCAGGAGTGCGTTACGAGGTATCACCCTCGGCACCCGAGAGTAACTATGCAGAGTCGTACAACTAAAGGGGGGTGAAGTGATGTGTCGGTCTTTGATCGATGATCACATTGATCGAGTCATCGATGATCAAGCAGGGGCAACAAGGGTAAGGTGGTGGGGGTCACTGATGGTTCACTACCAACCTATACTAAACAGTTTATCATAGGAAGGTAAGGTAACAATGAACAGGTTACGAAAGCAGGCTATGCATCAGAATAGGAGCAAACATTAACAGTACCAAAATCTAATGCAAGCAGGAGAAATGGAATGGGCGATATCTGGATGCTCAAGGGGGGGGGGGGCTTGCCTGGTTGCTCTGGCAAGAAAGAGGGGTCATCAACGGGCTGCTCGTCTGGAGTGTAGTCGTACCCAGCTGCAGCGTCGTCGGTATCGGCGTCTATCGAGAGAGAAGGAGGCGGAGAGAAACAATAAATTCACGGCAATAATGCAAACAATATGTATGACATGCCTAAATGATATGCTGGGGTGTTCTACTGCCTAACTAAATGATTTAGTTAATTTAGGAATTTATCCGGATTTATTTAATCAAAGTTGGGCACTATTCTTTTATCGAAATCGGTTTAAAAGTTCAATGTTCATATAGCTAGGGGCATCTGACAAGAATATGGAGGGTGTATTCGGGTTCGTATCGAAATTCTAAGCAACTTTCATATATAAATTATTTTCATCAGAGTTACGGTTTATTTTAAATGATTTTCTAAAGTTTTTATTAATTTCTAGAATTTAATTATTTATTTAAATTCAACATTATCCGAAATAGTGTAAAGTGACATCAGCATGACCTAAGCATGATGTTAGCAGGTCAACAAGGGCTGACCAGGGTCAAACCTGACAGGTGGGTCCAGTGGGACCCACATGTCAGTGACCCAGCTAATTAACCAGGGTTAATTTAAACTAACTAAACTAATTAGTAGGTGGGGCCCAGTAGTCAGTGTTTGTTTAGGATTGTAATTAACTAATTAGCTAATTAACTAATTATCTATTTATTTAAATTCGTTTAAATGGCTGGGCCCCACATGTCATAGACAGGGGCGGCCACGTCAGCAGTTGACCTGGTCAACAGGTCAACTGGGGCCCAGGGGTCAGTTGCACTGGGCAGGGCCCACCCAGGCCAGGTCAGCAGCGGCCAGTGACGCGCCGGAGTAGCTCCGGCGAGCCAAAACACGGCGGCGCGCATCGGGCTTGGTCTAGAGGACGGAGAGGAAGCAGAGGTCCACGGCGGTGCGGTCGGGCTCGTCGGAGAGGTGAACGGGCGACGGTGGCCGCGGCTATGGCGAACGGCGGCGAGGGTGGCGCTCGGGCATCCGCCCGAACCGAAACAAAGAGGGGGTTCGGGGGGAAATGGTGGCTAGGGTTCGCCAGGGGGTGCGGGGAGTTGCTCTTACCCTCCCCGGCGAGCGCGGCGCGCTGTCGACCGCTCAGAGGGGGACCGGGCTGCGCGCGCTCCAGGTGCTCGACAGCGGCACGGTGAGTAGTGCGGGAGGTGGGGGAAGGCGCGGGGTGGGCTGGGCCGGCGCTGTGCACTCGAGGCCCAGCACAGTGGGCCTTTTCCTTTTTCTCGTTTTCTCTTTCTCTGTTTTTCTTTTCTTTTCTGTTTTGTCTTTTGTTTTTACTCCAAATGACTTTTGTAAAATTTGGCACTTGCCCATATAATATCAGTGCAATATCCAACCCTGGTATAAAAAGGTTTGGGGGCCAAATGTTTTCATATGGATTTTATTTAAATAAAAAGGTATTAACCAACCCTGTTTTTCTACTGTTAGATTCACTTAGTTAATTTATTAATTGTTGATTACAATTTTAGAACAGTCTCTGGAATATTTGCTATTTATTGAACATTTTATTTTGTATGTTGAACCACTTTTATTTTCCACTTTCATTTAAATTTGAATTTGAGTTAGGAGTTGAAATGCAATATGATGCAAATGATGATTTGGCACTGTTAATCATGCTGACTTGTCATTATCAAAAGTGATTACTGTGGCTAATGACATGGGGTGTTACAATTCTCCTCATCTATCAAGAATTCTCGTCCCGAGAATTAAGAGGAAGATTGAAAGAAAGCGGGGTATTCTTCACGAAGACGATCCTCGCGTTCCCAAGTGGCTTCATCTTCAGAATGATTCGACCACTGAACTTTGAGGAATTTGATTGACTTTTAACGAGTCCGGCGTTCAGCTTGATCAAGAATACGGATGGGATGTTCTGGATAAGATAGATCTTCACGTAATTCAAGCACTTCATGACCCACAGCTCGAATAGGATCCTTGAAGCAGTGACGGAGTTGGGATACATGAAAGACATCATGTACTTGTGAAAGATTAGGCGGCAATTGCAACTGATATGCCACTTCTCCTCGACGGGCAAGAATACGGAACGGGCCAATGTAGCGAGGAGCTAACTTGCCTTTGATTCCGAACCGATGAGTGCCTTTCAACGGAGTGACGCGAAGGTAAGCTTGCTCGCCAGGTTGATAGACCATTTCCTGGTGCTTTCGGTCATAGTTGCTCTTCTGACGAGACTGAGCAGTTTTCAGATGTTCACGGACGATGCGGACTTGTTCTTCAGCTTGCTGAATAATGTCCGGTCCGACGAGTGAGCGTTCCCCAGTTTCTGACCAATTCAGAGGGGTTCGACACTTACGACCGTATAGAACTTCAAACGGTGCCATCTTCAGACTAGCTTGATAGCTATTGTTGTAAGAGCATTCGGCATACGGGAGAGATTCCTCCCATTTCTTACCGAAGGAGATGACGCAAGCTCGAAGCATATCTTCGAGCACTTGATTAACTCGTTCGACTTGACCCTGAGACTGAGGGTGAAAAGCGGTTCTGAAGGACAGGTGAGTTCCCATAGCTTCTTGGAAACTATTCCAAAATCTGGAGGTGAAGAGGCTGCCACGATCAGAACTGATCTCCAAGGGAACACCGTGGAGTAACACAATTCGGGAAACATACAAGTCTGCTAACTGACTAGCAGTGATTGTCTCCTTAACTGGCAGAAAGTGAGCAACCTTTGAGAACCGGTCAATGACGACAAAAATAGCATCATGACCCTTCTGAGATCTGGGAAAACCAGTAATGAAATCCATTTGGACCTTTTCCCATTTCCATTCAGGAATTTCAAGGGGTTGCAGAGTTCCAGCAGGCCTTTGATGATCTGCTTTTATGCGGCGGCAAACGTCAGACTCAGAAACATAATGAGCAATGTCTCGCTTCATATTAGGCCACCAGTATCTCTGACAAATGTCACGGTACATCTTTGTGCTACCAGGATGAATGGATAGAGGAGTGTCATGAGCTTCTTTCATAACGTGTTCCCTCTCATCCTTGAATTTGGGTACGAAGAGACGGTGTTGGAAGAATAGGATCCCATCATCATCAAGATGGAATTTCGACGGCTTTCCTTTTTTGAGGTATCGCTTGATCCTTTCAACTTCAGAGTCATACCATTGCATAGTCTTAATGCTGTGCTCTAAATCTGGTTCAACAACCAGGGTATTGAGATAACCCTGTGGAACAATATGGAGGTTCAATTTGCGAAGCCCTTCATGGAGAAGAGGTTGCGTTTCCTGAACCATATGGTTGCTGCAATAAGCCTTGCGACTCAAAGCATCGGCCATTACATTAGCCTTGCCAGGGGTATATGAGATATTCATATCATAATCGGCAATTGTTTCGAGCCATCTTTGTTGACGAAGGTTCAGATCGGGTTGAGTATATAAATACTTCAAACTTTGGTGGTCCGTGTATATCTCGCAACGATTACCGAGAAGGTAATGTCGCCATAGCTTCAGGGCATAAATCACCACAGAAAGTTCAAGATCATGCACTGGATAATTTTCTTCATGAGGATGCAATTGTCGAGAGGCATAAGCAATCACTTTGTGCTCTTGCATTAGGACACAGCCTAATCCTTGACGAGATGCATCACAGTATATCACGAAATCCTTTTGGGAATCCGGGGGTGCTAGCACTGGGGCAGATGTTAACTTATCTTTTAGTGTATGAAAGCTTTCTTGACATTTTTCTGTCCACTCAAATTTAACACCTTTGGGGAGTAGATTCGTCAATTTGTAACACCCCTTGTATTAAGCTACAGTAATCACCTTTTTGATTATGCCAAGTCATCATGATCAACAGTGCTTAATCATCATTAGTAACATATCCCTTTTCAAATTCAAATTTAAATGGAAATTCAAACCTAAGTGAAAATAATAGTTGTTCAAATTGAAAACTAAGATGTTCATCATGTTGCAAATAATCCAGGAGAAATTATAAAAATAACAGCAACATTATTTAAAATATTTAAAAGACACTAACACCCAAGAATAGTACCAAAACAGAAGTGTTTAATACCTTTTCATTTATATAAAATCCAAATGAAAACATATGGACTCCAAACCATTTTCTATCAGTGTTAAATGTTGCACTATATTTATTGGACAAAGTTACTTATTTTACAAAACTATAATTGAGGCCACATAATTTTGCAAAAGACAGAAAAGAAAAAGAGAAATCAGAAAAGCTAAAACAAAATAAAAAGAAAAACAGAACCTCCCCCCCCGGGCCGTGGCCCAGCTGGACCACCAGGCCGGCCACCCACTCCCCCATAACCCCCCGCTAGCCCAAACCCTAACCTAGCCGCACCCCATTCCTCGCCCACTCGCTCTCCCTCTCCCCCTCCCGATCCGCTCTGGATCGGGATCGATCCCCATCGCCGAACGCCACTCCTCGGCGCCCCGGCCCCGTCCCCCCCCTCTTGCCGCTCGTCTACGCCAGCATAGCCGCCATCGTCGCCCTCCGCCTCGACCGCCCCTCGCCGGACCGCTTCTTCCTCGTCTCCTCCTCGCCCCGGACACCCCGCCTCCGTCGCGCGGCATCGCCCGACGCCGCCATCTCGTCGTCGACCACCGTCGCCCCAAGCTCCGGCGCTGCCTCGAGCCCACTATAGCACATCTTCAGGGCCCCGTGAGCCCTCTTCTTTTCCCCCTCTCCCTCCCTGATGGATTTGTCGCCGCGCCCCGCGCTGCCACGCCCGACCGCGCCGCCGCTGCACCACGGTCGCCACACACTAGCCTCGCCAGGCCCGCGCCTAGCCCCGCCCAGCACGCCACCGCGCGCGCACGCCGCCCACCTCACACCCGCTCGTCCACCCGAACCCCCCCGGCTCGTTCCCCCTCGCTTGCCGTGGCCTCACCACCCTCCGTCGGCGCAGCTCGCCACGCTGCCCTGCTCCAGCCACGGCCGTGGCCGCCGGCACCGGGCCACGCGCCCGGCCCATGCGCTCGTTGCCGCAGCGCCCGCACGGGCGATGCCCGTAACCCGCGCGCCTGCTAAGCGCCCCTTGGGCCTATGACACGAGGCCCGCCCCCAAAAAGAATTAAAAAAAAGTTTAATTATGTTAAAATAAATAAATATTAAATAATTAATTAATTAACTTAATTAATATTGTTTAAATTAGCTAATTAAGATTAATTAACCTAATTAAATAATTAACCTAATTAACTACTGTTAATTAACTAAACAGTCACTGACAGGTGGGACCCACCTGTCAGGTTGACCCATTCAATGGTCAACGTTGACTGCTGATGTCAGCATGACATCATGCTGATGCAATAATGCATTTTCTGATTTAAAATAATTCAGAAAATGTTTAAATCTTTAGAAATTAATATAAAATAATCCGTAGCTCAGATCGAAAAACTTTGTACATGAAAGTTGCTCAGAACGACGAGATGAATCCGAATACGCAGTCCGTTCGTCCGTCACATGTCCCTAACTATCCGAACATGGAACCGTTCCCCTCCGGTCATCTGTCTGACAAATGTCCGGAACCGGGAAAACATTCCCGGATGGATTCCCCCTTCCCCGGTGACGTGCAACCATACGTTAGGTCACCCCTAGCACCGCGTATTTGCCATGCTGTGCTTTGTGATGCTTTGATTGCTCTGTTATTTATTGTGCTTCCCCTCCGTTACTTCTTTCCGGTAGATTCCGGTACCGACGTAGTCCCCGAGACTGACGCAGCTCCGGAGCCCGACGCCACCGTTGATGACCTTGCCCTTGCCGCCGAGCAACCAGGCAAGCACCCCCCTTTTTGAGCATACCGATACTGCCTATTCTTTCACTCTCATGCTTGCATTAGAATTGCTACTGCTACTGCTTTACCTATTCTGATGCATAGCCTATTTATTGTAACCTGCTATTGAAACCTTACCTGCTTATCCTAAACCGTTTAGTATAGGCTGGGTAGAGACCTATCAGTGACCCCACTTATCCCGACTGCCCCGCTGGATTATCCGAAGACCCGATCAACGGGATTGAAGACTAGACCCCGGCACCGCACATCACCCCCCTTAGTTGTAACGACACTGCAGCGTTACTATCGAGTGCCGAGGGTGATACCTCGTGTAGCACTTCTGATGTTAACTCTGTAGGGTAGCTAATCGGTCGTGGTCATCGAGGGTGATTCCTCCTTCACCGCTTCCGATAACGACGCCATCGTACAACACCTCAAGTGTCAACCCAGCGAGGGTGATTCCTCCGAGTTCACCTTGACGGATATATCGGGTAGGAATCCAATGAGGGTGATACCTCGGATTCCCCCTGATGATATGGACACACAGATACTTGGACTGTACTATTGTTACTTGGAAAGGCGGGACGACCCTGAGGGGTACCCGCGTGTGATGTGAAGACGGGTTGCCTGGATGGTGCCCGAGTGATGGATACGAGGCGTGGCCGGGCATTCTTGGCCCTTGCCGCAAGTCCTCGAGACGGGGCGACGGGGTCATATCGATCGTGAGTCTCTGCTCATTACCGCACCCCCAAGGTACTAATGGTTTGGATATGTGATCTAAGTGGGCCTCTGGCCCGATAGCACTAACCACCATGTGGGCATAGTATGGGCGTTCTGCATCGTATGCATCAGCCGAAAGCTCTGTCAGACGTCCAGTTCAGCATGGCAGCACGGACGGACCGGCGCCTTCCTGTAGTGTTGGTGCCTGGCTTCACCGTGTGCGCAACGACCCGGAGTGCACAGGGCGATGGCCAAGACCCCCTTGCGCTTAGGATGTAGACCGACGGGGACCTCTCTGCCGAGCTGTAGGTAGGGTTGCGGTGTATCGTTTGGCCGAGGCCGGGCATAACCCAGAAAAGCGTGTACGGCCAGAGTTAAGCGAGCGTGGTGGGTAAGTTGGTGCACCCCTGCAGGGAAGAAAACTTCTATTGATAGCCGGTCCTACGGTAACGGACACTCAGAGTTGTATCCCGATCGATACAACTAGAACTGGATACTTGTGATGAGTATGGCTCTGGGATTGCTTCTCGCAGGGAGTCGAGAAGGGATCTCAGGACGAGGTTGATGACTGTATGGCTCTGGGATTGCTTTACCGTAGGGAGTCGAGAAAGGATCTTTGGGTGAGGTTGAGACTTAATGATACTACTACTCCATACTGTACTACTGTACACTCTTCTAATGCTGCAAGACCGTTGAAGATGCTAGTCTTCGATAGGACTAGGCCTTCCCTCTATTCTGGCATTTCTGCAGCCTAGTCCACATATACAGCCTTCCTTTGATAATGATTGCATATGTAGTGTAGATCCTTGCTTGCTGAGTACTTCGGATGAGTACTCATGGTTGCTTTGCTTTTTTTCCCCCATATCCCTTTTGATGCAACCAAATGACGGAGCCCTGGATACAGCTGCCCCCGCCGACGATCGCTGCTACTACCCCGACGGTGGATATTACTACGAGCTTGCCGTCGACCCGGAGTAGGATCGGAGGGACCCAGGCAAGAGGCCTACGCCTTTCGATCGTAGTGTTTTTCTTTTGCCCCGCCTTCTAAGGGCCTTTCTGTGTTTTCTTTTATATCTGTATTCAGATATCTGATGCTTCCGCTAACACTTGTACGCAAGCTTATGTATTCGAGCCCTCGAGGTCCCTGGCTTGTAATATAAAGCTTGTATGGCTTAATTTATGTTTTAGAGTTGTGTGGTGATATCTTCCCATGAGTCCTTAGGCTTGACCGTGTGCATTTGCGTGTATGATTAGTGCACGATTAGGCCGGGGGCATCACACGTCAATGGCTTTGCAATCTTGGAAAAGTTCTCAACGAATCGACGGCAATAACTAGCGAGTCCGAGAAAACTTCTGACTTGCTTGACATTCTTCGGGGTAGTCCAATCAAGAATAGCCTGAACTCGCTCGGGGTTAACAATAATTCCATCCTTGGAAATCACATGACCAAGATAGGTCACTTTAGATAACCAAAACTCACACTTGGAGAATTTAGCATACAACTGATGTTCTCGTAGCTTCTTCAATACAAGCCGAAGATGTTCAGCGTGTTCTTCTTCATTCTTGGAATATATAAGGATATCATCCAAATAAACCACGATGAATTTGTCGAGGTAATCCATGAAGATATAGTTCGTCAACCGGGAGAAGGTTGCTGGAGCATTTGTTAAGCCAAACGACATGACAGTGTACTCATATGAGCCATATCGAGTAACAAAGGCAGTCTTCGGAATATCCTCTTCGCGAACATGGATCTGATGATAACCCAACCTCAAGTCGAGTTTCGAGAAGACATAGGATCCAGCAAGCTGATCATAAAGATCATTGATCCGGGGCAATGGATATTTATTCTGGATTGTGGCTTGGTTAATGGGCCGATAATCCTGAACCAATCGGTTAGTTCCATCCTTCTTCCTAACAAAGAGTGAAGGTGCTCCCCAAGCAGAGGAACTAGGGCGGATGAAACCTTTCCTAAGTGACTTGTCAATTTCTTCCTTAAGCTCGAGAAGGTGGTGCGGAGGCATCTTATAAGGACGCTCCGCAATAGGGACAGTGCCAGGTTTCAAGTCAATGACGAACTCGACAGCTCTATCCGGGGGTATTCCTGGAAGTTCTTCTGGAAAGACATCCAAAAAATCTCGAACGACAGGAACGTTCTCGATTCCTTCCAGAGGTGAGGCGTTCAAAGCATTCAGAACATATATCTGAGCTTCAGCGTCCCATGTAATGCGGGCGGTGTAGTTCACTATCTCATCGGAGGGGTGAAGAAGTTGGACAACTTTAGTGGCACAATTAATCGAAGCAATGTGAGCTTTCAACCAATCCATTCCGAGAATGAGGTCTATGGTGGAAGACTTCAAGACGATGGGTGAGGCAAGGAATTCCAACCCTTTAATTTCGACGGTAACGTCAGGTGCTATCACGTCAGCATGACAATGACCTCCGGGAGTTTTAATGACTAATGGAGTATGCATCTTCTCATATCGAATGCCATGCATGAATGCAAATTTTCCAGAGATGAATGAATGTGATGCTCCTGAATCAAATAAAACAGAAGCAGGTACTGAGTTAACAAGAAGGGTACCCATCACAGTAGCAGGTTGATCCTAGACTTCTTCAATGTCAATGTTGTAAGCGTGTCCACGACCATGTGCAGCAGACCCAGTATTATAGTTGCGGGTCTGATTGTTGTCACGACCATTGCCACGGCCAGTACGAGGAAAAGCCAACTGATTCTGAGTCTGGCGGCAGTCTTTAGCCTGGTGACCTGGTTTGCGGCACTTGAAGCACAGACCATCTTCAGGACGAAGAGGAGCATTGTTTTGAATAGCTTGAGCTCTTGGCTGCCTCGGTGGAGGAGGAGGCTGTCGTGGTGCATCATAGTTGTTCTTTGGCGCAGAGGTATTTGGACGGAATACGTTGTTGGGAATCCAGACTCGACGCTTCTGTGCTGAGCTCAAAGATGAGCCAGCATCACGATAGCGTTTCTGTGAGTCCTTATGCTTCATATGAGCGGTCTCAACCAGAATAGCCTTGTTCACAAGAGTTGAAAAGTCATTGAAGTCTTGAGCAGCAAGGGCAAGCTCGAGGTCTGGGTGCAGTCCATTACGGAACTTCTCTTGTCTACGAGCATCAGTGGTGATATGTCTTCTTCAGCATAGCGGGAGAGGTCAAGAAATTCCCGCTGATAAGCTTCGACAGTCTTGTTGCCCTGAGTGAGGTTGCGGAACTGGGTCTTCATCTGTTCCATAATTGCCTGAGGGATGTAACGGGCACGGAAAGCAGCCTGGAACTCATACCAAGTAATGACTGTTCCAGCAGGCAGTGTACGCTTGTGTGTGTCCCACCATTGAGCAGCGGGACCCTTTAGGAAAAAGGCCGTGAAGGTGACGAAGTTGGCAGGAGTGACATTAGCAGACTCCATCTCGTGAGTGATGTAGCGAAGCCAGTCATCAGCATCTAGTGGCTTGTTAGATTTGCGGAACTAAGTGGGGTTGAGTCGCATAAACTCCGACAGAGTTATTGAAGGAGGGTTCTGGTTCTGGTTCTGGTTGTTCTGATACGGAAACTGAGCCATAATCTCAGTCATGAACTGGCGGTTGAGCTCGAATTGTTGCATCATAGCAGCCATATATTCTGGCGGTGGTGGGCGTTCAGGGGCACCATGACCACAACCACCTGGTCTAACCATCCTGCTAAGTATCAACAGGGGGTAGTTTAGTAAAAGCAATTGCGAGTGTTTAGCGACAAGCATGATGTAACTCGACAACAATTAAGCAGCGTGACAGATACATAACAGTAGTCAATCAAGACATACAGATCCATACACAGAGTCGGATACATGCGGACAGCATAACAGCGCAAATTTAAAAAGCTAGACATACTAGGCGGCACGCAGGCACGCGGTAAGGAAGTACACAACGAGACATAGCAAAGGCTACATCAACGTCGGGGAAAACCACTGTAATGGGGTAACTGCGAGTGCGGACGATGAATGTTCATCGCGCTAGGATCCTGTGCTCCATGTGCACTCTGATGCAGAACCCGGTCTCGAGCTGTAAGAAGAGGTCCACGTGTAGGTGTGTGACCTCCAACAGTAGGCCAATCAATACCAGCATACATCTGAGTCCTTTGCGGGTAAAGGATGTGCTCCGGATGTATCCCTGCGCGAACAGCAGGTAGCAACTGCGTCATAGCATCGTAGAGACGTGCTCGAGTGGCAACCAACTCGACGGCAAGATCCCGAATAGTGCGATCCAGAGCCTGAGTGCACTGAATCAAAACGCGCGGGTCGTAGCGACGAAGCTCGTGTGGGGCACAAATAGCTGTGTAGTATCCAGTAGCATCTCTAGCAGGGGCATATGGAATGTATCGGAACTCGAGTCATCCAAGATATTGCTGAACTCTCCTCGGAGACGTGCGACAGCAGAGTAGGCGGCATCATGGACTGCCATCTCAATCGTCACGCCGATACCATGGAAAAGGTGCAGCTCAGTGTCTAAGTCATCTTGCTGATCATAGATACGAACATCAGCATGGTACTGCTCCTGGTTGAACTCGCGATAATCCTCGTAGACCATGCACTCGGGGTACCAGCGGTAGCCAAGTCTGGTCAGGAGGGCGATCAGGACAACTGGAAACCCAGGGGCATCACAAGCCCAAGTGCGAAGCACAAGCTGTGTCGTAGGATGTGGTGGAAACAAACGGTCCATCTGAAACAGAGGAAATTCAGGTTTGTCAAACGACAATGAGAAGTTTAACACAACTCGGAGAGAAAGGTTAAACAAAACAATGGAAAGGAAAATGATTATCAGACTAATCAGATCAATGACAGGGAAATCGCAAAGATATCCAGCTCTCCGGGTAGACAGGATTTACGAGATCCTAAGTGTCGGCGTTAGTAAAATTTATTTAACCCGAATAGAAGAGAGATCAGAGTCCCAGAGTATAGATGAGGAATAAAAGATCCTAATACCACCCAGTTGGCGACGTGGGCCCGTAAGCCACACAGCCAAGTTAGTAAATTAGTTTTTTGGTTTCTAGACTCAACTTCGGCCAAGGAATTTGGAGGGGGCTTCCTACAGGCAGTCGGCGCTGATACCAACTTGTGACGCCCCCGACTTAATCGTGGACTAATCATACATGCAAACATGCACGATCAAGCACAGGGACTCACAGGAAGATATCACAACACAACTCTAACACAAATAAACGGAGATCCACAATATTACAGACCAGGGATCACGAAGATCCGAATGCATAAGTCAGTCATACAAATATTATCTGAGTACAGACATAGTTAGACAAGCTTTGCCTTAAGAAGGCTAGCACAAACAACGACTCTAGATCGAAAGGCGTTGGCCTCCTGCGTGGGAGCCTCCGATCCTACTCTAGGTCGGCTGGCTCGATCTAGTAGTAAGTGTCGTCTAGACCCTCCTGGTAGTAAGCTCCGGCTGGGACATCTGGCTCCGGGACTCCATTGTCTGATGTATCATCAAAGTGGGGTATGGGGAAAAAGAAGTAACAAAGCAACCGTGAGTACTCATCCGAAGTACTCAGCAAGCAAGGATCTACACTACATATGCAACATTATCAAAGGGGAAAGGCTGTATATGTGAACTGGGCTGCAGAAATGCCAGAATAGAGAGAAGGCCTAGTCCTATTAGAGACTAGCATCTTCAAACATCTTCACGAGCCACCATCTTGCAGCAATAGAAGAGAGTAGAATAACATTTTATTAAGCAAACATGTTGAAGCAAAGCTTAGAGATACTTCCTCGACTCCCTGCGAGAAAGCGATCCCGAAGCTTCAATTAAGTAACAAATATCCAGTTCAAGTAGTAGATCGGGATATAAAATTGAGCGCCCTTTACCGTAGGACCGGCTATCGATAGATTATTCATCCCTGCAGGGGTGCACTACTGTTACCCAACACGCTCGATCACCTCTGGCCGGACACACTTGCTGGGTAATGCTCGGCCTCGGGAGATCAACACAAAGCAGCACCCTACCTAGGCTCGGCAGAGAGGTCAGCACGCCGGACTAACCTATGCACCCAGAGGTCTTGGGCCATCGCCCTGGGCACCATGCGCGTTGCGAGACTGGCCGGGGTGCAGGCGCGACACTGAACTGCTCAGTGAAGTATCCAGCCCAATCCCGACAATCAGCCCGCACGGTGAATCGTGACGTCTGACGAGTTTTCGGGAGAAACGTACATCGCAGAGGGCCCCATAACCATTATCCCGCGTGGTGGTAGTGCGTATAGGGCACGTCGACCCACTCAGATCACAAACCCAAATCAAATAGGCTCATTTAGTATCACGTGGAGACAATCAGAGTTTCTGAAGCTCCACCACAATATCACACTCGAGTGCCCTTCCGGCACACCCGACATCATAGATCCCCAGCGGGTACCCATCAGGGTCGACCTGCGTGTAACAAGGGTCAAAGTAATCGTGTGGTCATAACATCAAGGGGGGGAACCCCGAGGAATCACCCTCGGTGGATTCCACTTGATGAAATCATCAGAGTGAACGTATGAGGCATCACCCTCGAGGTTCTCACTGAGGGGTTGCACGACAGATTCGTATCAGAAGTGGAGAAGGAGGAATCACCCTCGATGACCACGACCGAACAGCTACGCTGCAGAGTATTCATCAGGAGTGCGTTACGAGGTATCACCCTCGGCACCCGAGAGTAACTGTGCAGAGTCGTACAACTAAAGGGGGGTGAAGTGATGTGTTTGTCTTTGATCGACGATCACATTGATCGAGTTGTCGATGATCAAGCAAGGGCAACAAGGGTAAGGTGGTGGGGGTCACTGATGGTTCACTACCAACCTATACTAAACAGTTTATCATAGGCAGGTAAGGTAACAATGAACAGGTTATGAAAGCAGGCTATGCATCAGAATAGGAGCAAACATTAACAGTAGCAAAATCTAATGCAAGCAGGAGAAATGGAATGGGCGATATCTGGATGCTCAAGGGGGGGGGGGGCTTGCCTGGTTGCTCTGGGAAGAAAGAGGGGTCGTCAACGGGCTGCTCGTCTGGAGTGTAGTCGTACCCAGCTGTAGCGTCGTCGGTATCGGCGTCTATTGAGAGAAAAGGAGGGGGAGAGAAACAATAAATTCATGGCAATAATGCAAACAATATGTATGACATGCCTAAATGATATGCCGGGGTATTCTACTACCTAACTAAATGATTTAGTTAATTTAGGAATTTATTCGGATTTATTTAATCAAAGTTGGGCACTATTCATTTATCGAAATCAGTCTAAAAGTTCAATGTTCATATAGCTAGGGGCATCTGACAAGAATACGGAGGGCGTATTCGGGTTCGTATCAAAATTCTGAGCAACTTTCATATATAAATTATTTTCATCGGAGTTACGGTTTATTTTATATGATTTTCTAAAGTTTTTATTAATTTCTGGAATTTAATTATTTATTTAAATTCAACATTATCTGAAACAGTGTAAAGTGACATCAGCATGACCAAAGCATGACGTCAGCAGGTCAACAGGGGCTGACCAGGGTCAAACCTGACAGGTGGGTCCAGTGGGACCCACATGTCAGTGACCCAGCTAATTAACCAGGGTTAATTTAAACTAACTAAACTAATTAGCAGGTGGGGCCCAGTAGTCAGTGTCTGTTTAGGATGTTAATTAACTAATTAGCTAATTAACTAATTATCTATTTATTTAAATTCATTTAAATGGCTGGGCCCCACATGTCATAGAGAGGGGCGGCCACGTCAGCAGTTGACCTAGTCAACAGGTCAACTGGGCCCAGGGGTCAGTGGCACTAGGCGGGGCCCACCCAGGCCAGGTTAGCAACGGCCAGCGACGCGCCGGAGTAGCCCCGGTGAGCCAAACGCGGCGGCGCGCTTCGGGCTTGGTCCAGAGGACGGAGAGGAAGCAGAGGTCCACGACGGTGCGGTCGGGCTCGTCGGAGAGGTGAACGGGCGACGGTGGCTGCGGCTATGGCGAACGGCGGCGAGGGTGGCGCTCGGGCATCCGTCCGAACCGAAACAAAGAGGGGGCGAGGGGGGAAATGGTGGCTAGGGTTCGCCAGGGGGTGCGGGGAGTTGCTCTTATCCTCTCCAGCGAGCGCAGTGTGCTGTCGACCGCTCGTAGGGGGGGCCGGGCTGCGCGCGCTCCAGGTGCTCGACAGCGGCGCGGTGAGCAGTGCGGGAGGTGGGGGAAGGCGCGGGGTGGGCTGGGCCGGCGCTGTGCACTCTAGGCCCAGCACAGTGGGCCTTTACCTTTTTCTCGTTTTCTCTTTCTCTGTTTTTCTTTTCTTTTCTGTTTTGTCCTTTGTTTTTACTCCAAATGACTTTTGTAAAATTTGGCACTTGCCCATATAATATCAGTGCAATATCCAACCCTGGTATAAAAAGGTTTTGGGGCCAAATGTTTTCATATGGATTTTATTTAAATAAAAAGGTATTAACCAACCATGTTTTTCTACTATTAGAGTCACTTAGTTAATTTATTAATTGTTGATTACAATTTTAGAACAGTCTCTGGAATATTTGCTATTTATTGAACATTTTATTTTCTATATTGAACCACTTTTATTTTCCACTTTCATTTAAATTTGAATTTGAGTTAGGAGTTGAAATGCAATATGATGCAAATGATGATTTGGCACTGTTAATCATGCTGACTTGTCATTATCAAAAGTGATTACTATGGCTAATGACATGGGGTGTTACACTATGAGTATTATTTGAGTTTTCTTTGATCTCTAATATGCATGATTGTTATAGCCTTGTATTTCTTCTCCGAAACTTTGGTTTGGTTTGGCCAACTAGATTGATTTTTCTTGCAATGGGAAGAGGTGCTTTGTGATGGGTTCGATCTTGTGGTGTCCTCACCCAGTGACAGAAGGGGTAGCGAGGCACACATGTATCGTTGCTATTAAGGATAAAAAGATGGGGTCTATTCCTACATGAATAGATCTTGTCTACATCATAATATCGTTGTTATTGCATTACTCCATTTCTCTGTGAACTTAATACACTAGATGCATGCTGGATAGCGGTCGATGTGTGGAGTAATAGTAGTAGATGCAGGCAGGAGTCGGTTTACTAATCTTGGATGTGATGCCTATATACATGATCATTGCCTTGGATCATCATAATTATTTGCTCTTCTGTCAATTGCCCAACAGTAATTTGTTTACCCACCGTATGCTATTTTCTCGAGAGAAGCCACTAGTGAAATCTACGGCCCCCGGGTCTATCTTTTATCATATTGTTTTCAGATCTATTATTACAAAAACCCAAAAATACCTTGCTGCACTTTTTCTTTATTTATTTTATTTTGTGTTTTTGCTAGATCTATTTATCCAATCTCATACAATGTTATCTATGTTTTTATCGGGGAGGGATTAACAACCCCTCTTACGTGTTGGGTTGCAAGTATTTGTTATTTGTGTGCAGGTACCGTTTACATAGTGTTGCTTGGTTCTCCTACTGGATTAATAACCTTGGTTTCATAACTGAGGGAAATACTTACCGTTGCTGTGTTGCATCATCCTCTTCTCTTCGGGGAAATACCAACGCATATACAAGCAATCAGGAAGAATTTCTGGCGCCGTTGCTGGGGAGACATCATCAAAATCTATCAGGTTCCTAATCACAAATCTCATCTCCTTGCAATTTACATTATTTGTCATTTGCCTCTCATTTTCATCTCCACCACTTCACAAATTTTTTGCCTTTTTATTTGCCTTCTTTTTTGTTCGCCTTTTTCTCGTTCGATCTTTTGTTTGCTCGAATCTATCATCCTGAGTGACTTTCGCATGGCAGAAATAGATGATGGCAGAACTCCTAAATCTGGATGCTAAAACTTTTGTTTTGGGACAAGGGAACGTTATACGAAAAGAAACTATCCAAGTATTCTTCAATTGTGTTGGAACTTTGTCTTGTGATGATGCTACTATACTTAAAATAACTAAAACTTATGCGAAAGCTATTTCAGCATTAGTTCTGAAACTTGAGAATAGATTTATCCGTACTCATCCTAATTTGAAAAGATTGTTTTATGAGCTACCCGTTATAAAGGACCCAAAAGCTAAAAAAATAGCCACCGTTGTTCTTATGAATGAATTTGATCACATAGTACGGGAATCTAGGCAGATCTCTGATTTTTATGGTATGGACCATGAAAAACCGATAATCAATGAGATCCTTTACAATAGTGATTATGTATTAAGACATTTGCTCGATAATAATGAAATTTTTGATGAGAACCTTAAAAAGGAAATTTCTGTTTTGGATATGATCCAACAAGTTTTCAGTGATGTTAATCAACAATATTCTTGGATTGTAGCTGGGAATCAAAAGGGATACAAAGATGGACAACTTGACAATGCTAAAATTTCTATGGACAATGTGTTTCAAGTTATTTTTGAAAAACCTCCTGACAAAAACACATCTATGGAAAAGAAAACTAAAGATGACAATACTTGAATCTATGCATTATGCCTAGCTAGGGGCATAAAACTATAGCGCTTGTTGGGAGGCAAACCAATGAATCAAATTTATTTTTTCTTTTTCTTTCTATTCTTGAGTGTTTGCACAATTATCCTACTGTTATGATTGTGTTTTTTATGTTTTAATTAGTGTTTGTAGCAAGTTAAGCCTTGAGGATAGCTTTGGGTGATAGTTGATTTGATCCTGTTAAAAAACAGAAACTTTTGCGTCCAGTAACAGAATTATTAAAATTCACAGAAGCGACGAAAAATTCTGAATTGTTTACACAGGATTGATATATGAATTTCCTCTATTGTCCTAATTTTTCAGACTTTTGGGAGTTACATAAGTATTAGTAAAATTCGAGTCTTTACAAACTGTTCTGTTTTTGAGAGATTCTGTTTTCATTGCATTGTGTGCTTATTTTGATGAATATATGGATTGTATTGGACAGTATAAGCCATGGTAAAGTTAGAATATAGTAGGTATAATGCAATAACAAAATATGAGTGGGTTTGCAATAGTACTTAAAGCAAAGATTGGTTTTCTTATACTAACGGATCTCACGAAGGTTTTGTTAAGTTTTGTGTGATTGAAGTTTTCAAGTTTTGGGTGAGATCTTGATGAACGAAGGAATAAGGAGTGAAAAGAGCCTAAGCTTGGGGATTCCCATGGCACCCCAAGGTAATTTTCAAGGAGAACCAAGCAACTAAGCTTGGGGATGCCCCGGAAGGCATCCCGTTCTAACAACCATCGGTAATTTTACTTGGAGCTATATTTTTATTCATCACATATCATGAGTTTTGCTTGGAGCGTCTTGTATTATATATGTCTTTGCTTGTTTTTCTTTTTAGTTTGTCACTGTCATCCTTGCTGGACACACCTATTTGAGAAAGCCATAATTATGCTATGATTTGTTAGAATTGCCCCAGTGCTTCACTTAATTTTTTTGAGCTATGGAATTGCTCTAGTGCTTCACTTATATCTTTTTGAGCATGGTGGTGCTTTTATATTTTTAAGAAATACTCTCATGCTTCACTTATATTATTTTGAGAGATGAAAATTTTTATGCTCATGTTCTTCACTTAAATTTACTTGAGAGCGTGTCAAAAGCAATGGTAATATATTAATCTAGTTCCAAAGTGATAGATATCCAAGAAGGATATAATAAAAACTTTCATGAAAGATCATTGGACAAAATAAACTTGATTCTTTGTAATAGTTTTGAGATATGATGATAGTAATATGTGAGTCATGTTGGTGAGTAATTATGCTTTAGTAAGAATATTGGTGTTAAGGTTTGTGATTCCCGATGCAAGCACGAAAGTCAATAATTTTGCAATGAAATTACATCCTACTTGTGGGGCATTATTCGGTGTTAGTTATGCTTAATGCTCGTTTATGAGAATTTTGTTTCTTGGTTGGTTGCTTCTCAATCCATTTGCTAGCCTTTCCTTGTACTAAGTGGGAATACTACTTGTGCATCCAAAATCCTTAAACCCAGTTATGCCATATGAGTCCACCATACCTACTTATATGCGGTATTTTCGTGCCGTTCCAAGTAAATTTGTATGTGCCAACTCTAATTTTCAAAATTAATTTCCTTTTTGTGTGCCCATACCGCTCATGTAGTGGTAGGGGGTGGCCAATATTTTTCCATGCTAGATGTGTTATTCTCAAGATGAGTGTTTATTCACTTATCATTGCACGAGAGTGTGGCAGTAATAGGGATGCCCAGTCCTGAAATGAGAAATAAATTTACTTTATGTTGTCAAATAATAAATTCCTTGGAAAGTGTTTGTATGGATTGCACTCGTGGATACGGCTAGCCATGGATTGTGAAATAATGGTGGAAAATGGAATAAACTTTATTTTATGTTTGGGAACCGCCTATGATGTATCTAGCATGGAAAGTATTGGGAATTACTCGGTCGTTTTCGTTGAAGGGAAAAGGATGGCTCTCAAAATATTTTATCTCTCAATTTAAGCTTTGAGCTCTGGCACATCTACAAATCTCTACTTCGCTCTGCGAAGGGCCTATCTATTTACTTTATGCAATTTTTATTTTTATTTGAGTTTCCATCTTATCTTATAAAGCACCAACTAGGGAGCACTATGATCATACTTGTGCATTGGATCTAGCTAATATTCGAGTGTGTTTCATGAATGGATCAATGATTGAGCATGATGGGCTAGGGATAACTTTCTTTAGTGTTGATATATTGAAAGACATGGTTGCTTGTTGATATACTTGAGTATTGAAGTCTTCATGTCAAATATAGACTATTGCTTTGAATCATCTAAAAGTCCAAATGTCCATGCTACAAAAGAAAAGAATATGTGATGAACATGTTAGGCAGCATTCCACATCAAAAAAATTTGTTTTTATCATTTACCTACTCGAGGACGAGCAGGAATTAAGCTTGGGGATGCTGATACGTCTCCAACGTATCTATAATTTTTTATTGTTCCATGCTGTTATATTATCATTCTTGGATGTTTTATATTCATTTTATAGCAACTTTATATCATTTTTTGGGACTAACCTATTGACATAGTGCCCAGTGCCAGTTGCTGTTTTTTGCTTGTTTTTTACTTCGCAGAATATCCATACCAAACGGAGTCCAAACGCAGCCAAAATTTTTGGAGATTTTTTTCAGCCCGGAAGACAACTTGGGAGTCAAGTAAGTGCACGAGGGAAGGCCTGTGGGGCCCACCACCCACCTGGGCACGCTCGAGGCCCTAGCGCGCCCTGAAGGGTGGTGGGGCCCACGGAGGTCCTTTCCACTGCCTCTCATCTCTATAAATACCCAAATATTCCAGAAACCCTAGGGGAGTCGATGAAACACAATTCCAGCCGCCGCAAGTTCCAGAACCGCGAGATCCAATCTAGAGCCCTATTCCGGCACCCTGCCGGAGGGGAACACGATCGCAGAGGTGTTCATCATCCTCATTGGTGCTCCTCCGATGATGCGTGAGTAGTTCACCATAGACCTACGGGTCCGTAGGAAGTAGCTAGATGGCTTCTTCTCTCTTTTTGATTCTCAATACAATGTTCTCCTCGATGTTCTTGGAGATCTATTTGATGTAATAAGTTTTTGCGGTGTGTTTGTTGGGATCCAATGAAGTGCGAGTTTATGATCAGATCTATCTATGAATATTATTTGAGTTTTCTTTTATCTCTTATATGCATGATTGTTATAGCCTCGTATTTCTTCTCTGAAACTTTGGTTTGGTTTGGCCAACTAGATTGATTTTTCTTGCAATGGGAAGAGGTGCTTTGTGATGGGTTCGATCTTGCGGTGTCCTCATCCAGTGACAGAAGGGGTAGCGAGGCACGCATGTATCGTTGCTATTAAGGATAAAAAATATGGGGTCTATTCCTACATGAATAGATCTTGTCTACATCATGTCATCGTTCTTATTGCATTACTCTGTTTCTCCATGAACTTAATACACTAGATGCATGCTGGATAGAGGTCGATGTGTGGAGTAATAGTAGTAGATGCAGGCAATAGTCGGTCTACTAATCTTGGACGTGATGCCTATATACATGATCATTGCCTTGGATATCATCATAATTATTTGCTCTTCTATCAATTGCCCAACAATAATTTGTTTACCCACCGTATGCTATTTTCTAGAGGGAAGCCACTAGTGAAATCTACGACCCACGGGTCTATCTTTTGTCATATTGTTTTCAGATCTATTATTCCAAAAACCCAAAAATACCTTGCTGCACTTTTTCTTTTTTTGTGTGTGTTTTTGTTAGATCTATTTATCCAATATCATTCAATTTTATCTATCTTTTTACCGGGGAGGGTTTGACAATCCCTCTTACGTGTTGGGTTGCAAGTATTTGTTATTTGTATGCAGGTACCGTTTACATAGTGTTGCTTGGTTCTCCTACTGGATTGATAACCTTGGTTTCATAACTGAGGGAACTACTTACCGTTGCTATGCTACATCATCCTCTCCTCTTCGAGGAAATACGAACGTAGATACAAGCAATCAATGCATAGGGTAAAACTTTTGATGAAATTCCAATTTAAATCGATTGCAATCCCTAGCTCCAATATCATCACATAGCCTACAACATGTCAATGCCTTTCCCCCCAAAGATAAAGGGAAGACCTTCTTCTTAACTTCATCTCCGGATAAACCTGCAAGCTTAAATAATCCACAAACTTCATCCACATAAATTAGGTGCATATCAGGATGTAGTGTTCCATCTCCTACATAAGGATTAGCTAGAAGTTTTTCTATCATACCCGAAGGATTCTCATAATAAATATTTTCAGTAGGTGTAGTAGGTTGAGGAGCAACTCTTTGTGCTTCCGGTCGAGGTGAAGAAACCTCAAACAAACCCCTCAAAGGATTGTTTTCCATATTAACAAGTGACAGTAAATTTTAGCACATAATATAAACTTTTCCTTACCAAATTCCACTCACCAAAAGCGCTTCACTCCCCGAAAACAGCACCAGTAAAGAGCCTTGATGACCCACAAGTATAGGGGATCAATCGTAGTCCTTTCGATAATTAAGAGTGTTGAACCCAATGAGGAGCAGAAGGAAATGACAAGTTGTTTTCAGCAAGTTATTTTCTGCAAGCACTGAAATTGTCGGTAATGAGTAGTTTGATAGCAAGATAATTTGTAACGAGCAATAGATAGTAATGGTAACAAAAGTGCAGCAAGGTAGCCCAATCCTTTTTGTAGCAAAGGACAGGCCGAAACGGTCTCTTATAATAAGCAAAGCGTTCTTGAGGACACACCGGAATTTCATCTAGTCACTTTCATCATGTTTGTTTGATTCGCGTTTGCCACTTTGATAATTTGATATGTGTGTGGACTGGTGGTTGGGTGCTGTTGTTACTTGAACAAGCCTCCCACTTATGATTATCCCCTCTCACAAGCATCCACAACTATGAAAGAAGAATTAAGATAAATCTAACCATAGCATGAAACATATGGATCCGAATCAGCCCCTTCGGAATAGCGGATACACTAGGGTTTAAGCTTCTGTCACTCTAGCAACCCATCATCTAATAACTGCTCCACAATGCATTCCCTTAGGACCAAAGATGGTGAAGTGTCATGTCGTCGGGGTTCACATAACACCACTAAGGGAATCACAACATACACATCATCAAAATATCGAACGAATACCAAATTCACATGATTACTTATGACAAGAGAAGCATGTCCTCAAGAACAAAAGCAACTACTCATAAATCATATTCATGTTCAAGATCAGAGGGGTATTGATTAGCATAATGGATCTGAACATTTAACCTTCTACCAAATAAACTAACTAGCATCAACTACAAGATGTAATAAACACTACTAGCAACCCACATGTACCAATCTGAGATGAACTATGGTTTTAGATGAGATGGTGCCGGTGAAGATGTTGATAAAGATTGATCCTCCCACAATGAGAGGGTTGTTGGTGATGCCGATGGCTTCGATTTCCCGCTCCCGGAGGGAAGTGTACCCGGTGGAATCACTCCGTCGGAGAGCAAAAGTGCTCCTACCCAAGTTCCACCTTGAGACGGCGGTGCTCCATTCCAAAAGTCCTCTCCTTATTTTTTTTAGGGCAAATGGGCTTATATACCAGAAGATGGGCACCGGAGGCTGGCCAAGGCCCCCACGAGCCACCAGGGTGTGCCCAGGGGGGTGGGGGAGCGCCCTGGTGCCTCATGGGCACGTAGGTGGCCCCCTCTGGAATTTCTTTATTCCAATATTTTTTAGTTATTACAAAACAATTCTTCGTGAAATTTCAGCTCATTTGGAGATGTGCAGAATAGGTATCTCTTTAGAGGCTCCGCCCTTGTTCTTCATCTGAGACTCGGTCTTACCGGCTTCAGTAGATTTCCTCTTCTTGGACTTGCCCTTCTTCTTGAAACTGGTGGTGTTATTGACCATCAACACTGTTTTGTCACTACTGGGAAAGGGCTTATAGGTGAACCCAAATGAGTGTCGGACGCACCATAACACTCACCACTGCTACGATGGAGAAGTAGCACTGGCGTGTAATAAAAAGCACTTGCCACTGCTCTTGACATAGCAGCGGCAAGCACCGTGGTGCACCCGCCACAGGTGAATTGGCTCAAAGGACCCCGCCTGTTGAATACCTTCGGTGGCGGGCGGGACGTGCCGCCTGCCACTGTTCCGAGATATAGCTATGGTGGTTACGCGCTGCCGCTCGCCACACATGTCTTTTGGCAACCCATGCCGAGTATGTTCAAAAATTATGAAAACTAGCAGCGACAGGTTCCTAACACTAGTGGAAAAAAGGCTAGCCACAACTTCTGTTTGTGGCGCGCCATTTTTCATCATCGCCGGCACTATTTTTTCCAAATAGTGCTGGCGTCTGCCAAATTGGTACGCCAGCTATAAGTTGCTATTGCTGACGCTGGCAATACATCCTAGGCCAATACTATGTGGGCCCAGTTGTCGTGACCAGTTGCAGTATATTACTGTCGTGCGATTTATAAACACGCCATAGATACTTAACTTTGTGCTGTCGTGTCTTCGCCCGGAACGCCAGCACTAAGTTGTGCCTATATGTAGATGTGTTGGCGCCCCTTGTTATCAAATACATTCACTTCTATTCTCCACAAAATTCTACTCCCTCTTAGTCAGCTGCTTTGGTGACAATGGACGCACCGGAGCTTGGCGAATCGGCATGAGCCGCCCGTTCGAGCCCACGTCGGCGTGGCGTGTTGCAAGTTTGGGACTCCGCCGCCTTGGCCGAGCTCTCATCTGGCCCCATTGGCCACAACATGTGCTTGCCACGGCCGATGCAGCCAGCCATGTCTGGCGAATCATCCCGCTGCAGCGCGACATCCCTTCGACGATCCGGCAGCTATGCCACCGGCGCCGAAGCTGCCAGGAATCAAGCGAGGGCACCTGTGCTGCTTTTTTATGGTTGTGGACGCCCTGCTGATAAGCATATGTCGCACACACAAAGTAATCCAGAGCAAGAGTTCTATATCTGCGGTAACCATGGAAAGGTAATATGACAGAAAATACCTCGATATATATTCTGCTAATTTGCACAATTCGCGATCATTAATATATGTGTGTGTATATTGTGATCCATAGATGTTAGGGACAAAATATTGCTACACATGGATATGGGTTGATCTCGTGCAGATTTACGTGAGTGAGTTGCTCGAGTACTCCATTGGTGAACTAAGACAACAGATAGATGAGATGCAGCTGAAGACTGATGTGATGCGCGCCCAAATCCAAAAATTCAAGATGCTTCGATATGCCCTTTTAGCTGGTGTTATGCTTGGCCTCGTTCTCCCTGCTGGATCGGTGGCAGCTTTTTTTCTCGTGGGAATCATTACACTGATGATGTTCTTAGTCTAGATCAAGAGTATGTAGTACTAGAAGTTATATATATGTGTTATTATTTTCATCCTTCAACTATTATGTATCTATACTAGATTAATGAGATCGATAGATGTTGGCCGGTGTTCCCTAATTATTGGTTTCCCTTGTATGGTTACATATGTACACAAAGTAATTCGTAAACATAACAATATAATAAACAATAAGAAAATAAAACAATAAAATAATAAACTAAACATCTATATAAATATAAAAATTAATATGTCTAACACATAATTAAAAGTAAAAAACAATATGTGTAACAGATAACATTGACGTTGGCCATGTAGGCCAACGCCAGCAATTACCCCGCCATCCCCTGCAGGAGATATTGATTAAATTAACCCCCAACCCACAACCATCGATCCCCATTAAATCGCCGCCGCACCCGTCGTCCTCGCCTCCGCTGCTTCCACCGCTGCCCCTGCCTCCACCGCCGAAGTCCCCTTCGCCGTCGCCTCTGCCTCCACCGCCGAAGGCCTCATCCCCTTCGCCGTCGCCTCCGCATCCACCCCAGCCACCGCCCCCGTCCCCGTCCCCGTCACCGTCGCCTCCGCATCCACCCCGGCCACCGCCCCCGGCCCCGTCGCCCGCAACGCCTCCTCGCCGTCTACCGCCGTCGCGGGTGAGTTCTACTTAGTGTAGTGTAATAGTAGTGTAGAAAAATATCGAATTTTGTGTATACGAGTAGTGTAAAATTTTAGTGTAGTTGTAGACTATGATTTTAGATAGTGTAATTTTATTGTATTTTTAATACTGTACTTGTGGTGAAATAATATAATGTAGTTGTAGACTATGAGTTTAGATAGTGTAATTTTATTGTATTTCTAGTAGTGTACTTGTGGTGAAAGAATGTATTGTGTAGTTGTAGACTATGATTTTAGATAGTGTAATTTTATTGTATTTCTAGTAGTGTACTTGTGGTGAAAGAATGTATAGTGTAGTTGTAAACTATGATTTTAGATAGTGTAATTTTATTGTATTTCTAGTAGTGTATTTGTGGTGAAATAATGTAGTGTAGTTGTAGACTATGATTTTAGATAGTGTAATTTTATTGTATTTCTAGTAGTGTACTTGTGGTGAAAGAACGTTTTATGCATTTTAGGTTTTGCAGGTACTTGTTAATATGCCCATTTTTACTAACTTGTTAGTTATATATATATGCATCGTCACAGATGGCCCCGAAGTTTCGTGGTGTGCAACAGAAGAGAAATAAGTACTATGCCACCATTAGGAAGGAAAATGTCGTCCACGAACTTGGCCATTGGGACACCCCGGAGTTAGCTGCGCGCGCTTATGATTCCATGGCAGTAGAGTTCTTTCAGGAAGGGACGAATCTGAACTTCCATGAGTGTTGTGAGTTCGCGATGTTCCTCGCGTCTGCGGACATGAGAATATGCACTAGGGTTGAGGAGAAGGAGAGCAAAGAGGCCGAGACGCAGTTCTTCGACCCATTGGTGAGCGAGCTTGCGAGAGATGACAAACTCGTGGAGGCCAACAAGATGATGTTACTTCAGTATGCAGCCAAGAAGAGCACAGAGGATGATCCCATAGACTGGGATGCCTTGCAGCATGAGGAGGAGGGTCAGCAGGGGTGTCGTCGTAGGTCGACTAGGCACGACCACGAGGCCGGTCCCTCTGACCACTAGCTTAGCGTGCGCTACCTATTTCATATGAACTGCTTAACTTTATGCATGTTTTATGTTAAACTACACATGGTTTGTAGAGCTGTTTTATTACAAGTACATATATGTTAATAAATAGATGGGCGGATAGAGCTGGTTCGTACTAACTGCTTATATTGCATTATATTTATGTGCATCTTATGTATGCTTATTTTTCTCAACTTCATGCATGAAAGCAGTAAATGGATGCCCCATACGAGACCTGTGGTTCGGTGAGATGCCAAAGGGATAAGAAGTTCTTGATAGATCTGCCGAATGACTTCCTCAGTAGGACGGTATGTTTTAGTTGAACATGTGTTTTGATTGAGTTTCATGAATGACAAGACAATTGTGTAACTAGCTAGCTACGGACGTGGAGTATTTGAGCTCGGGCTCAAATGAGCCCGCATGAACAGTAAAAAAAAAAAATGAAAACAAATTCAAAAAATTCTGAAATTTTTTTTGATAAACTTTGACAAATTTTCATCTCGAGATCACATTCGAGGAAGGCGTGACAAAAAAAGCAAAAACAATGTTCTGAAAATGCTAATTTCAAAACTATTTTGAAACACTGATTCTGTTTTTTTCTACGCCTTCTATGAATGTGATCTTAAGCTAAAAATTTACAAACAGTTAGAACATTTGCCAAAGTATACCATAAAAAAAATTCAGATTTTTTTGAATTGTTTTGAATTTTTTATGAATTTACTGTTCATCTGGGCTCAAATGAGCTCGAGCTCAAAAGGATACTTCCCGCTAGCTACTTCTTTCTTTCAATTTTGCTCAGGTCATCCCTTGTGGGGCAAGGCGTGACTTCTTAGAGAAGTTTAAAGTTCTAGTTGATGCCACCATCACATTCCAGTGCAACCTCATGAAGATGCTGACAACCCAAAAATTCAATTGTCTTGTCACCAACGACGCAAACTGCACCTACTTCAGTTGCCCTGGTTGGAAAGCCCTTGCAGATGCTTACGAGATGGAAGCTGAGGAGAGAGCCACATTCTACCTCGACTACAATCGTGATGAGATCATGGTCTAGTACAAGCCTGCTGACAGCGATGATGGTGCACTTACTCCGGACTATGACCATGACTCCGCCCGCCGAAAAGTCGTAGTTAGCTAGTTGGCATGCATGGAAGATATGATGTTATTATCACCTCTATTTATTTGAACTTGTACATTCATATGTGTGTTACTTTGCCTACTTTGTTGAACTATATCAATAAGTGCATTGTTGAACTTAAGTGTTGTCATTGGGTCTATTTATAGTTCATTTAGTGATTGTTCTGAAACTGGATTATGCTGTCATTCTGGCTGAAATCGTTGCTGTACAACTTTTAGTTCAAATTTAAAAATCAAAGTAGTGGCGTCGAGAAACCATGGAATGTCACAACTGATGACTAATACTGCTGGCGTGGACAACGCGGCATGCCATTACTGTCCAAAATATTGATGGCGTAGGTGCCAACGCCAGCGCTAATTTTTAACACTGGCGCCATATTGGTGGCGTCGGGTGTCCACGCCACCAAGGCTGTTTTTGGCACGCCATAGCTAGGCTTTTCTCCACTAGTGTAATGTGGTGTGGCGGGTACTACTCTATGCCCGCCACCTTGACTTAGCTGTGGCCGATGTGTCGCCGTGCCCGTCACTATTCACAAATGATAGTTTAGGGTTTCTGAGCCGCACACGCGCAACCGTTCACATCTCTAACTTATCCACATTTTTTCCCATCTATCTCGCCCGTCACCGCCGTTGCCATCGTCGTGACGGCCTTGGACGTCGCCGCCACCGTGCTCGCCCTCCGATGCGTACCAGGTCGGCGCCTCCCCCTCGTCCTCGTCATCCGCAGCGCCTTCACCATCCGTCGCTGCCGCATTGAACGTCATCACCGTCCGCTGCCGCCTCGAACGTCCCCGCCGTCACTGAGCCCTTGCCTTCCGTCGTCCTCACCGTCTGCCGCATCCCCCACGTCCTCAACGTCCGCTGGCATCGGCCTCAACCCTCCCTGTCTTCTCCGTCTACCCGGGTAAGCCACATCTTTCTATTTTATTGTATACATAGATTGTTGTTGTTTTGTACTAAAAAATGTTAGTACTAGATGTACATTTTTTGGCCGTAGATATAGTTTGTTGTAGATGTAAATTGAAGATGTACATATTTTGGGCGTACATATTAGTAATACTAGAAAAACTTAATACTAGTTATTAGATAGTGTACATGTAGAACTAAAAGTATGTACTAGTTATTCATGATGCAGGTGTTGATAAGGAGCGCCAATGTTTTGGGAAACATTGATTGAGTTCCATTTCGTCAAATTTCTAGCACTCAATATGTCGAATTACTAGCAAAGGTCATGCCGATTTTTTCGTACAACACATCGACCGAAGATTTATCTTGTTATATATTTGCTTTCAATGAATTTGCTATGGTCGAGGCTTCTATATGGAATTTTTATGTTCGCGATTCATATTGTCTTCAATTTATAGAAAGTGGGCGCCCGCTGAATCAAAACCCAACATGGTCAAGATACAATGGCACGACCTCGCCGAGGCTGCAAACACAGTGTTGGTAATGTGTGATCGCACGTATTACCGTTATGATTTTTTTTGTTGATTTTTAATCTTCCATCCATGAACACAGCAAATGAGTGAGGATGATATTGATGGGATCCCGAGTGCCCCTACTGTTTCGACAATGGGGGTATGTGCGATCACTTTCCTCATATACAGGATGATAGTTACTTTTTTTGCATGGTAATATGTGGCGCCCCCGGCTCGATCGTACACTAATCATGCACGCAAACGTGTACGATCAAGATCAGGGACTCACGGGAAGATATCACAACACAACTCTAAAACATAAATAAGTCATACAAGCATCATAATACAAGCCAGGGGCCACGAGGGCTCGAATACAAATGCTCAATCATAGACGAGTCAGCGGAAGCAACAATATCTGAGTACAGACATAGGTTAAACAAGGTGCCATAAGATGGCTAGCACAAACAGGGATACAACAGATCGAACAGGCACACGGCCTCCTGCCTGGGATCCTCCTAACTACTCCTGGTCGTCGGCGTCCTGGACGTAGTAGTAGGCTCCGTCCTGGTGGTAGTAGTCGTCGCAGGTGGCGTCTGGCTCCTGGGCTCCAGCATCTGGTTGCGACAACCAGCAAGAAGGGAAAGGGGGAAAGGAGGGGGAAAGCAACCGTGAGTACTCATCCAAAGTACTCGCAAGCAAGGATCTATACTACATATGCATGGTATATGTGTAAAGAGGCAATATCGGTGGACTGAACTGCAGAATGCCAGAATAAGAGGGGGATAGCTAGTCCTGTCGAAGACTACGCTTCTGGCAGCCTTCGTCTTGAAGCAATAGAAGAGATTAGTTGGAAGTTAACCAAACAACAACGTAAAGCATAATCCTACCCGTCGATCCTCTCGTCGCCACCATGCGAGAGAGCGACCACCGGGTTATAACTGTCACTTGTAAGGGTGTGTTTTATTAAGTATCCATTTCTAGTTGTCATGAGGTCGGAATACAACTCCGGGTCGTCCTTTTACCGAGGGACACGGCTATTCGAATAGATAAACTTCCCTGCAGGGGTGCACCACATATTCCCCAACCCGCTCGATCCCCTTTGGCCGGACACACTTTCCTGGGTCATGCCCGGCCTCGGAAGATCCACACGTCGCAGCCCCACCTAGGCTCAACAGAGAGGTCAGCACGCCGGACTAATCCTAGGCACTCTGGGGTCTGGGCCCATCGCCCAGTGCGCTCCTGCACGTTGCGTACGCGGCCGCGAGCAGACCTAGCAACCCACACGATCACGGCGGTTACGTTAGCGCGGTCCAACACGGCGCGCGCCGCTCAGTCGCTGACGTCAAGAAGGCTTCAGCTGATACCACGATGCCGGGATACCCATAACTACTCCCGCGTAGTTGGTTAGTGCGTATAGGCCAGTGGCCAGACTCAGATCAAATATCCAATCTCGTTAAACGTGTTATTATGAAGTAAACGCGAACGCCGACCAGGGCCTGGCCCACCTGTCTCCTAGGTGGTCTCAACCTGCCCTGTCGCTTCGCCACAAAGATCCACTCAAAGGGCCGTTGGGACAAAGGTCCTTTCAGCCCCCAATCCGTGAATCACTCGCGGGTACTCTTCGAGCCGACCCGACTTTAGTCACCATTTGTATAGTATGTATATATGTATAGTATAACCCGTGATCACCTCCCGAGTGATCACGGCCCGATAGTATAGCAAGGCAGACTGACAAGAATGCAGGGCCAATGATGATAAACTAGCATCCTACACTAGGCATTTAGGATTGCAGGTAAGGTATCAACAGATGTAGCAACAGTGTCAGGCTATGCATCAGACTAGGATTAACGGAAAGCAGTAACATGCTACACTACTCTAATGCAAGCAGTATAGAGGAGAATAGGCGATATCTGGTGATCAAGGGGGGGGGGCTTGCCTGGTTGCTCTGGCAAGTAGGGGTCGTCAACAACGTAGTCGGTCGGGGCACCAACAGCTGCGTCGGTCTCGTAGTCTACCGAAGAGAAGAGGGGGAAGAAACAGTAAACACACGGCAATAATGCAACAGGGATGCATGACATGTCTAAATGATATGCCGGGGTGATATACAGCCTAACTAAGCGATTTAGTTAATTTAGGAATTTATTCGGATTTATTTAATTAAAGTTGGACACTATTCATTTATCGGAATCGGTCTAATTGTTCATCGTTCTCATAGCTGCGGGCGTCTGACGGAGATACCGAGGGCGTATCCGGGTTCGTATCGTCGTTCTGAGCAAGTTTCATGTATAAAATATTTTCATCGGAGTTACGGTTTAAAAGATATGATTTTCTAAAGTTTTTATTAATTTCTGAAATTTTAATTAATTATTTAATTCAACATTATCCGAAACAGTAATTGATGACGTCAGCATGACATCATGCTGACGTCAGCAGTTAATTAAGTTAATTACTAATTACTGTTTAATTAACACTAATCAGTTAATTAGATTAACCTAATCAGGATTAATTAACTAATTAATTAATTATTTTAATTATTTTAATTATTTATTTTTATTTCTATTTTCTTAAAACTGTTTCTGGGCCGTGGGCCCCATTCGTCAGCGTCACAGGGGGGTTTTCGGGCCCCACTGGGCAGTGGCCCAGGGCACGGGCGCGGGCGACAGGCACGGCGCGCAGCGCGCGTGTGCGCGGCCGCAGTCGGGCACGCGCGGGGGGGGCCGGACGCGGGCGCGGGCGGCGGGCGGGGCGAGGCCCGAGGGGGCGTGGGACGCGCGCGGTGGCCGGAGCGGCAGCGGGCGGTGGCGCGCGAGTGGCAGCGCGAGAGGGGGGGCGCGGTGCGCGCGGGCGAACGGCCGAGGCGAGCGAGGCTCACGGCGGGGGAAGCAGGGATCGTGGCAGCGGGGGGTCGGGTTGGTCGACGGGGACGACGGCGATGGGGAGGCAGGCCGGCGGGGACAAGGCGGCGACGTAGATGAGGCAGACCGGCGAGGGAGAGCTTCGGGCGGTGGCGTCGTGCGGCGAGGGCGAGGCGGCGCGGTCGGGCGCGTCGGGGCGAGCGGCGTCGAGGGAGCAGGCCGGCGAGGGAGAGCGGGATCCGGGCGGCGGCGTCCAACGGCGACGGCGAGGCGGCGCGGTCGTCGCCGCGACCGAGGGCGACGGGGTCGTTCCCGCGATCCCGATCCCGATCTGGATCGGGAGGTGGGGGCTGACGAGGGGGAGGCGGCGACGGGGCGGCGTCGGCGAGCGGCGTCGGCGACGAGGCGGACGGGATCGGTGGATCCCGATCCGGATGGGGGGGGGGAGGAGAAAACGAGGGGGAGGGGGAATCGGGGGTAGGGTTAGGGTTTGGGGCCGGGGGGGTGGCCGGTAAGTAGGCGCCGGCTGGGCCGGCCTGGCGGCCCGGTGGCTTGCTGGGCCGAGGCCCAGTCGGGGGGGGGGGTGTTCCTTTATCCTTTTCTGTTTTTTTTTTCTTTTCTTTATTCTCTTTTCTCTACTGGTAAATGTTTAGGCCCCAAATGGTTTTTGTAAAAAAGTGTGACCTATTTCATAAATACCAGTGCATTATTCCTTAACACTAAAATTAGTTGGACAAAACATAATTCCATATTATTTTCAGATTAATAAATGGTTATAAATATTATCTTTATCCACTGTTGAGGTTTGTTCGAGTCACTTATCCAATTCCAATGATGTTGGTTTCATTTTTTAGAATAGCCTCTGGAGTATTTGTTATTTATCTGACATTTTGTTTCTTGTTGGACAAACTTTTATATCCCACTTCATTTAAATTTGAATTGACTTAGGAGTTGAAATGCATTATGCTGCTAATGATGATTATGCACATTAATCATGATGACATGGCCTCATCAAAAGGGTGATTCTGTAGCTTAATACAGGGGTATTACAAATTCCTACACTACAAGAAATCTCGTCCCGAGATTTAGGGGGGTAGAAAGAAACAAGCGGGGTATCATCGCGGAAGACGTCCTCCGTTCCCAATGGCTTCATCCTCAGAATGGTTTGACCACTGAACCTTGAGGAACTTGATAACCTTCTGGAGTGGCGACGCTCGGCTTGATAGAAATGCGGACGGATGCTCTTTATAAGAGAGGTTTTGTTGCAGTTCAAGCAATTCGTGATCTACCGCGGTTTAGGGTCTTGAAGCAGCGGCGAGTTGTGATACGTGGAACACCCTTGAACCGAGAAAGGGTTCGGTGGAAGTTCCAATGATATGCCACTCTACCACGCCTTTCAAGAACAGTGAAAGGACCAATTATAGCGAGGAGCTAGCTTGCCCTCCTGATCCCGAATCGTGTGTACCTTCATCGTTGTGACTCGAAGATAGGCTTTCGCCAGGTTGATAGACCATATCTTTGTGTTTGCGGTCATAATGACTCTTTTGACGTGACTGAGCAGTCTTCAAAGCCGCGGACAACGCGAACTTGATTTCGGCAGTTGGATAAATACCGGACCGAAGAGTGGACGTTCCCCAGTTCTGACAATTCAGAGGGTGGCAACTTTCGTCCGTACAATACTTCGAAGGGGGCCATCTTCAGACTGGATTGATAGCTGTTATTGTAAGAGAAATTGGCTATGGGAGAGATTCTTCCCATTTCCTCCGAAGGATATACACAAGCTCGAAGCATATGTCTTCGAGAACTTGGTGACTCGTTCAACTTGTCCTTGAGACTGAGGGTGAAAAGCGGGCTGAAGGACAGATGAGTTCCATAGCTCTTGGAAACTAGCCCAGAATCTTGAAGTGAATAAAGCTGCCACGGTCTGAACTGATAACCAGTGGATACCGTGAAGTGAAACAATTCTGGACATGTAGAGAGTTGGAGCTGACTAGCAGTGATCGTCTCTTTGACGGCTGAAAATGCTGCAACTTTGGAAAAGTCGGTCAATGACGACAAGATAGCACATTACCTTTCTGTGATTTGGGAATCAGTGATAAAGTCCATTTCAACATGGTCCCACTTCCATCAGGACAGCAATTGGGTTGCAGAGTTCCGGCGGCTTGATGTTTTGCTTTGACGCGACGGCAAACATCACATTCAGAAACATAGGAGCAATGTCTTGCTCATGTTGACACCAGAATCTTTGACGGATGTCTTGGTAAATCTTGGTACTGCCGGGATGAATAGACAACGGAGAGTGTCGTGAGCTTCTTGCATGACCTCCTGAGTCATACCCAGGTACCTTTAGAGGGGACCACAGACGACTTTAAAGAACAAGGGTGCCAGTATCATCAATAGTGAAGAACGAAGGCCTTCCTTCGCGAGCGGGATAGCGCTTTAATCTTGTGGGCCTGTAGAGTCATCACCTGCAGCGTCTGATGCTGTCCACGAGATCTGGTTTAGCAACCAGGGTATTAAGAGAACCCTGGGAAACAACGTGGAGGTCATTTGTAGGGAACCTTCAGGAGGGGGACGAGAGAGTGCTCCAGGGGAACACAATGTGGAGATTCAGCTTCTGAATTCTTCAATAAGCGAAGGTTGTGTTGAAAACTTCGTGAACTGGAGGTGACTGCAATAGACTTGCGGCTCAAGGCATCGGCCATACATTAGCCTTGCCGGGGGTATAAGAAATACCCAAGTTAAAATCCGCTAACGGTCTCCATCCATCTTGTTGACGGAGGTTCAGGTCTGGCTGAGTGAACAGATACTTCAGACTTGATGATCGGTGTAGATCTCGCAACGATACCGAGAAGGTAATGTCGCCACTTGTTTTAGTGCATGGATGACGCAGCACAGCTCGAGGTCATGTACTGGGTAATTCTCTTCGTGCGGACGCAATTGACGCGAAGCAATAAGCAATTACTCTGCGGTCTTGCATTAGGAACGCTAATCCTTGACGGGATTGCATCACAATAGATGACAATCCCTCTGGGAATCAGGAGGGGCAAGCACTGGGGCAGAAGTCAGCTTGTCTTTGAGCGTCGGAAACTTTTCCGACACTTTCCGTCCAATCGAACTTGACGCCTTTATGAAGCAGGTGTCAGGGGCTTGGCGATCTTGGAGAAGTTCTCGACAAACGACGGCAATAGCTGGCAGCGTGAAGAAAACTTCGAACTTGCTGACGTTCTTTGGAGGAGCCCAATCAAGAATAGCCGCAACTCGCTCGGGGTTGACGGCATACCATCCTTGGAGATGACATGCCCAAGGTATTTGTACTTGGGAAGCCAGAATTCACACTTGGAAACTTGCATATAGTTGGATGCTCTCGAGTTTTCCAGAACAAGTCGAAGATGTTCAGCATGTTCCTCTTTGTTCCTGGAGTATACTAGGATATCATCCAAGTAAACCACGACAAACTTGTCAAGGTATTCCATGAATATATAATTCATCAGGCGGGTGAGAATGTGCGGGAGCATTGGTTAAGCCGAAATGACATGACAGTGTACTCGTATGAGCCATATCGGAGTAACGAAGGCGGTCTTTGGGATATCCTCTTCACGACACCGGATCTGGGTGGTAACCCAACCTTAAGTGCGTTAGAGAACACTGATGAACCCGCCAGTTGATCATACAGATCGTTTATCCGAGGAAGGGGATATTGTTCTGGATGGTTGCTTGGTTAATAGGAGGTAATCTTGGACCAATCGGTTTGATCCATCCTTCTTCCTGACAAGAGAGGAAGGCGCTCACCAAGCAGAGGAACTTGGGCGAATGAAACCCTTACGAGTGAAGGTTCGATTCCTCCTTAAGTTCAAGGAGTTCATGCGGGCACGTGTGGGTCGCTTGGCGATAGGAGTGGTGCCTGGTGTTCAAGTCGAGGACAAAATTCGACAGCTCGAGCAGGGGGTTATCCCCGGGAGTTCTTTGGGAAAACAACTTGGAATTCGCGAACAACTGGAATGTTCTCGATGCTTCAAGTGGTGATGCGTTTAAACGATTCAGGCATAAAGTCTCGCTCCGCATTTTGGATGATTTGAGCCTGGGTAGCTTATATTTCATCAGAAGGGTGTTTTGAAGAGGACGATCTTCGTGGCGGCAAACTATAGAAGCAGTATGCGTCTTTCAACCAATCCATTCCGGAATGAGGTCGTACTACAAGACTTTAGTATGAAAGGGGGAGGCATGAAACTCCAGCCCTTCAATTCAACGGTGACGTCGTTGCTACCCATTGAGGTTGACATTGACCCGCGGGGGTGTGTTTAACTATTGCAGTGTTCCTGACCTCACATTTAATGTCGTGTTTGTATGCAAATTCTTCGGACATTGAATGATGCGATGTCCCGAATCAAATAAAACAGAAGCGGGGGACTGAATTAACAAGGAGAGTACCATCAGGTGGCAGGCTGGTCCTGACTTCATTGAAATCGGTTGTGGGTTGGCCTAATACGCCCATAAACTTGGCATTGTTGTGCGAGGCTGATGTTCCTACGGCCAGTTGCAGGAAGTGCCAGTTGGTTCTGGTTCTTGAATGCGAGTTCCTGGAAAAATGACTGGATGCCACACTTGTAGCACAGACTATAATGGGATTGGGAGCAGGAGCTCGGGGGGTGGTGGAGATGGAAGTCCTGGCTGCCTAGGTGTGGGAGGCACAGAAGCGGTGCAGTATAGGACTATCATCTCAATCGTCACGCCCTAATCGTGAAAAAGGTTTAGTCGGTGTTGAGTTGTTCTGCTGATCATAAATCCGAACTTCAGCATAGTACTGTTCCTGGTGAACTCGCGGTAAACCTCATAAACCAAGTACTCAGGGTACCAACGGTAGCCAAGTCTGGTCATGAGACGACAGGAAAGCTGGAAACCCAGGGGTATTACGAGCCCAAGTGCGAAGCACAAGCTGGGTCGTAGGACGCGGTGGAAACAACGGTCCATCTGAAACAGAGGAAATTCGATTTGTCAAATGACAATGAGAAGTTTAACACAAACCGGAGAGAAAGGTTAGACAAAACATGGAAAGGAAAATGATTATCAGACTAATCAGATCAACGACAGGAATCGCACAGAATCCAGCTATCTCCGGGTAGACAGAATTTACGAGATCCTAAGTGTCGGCGTTAGTAAACTTTATTAACCCGAGTAGAAGGAGATCAGAGTATCCAGAGTATAGACGAGAATAAAAGATCCTAATACCACCCAGTTGGCAATGTGGGCCCGTAAGCCAACAGCCAAGAGTTAAAAACGGTTTTCTTTGTCTAGACTCAACTTCGGCAAGGAATTGGAAAGGGGGATTCCTACAGGCAGTCGGCTCTGATACCAACTTGTGGCGCCCCGGTCGATCGTACACTATCATTGCACGCAAATGTACGATCAAGATCAGGGACTCACGGGAAGATATCACAACACAACTCTAAAACTATAAATAAGTCATACAAAGCATTCAAATAAAAGCCAGGGCCACGAGGCTCGATACAAATGCTCGATCATAGACGATCGAGTCAGCGGAAGCAACAAGATCTGAGTACAGACATAGGTTAAACAAGGTGCCATAAGATGGCTAGCACAAACAGGGATACCACAGACGACACGGCACATGGCCTCCTGCTGGGATCCTCCTAAACTACTCCTGTCGTCGGCGTCCTGGACGTAGTAGTAGGCTCGGTCCTGAGGGTAGTAGTCGTCGCAGGTGGCGTCTGGCTCCTGGGCTCCAGCATCTGGTTGCGACAACCAGCAAGAAGGGAAGGGGAAAGGAGGGGGGGAAGCAAACCGTGAGTACTCATCCAAAGTACTCGCAAGCAAGGATCATACTACATATGCATGGTATATGGTGTATAAAGAGGCAATATCGGTGGACTGAACTGAGAATGCCAGAATAAGAGGGGGATAGAGAGTCCTGTCGAAGAATACGCTTCTGGCAGCCTTCGTCTTGAAGCAATAGAAGAGATTATTAGTTGAAGTTAACCAAACAACAACGTAAAGCATAATCCTACCCGTCGATCCTCTCGTCGCACCATGCGAGGAGAGAGGGACCACCGGGTTATAACTGACTTGTAAGGGTGTGTTTTTTTAAGTACTCCATTTCTAGTTGTCATGAGGTCGGAATCCAACTCCGGTCGTCCTTTTACCGGGGACAGGCTATTCGAATATAGATAAACTTCCCTGCAGGGGTGCACCACATATTCCCCAACCACGCTCGATTCCCCTTTGGCCGGACACCACTTCCTGGGTCATGCCCTGGCCTCGGAAGATCCACCAGTCGCAGCCCCACCTAGGCTCAACAGAGAGGTCAGGCACGCCGGACTAATCCTAGGCACTCTGGGGTCTGGGCCCCATCGCCCAGTGCGCTCCTGAACGTTGGTACGCGGCGCGAGCAGACCTAGCAACCCACACGATCACGGCGGTTACGTTAGCGCGGTCCCAACACGGCGCGCGCCGCCAGTCGATGACGTCAAGAAGGCTTCAGCTGATACCACGACGCCGGGGATACCCATAACTACTCCCGCGTAGTTGGTTAGGCGTATAGGCCAGTGGCAGACTCAGATCAAATATCCATCCGGTAACGCGTGTTATTATGAAGTAACGCGAACGCCGACCAGGGCCTGGCCCACCTGTTCTCTAGTGGTCTCAACCTGCCCTGTCGCTCCGCCACAAAGATCCACTCAAAGGGCCGTTGGGACAAAGGTCCTTTCAGCCCCCAATCGTGAATCACTCGCGGGTACCTTCGTTGACGACCCGACTTAGTCACCATTTGTATAGTATGTGTAATAGTATAGTATAACCGTGATCACCTCCCGAGTGATCACGGCCCGATAGTATAGCAAGGCAGACTGACAGAATGCAGGGGCCAATGATGATAAACTGACATCCTACACTAGGCATTTTGGATTGAAGTAAGGTACTCAACAGATGTCAGCAACAGTGTCAGGCTATGCATCAGACAGGATTAACGGAAAGCAGTAACATGGCACACTATCTAATGCAAGCAGTATAGAGGAGAATAGGCGATATCTGGTGATCAAGGGGGGGGCTTGCCTGGTTGCTCTGGCAAGTAGGGGTCGTAAAAACAACGTAGTCGGTCGGGGGCACCAGCAGCTGCGTCGGTCTCGTGTCTACCGAAGATGAAGGGGGGAGAAAACAGTAAAACACACGGCAATAATGCAACAGGGATGCATGACATGCCGAAATGATATGCGGGGTGGGTGAATATACAGCCTAACTAAGCGATTTAGTTAATTTAGGAATTTATTCGGATTTTATTTAATTAAAGTTGGACACTATTCATTTATCGGAAATCGGTCTAATTGTTCACGTTCTCATAGTGCGGGCGTCTGACGGAGATACCGAGGCGTATCCGGGTTCGTATCGTCGTTCTGAGCAAGTTTCATGTATAAAATATTTTCATCGGAGTTACGGTTTAAAAGATATGATTTTCTAAAGTTTTTATTAATTCTGAAATTTTAATTAATTATTTAATTCAACATTATCCGCAAACAGTAATTGATGAAGTCAGCATGACATCATTCTGACGTCAGCAGTTATTAAGTTAATTACTAATTACTGTTTAATACACTAATCAGTTAATTAGATTAACCTAATCAGGATTAATTAACTAATTAATTAATTATTTTAATTTTTTAATTATTTTATTTTATTTTATTTTTTCTAAAAAACGTTTCTGGGCGCGTGGGCCCCATTGTCCGAAGGGGGGGGGAGGAGATCCAAAGGGATCGGGGAATGGTTTAGGGGATTGGGCGAGGGTGGGCGGAGGGCTCGACCGGCCGTGGGCGGTTAGCGGGGTGCGGCGAGAGAACAGGGATGGGGTGAGGGAGGGAGAGAGACGGGGGAAGGCAGACGGGTAGACGGGACGGGAGGCATCGACTAACCTCGGGGGAGAGCGGCGGGAAGAGAGCGAAGGGGGGGAGACCCTTGGCCCGAGAGCGGCACGGGGAGGGGTAGAGAGCGTGGAGGGATCGGCGAGACGAAGGACGACGTGTGGTCGGGACGCGAGGAGGGAACGGAGTGGCTATGACGAAGGAGACGAGTCGGAGGTGAGATGCACCGAGGGGGGGAGGGCGGGGAAATGCGGGAAGGAAGGAGATGGGGAGGAAGGACAGGAGGGGGGAAAATGGGGGAAAGCGGCAGAGAGGGAAGGGGAGGGTGAGAGGGATATGGTATGGCGTTAGGGGGTGGTATCCGTGGGTGGGTGGTAAGGAGAGGGAGACGGCGAGGGTGGGAGGGAGCGTCGGGGAGAGCGGCGTCGAGCGGGAGAAGGAAGGAGAGGGAGAGCGGGTCGGGCGGGGGTCAACGGCGAGGCGAGGGCGCGCGGTCGTCGCGCGACGAGGGCGAGGGGTCGTTCCGCGGATCCCGATTCCGATCGGTCGGAGGTTGGGGGTGACGAGGGGGAGGGCGCGCGGGCGGCGTCGGCGAGCTGCGTCGGCGACGAGGCGGGACGGGGACGGTGGATCCGATCGGATGGGGGGGGGAGGAGAACGGGGGGAGGGGGGATCGGGGTAGGGTTAGGGTTGGCGGGGGGGGGGTGGCCGGTTAAGTAGCGCCGCTGGGCCGGGCTGGCGGCCCGGTGGCTTGCTGGGCGAGGCCAGTCGGGGGGGGGGGGGTGTGTTCCTTATCCTTTTCTGTTTTTTTTTCCTTTTCTTATTCTCTTTCTCTACTGTAATGTTTAGGCCCCAAATGGTTTTTGTAAAAAGTGTGACCTATTTCATAAATACCAGTGCTTATTCCTTAACACCTAAAATTGATTTGGACAAAACATAATTCATATTATTTCAGATTTAATAAATGGTATAAATATTATCTTTATCCAACTGTTTGAGGTTTGTCGAGTCACTTATCCAATTACAATGATGTTGGTTTCAATTTTAGATAGCCTCTGGAGTATTTGTTATTTATCTGACATTTTAGTTTCTATGTTGGACAACTTTTATATCCCACTTTCATTTAAATTTGATTGACTTAGGAGTTGAAATGCAATATGCTGCTAATGATGATTATGCACTATTAATCCTGATGACATGGCTCATCAAAAGGGTGATTCGTAGCTTAATACAGGGGGGTTACATAATATGTTCTCTCATTTCATATCATAAAGATTAAAGTACAAGTCACATAAAGACCGACATGACAAAACTGAAAAGACTGCAAAATGTCTTGAGCTTGACACCAACTCCCGTCACCAACTCCGGCACCACCATATGAGCCATCGAAAGAAAAAAATGACGGATGCCTTCTCACTCGAGCTCGACGCGGCTCCATCGTAGATATGCAGCTTTGCGGACCTCAAAGGTGGCTCGCCCAAGGTGATGAAACCATTACCCAGAACAACCACGGACACGCCATCGAACTCCAGATCTGGCAGCCCCACATGACTAAACGTCGGACGAGGAAACTCTACCTGCCGTCCATGAATATGAGCCCAGTACATGTTACCGCCTTCCAGATGTCGTCGTGCACAGACCACAATCGACTCCACTCCTGACTACCTCCAAGCTCGACCGCCTATGTAGGAGCCGATTGCCGTTGCCATGGTGGAGCCCTGAGGACACATGTCCACCACAAGGATGTCGCGCCGCCAGAACATCCGCTTGAGCAGACTGGTTCCCGATCTTCACCGACCATGAGACGATTTCCTCGCTGGAAAAGAATCCGGAGCTCTTTATTCAACATCACCGTGTGCCGCTACCGAAGCCAAGAAATCGAACGATCAAAACCTAAGCTTCTTGGGACCTAAAACCTTAAAGCTAAAAGATCCACAAGTGCGGGATCCGGCGCCCCCCAGCACTAACGACCAAAAGGTCGCCGGTGGAGGAGAGCCGCTGGAAGACGCCACTACAAGAAATATGCTAACTTGCGACCATCAATATGGTCACTGAATGGTCATGTTTTTCATTTGCAACCTTTTGTGACCAAAAACCAGTTCGTTCAAAAGCTTGACGGAGGTCTACTACGCAACTTATTCTGTAGACTCGTGTTGGGCTCCAAGCGCCTAGTTTTGTAGGACAGTAGCAATTTCCCTCAAGTGGATAACTAGGATTTATCAATCCGTGGGAGGCGTTAGCGTAGGTGAAGATGGTCTCTCTCAAAAACCCTGCAACCAATAACAAGAGTCTCTTGTGTTCCCCAACACACCAAATACAATGGTAATTATATAGGTTGTAAGTTCGGCGAAGAGATGGTGATACAAGTTGTAGTAATGATGTAGTGGATTGATGTGTATAGGAACAATAAAAACGCAGTAGCAAGTAGTAACAAAAGTGAGCACCAAATGGTATTGCAATGCTTGAAAATGAGGCCTAGGGTCCCATACTTTCGCTAGTGCAATCTCTCAACAAAAGCTAATTAATTGGATCACATAACCATCCCTCAACGTGTGATGAAGAATCACTCCAAAGTTCTTAATAGCAGATAACGTAAGAAGAAATTGTTTGTAGGGTACGAAACCACCCCAACGCTATTCTTTTCCAATCTATTATCCTAGAGTTCGTACTAAATAACACCAAGCTATTTTTCTGATCGATCTAACCAAGAGTTCGACTAAAATAACACCATATGAACACATCAACCAACTCTATGTCACCTAGATACACCCAATGTCACGCGAGTATCTGTGAGTTGATTATACGATATGCATCAAACACAGTTTCAGATTCATATTACTCAATCCACAACACAAAGAAACACTCCAAGGTGCCCCAAGATTTCTATTGGAGAAGAACAAAGACGAAAAAACGTTGCATCAACCCTATGCATAGATTACCCCAATGTCACCTCGGGAATCCGTGAGTTGAGTGCCAAAACATATATCAAGTGAATCAATAATACCCCATTGTGCACCACGTATTCATATGCAAGACATATATCAAGTGCTCTCAATCCATAAAAGTATTCAATCCGATTAACGAAATATCCAAAGGGAAAAACATGAATCACAACAAGATAGAGAGGGGAAAAACCATAGATCCAACTATTTACAAAGCCCGATACATCGAGTCGTTGACATCTCAAGAAACACGAGAGAGAGAGATTAAACACAAAGCTACTGGTACAAACCCTCAGCCCCGAGGGTGGAATACTCTTCCTCGTCATGGTGGCTGCCGGGATGATGAAGATGGCCACCGGTGATGATTTCCCCCTCTGCAGGGTGCCAGAACAGGTTCTAGATTAGTTTTTCATGGTTACAAACGGCTTGCGGGCGGCCGGGGACTTCTGACTAGGGTTACCCGGGTTTTTTTGGAATATTGGCAATTATAGGCGAAGAGGCGGTGCGGGAGGTCACCGAGGTGGGCACAACCCACCTGGGCGCGCCTGGCCCCCAGGCGCGCCTTGGTGGGTTGTGCTCCCCTCAGACCTCCCTCTGGTACTTCTTTGGCCCACCGGGGGGTGTCTTCTGGTCAGAAAAAATCTCCAAAGTTGCGCTTCATTCGGTCTCGTTTAGTATTGATTTTTCTGCGATGTAAAAAAAAGCAAAAAAATAGCAACTGGCACTGGGCAATTAGCAGTATAGGTTAGTTCAAAAAATGTATATAAAGTTTCTATAAAATATTGTAAAAAAATCTAAGAAGACAATATAACAGCATGACTACTTCATAAATTATAGATACGTTGGAGACGTATCAGCATCCCCAAGTTAATTCACTACGTGCCTCGAGTAGGTAAATGATAATAGAAATGATTATGAAGTGTGAATGCTAGAAAGTGCAGAAGTTTGATCAATGATTAATGCAATCCCTTTTCCTAGCATCATAACAACAACTTCTCATAAAACTTCTCCTATTAAAGTGAGCAACCAATCACTGTTAGGTTCAAACCAATGAATTCTCTTGAAACTCAAAAACCTATTTCTCGTCACCAAACAATTGCGATTCAACTTATTCAACAGAGTCTAAGTAAGATCTCCATACTTAATCATCATATAGTGTTCCATGATTGGTAGTACTCAAGCATATCTAGAACAAATGGCATCCATCAAACCAGAGAAAGATAGGGGCTTAATATTTCGCCTCCCAACTCAGTTATCATGAGATAATTGTCAACAATAATAAATCACTGAAACAAAACATATTGACTGGTCATATGTGCCTAGATATTTCCCCACCACATGATGCTTGCAACTAATGAAATAGTTGAGGTTGAAATGAGATTTCATACTATTGACTCTTTGCATAAAAGTAAATACTGAAAAGTAAAGATAGGCCCTTCGCAGAGGGAAGCAGAGGGGTTGTCATGCGCTTTTTATTTGGATGCCCAAGCTCTTAATGCAAAGGAACGTCACGTTATATGCCCCTTATGATAGCAACCTTTATTATGCAGTCCGCGCTTTTATTACTTTCCATCACAAGTTCGACAACGCTCAATTTTCCCCCTACAATAAAATATCAAACATATTTAGGAGCAATTTTATTGCTTTATGACAACGATGACAACTTACTTGAGGATCTTATTCAATCATAGGTAGGTATGGTGGACAATCATGGCAAGAAACTGGGTTTAAGGGTTTTGGAATGCCGCAAAGTAGTATCTCTACTTAGTAGAATTTTTTTAGCAAAAGATCCTGTTAAAACCACATGTTGGAGGATCCATAACAACTATAACTCTATGCAAATATACACAAACATAAAATATTACGTTGTCGTCTTGTTCACCTTCAACTAATAATTTGACTTCAGTTTGAAAATAATTAATGGGTCTATCCAATCATCTAGAAGAGTGTCCAAGTAAATATATTGAGCATATGAAAGTTCTCTTCTTATACAAAATCATTCATGAAGTGCTTGTCTGACCAATATTGTGATTGTCACGCATCAAACAGATTTCACTTTCTAAACAAATGTGAAGCCACTACTAGCCATGATATGGACATATTAAATTTCAACTTCATGATAATTTATCATTCAAACAATTTAGTATCAGTAATAACGTGAAAAGGCCAAGCAGTAAATAACAAACTACTCCAAAAAATATAAGTGAAGAAGAAAGGAGTAGTGAGTAAAAGGGGTAGCTAAGTGAGGAAGTCGTCTTATTTTGTAAAACTTTCAGATTCTAATTACTTTATTAAAACAGGGAAAGCAAAAACAAAACAAAATGACATGCCAAGATTAAGCACAACTCATGTGAAGAAGCAAAACTTAGGCTCAACCGATACTAACCGTAATTGATTGAAGAAGAAAGTCGTGGGTGCCCACCGGGCATCCCCAAGCTTAGATGCTTGAGACTTTTGACAATATACTTGGGATGCCTGGGGAATCACCAACTTGGATCTTTGTGTCTCCTTAATTCATCTTTATCACGGTTCACTAATTGTCTTAAAAAACTTCATCCACACAAAACTCAACAAGACTCGTGTAGATAAGTAGTATAAATCGATGGAAACCTTCATTACCCTACTTGTGAAATCACTAAAATATAGTTTAACATGATACTAAATGCCTTACATATTTACTAGTCCTATCCGGGACTCATTTTAAAACAAGCCAAACTATCGCAAAACAATGCAAACATAACAGGCAATCTGCCCCAAAACAGGATAGTCCGTAAAGGATGCAAAGAGTCATTCATCTTAAACTCCAAAATTCGAAAATTTTATACGTATAAAATTTATCAGAGATTATTGTCAAAAAGTTTCAAATTTTAGTCACATTCGGACTTTGTTTCGGGAAATTTTTACAACTTAGTGCTTAACTTTCTGTTTGAAACAAGCAACAAATAGAGACTTGCAAATAAAGCATGGTAAAGGCTATCCTGACATTTTGATGAAATGAAAGATGGGCAAAAAAATTATTATAAAAGTAGCAAGCAACTATAAATAAAAATAAAATTGACGCTCCAGCAAAAACACATATTCTCATGTGAGCATAAAATTATCAGCTCAAGTGAGGTTGCCGATTATGCGGAGCGAAAGAGGGGATGCCTTCCGGGGGCTCCCCAAGCTTAGTTGCTTGGATTTCATGAATATACCTTGGGGTGACTTGGGCATCCCAATATTTAGGTCTGTCACTCCTATTCTCCCTCATATCGATGATCGCACCCCAAAACTGAAAACTTCATATACACAAACTTAACGGAAACTTCATGAGATGGGTTAGTATGATAAAGACAAATCATTCACTTGGTTCTGTCAATGATAATATTCATAATTGTTATCACACAATGACTCTGTACCAACAATTTCCACAACTTTTATATTAAGCAAATATAACCATACGAAGAAACCAAAAAAACGCAAAAACTAGCATTTGAAAACAGAATCTGTCAAAAAACAGAACAGTACGTAAAGATCTGAATTAGTATGTCATACTTATGAACTCAAAAAATTCTGAAAATTTAGGACAACGTAGGAAATTTGTATGCCATCAATTAAAAATTCAGAATGTTCTCTCCACTTTCAGTCGAAATATAGAATTTATTACTGGACGCAAAAATCTTCTGGTTTTGCACAGGAATCAAGTCAACTATTATTCCACCTAATCCCAAGCTTATACTTGGCACTTTTATTGAACAAAAAGCTATAAAAAAAATAATTAATCAGTATATTTAATCATGTGAACACACCAAAAACAGTAGTAAAAAGTGTGGGGTTGTCTCCCCCGCAAAAGCGCTTGTCGTAATGCATTTTTAGATAGGCATGATGATTTCAATGATGCTCACATAAAGATCAAGATTTGAAACACAAAGAGGAGATCATGAACATATGGACAAGCACAGTAAGTCTTAACCATTTTCCTATAATAGAGAGTTTGTGAGGAAACAAAACTTATGGAGAACAAGAATCAACTAGCATACGAAGGTTTATAAAAACAAGCAAAAACTTCAAGATTTTCAACACCATAGAGAGGAGGTAAACTTTGATATTATGCAAACCTACCAAGATATGTTTCCCTCTCATAATAATTTTCGTTAGGAATCATGAATGAATTCAACAATATAACTATAACTAAAGATTTCTTTCATGATCCACAACAGCATAGAAATTTTACTTACTCTCCACATAACAATTTATTCTCATGACTAGTAGTGGGGAGCAAACTCAACAAAAATAACTATCATGGGTGAAAAAATCTAAAAAATCATTGATGACAAGTTCATGGTTATCATATTCTTTTTTAACATGCTTGTCATCACCATAATATCATAGATAGCAACTTTGTTGTTCATAGTTCAATTGAAACCTCTTCCGACAATAGTGGAAATCATCACTAAATAAAGTCATGACCTCTCCAAACCCTTTTATAGTTATTACATAATATCAAAAAATAGCTGGGATTTCATGTAGTCCGAGAGTGAAAAACTCTTCCAAACCCCAACTTTCATCAATATAATCATCATAAATAGGGGGCATGCTTCATAATAGGAAAATATTCTCATCAAAACTATGGGGGAGTTAAAAATATCTCTCATAAACGTAGGCATGCCCATGCTTTATGGCTTTGCATATCATTAGCATCATGGATATTCAAATAATTCAACTAACAACTTGCCAATTCATGCTCATCATTGCAAATATTTTTTGTTTGTCAATTCATTTTATAGAATTCTTCCTCTATCAATGAGCACAATTTCCTTGCCATCATTTTCACCAAAGACATGATAAAGCTGAATACTATGAGGCCACCTCAATTCCATTTTTTTGTAGTTTTTTTTATGAACCAACTTGTTGTGCTTTTAAAAACAAGAAACTAAAAGATTCAATTGCAAGACTCTAAGATATACTTCATGACTCACCTCCCCGGCAAATGGCGACCAGAAAAGAGAGCTTGATGTCTACTACGCAACTTTATTCTGTAGACTCGTGTTGGTCCTCCAAGCATAGAGTTTTTAGGACAGTAGTAGCAATTTTCCCTCAAGAGAGACCTAAGATTTATCAATCTGTGGGAGGCGTAGGAGAGATGGTTTCTCTCTCAAAAACCCTGCAACCAATAAAAAGCGGTCTCTGTGTCCCCAACACACCCAAATACAATGGGGCAAATTGTATAGGTGCACTAGCGGCGAAGGAGATGGTGATACAAGTGTAGTAATGATAGTAGATATGATTTTTGAATAGAACAATAAAAACATTTAGGCAAGGTCGCAAGTAACAAAAGTGAGCACAAATGTTATATGCAATGCTTGTTGAAATGAGGCTAGGGCCAGACTTTCGCTAGGGCAATCTCTCAACAATGATAATTATACATTGGATCAATAACATCCCTCAAAGTGTGATGAAGAATCACTCCAAAGTTATTAGCTAGCGGAGGAACATAAGAAGAACTGTTGTAGGGAAGAAACCACCCAAAGCTTATTATTCACGCAAATCTATCCTCGATTTCATACTACATAACACAAGCGAGTCTTTCAATCGATTCTGGACCAAGAGTTCGACTAAAAATAAACCCCCATTGATACCACATTCAACCAACTTAATGTCACCTAGTTACTCAAATCAATGTCACCGCGAGTATCCGTGAGTTGATTAACGATATGCATCAAATTTAATTCAGATTCATAATTACTCATCCAACACAAAGAAACTCAACGAGCTGCCCAAGATTTCACGGGAGAAACAAAAGACCAAAATGTGCCATCAACCCCTATGCGCATAGATTACCCCAATGTCACCTCAGGATCAACGGAGGTGTATGAGTTGTTGAGTGCCAAAAACATATATCAAGTGAATCAAATAATCCACATTGGTCACACGGATATCTATGCAAGGACAAAGACATATTCAAGTGCTCTCAACTCATTAAAAGTATTCAATCCGATTAAAACAAAATCTAAAGGGAAAACTCAATTCCACAAGATAGAGAGGGGGGAGAAAACACCATATGATCCAACTTATTAAAAAAGCCCGCGATACATCAAGATTGTGACATCTCAAGAACACGAGAGAGAGAGATTAACACAAATAGCTACTGGACAAACCCTCTGCGGGGTGGATACTCCTTCCTCATCATGGTGGCCGCGGGAGATGAAGATGGCCACCAGCTGATGATTGCCCCTCAGGCAGGGGGTGTCGGGGACGGGGGTCTAGATGCGTTTTCATGCTAAACGAGGTTGCAAGTGGCCGAAAACTTCTGATCTAGGGTTAACCTGAGGGTTTTGGAATATTTGGCAATTATAGGGTGAAGAGAGGCGGTGCGGGAGGTCACCGAGGTGGGCACAAACCCACCTGGCGTGCCTGGGCCCCAGGCACGGCCCCTGGTGGGTTGTGCTCCCCTCGGAGATCTCTCTGGGTACTTTTCTTTGGCCCACCAGGTGTCTTTTGGCTCCAGAAAAAATCTCCAAAAAATTCGCTATGGCTTGGACTCCGTTGGTATTGATTTTCTACGATGTAAAAAACAAGCAAAAAAAAAAATAGCAAACTGGCATTGGGCACTATGTCAATAGGTAGTCCCAAAAATGATATACCAAGTTGCTATAAAATGATTGTAATAAAACATCTAAGAATGATACATAACAGCATGAATACATTGATATGATAGATACATTGGAGACGTATCATTGACCCATCTTTAATGAAACTTAACGACCTTCTTGTGTATGGTCGTAAGAGGCACGACGAAAATAAAAAGTTGTTAGTCCTACGACAATTGTTTGGTCGTGGTTGTCTGCCCCAGACCACGTCAGATCCAAAGGTGGGAAGTGACCGTGGCCAAATGCGACACAATTGAATTGGTCGTGATAAGAATCAGCCGGTCCAATTGTTTTGTCTATATGGCCGACCCATTAATTCAGCCATTATATATATTTTCGTGGTAACTTCGGTTAGCCTACATGGCCTGGCCCAAACAATTTCAGCATGTTATTTTCTGGGGCAGATGGCCTTTTAGTCTATATTGATTTCTATTTTCAGCCATATATGATTAGCTGGTCCCACTAGTCAGATGGGTCCCACTTGTCAGTTCATCTCTCAAATTGTCCCAGCATGTCAGAATGTACAAATTTGACGGATTATTTTCATAAGGGCCCCACTGTTGCAGGGTTCCATTCACAAGTTTTCCAAATCACATATATAACTATATTCAATAGAGCAAAGAACACATAAAATTCATCCAAATATTACCACTAATAAATCTATTACATCTTTAACAAACAAATATGCTACAATATGCTACTCTTTCATGAGTTGGACTTCACGGCTTACATCCCTCCTTAGAGCTCAACCCACTTCAACTTTGACCTTCACATCTGGGAGCCTTCGGTTTAAACGAGCAACCACCACCATTTAAGTCTACAAATACAAACAATTGATACTAAATCAGGCAAAATACTAGACATTCACAAGTAATAGCCACCTCAAATGTGAAGGAAGCATGGAACTAGTGATCGACAACATGCAGAAAGAAAACACACACTGGAATACTGTTGTACAGTTTCATATCAGTGCAAAATCAGCATGCACAATGCAGAGTAACATTGGACAACAGCAAGCCTGACAGGGATCCACAGTTTTATCAACCCTCTAGGACATTCCATAAAACACCACACACGTGAGTTATCCATTAAACACACAAAGTTGCAATAGACCATCGGACTAACACCAACAGAACAAACAAAAGAGAAAACTCAATCTCCATGGAGAAATGGACACCAACTCTGCATTATCACGATTAGCAGTTCAGATCTCACTCAGTTAAGTAAGGCATCCTTGGCTGTACAAATAAGTGGGAGGGGCACGAGAAACCTCGCCACTGCATTGTAATTGTTGTTTTACGCACCCCACTTTACAGTCTAGAATGATCTGTTTTTTGAGACCCCCACTTTTACCACACCATACTAAAGAGCTATACAGATTGAATTCAAGTTTTGAACTACATTGCAAATCAGACTCATGATCAAGTTTGGATAAAGCTAACAATCTGGTGAATTTACAGATGATTTTCAACCAGGAACTGGTTGCACAGCCAGTACGAGATTGTTTGAAGTCTAAGTTTGACATCCAAGCTACAAATTAGGTAAATGCACAGTAGTATTGTAAGCAACAATAGTTGTTTCTATTGCATAGAGGAACCAAGGAATGAGTTATAACCTCGTAAGTCCCGTAAGCGAGTCATGGCAAAATGATTATGCCGAAGCAATTACTGTGTATAACATCTAGAATCCATCTTTTAGCAATCAGCGAAAACAAGTTATTGCGACGAACCAATCACCTTACAATAATACAAGGACTAGAGCAGAACTAATCCAGTTTCATTTGATATAATGAACTGAAAACCCATCAACCTCTCAAAGAAGAAGACATTACCATTAAAAATAGACTGGCCAAATAAAATTTCACTTGAAACAGTAGGTTCCCAAGCAAATCAAATTGTCAAGTTGGAACCAGTCTGAATCCTGATGAATAAATCATAACTGCCATGACTAATTCTCAAGAGTCACAGAAGAGTGATGATACCATAGTCGAAAGCCCAGTGAACCCTAAGGATTCATATTTTCTCTACTCCTGAAATAAGTTGACATTCACATAAGGTTTTCTTGACATGCTGGCTCCAGGGAAAACTGGAGTGGAGACTACGTTAGTCTACTTCAAAGTTAGAAGACAGCATGTAAGTAATTTCCCATCGAGAGCGATAAATGGGGACATGGGGGGATGCTTTTTTTTTCTTGAGACTCGACTTTATGCAGCAAACTTTAAAATCTCAGCCAAGTAAATTAATGCAGGAGCAAATCGGACAAGAAGTGTAAATTGTGGCAGTAGGTGTGAGTGAGATTGCCCCTAGGAAAATTCAATTTTTTGAGGTTTCACAATCCGGAAGAACCCATCAATTTTGCGCCGAGCAGGAGAGGAGATGTGCAGGCAGATCAAGTAGTAGATTCGAGCAAGAAGGATGTACTACATGAATGGGAAACGAGGAGGTCGATCCAATGGTCCCACCTAAGACTGTGAAGGAGAGCAGCGACAGCAGTGCAGAAAGGACTCGACGGCCAGAACCATCGTGGACCTGGTAGGTGACGACGACCATGGTTAGTGGTGGAAGCAGCCACCGAGGCGACAGCGCCTGCGGCATCCTCATCGTCCTCGAAGGCGATGATGGCGGCCGGGTCGGCCGTCGAGCTGGGTGATCGCGGTCTGGGTATAAAAACTACATGAAACTGAATACTTCTCAGTAGGACTGTGGAGTCACACTCTAGAAAACCTGTCTATGTATATACAAAACTTGAAAGATGCTGTTCCAAAGGTTCAGTGTGGATCCAAATAAACATGACATCCGAAAACTAGAGGAACAGACAGTAAACATGTAGATATCTAGTCAATAAACTATGCATGCAAAGTTGTACTGATGTGGACATGCTTTACATCAGATTCAGACACATCAAAGTCTCGTTTTCTTGCATCTCAAAACTCAAGTGGATCTAACATGTAGGCACTGATTAACGATCCAATAATACTAATGCATTGTAATTTATACGCAGAACAGAACAGGTGAGGAGGCTTGATCAGTTTGATCCGAGCTAGTAAGTACCTGTTGACTGGCGTATGAGTTGCATAGGAGAGAAATCCGAGAGTCAGTACATTCCCACCAGAGAGGGGGGCGATGGAGCGGTGCACTACCATCGAATCAACAGCGAGCAACAAGCTGCTCCAGAGGATCCCACATGACCACCTCGGCGGCGCCCTGGGGGACAACTATGTACTGCTAGTTCAATGTTATTCTCAGATCTGCCACTTTTGGGTAAGTCTTCATGACATACAAACATGTTTCTACATTATGATTCAACATTTCCAGTGCAGCATTGTACAAAAGCAAAACAAATTGACAATGACCCATAAGACAATATTTACAGTACAGTACGATTGCATATATTGCCCATCTGTGAAAACAAGGGAATACTTACAGGTATTCAAAAAATTTCCTAAAACAATCATGATATGTTTGTACACTGGTTGGTTGTATGCGGAGCAGGCACTTTGTATGATTGTATAACAGATGTTGTTTATAATAGAAGAAGAATAGCAAAAAACTTTGGTGGCATTGAGTGTTGGACAAGTATGCCAAAAAGATACTTTTCCAGTTGCTAGCAAAGATGAATCAACGAGATGAACTGTGAAGGTTTGGAGTCTAGAAAGGTTTTCCCCTGTTGGAAATCGAACTACGACGGCAGTAAGCTATGATCATTTCTTGGTGGTGGATCTCATCCCTGTCATTTTAGCAATCACTGCATGTTGGTGGAAGTTAAAGTAAAGCATGCCAGGTTGTATGATTTTCAAAAACACACAAAAATGAAGGAGCAAAGGCAGCCCAAAATATAACTACAGTGGCCCTCTGAACACATAAGTGTGTCATCTGTTAATCAACTTTTGCTTTACGATCATGGCGATTTTGCTACTCCTCCGTCCCCATAATATAAGAGCATGTTTGACACTACACTAGTGTAAAAAATGCTCTTATATTAGGGGTACAAAGGGAGTATCATGGTTTGTTGCTATTTGGTATTATGATTAACAACTCTTTCACTAGTCAGTAATCCACTATCAGGTATGTGGTATTGAGAACCAATTCAACATTGGCAGTGACCACTACTGTGCAACTTTGGCGACCAAGCCTGATGGACCGTCGTGGTCTGTTAGAGGGCTTAGATTCTGTTATAAGAGCCAGACTCTTAACCTACATAATAATTCTTGTAGCACACCTACAAACTCCTCAGATTAACTCGGTCTTCTTCTCTGCAGGAATCATGAAAATTTACTGGTCCTGCAAAATATTGCAAGGTTTATGTAAGTAAGGAAACTACTCCAAAAAACAGAGGTGCTGAACTATGGTTTACACAGAACATTCCGTTGCACCATGATTCTGTCCAGGGGTTAGTAACAGCATGGTTCCCACAAGAGGATAAAAAAATCAACCAAAAATGACCAAATGAAAGGCAAGCAATGAAGCAGCTTTCAGATACACAGACACAAGAGATACAAACTAATAACTTTGTATTACTAAACACAACAAAATGGAAATGAAATTTCAAAGGAAACATTAGTAAACAAAAATGATTTTACCACCGTCATTATACGATTTTCTTTTATTCAGCTGATCGTTTTGTGACTCACTGTAGAAAAGAAAAAAACTTAGATTCACCAATGCGTATGGTATATGAAGGCACTGGTAGTGAATACCAAAGATGCCCAGTTTGTTAATGAGGTTAACCAAATATCAATTACCAAATAGATAGGTTGGCAGTTGCAGAGCTAAAGCTTTGTGGCTAGTGGAGGTGGCACGTAGGCCAGAATGATTAAGGGCAAGTAGATTTCCTTTTTATTCCCCTTTACTACAACGTAATAAACCAGTAAAACAAGTAGCCATGCATCTACTAGTGATTTTTCATTGCCTGCAAACCAATCATCATTCACCAACTAAACTGTTGAATGTTGCCGTCCACAATGTAGGACTAGACAGATAGATAGGTGATGCACTGCTGAAATCAGATGTGGATTTTGTGTTGAAGGGAGATGAGAAAAAATCATGCGGGCATGATGGACTGAGATGGTCAACAAAAACTAAATCCTACTCAAGAATCAAGCAATCATCAAAGATACGGACGAAAGGTGGGTTGGATGTGGATGGACATGCTCCCTGTCTGTGCTGTAGGTAGGTGCAGAGCAAAGCAGGGTGTGGAGGGAGGGGAAGCATTCCTCCGTCCCGCGATGCGAGAGGATTTTTGATGGAGGACAGAGTACATAGTCATGCTGCTAGTGCGCTCTTTACAGTCGCTTACATGTCAGGATTGTGTTTTTGTGACTCGTTGAAGATACATCTATGACACCATTTACGCAGCTAGTTCATTTTTACCAAAGAAAAATAAAAGTTTCAAGCATCATGGTACCAACACCATTATCGATTAGCTCAACACCAAAAAAGGAAGTTTAAAAAATTGGAACTAATGGGGGGGCCATACTATGAACATGTCATCCTCAATACACGCAATGTGTGTGCACTTCAAATGCATATGATAAATTGCACTGCACGTAACAATCAGGCTACTAGAAATACTACAAGAAGGAGAAACCAGCACACCCATTGTACAGAATTTACACTTGACAATTACAATAGGCACTACAAATACATGGAGATGGGTTTTTTTTTAAATAATAAACCAGGTTTAGGCCTGGTGCACTGGGCATGTATGGAGATAATTGCTCAACTACCTTCGAGGGTAGCCAGTGCGTCTGCACATACGAAAAAGATGATTCAGATCAAATACCGAACAGAGATTCTAAAACCTCACCCGTGGTGTCTTTTGTACTTATAGTATCACAGAGATGATAGCGTATTAACTTTAGTTGCTATACTATTCTTTATCTGACAAGATTGGCTCTAGTGATGGTTTATTATTTATTTTTTGGCAAAATTTATTGTTCTAGATTGTTTGGATTTTTCGACTGGCATTGGACTTCACTGACCATGACTGGGGGTTTTTTTTTTCTCCAACAGGAATATCAAATTTTTTAGTTCAATTGTACTCTATCCAGGGTGTTATCTTTTATTTTGTTAAATCATACAATAAACTCCAGGTCACATTGTTTTGGTTGTTTAGTATTGACAGACAAATATAAGCCAACATGCAGAAGCTGAACCACTACCTAACTATCTTGTAGAAAAAACCTAATGATTTGTAATCAAAATTTCCTTAAGGACTCACTGGTTATTGATTACAAGCTAGGTGAAATCTGCAAACATAACTCCTATGGTAGTGTGGATCCCAACTTATTTAAATTAGAGTATTTCATCGTTTAGCTCCATTGTCTCGTTGCAGAGTAAAAGCATCTGTGCAACACAAACATGATGAAATGAAATGAAAAAAAAAAGAATGCTTTCAGCTTATTTGCCAACTTGCAGAACTATGAATTTCCACACAGAGAAAACATTGCCTTTTAGCTTTCAATTGGCTGTAGCTCATGCAAATAGCTGACATGCATTATATAGTAATATACATATGATGAAATGATAAACGCTTTTAGTATTGCCAAACTCTGAATCAACTACACAGATTCATTCCCAACGGAGGAAATGATATGACTGAGGACTATGATCTTATTGTCGGTGGGCCTATGTTTACGGCATCCTATTAACATAGCATAAGAAAAAGAGAGAAGTCCCGTCGTCCATAAGATTATAGGTTTTTCTTTTTTGACTTCGTTACACCAATGCTAGAATCAAAACAGGCGCCGACAATCCACACGAGCCCTAAATAAATCCCACTATCGAACCTAAATTCCCGCAACAAGATAACAATCATGGTGGGGGCTACAGCATCCAAAAGAGAAAACATAGAATCCAGCCATTGGGCGCCAGAGCTGCAGCGTCCCAACCAATCGATCCGATTTCATGAGGACGAGCCCTCGGATTTTAAGCAGTGGGGGCAGAAGGGGAGGGAGAGTCTCCGCATCTAGAGTCATCTTCCAGAAGCAATGCATACCAAGCCTTAGGTCATCAGGTAAACGTAACTGAATGGAACCGAGCAAACTGGCAAATCAGACGACGGCGTTAGAAAACAAGTTCGCACAGCAAGTGGTCCAGGATGCTGATCGATGGTGAAATTACCGACATACTAAGATCAGGAAATCCCCGGGGCGTGCGCTTAGGTGGCGTCTGGCTCCTGGGCTCCAGCATCTGGTTGCGACAACCAGCAAGAAGGGAAAGGGGGAAAGGAGGGGGAAAGCAACCGTGAGTACTCATCCAAAGTACTCGCAAGCAAGGATCTATACTACATATGCATGGTATATGTGTAAAGAGGCAATATCGGTGGACTGAACTGCAGAATGCCAGAATAAGAGGGGGATAGCTAGTCCTGTCGAAGACTACGCTTCTGGCAGCCTTCGTCTTGAAGCAATAGAAGAGATTAGTTGGAAGTTAACCAAACAACAACGTAAAGCATAATCCTACCCGTCGATCCTCTCGTCGCCACCATGCGAGAGAGCGACCACCGGGTTATAACTGTCACTTGTAAGGGTGTGTTTTATTAAGTATCCATTTCTAGTTGTCATGAGGTCGGAATACAACTCCGGGTCGTCCTTTTACCGAGGGACATGGCTATTCGAATAGATAAACTTCCCTGCAGGGGTGCACCACATATTCCCCAACACGCTCGATCCCCTTTGGCCGGACACACTTTCCTGGGTCATGCCCGGCCTCGGTAAATCCACACGTCGCAGCCCCACCTAGGCTCAACAGAGAGGTCAGCACGCCGGACTAATCCTAGGCACTCTGGGGTCTGGGCCCATCGCCCAGTGCGCTCCTGCACGTTGCGTACGCGGCCGCGAGCAGACGTAGCAACCCACACGATCACGGCGGTTACGTTAGCGCGGTCCAACACGGCGCGCGCCGCTCAGTCGCTGACGTCAAGAAGGCTTCAGCTGATACCACGACGCCGGGATACCCATAACTACTCCCGCGTAGTTGGTTAGTGCGTATAGGCCAGTGGCCAGACTCAGATCAAATATCCAATCTCGTTAAGCGTGTTATTATGAAGTAAACGCGAACGCCGACCAGGGCCTGGCCCACCTGTCTCCTAGGTGGTCTCAACCTGCCCTGTCGCTCCGCCACAAAGATCCACTCAAAGGGCCGTTGGGACAAAGGTCCTTTCAGCCCCCAATCCGTGAATCACTCGCGGGTACTCTTCGAGCCGACCCGACTTTAGTCACCATTTGTATAGTATGTATATATGTATAGTATAACCCGTGATCACCTCCCGAGTGATCACGGCCCGATAGTATAGCAAGGCAGACTGACAAAAATGCAGGGCCAATGATGATAAACTAGCATCCTACACTAGGCATTTAGGATTGCAGGTAAGGTATCAACAGATGTAGCAACAGTGTCAGGCTATGCATCAGACTAGGATTAACGGAAAGCAGTAACATGCTACACTACTCTAATGCAAGCAGTATAGAGGAGAATAGGCGATATCTGGTGATCAAGGGGGGGGGGCTTGCCTGGTTGCTCTGGCAAGTAGGGGTCGTCAACAACGTAGTCGGTCGGGGCACCAGCAGCTGCGTCGGTCTCGTAGTCTACCGAAGAGAAGAGGGGGAAGAAACAGTAAACACACGGCAATAATGCAACAGGGATGCATGACATGTCTAAATGATATGCCGGGGTGATATACAGCCTAACTAAGCGATTCAGTTAATTTAGGAATTTATTCGGATTTATTTAATTAAAGTTGGACACTATTCATTTATCGGAATCGGTCTAATTGTTCATCGTTCTCATAGCTGCGGGCGTCTGACGGAGATACCGAGGGCGTATCCGGGTTCGTATCGTCGTTCTGAGCAAGTTTCATGTATAAAATATTTTCATCGGAGTTACGGTTTAAAAGATATGATTTTCTAAAGTTTTTATTAATTTCTGAAATTTTAATTAATTATTTAATTCAACATTATCCGAAACAGTAATTGATGACGTCAGCATGACATCATGCTGACGTCAGCAGTTAATTAAGTTAATTACTAATTACTGTTTAATTAACACTAATCAGTTAATTAGATTAACCTAATCAGGATTAATTAACT